>OY744530.1:100540419-100676599 GCA_963556195.1 Sepiola atlantica
TCGGAGGTATAGGTTCGTATCCCACTGCTGCTACCATATCAAAAAATAATTATTCTTCGGAGGTATAGGTTCGTATCCCACCGCTGCTACCATATCAAAAAATAATTATTCTTCGGAGGTATAGGTTCGTATCCCACCGCTGCTACCATATCAAAAAATAATTATTCTTCGGAGGTATAGATTCGTATCCCACTGCTGCTACCATATCAAAAAATAATTATTCTTCGGAGGTATAGATTCGTATCCCACTGCTGCTACCATATCAAAAAATAATTATTCTTCGGAGGTATAGGTTCGTATCCCACTGCTGCTACCATATCAAAAAATAATTATTCTCTGGAGGTATAGGTTCGTATCCCACCGCTGCTACCATATCAAAAAATAATTATTCTCTGGAGGTATAGGTTCGTATCCCACCGCTGCTACCATATCAAAAAATAATTATTCTTCGGAGGTATAGGTTCGTATCCCACTGCTGCTACCATATCAAAAAATAATTATTCTTCGGAGGTATAGGTTCGTATCCCACTGCTGCTACCATATCAAAAAATAATTATTCTTTGGAGGTATAGGTTCGTATCCCACTACTGCTACCATATCAAAAAATAATTATTCTTCGGAGGTATAGGTTCGTATCCCACCGCTGCTACCATATCAAAAAATAATTATTCTTCGGAGGTATAGGTTCGTATCCCACTGCTGCTACCATATCAAAAAATAATTATTCTTCGGAGGTATAGGTTCGTATCCCACTGCTGCTACCATATCAAAAAATAATTATTCTTCGGAGGTATAGGTTCGTATCCCACTGCTGCTACCATATCAAAAAATAATTATTCTTCGGAAGTATAGGTTCGTATCCCACTGCTGCTACCATATCAAAAAATAATTATTCTTCGGAGGTATAGGTTCGTATCCCACTGCTGCTACCATATCAAAAAATAATTATTCTTCGGAGGTATAGGTTCGTATCCCACTGCTGCTACCATATCAAAAAATAATTATTCTTCGGAGGTATAGATTCGTATCCCACTGCTGCTACCATATCAAAAAATAATTATTCTTCGGAGGTATAGATTCGTATCCCACTGCTGCTACCATATCAAAAAATAATTATTCTTCGGAGGTATAGATTCGTATCCCACCGCTGCTACCATATCAAAAAATAATTATTCTTCGGAGGTATAGGTTCGTATCCCACCGCTGCTACCATATCAAAAAATAATTATTCTTCGGAGGTATAGGTTCGTATCCCACTGCTGCTACCATATCAAAAAATAATTATTCTTCGGAGGTATAGATTCGTATCCCACTGCTGCTACCATATCAAAAAATAATTATTCTTCGGAGGTATAGGTTCGTATCCCACTGCTGCTACCATATCAAAAAATAATTATTCTTCGGAGGTATAGATTCGTATCCCACTGCTGCTACCATATCAAAAAATAATTATTCTTCGGAGGTATAGGTTCGTATCCCACCGCTGCTACCATATCAAAAAATAATTAACACAAGACAGCTAAAATACTGTTGGAAAATTTCATTTAAATTAGTTTTTTAAAGAATTTGTGTGAAAAGAAAAATACCTGTAATGATGTAAAAATGATTGAAAGTAACAAAATTATAAGAACTTTTGTTTCTTCTTGCAGCTTACACATTGAATTAATATTTTTTTTAAATTATTAATCCTATATTTATTAAAATTAAAAATACAATAGCGTAACAATTTCTAAATAGAGCAATTTAATTACTGAATCAAATCCAGCAGAATGCATTTCGTTTTTCTTTGTAAACAAGCCAGCAATTTTAATCATTTGAAAGAATTACTTTGTGACCCTTCGAAATTTGAAAGGTATTTAAAAGCATTTAAAATAGAAAGTGATTTGAACTGGCTTTAAAATTCGTAACAAATCCTCATTTATTAAAAGACTTAAACACTTTTATAAATAGATATTAAAACAACATTAAGTTAACAAAGCTAAAGAATCATTTTGCCAGCCACTCACCAATTCTCATAATTAAACCTAGTACAAAAAGGCAACAGCAGATTTTGTCTTCTGCATATTCTGTCATATTGACGTGCTTGTGATTCTCTTGTTCATGCTTCTGCTGATCCTATTCTTTTCGTCCCTTACGGCTGTTTCTGAAGGCCCCGATTCAGAATTTAAATAAGTCTAACCTTGTCATTCGACAAAGTATGAATTATAGCTTTACAAGCTTCTATTCTTGTAAATCAGAAGTTTTTTTCAGTTGTTATGGAAGAACCTACTGTTGTATTACTGCTTACCATCACAGTATGTACCCAGGTTTCGTCACTGTTGGCTTGTGTATCTTGGCCGTTGAAACAGTAACGCGTGGATGCCGAACTTGGTTATAAGAGGTTTTATTGAACAAGACAAAAAGACAGAAACTGAAATTTGTTCGTACGAGAGAGAAACATTTCCAGAAAGAATGAATTACTTGGAGAGAGAGGGAGAGAAAGAAAATCTTAGTTTAGCAATTTTGGGCTGCACTGCCCCCCTACCGCTCCCCAGCCTCTGCAAGAACCGCTTGATTCTTACGTCTAGTTCGGTTGCTGGTGCAGGCTCAAGAGAGAGAATAAACTCCAAAGGGAAGTGACGTTATTTCCGACTTCCGCCTAAACTCCTCCCATCGTTATCTAACATTATTCATGTATATTTTCACAGCTCTCCTGAGCATTAGCCCAGTCTAAAAATGATAAAGTAGCAGGTCGGTTTTTAATGTGGAAAAAAAAAAAAAAAAAAAAATCAAGTTTCCCAAGAGGCACTCTAGATTGGGATAAAATTAAAATTACCTCAGCCTAGAAGGATTTCTCATTCACTTACCAAGGACAGAAAAGACTAAGTGTAGCATCAGACAAAATACTACACTTTGTTCCTAGCCAAACGGCCAATACTCTCAACGTCGTATCCTAATATTATTTTCATTTGCTCCATTTTTGCACTTTTCTCTTCGTTCCTCTCGCTGGTTTCTTGTCACTCAGCTTTTTATCGCGATCTTCTATTTGCACACATCTGTCTCCCGTATCCGTTATTAAAACTGACTTAATCAATGTTTGTTTCCCTAAGGGTTTTTCCCCTAAATATTTTAATCACACAAAATACATGCTAAAAATTTGGGGATGATGTTATGTTTGAAAAGAATTTCCATTTTAACTCTGCTAATCAGCTGTAAATTGTAATTATCTCACCAAGTCACCCATCTGTTTTTTTTTTGTTCTTTTTTATAGAAATCGCTCCAGACAAGGCATGAAGCCACTTGATGTAAGAAGCTAACAAGAACAGAATATGTTTATCGCAAAGACAGGAGATGTCTATTGACCTTAGTCTTGAAAAGAACAAGGCTCTAGGTAGGAGGAAAACAGTCAGTGGGAGGAGAGTTTCACAAGCCTGCGGTTCTTGGGAAAGGAAGCTGTATTACAATGAGATATCAGAACAGCAAATTGATGAAGACCACTAGACAAACAAGCTGGAACAAAGGAAGCAGGGAATAGATCAGACAATTGTGAAGAACACATGCCATGATAGTATTTATAGAAAAGACTGAGACTAGTAACATCACGTCTGTGAGAGAGAGGGTGCCAAGAAAAAGAAAGGGTGGGCCAATCAAATTACAGATACGTTTCTGAACCTTATCAAGAATCCTCGAATGGGACAAAGATATTTCTAAATATGACAACAGTACTCCATACGAAGTGTCTGTCTATCACTCTTTTCCTCTCTCATTGAATCTTGTTTGAGCTTTCTCCTCTGGTTATTATTTTATATTGTATCTGTCACATTTCTATTTCTCTCTTTCTCTGTTTTTAACAAATTTAATAAAGAAAGGAGAGAATAAAAAGAAAGGAATAGTCCAGGTATAAACAAAAGGGAATATCACATTTAACCCGAAGTTTGAGAGGAAGATATACAGATAGCGGTAGCGTACAGAAAGAACCTAATTTTGGATTTTGTCTTTATTTATATTTAAAGGAACATTTAACTAAATTTGCAAATTCACTTTTTGCTCATTTGAACAATTTAACCCGAGCTAAATGGGTGACCCAGCGGGTTATATTTTTCCTAGTTTAAATCTATATTATATGCCTACACTCCAATTGTCATTGCTGGTTTAATATTAAACTCGGCTAGTGTTAAAAAAAGATGGAGAAAAAAACATAGCTCATTTGGATAATCTGTGACTAAAAATTGGATTTACATAAATACTTGTATGGAATATATTTATTTTATTTCTTTAATTTTAGTGTTTTGCCTTGTTAAATGTACTACTGTGGGTCATTCCAGATATATAATTTTTAGTCTTTTGTAATTTATATTAACAACCTGTTTATAGAATTCTTGGCTCAAAATTCAAGAGAAAAAAATGTATACATTTTTTTCTCTTGAATTTTCTGCTGCTATTTCTTCACTGCAACGAGAATGACGGCTTAACAAAAACAGGGATAGAGAAAGAAACAGAAACGTCACTATCTCATGAGCGAACTACTTAAATGTCAAAGAAAGAGACGAACCAATCTTTCTGTCCACAACACAACGACAGCCAATTGTTCACAATGGGGACTACCGAAGAACACCCAACGAAATGTTACAAGTCGCTTATTATCGCTGTAATTTTACACGGACAACCATATCTTTTTAGTCTTTTACAGTTTATGTTTGAAAATAGTCAAGACATTAACAACCTGTTTACAGAATCTTTTGGCTCAAAATCGTGTGCAAAAAAACGTACACATTTGATTTTTTCCTTTTGCACTTTTTTTGTTTGTTTACAGGATTTCTTCTTGCAGTTGGAATCGGTAGAATTTCAAGTAAAATAATAAGATGAAGAACCCCCAGGAGGAAATCTTCGAGTCTGTTACATGGAAGAATCTTAAAATAAACATACTTCAAACAAACAGAAACACAGACAACCCCTGTTGATAAATCTATCCTTGGTAAAGGAAGGTATTTTACTCATCCTAAAATTAAACGTCAAATGAAAAAAAAATCACTGAATGTTAGTATTATGTCAACCTTTCACTTCCTCTGTAGGGGGAGATTACTTCTGGTATGATTTCTCTCATGCTGTTAGCAGCGTTAATAGAGAGATTGTTATTCTAGGAATTAACTAGAATAACATCTATGCTAATCATTTTAAAAACAAGAACAGGTATTCTTACGAGGCACTCATACAATCTACGCATTTAGTAATGGACTGACGAAAAGGCATTTTGTTTTTTTTAATAATGAGTCACCACCATGTGAAAACCACTTGCGGATAAGGATTAATGAGATGGATAGATTGTCAGTTGAATGATGATGAATATTATGAGAGGATTGACAATTTCTACATACTACCTACTCAAAGCAACAGTTGACTCAGAAAACAGCAATTCTTTCCCCTTTGTCAGAAACATTGTTCATGGCATGTGAGGACTAAAAGACAAAATAAGGGGGGGGGGAAGGCTGCCGTAAAGAAAATCCAAGATCAACTTTCAAACGTAAGTGTGACGCTATGAAGCCCCCCCCCTCCCGCTATGAGTAAAATAACTTGTAATATAGAGTAAAATAATAACCTAGGAGAGTAGAAAGTGACTGGTGGGTTTACTTTCAGCAGCCTCGTAGCTCTCGCTTCCCTTGTTGTGTCCTTTAGTCGTCACATTCCATGAGCAATGTTTTTGACAAAGGGGAAAGAATTGCTGTTTTCTGGGCCAGAATCTATCTAACACTTATTGTTGGCTAGTTTTTGACCTTGAAGTAGTATTTTTTTAGCTCCTTATATTTACTCACAGAAGAGCTATTGCTAGTCTTTCGTCTTCAAATCCAATGTCACTAAATACTTGCTATAAACCTTCCTCATATGTAATCACATTTTGTTGATTCCATTCATCAGTTTCAATTCTTTCATACTATTCATCATTTAACTGACAAGCTATCGAGTGGCTTTTAGCCTTGATAAGTATATAAAAAAATTGTCCATCACCCCGTTTAGGGTGTAGTCCATAATATGGTAATAAGTTACCTCTCTTGTTATAGATTATCTCCCTAGAATAAAAACTCTCCAGCCTATAGAAAGTTATAATTATTTATATTTGTAGGAAACTAAGCTGAATAAATCTTTGTTAGCGATACCACTTTCGTGTTTCTTGGTTCTGTAGCTAATTCTTTGTATCCAACAGATTATCTGAAATAACATTTGTCATGTAAACAGCTGGAGTCTTGTCGACATGTTGTAATGTTGGATATGATCTGCTCGCCAATCAATTCGGTCCCATGCTTCAACTATACTAGATTTTTGTCTGACGATGGTGGGTTGATGCCCTATCAGTCCACAATCTTTAATTAAAAGGGGTTTTTGTTGATCGGGCTGGAAAAGGAAAACCGTCTAAAAAGAAACCATAGGACAACTAGAATAAATTCACTTAGTTTATTGGCTCATCTGAGAAGTCAATTTCTGTGAACCGTGGTCGTTTTTAAGTACTCTAAAGAGGAGGCAGGTGCCTGCCAGTGGCTTAAAAACCAGCTACGTGCTGACAGTTTTACGCAGACGAAACCCTGAACTCTAAGAATGACCCACCGGAAAACGGAAGTCACCTAATTCATGACGTCACCCTCCTCTTAATGGTGGCTGGTGAATAACTCGCCCCCTCCTCCCTCACATTATTCAACAGTAGGTAGGTGGCTTAATCAATTGCAACGTCTTTCTTTTTCGTCATTAACGGCCGTAGTGGAGCAGAAAATTTCTCCGTCGTTCTTTTCTTTGTTTCATAATAGGGCAACAATTAAAAATAAATTCTTGCTTTATGGAATCTTGTCTTTTAGCTATATTCTTTTTACAGCACTGCAAAATTATATACATATCATAAGTTTCTCATCACATGCTTCTCGGGGGGAGGAGGCATAGAGGTTAAAAATGACGTCTGAATCCGATTAGCCCACCAGCCAAAGGGAAAGATTTTGCTCTTCTGCTATGAGTCATTTCGGACTTCCTATCCATGACATAATATCTGGACACATAGCTCTAATTCTAATCTTTAAATTTTAATGGAATTTTCCACTTAATCTAACCTTATGTGAAAACTTCCATTTTTACAACATATTTGACCGAATATCACTACATGTTCTGCCACTGGTACTAAAAAAACATTTTCATTTTAAAAGTTACCTAAATGTAAATGAACCTGCTTTTTGTGTGAAGTTTTGAGATGAGGAGATATTTATATTGTTTTCCTTCATTTGGCATGATGTTTACCGTGTTTGCTGGTTCGAACTCCTGTAAAACATTCACAACAAGAACTTGTCTAATGTTAAGGGAGACTTTAGATTGTTTTTGATTATGGTTGAGCCATTTATTTTTTTTAAAATTGTTTATTGATATTTTTGCTAGTATATAACTAACCCCCCCCCCCCACACACACACACACAACGAGGAGGTAATGCCTGGGAGGATGGTCTCATGACAACAGAACAGATAATACACTATATCCCCCTAAATTGAGCATTGAAAATAATATCATAGTCTAAATTGAGCATTAAAATATAGTACAATAGTACATTAATAGAACTAATAGTATGATTTTGGCGTCAAACAAATATCACATCTCCATTAGTAATAGATAGTAAGATGTGACACAAGGTCGGAAAGTGGGATTGAAAAGTCAGTGATCTAGAGAAAGAGCACACTGGCCTACAAAATATGCCTGGGCAGTCCCCTCGACATTCCCTAGTAGGGACGATTCAGCAATAAACTAATCCCTTCTCAAAGGGCGAGAAGTAAAGTCTTAGACCTTCATAAGACTATACCTAAGCCAACAGAGAACAAGGCTATCCAGCAATGGCTTAGACCCTGGCAGACGGATTGTCGAGGATGTGTCCTTGACTGTTATGAAATAACAGCCCCTGTTGATTGTGATGTCTATTTTTAAATTAATGAGCACTCATGCGTAGTGCAAAATAAGTAATCGCGTGGAGCATAACGCGAACATTCTTATAAACCATTTCATTTAGATTCTATTTCAATCCTGATTTTATTAGCTTTTTAAAGTTTTGCACCCATAAACATTTTTTTAATAGATTCTATCAGTTCTCAAAAGAAAAAATCTCGTAAAACAGTGCGAGCAGATTAGCAAGCGTGCTAGGAGTGTAAAATAAATCCCGAAAAGGAAAAGAGTGAATGGATTCGTAAAGAAAAAGAGAAGTTGAGTTAACAGGAAGAAACGTTCGTCTCATCCATTTATTATGCTGATGTTTTACTGTAAGACATTATTGAGTACGCATAGAAAACGAGGTGTTTATGCAACGGAGGTTAGATTGATTAAACAAATACGCCCAAAACTTTTTGCACTTTGAGGATTACATTTTCAGAGAGAGAGAGAGAGAAAGAGAGAGAGAGAGAGAAAGAGAGAGAGAGAAAATGAGAGAGAGAGAGAGAGAGAGAAAAAGAGAGAGAGAAAGAGAGAGAGAGAGAGAGAAAGAGAGAGAGAGAGAGAGAAAGAGAGAGAGAGAGAGAGAAAGAGAGAGAGAGAGAGAGAAAGAGAGAGAGAGAGAGAAAGAGAGAGAGAGAAAGAGAGAGAGAGAGAGAAAGAGAGAGAGAGAAAGAGAGAAAGAGAGAAAGAGAGAAAGAGAGAGAGAGAGAGAAAGAGAGAGAGAGAGAGAAAGAGAGAGAGAGAGAGAGAGAGAGAGAGAGAGAGAGAGAGAGAGAGAGAGATATTCTGTATAGTCAGTGAAGAAGGAAATTTTGGCTGACAGGATTTGTATAGTTATGAAAAGTTGGCAAAATCTAAGTTTATGTTTATATATACATTCGGCAAAAATAGGTGAAAAATTTATGCTTCGTCAGTGTTCACAATAATATTCATAAAAAATCATTACATTAGTAATTTAATTTTTCATATAAATTATAATTTCTGATGACTTACAGAAAAAAAGCAACCATTGACTTTTTTTTTTTTTTTTACTCGCTAACAGGACAGATTTATATTTACTTATTTACATACAAATACACATTGACCTTTATTATAGAGTAAATAATATATATAATCTAATATGTAAAGTAATCTTGTCAGATTTTCCATGTTAGACCTAAATAGTAATGCATCTGACAAATCGATATTTGATTCTGACTAACATTTTCATTTATTCATTCAGCATGTTCTTTACATAAAAAAAGGGTAATTCACTCCAGCTTTTCCGAAAATAATTATTTCGGCAAGCAATATTATTACAGTGGAGACAATTTTAAATAATGACCTAACAGGCTCAAACTTTGAGAGATAATTCCTCTTTTAACTGAAAGTTAAAAATGAGTTATCTCCCTTAAATTTTTAGCTTTTCTTTTTCATCTCTCTCTGACTTGCGTATCAATGTTTTTTTAATGAAAAATTTAAACTAAAATGACAATGAATCCCAGGCTACGTATAGCTAGTATATCTATCTCTCTATATAAAGTTAGGTATATATGTTTATATATTTTTATGTAATTAACCAATCATTATGAATTTTGGAACACAGCTACTAGATTCAGGGGAGGATAATGTGGACTAGATTTAGTTTCATTTTGTTTAATGTGTAGGGAGCAAAAATGAGGCGGAAGCTCTTTGTGAAAATTCAGATACTTCTGATTTTTATGAAATTTTGAAAATAGGTATATAAGACATCAATTAATAAATATTCCCCAAATTTCATTTTCCTTGCGGTATTTTATAGGGTTTTCAAGGGGGCATACTATGGGCATGATCTCCCATTTGAAAATTTAAATAGTTCAGATTTGTATTGAATTTGATCCATAGTCATTAGACCCCAGTTAAGCAAGATTCCCTGAATTTTAATTTTTTTTATTAAGAGCCCTTCACCTTAAATTTTAGACATTTTCTAGAATGAAAACTATGTAATAGATTTTGATCAAAATTAGAATAAACATTCTCGGCATAAAGTTTAGTATCATTATATATATATATATATAGATATAGATTTTAATATATATAGATTTTAATATATATAGATTTAGTATCATTATATATATATAGATTTTAATATATATAGATTTTAATCTTAGTAAGGGAACATAGAATTGGTGCAAACTGCTCTCTCTGCAAGTGAACCCCCTCTCTTTTATAAAAGCAAAAAAAAAAAGAAGCTGATTGATTGCTGTTTAGGATAATTACAGGGTTGTGTTTGAAACTACCACTAGTAAGGATGTCAATTTTTGTTTCTGAACCCCTTGCACAAATTTGTCCTTGATGACCCCAAGTGTATGAATATTACAGCATTTTCTTTTTATTACAATAACCATGTCGGGGTGACACTGAATCTGATAAGGTAAGGTTTGTAAGTGTATCTAGTGTAGTGTCTGACTTTTAGTCGGACAGACAAACACACCTATTACGACTTTTCTTTATATAATAGATGAGAAGTTGTAACTCTGGGAGGGGGTAGACAAGAGGGAAGTAATTCCAACTCCCACCCATAAATGATTTGCAAATTCATTTCGTTTAAATCAGTGCCCACCCGATTCATCAATACCCTCTGCTAAATTGGAGACATTTTTTATGCCAATAATTTCGGGTAGATAGAAACAGGGGGAAAAAGTCAATCACTGAAGTTTGAAAAAAACATTCTTTTTAGTAAACATTGTCATTTTTTTCTTTCTTTTCAGCAATTTTGACTTCCATCCAATAAATTATAAACGCAAATAAAAATTTAAAAAAATGATAATTGCAAGTAGTTAGAAAGCAATTACACCATTACTGAAAGATTACATTTGAAGACAAACAACACGATACAAAATGCAATGTTATTTTTTTTATATTTTGATGCATAGCGCAGTTGCAGTTAGAAAATAAAATGTACAGCAGATTTGTTTGCTTCGATTTTAAATCGTGCATGCACCTCCACCCCCTAAAAAATAAACGGTGCATCATTAATATAGTCGATAGAAATGTGTGTTCAATGAAGAAACAGTCAAAGCTCTAAATAACAAGGAACTTTATTCATATGAGAAATAACATCTTGTCAAGGGTGGATCACTGACATACAGGGTGACACCCCCCAAAAAAAATAACATCTTGTCAGAGGTGGATCACTGACATACAGGGTGACACCCCCCCCCCCAAAATAACATCTTGTCAGAGGTGGATCACTGACATACAGGGTGACACCCCCCCCCCCCCCCCCCAAAAAAAAATGCCACCGATAAAATCGTCAATACAATTCACAATCCTTTCTGCAATCCAACCATACTTGGTACAAATGAAATTCAATCTTTCAATCATGAATGTCCAATGATAAGCACACCTGGATATGATGTGCAAAATTGTCAATAACCAATACCTTCCTCTTTCCCCCCCCCCCCCCCTGATTTTTAACTGTGATACCCCTCTACAGTTCAGGAATAGACTGGAGGATTATTTTGATAGGCATTATCTTTGAGTTAAGCCCATACAGGATCACACCTACTACTGATGAGATGATCACACACACATCATTGAATGAAATTTGGTAAACATGTCAATAGACTGAAGCTTATTTGTACCAAATATGGTTGGATTGCAGAAAGGATTGGACACTTTATTAATGATTCCATGGGTGACATTTTTAGGATCATCTTGTGTCTTTCATTAGTGGGTTTTATACCCAAACCCTTGAATGGTTTTCTGTTACTAGAATATATATTTCTTATATTAAAATATTCATATAACTTACATTGTTAGTCACCTATTTTTGCTGGTTTCCCACTACCTCGCCACCCCCAAAGGAGAAGATAATCCATGGAATAATGATTCACACAAAACAGATACTACACTATAACCCCCTCCCCTTAAAAAAAAAAGAAGAGGGATAATGCCTGGTAGGATCGTATCATGATGAACGAACATATACTACAGTGACCCCCTCAAAGAAGGAGGTAATACCTGGGAGGATGGTATCATTACAACAGAACAGATACATTATCCCCATTTCAGTTAATATCCCCCTTTAAAAAAATATTAATGAATGCGCCTCTATCGTATCAAAGAACCGCCGAGTGCGATAAAATGACGCCGAATTGTTGCTTCGTTCCTTGAAAATACCGTTCTTTTCTTTTCTTTCCTCTCTATTGACACGCATGTGAACAACGCGATATTCCCCACTAATTCTGCCGATCAAAAAACCCTCCTTTTATTTACCCTTCTTTGCTGCTAACTGCACCTAATTTGCATAATGCAAACCTCTCGTGATGCGGATACCGCTTCCCGTAATTTTATGGCCGTGGGTTTGCGCCTGTGTGTGACGACTGTTTTCTTCCGCATCGTCACTACAATTAAGGATTTAATATAAAAATTGATAAAATCGAAAATAAAATGTTTGTTCTTGACAACACAAACCAATATTTGCCTTATGTGACTGATATAACAGATTTTTTTATGTAGCTTGTAGTAACGTTTGAGAGAGGGACTGGCTTAACTTTATATATAAGATGAGCAAACCTGACCCGGCATTGTCAGAGTTATATGATTGCAGTTAGTGTAACCCCCCCCCAAAAAAAAACAAAAAACAAAACAAAAAAACAAACAAACAAAGAAACTAACTCATAGAACAGAATGAAAAAGTACACACGATGGTAGCCGGCATTTTCAATGTGTGTATTTAAAGCCGCTTCCACCAATGTAGTTTCAAGAAATAGGATGTATCTTGTAGAAATCAAATCATGGTAAGAAAATCAGATGTTCAGCAAGTAATACCCCCCCCCCCCCAAAAAAAAAGAAGCAATACTTAATGTAAACATAATTCTTTATCTGTGAGGAGTTCACACAAAGTGTGAATTAAAAAAAATGTTTTTTATATGCTGACCTAATAAGCATAGTTTTCTTTTTAGGTGATCAGAGAAAAATCTGTCTATATTACCAAACTTCCGGTCCAGAATAAGTAATACATCACATTCAGTTTAACTTCCGTTTTAGATGCTGGCATGTGTTGGACAGCTTTTAAAAATTGACTTCCAAACTGAACTCGCCAGATCTTTATTTACCCTCTCAAGTCCATTCTTATCACGTCCTCCCATGTTTTCCTTGACCTCCCCCTGTAAACTGACCCTTCTACCTAAACTGTTATTCATCTACTGACCCAAGAACTTTCATCCATTTTTTCACCGTGGCCATAACATCAAAGTCTCCTGTTCTGCACACATCTCCCTATACTGTCCAGATTTCATCTTCCTCTGAGTTCATAGGATCTAAGTGTCTTTAAGACTCACATTACACATCCATCGCATCATTCTCATTATTTTTCTCCATGAAACATATCCTCAACCCTCACTGATCAGGTTTCACTTTCATACATCAGAAACTTTTTTTTGTTGTATATTTATTGCAAAAGACATAGCATAACAATAGTAAAATACTCAGAATCAAATATTGTTTTGTCAGCCATAAGGCCATGTGAGCCTAATGCCCAAATCCGACTGACTTTATTTGTATATATATATATTATTAAAAATAACCGACAACTCGTGTCTGGATATTTTTGTATGGATCCCTTCCATTTTCCGGATTAAGGTCTTTACCTGATTGACATTATTCCCACTGAAGATGGACCCAGATGGGTCAGAAAGTACTTTGGACCTAAAAGAAAATTACGGCAGATTCATCAGCCAATTCTCATCCGAGATTAGGACCTTAATCTGGAAAATGGAAGGGATCCATACAAAAATATCCAGACACGAGTTGTCGGTTATTTTTAATAATACGTGCCTTAGAGAAAAAATGCTGCCCCGATACACATATATATATATGTATAGATAGATAGATAGATAGAAATATTCATCAAAACTAAAAACAATTTAATGATGAATGTTGCTACATGTGCAGTTTTATTCCATTGTTTTTAAACAGAAAGGAGAAAAGAACCGCCAAAAACGTGTCTATTATGTCGCTGTTGATTCGGACAGATTTCTGTAGAGTCTTTAGTGAGAATTGAACTCATTGACTCAACGTGAGGGAAGCGAGTTTAATTTCATTTTCTAAAATTGCTGTTTTTATCGATTTCGTTTTTGGAAATTAAAAAAAGAAAAAAATCTCTTTAGTTTCTCAATGAAAATAAATTTGATGAATGGTTGGCTCCAGTGGGACGAAGGTAATTTAGACAGACCTTGCTCATTAACCAACGACGATAAGCGTGGGTGCATGCACGCATTCAATTCATGAGCGTGTGCACCACATAAGTCATGAACAAAAGTTACACAATGTACACAAATATACACACACTTGCCAACTTGCATCTGCGTATACATACGCAGGAACGATTATATACACATAGACATGCACACACAATCTCTGGCGTTTACATGTATAAACAAGAATATACACTCTCACACGTCTATATTAAAGTATATACACACAGATACACATAATGTAGGTAAGGACAAATATATATACGTACAAACACACACATATGCAGGGACTAGTATATACTCATACACACACCTATACACACACATACAAGTGTATGCACACAGATGGGCACACCTGTACCCACAAGCATATACTAGCACCCACCCATACAAGAACCTAGTTGCCCCCAAGAAACGAATGTAAACAGACGAATACAAGCATATTTAAACTAAGAAAAACCAAAGAAATCAGGAAAAGTTGAAGTATAAACGAACAAAAAGAAAAAGAAAAAAAGAAAAGCTTTCCTCGAAAGGAATGTAAGTATTAATGATGACAAATGATAAACATTTAGCACAGTTAGGCGGGGTGAGGGAGGGGGATTGGAGAGGAGAAGTAGGTACAAGATGTAGATACTTTGTATCTCCTCAGGAATCGTGTTGGGTTCCAGTGATGGGCGGTGATGACCCACCTTGTTTTTGGCAGTCTCTGTACGACCCCCCCTCCCTAACACTGCCAGATTTTTGTTGGATGACCTCATCTGACGAGGAAGAAACAGTACAGAAACTGCGACAAATCTTTAATCCAATGAGAACAGATTAACAATAATTAATAATAACAGATGCAGAACTTCAGACAAACTTTGGTTTTATTATCATCTCTTTCTTGAGTCCCTTGACCAACTTGTTATGTATGAACTTCTGTTGCACGTTATTCTACTCTTATCATTATTATAATGAGTCACCACTTATGAAAAACCAAAAGCCACTCGAGGATGAAGATTAATGAAATTATCAATTAGATGATGAACAATACTATTAGAGGATTGGAAACGATTGGTGGAAAGGGCAGGATTTAATTATTTAAGAGGATGGATCAACAAGCATTTGTTGACATTGGACTTGTAGACGACTATGTTGTAGTAAGCAGAGAAGCAGTGTTGTGGTATTGTGTTCCATAGAAAAGAAGTTTAGAAAAACAGAATCAAGCTGGTCAAAAAAGTCATACTAATGGTAAAGTAAATTCGTATGAATTTTCATACGAATTTATTTTACCATTAGTATGATTATTAACACTTGCACATATGTGGAAAATAGTCAATCAATCATTATTAATATCATTATTCAATAATCGGCATTGCAAGTTTAGGAACATTTAAATTATATATATATATATATATATATATATATGGTGTAGAATTTGGTATATTTGGGTGTTTTTATCACAACGTTTCGGCCGATGTAACCTCCGTCGACCTCGGAAATCTGGACGGAATGTTAAACGGAACCCCTTATTTAATCTACGGGAGTAGCATGCACTCGTTCCATCAGCCATGACTGGGAGAAGTCTTCAGATGACTGTCACTTAAAACTGAATTTTACTTACTATATCCACTGCGCCACGGGCCTTGCAGAAAATTCTATCCTTGTTTTTGATCTAACTCCTTATCACTATAGATTACTACTTATCTATTATTTATAATTATAGGTTCCCATATTGTATTGTATCTGTGTATCACTGGACAATATCTAAATTTCAACTCCAACCATCCATATAATGTAAAGAATGGAATTGTCCGATGCCTACAACATCGAGCAAAGACAATATGTAATAACATCGATACATATCAAGAGGAAATGGATAGTTTAAGAGAAACCCTCCACCGAAACAACTATCCAGAGAGCATGACATCAGCTCCAACAAATCTAGACGCAACACCAAAGGACACCACCCAAGAACTAACCACAGTTTGTATACCATATATGAGGAGCTTGATGGAAAAAACCCAAAGAATATGTAATCCATATGACATCAGCATAGTATTCAGGAGGGACTCAATTCTCCGAAAGCATCTTGTGAGAGTAAAACCCCTACGGAAAAAGTCATGACTAAGAACTGTATGTATGCGATTCCATGTAAGTGTGGAAAAGTATACAAAGGTGAGACATGTCGTCCACTAAAGGTAAGGCTAGAAGAACACCGGAAAGCCGTAATACGTGGAGAAATCGAAAAGTCGGGTATGGCTAACCAAAATGTGACACAAAAAGAAAAATAAGCATTTAGATGAAATGACAAAAAACAGAATTGAAAAGATTAGAAAGAGGCATTGAACAAGGAAAAAGTTGCTACAGTGAAGAGAATTGGTAAAAGAATCTGAACAGACATGTAGCAACAAAGACAGGCTCAGGTTGTCCCAAATCATCGACAAGAGATGATTCAAAGCTGAAAATGACAGCAGCTGTTCGTTACGGGTAAAACATGCTTACAAATTTGGCCCAAATCGGTGACAATAAGTCTTTTTTGAAAAACAATAGCCACGAGATTGAACGAAAACGATATATCATCAAGATGAAGCACAAAAAGCCTTTCTTATCACAAAAGAATATCATGGATAGGATGAGCTGTGTTACTGAATATGGCACCTTCTCAAAATGGGTTCAGAGAGTTATTTGGTTTTCTTTTGTAAGTGATGCTCCCAAACGGTGTCTTTGAGGATCAGGTGAGAGATTCAGGATTGATAGTCTTCAAACAACAGTCAAGCATAGAAATGGAGGAATTATGATTTGGGGTGCGTTTTCATCACTTGGTATTAATTGTCTGGTAAAAAAATCTCCAAACAAAAAAAAATCATTCTAGGGGGGGGGGGGGGGCAGTAAAAAGAAAAGTGAGAAAATATCACACAGCAACAACAGTGAAGGGTTAGGGTTTTGTTGTTGTGTTTTACCGCAAATCAACTCTTCAGGTTATTTAATACTGAATCCGGTCATTCTAGTAACAGTTTTTATGCTTCAAGTTCTTTATATCTTCAAATATTTGGTGTTTGGTTGTTTTGTAGAGGAAAAATGTTTTTGTTTTTAACTTTGCAGAACATGATTGATTTTTGCAAAGGGAAAGGAAAAAAAAACAATTACATCAATGTTTGGTGCATTTTAAGTCAGAAAGCTAGTATCTTCAGACGGCCTGATCTGGTAGCACTAGGCTAAGCAATGATGAAGGAAGCTGAGAGACAGCTTGCCCAAACTAATAGCTTTGTTACAGAAGGCGGAGGAGCTATCTGGTATTAGTTAAATGTCAATTTGCTGATTTGTGTCTGTATAATTTTTTCAAAATAAATATTAAAAATACCAGCTGGAAGATAAAGGCCTGGCTGTCAGAAAACTATCAACCAAACTTCACCTTATATCTGGTCTCCAAGCTCCCTGACTAAAACCCTATAATTTGATGGTATGACCAGCATAGCACACAGCATCGTAAATGATTCATTGTATATCATTAATTAAACAAAAGATTTTAACTCTGAATAGCCAATTCCATAGTCCACAGCGGTTTTCATTAGGCTAATCACGCACTCTCATGGTCTAAGATATATCTCATCTGATGCATCACAATAAAAATGGATGATAATTACTTATATCGTTGATGCATTATACACATTTGCATCTGATGTAGAATTTTAGGATATGTCTACTTTTTGTATCTATATGTGGAATTTTCATAATTATTTAATACTAGCAAGGCTACCCGGCGTTGACTGGGGGCAGTAATAATTAATTTTTTTTTTTTATTAATAATTGATTTCCTACAGTTGATATACTTGAAATACATCTTACTGTAAAAACCGAAACAACTTACAAACACCGATAAAAACTTACATGTCTACGTTTTACGAATCGTATTTAAACGACATTTCAGTTACATTTAGTGTAATTTGAAAATAAGTGTTTTATTTACATATGGAAGTGTAAATATGCAGTAAATTTGGCTTTTATTCATATAACAATACATATGATGTTAGGACAGAGTGAATAGGTCGAATATCATTCTTGCCAAGTTCATATAATCTAAAAGTAATTAGCTAACACACAGCTGTGTCAAATATATTAGTGTGTGTGTGTGTATATATGCACAGTCTGAATGCAAAACGCAATAAATACAATTTCTTAAAATTGAGAAATTAGACTTTACAAAGATGAATAATTCAAATCTAAAATTCAATTGTAAAAGATTATTTTAACTAAAACGAAGAATATTAGGCAAATATCACATTACTTTAACCAAATAATTTGTGTTAAGGTGATGAAATTCAACACTTTTTATAAGTGGTAAAGTAACAATTTTGAAAATGGCTTTTATCGTGTTTTGAATGCATATATATATATATATATATATATGCTCTAAAAGTTCTGGTGCTGGGTTTTGGTACTGAAATCTGATGTTTTTCTTAAGAGACTTCTGTATGTAGGTGCTGACGAAGTGACGTTTTGATATCATCAAAATAATGAACAATAAAAAATGTCCCAAAAGTCTTGCCAATGATCGTACACTGATTAGTGGTTGGTTTTGAATTCTTGGAACAACACACATACACACACACACACACACACATATATATATATATATATAAATATATATATAATATAAAGATAACTATTTTATATTAGATCCTATCGTGATAAAGAGATGCTCGATATTGTAGATAGAGCACTATTATAGGAAATACTGAAATGATGAGCAAAATAAGATTGGATAATTTACAAATTCATCAAATAATCGGTACTCATGCAGTTAACACACTGCGTTAAAACTGAAGATGCGTCGACATATTCATGCAGTTAACACACTGCGTTAAAACTGAAGATGCGTCGACATATTCATGCAGTTAACACACTGCGTTAAAACTGAAGATGCGTCGACATATTCCAGCAGGTTATGTAAACTGCCAGAAGGTGCCAAAATGCTTAAACAGTGAAATCACAGCAGCCGACAATTGACAAACACGATAAAAATATTGTTGATAATTCAACAATTTTTGAGAATTGGTTAAAGTCAGCATGAACCTAATTGAGTTGGGACAGACGCTTCAGTCTCCTGAAGCAATTAATGACTTTTGTCAAAAAAGGAAACTACTAGACGAAAAGAAGAGTTTCTGAATTTGAAGGACATGTATTCTTGGAAGTGTACAGCTTCCTTTCACTCTCTTGCCCTTCTTTTCTGTTGTCTGCACTTAAATCCACAGAAAATCTGCTAACAAAACATCCTAACCCTAACAGAAAAACATTCCATCCCTAACAGAAAAACATCCCATCCCATCCCTAGCAGAAAAACACCCCATCCCTAACAGAAAAACATCCCATTCCTAACCTAACCCTAACAGAAAAACACTCCATCCCTAACCTAACCCTAACAGAAAAACATCCCTAACCTAACAGAAAAACACTCCATCCCTAACAGAAAAAACACTCCATCCCTAACAGAAAAACACCCCATCCCTAACAGAAAAACACTCCATCCCTAACCTAACAGAAAAATACCCTAACAGAAAAACTACCTAACCCAACCCTAGTCGGTAGAGTTGAAAAAGAATTGGCAAAAAGAAAAAAAAATCAAGAAAAAAAATCATAAAAAAATGTTTGCCATCAGTCGTTGCACTATATTTTCTTGCTAAAAAGTAAATATTCTTTGATGAAACTTACTATACAATGAGTGCTTTTTCCCTTGATTTGAACTCTTTTCCTTAATTTTTAAAGTTTCTTACAAAATTACATATTTTTCCATTAATTCTTTCTTGCATTTTCTTCGTAACAAAAAAAAAAAAAATTGTAGAATTTGGTATATTCGGACTACTGTTCTCATCTTGGGTGTTTTTATCACAACGTTTTGGCCGATGTAACCTCCGACCTTCTTCAGGTGTACCTAAAAACACCCAAGATGAGAACAGTAGTCCGAATATATCAAATTCTACAAATTATCTAAAAAAATTCCGAAACATAAAAAAAAATTATTTAACTGTTTTTCTCTTTATTATTACTGATTGCCAGCGTTCTCGCCAAAATACACCAAGTTTTCGTTCGGCACCTTCCGGCGATTTACGCAACCTGCCGACGATGAAGTGCTCCATAAACTGCATAAGTACTCTTCAAGTGTCTAAGCAAAGAATATAATAAAACGACCTTTAATCCATGAATTTTCAAATAATTGCTCTTCTCAGAATGGAAACAGTGTTTGTATACTCAATTGGTTCGCAGATTAAGTTATCACTTTGATCACTGTTCTCACATCGCTTGCTTTTATACTCTTAAAAACTCTTATCACCTAATATTTACAATAGTGGAGGTAGTGCACACATGAAAAAGTAGATTACAATCTCATAACTCAATAGTAAGATTAGTATAGCTTGTTCTATGTCAGGTGGAGGATTTTTTTACATGGTTTCCCAAGACGAATGAAACCAGGTAAAATAAATAACTTTTTTTAGCTCCTTTTCTTTAAATACAAATTGTCGATTTTATCATTTTATTTTTAATCACATGGTGAGTTACAGCTTTACTCCTTCAGAGGATAATTCCTATATTTTTTTTATTTTAGTGTGCATTTTAAAAACATGCTTCCAGTTAACAAAATCAAATATACAAGTGAATAAAATTCATAATTATCATATGCTGTTTATGAAAAAAATTATTTTATAAGTAAAAGTTTGAAACTGATATGGAAAATTTCAAAACTTTAAAGAAAGTTTAAGGAAATACAAACTGCAATCATTTAATAATACTAATCAGAAAATCATCCGACATTAAGATTGAAAATCTCTTTATAAACAATATTTTTTGTTTTATTTTGATTTGCATACACAAAAAGATTTGTTTTTGCACCTACACGTGATGTTCCTATAAGGCTGACCATGTGAAAAGTTCTTCAAGTTGCAATCCGGCAACTTTTAGTATTTGGCCTTGACTTTTATTGATAGACATAGTGATTTCTTTTCGTCCTCCATTTCAACTTGTAAAGCATGTTCGTTTATGTAGCGTCCCTATTATATAAAATCATGTTCATCTATGTAGCACCCCTGTCATATGGAAGAACTCATAAAGCATGTTCATTTATGTAACCGATATATAAAAGAACTCATAGCAATTAGAAGTTGGCAATTTCTTTACATAGCGGATAGTGGCGGGCATTGGCAAAAAGTAGCCGATATTAGCAGGTCGTGGTTGGCATCGTCTACTAAAATGTAAAATTATAAAAATGTGGATTCATTTTCTGTTTTTAATTATGAGTTGGCGATTTCTTTACATGGTGGACAGTGGCGGGTAGTGGCAGGCAGTGCCCACTAAAATGTAAAATCTAAAAAATGCTGACTCATTTCTTGTTTTGAATTATGAGTTGGCTAAGTAAAGCCTGGGTTAGTCCTCCTCCCTCGTCTTCTTAGAATTATCATATTAGAATTTTGAACCCCGCCTCTCCAACTGATATCTCATTTCCTATTGAATTTGAGGACATGACTTGCAGTTTTTTTCGAGAATGACTTGAAATTTGTTTTTAAAAAAGACTACATAATATAATTGTTTTCTATTTAAATTAATACATGATTAAATTGAAATTAAGCTGAAAATAGCTGAAATAATCGATCAGCCCCCCCCCCCCCCCCGGACAAAATCTGCCCCATAGCCCTCTTAAGAGTGAATTTAGAGATTCGGGAATGTGCTCACTAACTTTCTCGGTAAATTTTACATTAGAATACACTTTTAGATTTTATGTAGATTCTCTAACTTTTTTCTCTATAGGGCACACCTACACACATGAAAAACAAAGACTGACTAAAAGATACACTCAACTCCTAGTGAGATTGTTTTTTATATTTCGTCTTTATTATGAAAAGACTTGAGTGTAAATCAAAGATCTACAAAAAAAAAAAAAAAGATATGAAATAGAAGGGAGAAGAAAAGCAGGATAGTGAAAATGTCAGAAGAACTCGAGACGAGAGGTGGAATCTCACGTTATTTTCAAATTTACAAAGTGATATGGACATTTTGGAAGATGTGGGGGAGGGAGAGAACCGAAGTAAAAAGGATAAAACGAAGACTGTTCGACATTCACGACTAAAACTTGGTGAACAAGTCAGGCATAGACTGAAATTTATTTGTACTAAATATGGTTGGATTGCAGAAAGTATTATTATTATGATTCCATGGGTGGCAGTTTTGGAGCCACCCTGTATTAAGAACAGGGAAGTTGTAATCGCTTGAAAATTATTAGAGTTTAAGAAATTACAGTTCATGAATGAAGATCAGTGCACCAACCACTAGTCTCTCCCTCTTAGACAGGGGAAAAAAAAGAGAATTTCTAACCTATTAGACAGGGGAAAAAAAAAGAGAATTTCTAACCTATTAGACAGGGGAAAAAAAGAGAATTTCTAACCTATTAGACAGGGGGCAAAAGAGAATTTCTAACCTATTAGACAGGGGGCAAAAGAGAATTTCTAACCTATTAGACAGGGGAAAAAAAGAGAATTTCTAACCTATTAGACAGGGGAAAAAAAGAGAATTTCTAACCTATTAGACAGGGGAAAAAAAGAGAATTTCTAACCTATTAGACAGGGGAAAAAAAGAGAATTTCTAACCTATTAGACAGGGGAAAAAAAGAGAATTTCTAACCTATTAGACAGGGGAAAAAAAAAAGAGAATTTCTAACCTATTAGACAGGGGAAAAAAAAAAGAGAATTTCTAACCTATTAGACAGGGGAAAAAAAAAAGAGAATTTCTAACCTATTAGACAGGGGAAAAAAAGAGAATTTCTAACCTATTAGACAGGGGAAAAAAAGAGAATTTCTAACCTATTAGACAGGGGAAAAAAAGAGAATTTCTAACCTATTAGACAGGGGAAAAAAAGAGAATTTCTAACCTATTAGACAGGGGAAAAAAAGAGAATTTCTAACCTATTAGACAGGGGGCAAAAGAGAATTTCTAACCTATTAGACAGGGGAAAAAAAGAGAATTTCTAACCTATTAGACAGGGGAAAAAAAGAGAATTTCTAACCTATTAGACAGGGGAAAAAAAGCGAATTTCTAACCCATTAGACAGGGGAAAAAAAGAGAATTTCTAACCTATTAGACAGGGGAAAAAAAAGAGAATTTCTAACCTATTAGACAGGGGAAAAAAAAGAGAATTTCTAACCTATTAGACAGGGGAAAAAAAGAGAATTTCTAACCTATTAGACAGGGGAAAAAAAGAGAATTTCTAACCTATTAGACAGGGGAAAAAAAGAGAATTTCTAACCTATTAGACAGGGGAAAAAAAGAGAATTTCTAACCTATTAGACAGGGGGCAAAAGAGAATTTCTAACCTATTAGACAGGGGGCAAAAGAGAATTTCTAACCTATTAGACAGGGGAAAAAAAAAGAGAATTTCTAACCTATTAGACAGGGGAAAAAAAGAGAATTTCTAACCTATTAGACAGGGGAAAAAAAGAGAATTTCTAACCTATTAGACAGGGGAAAAAAAGAGAATTTCTAACCTATTAGACAGGGGAAAAAAAGAGAATTTCTAACCTATTAGACAGGGGAAAAAAAGAGAATTTCTAACCTATTAGACAGGGGAAAAAAAGAGAATTTCTAACCTATTAGACAGGGGAAAAAAAGAGAATTTCTAACCTATTAGACAGGGGGCAAAAGAGAATTTCTAACCTATTAGGTCGTGTATTGTCTACCAAGCTCCATCCGCGGTTGCATTGCTGCAAAGTTGCTCGTTTCATAAGTACTTCCACAGAATGTGCTCCAATGAACTTGCTGCACTTGTACTCCCTAAACAACAATAGCCCCGACCCACCCGACTAGTTGAGGTCCTAGATGTCGGAAGATTTTCTACTCTGATAGCTTCTTTGCTTTGACTGCTTGCGTTGGGAATTCCGTTCCTAGTCCCCCGACAGTGCTAACATGCAGAAGTTTAAATGTAATGTGAACAAACATTTTGCTGCCCAACTCCCCACCCAGATTGCCCCGATAAATCTAGTCTCTATTACAGTAGCACCATACGCTTCAGTGGCAATATACCTTGTTTGGGGTAAATTAAAAAAAGAAATGGCTGATTCTTAACTCTTAGATTCCCATACAGCATGACACAACTCTTCATTCTGTACAGTTTTCTTTGAGATAAAACAGTAGAATTAATTATACCATTCCAATTTTCCTTAAATAAAAAAAAATTAAAAAAATGATCGCTATTACATAGTTTATAAAAACTACACATATTTGCCTTTTTCAAAATCCCTGGCAGCAATTTTAGAAAAAGGAATCTTTACAGAACATTAAGAGTTAATTATCCATGCACATTTCATTTTTAATTAACTATTATTCATTTTACAGAAAACACGAAAAGAGATTAATTGTGATGGCGAGATTAATGATGAATTTTTAAAAGAAAGTTTTGTATTTTAACGTCAGTTATTTTAAATAGGTTATTTTATGCATAATTAATTGAAAATACAGCTTTCAGTTTGAAAAATAATCTTTTAAAGTTATTGAAAGGAAAAAATATATTGAATTTTTTTTAAAATTCTTGAACAGATTGTTTTTTTTTAGCAAATGCACAAATACAAATATAATTTTATTAAATAAAATATAATTTTTTTGTTAGCAAATGCACAAATACAAATATAATTTTATTAAATAAAATATAATTTAAAAAAAAATTCTTGAACAGATTGTTTTTTTTTAGCAAATGCACAAATACAAATATAATTTTATTATATAAAATATAATTTTTTAAAAAATTCTTGAACAGATTGTTTTGTTTTTAGCAAATATAATTTTATTTACGGATGGTCTTCTCTAACTGAAATGAATTATTTGAACATTTGTGTTGAAGTTAAAGGAATAAAAATGGTTAAATAAATATAAAAGGTTTTAGCGAGTCGTATACTTATCGAGCCCTGAAGTTGGCTTTAGTACTTCAGTATAATCTGCTGAATCATACATGTGATGACATGACAAAACAATCGACCCCTAGTTCCAAGATCGTGATGGAACTTTGTTCTCAAGCATGTGGCGAGGCTCTCTGGAGTATGGACATAACCCGAACCCCAACCCTAACAAAAAACAGAAAGGCATGATTTTCTGAATGCATTTTGACTAATCAACCTTGAAAATGGTTGAGTAAAATAAGTTGGGTATTTACATTATTTTACGACTGTTGTCTTCATCTTGGTGGTTCCTATTTACTTGCCTCCCCACGAGGGTAGAGTTAGACACAAGGTCGGTTCTTAATGTGGGGAAAATCCAGCTCCCAAAAAGGGGCACTCTGGATTTGAACAAAAATAAAAAATTCCCTCAGTCTAGTAGGATTCTCCTTCACTGACCAAGCACAGAAAAAGATGAAGTGTAGTATCGGAACAGATACTACACTTTGCTCCTTGCCGAAAGGTCATTTGTTATTTTCACATGGTTTCAACCGTTTTCTTCAGGTCCCCTTTATTATAGTATGTCACCTTCTAAAATGTTTTATAACAATAAAAATTAACTGATACAAGATATCTAAAATCCATGAAAAACAGAATGAGAGTATTATATCCCAGTGGATTAAGTAACAGTCTCGAGAGACAATGGACAGCCCGGCAAATATTCCGGCATGAGGAATCCATACTGAAGCAAGGGTTGAACAATTTCTTACCGCACCTCTCCATAACCAATATTGAGTCCACTGGTTACGAGAATTCCAGGACGACTGGAAACAATGCTGGAATAAGCGGAGAAAGATTTGTTATTTTAGCGTTTCCTTCTCCTAGACTAGTTGCACAACATACTAAGGTAAACTAGATACTAAGCCTATTTAAATTATAGATAGAGGTTAGGGTTAGGGTTAGGATATATGGATTCATACCTTAATAAAAGTAAAGTCACCGACTATGAAAAAAGGCACCTACAAAGGCCGGAAACTACAACAATAGCTGAAACCTTATGAAGATAAAAATAACCTAAATGAAAGCAAGAGCTCAAAACATGTGAATAATAGTGCCCCCCCCCCCTCCTCTAAATGCCACTCATGGAATCGTGAATAAAATTAACAATCCTTATTGTTAATCCAACCTGACTTGTCCACCAAGTTTCAGTCATGAATGTCCAACAGTCTTTGTTTTACTGCTGTTCGGTGATAAGCACACCTGAATACGACGTGTAAAATTGTCTGAAACTGATTGGTGCTGATTTTGGCTGTGATGGCTCTTTTCAGTTCAGAATAGTTTGGGGATTGACATTATCTTTGATTCGTTGGAGAAGATTCAGGAAGCTGCTGCCAATCTTTACATCTAGCCATATTTCCTTCAAGATTCGGGGGCAAAGTCTTTTCAGCCTCTGCCATTTTCATTTCTACCCTGCAACAGCTTTAGTGTAATGGTCAGATGAGTGTGTGGTAGCAATGTGGAGGAAAAGATCTCTTCAACCGTGCTTTATCAAAAACTTGGTAGTTGTGGGATTTTGGATGCTTAGCGTGTTTGGTGTCTCAGTGCACCACCTTTTGCATAAACTCCATAACACGCCTGAAAACCACAGTCACTAGCGAGTATGCTAGACCAAGGAAGACCTAGCTAAAGTGTGTAAGAAGTGATCTGATTGCATAATTGATATCGGACCGCATGGAAAGCAAGCATGAAGAACTGACTGGTGTTGCCTGCCTTGGAGTCCGAGACACTCGCAGCACCGTAAATATAAAAATTGGATGATGACGATGCAGAAACAATCAGCAACTTTATTAATGATTCTATGGGTCACGTTTTTTTGGGTCATCCTGTATTTGACAATATCGTTAGGATATGGTATCGTTATTTACATGTTTTTTGGGGTCATCCTGTATTTGACAATATCGTTAGGATATGGTATCGTTATTTACATGTTTTTTGGGGTCATCCTGTATTTGACAATATCGTTAGGATATGGTATCGTTATTTACATGTTTTTTGGGGTCATCCTGTATTTGACAATATCGTTAGGATATGGTATCGTTATTTACATGTTTTTGGGGGTCATCCTGTATTTGACAATATCGTTAGGATATGGTATCGTTATTTACATGTTTTTGGGGGTCATCCTGTATTTGACAATATCGTTAGGATATGGTATCGTTATTTACATGTTTTTTGGGGTCATCCTGTATTTGACAATATCGTTAGGATATGGTATCGTTATTTACATGTTTTTTGGGGTCATCCTGTATTTGACAATATCGTTAGGATATGGTATCGTTATTTACATGTTTTTTGGGGTCATCCTGTATTTGACAATATCGTTAGGATATGGTATCGTTATTTACATGTTTTTTTGGGGTCATCCTGTATTTGACAATATCGTTAGGATATGGTATCGTTATTTACATGTTTTTGGGTCATCCTGTATTTGACAATATCGTTAGGATATGGTATCGGTATTTACATGTTTTTTGGGGTCATCCTGTATTTGACAATATCGTTAGGATATGGTATCGTTATTTACATGTTTTTTGGGGTCATCCTGTATTTGACAATATCGTTAGGATATGGTATCGTTATTTACATGTTTTTTGGGGTCATCCTGTATTTGACAATATCGTTAGGATATGGTATCGTTATTTACATGTTTTTTTGGGGGTCATCCTGTATTTGACAATATCGTTAGGATATGGTATCGTTATTTACATGTTTTTTGGGGTCATCCTGTATTTGACAATATCGTTAGGATATGGTATCGTTATTTACATGTTTTTTTGGGGTCATCCTGTATTTGACAATATCGTTAGGATATGGTATCGTTATTTACATGTTTTTGGGTCATCCTGTATTTGACAATATCGTTAGGATATGGTATCGTTATTTACATGTTTTTTGGGGTCATCCTGTATTTGACAATATCGTTAGGATATGGTATCGTTATTTACATGTTTTTTTGGGTCATCCTGTATTTGACAATATCGTTAGGATATGGTATCGTTATTTACATGTTTTTTTTGGTCATCCTGTATTTGACAATATCGTTAGGATATGGTATCGTTATTTACACGTTTTTTTGGGTCATCCTGTATTTGACAATATCGTTAGGATATGGTATCGTTATTTACACGTTTTTTGGGGGTCATCCTGTATTTGACAATATCGTTAGGATATGGTATCGTTATTTACACGTTTTTTGGGGGTCATCCTGTATTTGACAATATCGTTAGGATATGGTATCGTTATTTACACGTTTTTTGGGGGTCATCCTGTATTTGACAATATCGTTAGGATATGGTATCGTTATTTACACGTTTTTTTGGGTCATCCTGTATTTGACAATATCGTTAGGATATGGTATCGTTATTTACATGTTTTTTGGGGTCATCCTGTATTTGACAATATCGTTAGGATATGGTATCGTTATTTACATGTTTTTTTGGGTCATCCTGTATTTGACAATATCGTTAGGATATGGTATCGTTATTTACATGTTTTTTTTGGTCATCCTGTATTTGACAATATCGTTAGGATATGGTATCGTTATTTACACGTTTTTTTGGGTCATCCTGTATTTGACAATATCGTTAGGATATGGTATCGTTATTTACACGTTTTTTGGGGGTCATCCTGTATTTGACAATATCGTTAGGATATGGTATCGTTATTTACACGTTTTTTTGGGTCATCCTGTATTTGACAATATCGTTAGGATATGGTATCGTTTATTACACGTTTTTTGGGGGTCATCCTGTATTTGACAATATCGTTAGGATATGGTATCGTTATTTACACGTTTTTTTGGGTCATCCTGTATTTGACAATATCGTTAGGATATGGTATCGTTATTTACACGTTTTTTGGGGGTCATCCTGTATTTGACAATATCGTTAGGATATGGTATCGTTATTTACACGTTTTTTGGGGGTCATCCTGTATTTGACAATATCGTTAGGATATGGTATCGTTATTTACACGTTTTTTTGGGTCATCCTGTATTTGACAATATCGTTAGGATATGGTATCGTTATTTACATGTTTTTTGGGGTCATCCTGTATTTGACAATATCGTTAGGATATGGTATCGTTATTTACATGTTTTTTTGGGTCATCCTGTATTTGACAATATCGTTAGGATATGGTATCGTTATTTACATGTTTTTTTTGGTCATCCTGTATTTGACAATATCGTTAGGATATGGTATCGTTATTTACACGTTTTTTTGGGTCATCCTGTATTTGACAATATCGTTAGGATATGGTATCGTTATTTACACGTTTTTTGGGGGTCATCCTGTATTTGACAATATCGTTAGGATATGGTATCGTTATTTACACGTTTTTTGGGGGTCATCCTGTATTTGACAATATCGTTAGGCTATGGTATCGTTATTTACACGTTTTTTTGGGTCATCCTGTATTTGACAATATCGTTAGGATATGGTATCGTTATTTACACGTTTTTTGGGTCATCCTGTATTTGACAATATCGTTAGGATATGGTATCGTTATTTACATGTTTTTTGGGGTCATCCTGTATTTGACAATATCGTTAGGATATGGTATCGTTATTTACATGTTTTTTTTGGTCATCCTGTATTTGACAATATCGTTAGGATATGGTATCGTTATTTACATGTTTTTTTGGGATCCTGTATTTGACAATATCGTTAGGATATGGTATCGTTATTTACACGTTTTTTTGGGTCATCATGTATTTGACAATATCGTTAGGATATGGTATCGTTATTTACACGTTTTTTTGGGTCATCCTGTATTTGACAATATCGTTAGGATATGGTATCGTTATTTACACGTTTTTTGGGTCATCCTGTATTTGACAATATCGTTAGGATATGGTATCGTTATTTACACGTTTTTTTGGTCATCCTGTATTTGACAATATCGTTAGGATATGGTATCGTTATTTACACGTTTTTTTGGGTCATCCTGTATTTGACAATATCGTTAGGATATGGTATCGTTATTTACACGTTTTTTGGGTCATCCTGTATTTGACAATATCGTTAGGATATGGTATCGTTATTTACATGTTTTTTGGGGTCATCCTGTATTTGACAATATCGTTAGGATATGGTATCGTTATTTACATGTTTTTTTTGGGTCATCCTGTATTTGACAATATCGTTAGGATATGGTATCGTTATTTACATGTTTTTTTTTGGTCATCCTGTATTTGACAATATCGTTAGGATATGGTATCGTTATTTACACGTTTTTTTGGGTCATCCTGTATTTGACAATATCGTTAGGATATGGTATCGTTATTTACACGTTTTTTTTGGGTCATCCTGTATTTGACAATATCGTTAGGATATGGTATCGTTATTTACACGTTTTTTTTGGGTCATCCTGTATTTGACAATATCGTTAGGATATGGTATCGTTATTTACATGTTTTTTTTGGGTCATCCTGTATTTGACAATATCGTTAGGATATGGTATCGTTATTTACATGTTTTTTTTTGGGTCATCCTGTATTTGACAATATCGTTAGGATATGGTATCGTTATTTACACGTTTTTTTTGGGTCATCCTGTATTTGACAATATCGTTAGGATATGGTATCGTTATTTACATGTTTTGGACTGTTATCCTCATTTTGGTTACCTTATCTTAGAAATATTGTCAAAAATATACAGTTGGGCGTCAAAAATATACAGTTGGGCGTCAAAAATATACAGTTGGGCGTACTAGATGATGATTGATAGGTGTGAGAGTTTTATTTTTTCCATGATATTATCTTTTGTTATTACAAAGTGATGTAGTCATTGGAGCTGATGGACGACTGACCAATGATGACAAGTAAAACCATTTTTAAAAACTTCACAACTGAACGGCAACACAGCAACAGTGACTTGAAGAAATTACTAACATAACAGTAACAAATCTTGAGACAAACACCAATTTAGCGACTCCTGAACTTTTCACTACGGCAGAGAAGAAAAGCTGCGATTCAAACATGTGTGCTGTCTCGGTCAATCCTCCATTTAAATTGAGACAGTAATTTATTACTTTGATCAATGTTAAGGCGAGAAAAGCACACGCACGTGTGGGTTGTTTTACCTTATATACACTACAAATATTCCGAATATTCGTTTAAGTATATAAGTCTAACAATCTATCAGTGAGCCGGAGGTCAAAGTAATAGCAGAAGGAGAAAGGAGTGAGAAGGAAAAAAAAGAAAGACTGCATTGGGATCGCAAAGAAAAAAAGTATCTGCTGATAAATCCAGCATACTTTATATAGAAGGGTTACTTCCCTTTGTCTAGATTATTCCCCTTAGTCTCTTGTAACAATGAATTATCTCCCTTGTATTCTAAAATAATCCCATCAGATTGGCCAAGACGATTCTCTTTGACCAATCAACAGGCACTATTTTGGAAGGATGAAGGTGAACTCATTTTTTGATGTCCTCTTTTAAATGTTGTCTGTTCTTAACCTTTACTTGAATTGAACTCATTTAGGAAGTTGTCTAGTTCAGATGATAAAGGGATACATTTTCACAATAAGTTGGTCTTTTAGTTACGTTGAAAACAGTTTTGCAAAGACATTTCTTGTATCAGAATTTAATATATATATTATCACTGTCTTGTGTATCTTCTTTAAGATTTATTTCAGCATCTTTCCAATGTTCGGCAAACAACTAAATCCTTCTATTGCCACCTTTGACACTTACAAAGTTGTTCAATTTGAGATGGAGATTCCTTTTCATTTAAAACATTAACAAAACAAGCAAATCACACGAAACAGCAATTTTTAAAAGATGACACACAGAATTAGTAAAGTAAAAATAATTTGAGTTTATTTTTTTTGTCTAAAAAAAAAAAAAAATTTCTGAATTTGTAGCCAGAAGAAAGCACACTAAAACTATTTCCTATATTTCTTCATATCAGGTGAGGTATGAAGTCTGGGTCTACTGAATGAAAGTAGATATTCGACAATTGATAGTTAAGTCTTCAACACCTTCTAAATTTGATTTAGCAAGTCTTTTATGGGAATGCAGAAACAGATCTGAATGATAAAACGATGCAAGCAGCTGTTCTTAAATTAAGAACTACATAGCATTTAATATCAACAAGATATTCTTGCTTCACCGTTCTACTTTAAGTTAGTCGCTAAATACATTGACTCAAGGGTTTGAAGAATAACATTCCAGGATTTTTGGTATTCCTAGTCAAATATCAAATTCAGAAAGAATTTACAAGTTAGGATGCCAAATTATAAACGCCTTAAGATTTTCTAATTTATATGCAAAAAAAAAAAAAAAAAAAAAAAAAGAAAGAAACAAAGAGGAAAGAAAGAAAAAAGGAAAAAAAGAAAAGGAAAAAGAAAAAGAAAAAAGAAAAAAAAGAAAACAAAAAGAAAAAAAAGAAAACAAAAAGAAAAAAAAGAAAACAAAAAGAAAAAAAAGAAAACAAAAAGGAAAAAAAGAAAACAAAAAGGAAAAAAGAAAGGTTCAAGGCTAAATTTTGTTTAAGTTAGAGGAAACCAAAATACATTTTGAATAATTTAAAGAATCTTTATTTATTTATTTAAACGGAGCATAAAATTAATGTAATTAAAAATAATTTCTATCCTGATAATCATTAAAAAAATTCCTTTTAAATAATGAATTGTAATCACTGGGGCATGCAGAAAGTCAGCTCTAAGAAATTGTGTTTGGGAAGGAAAAGGAATTTTTAATAGATAACCCTTAGAGATAAAAGATATCCAAAAAATTACAAAGATAAAAGATCCCATTGAAAGTATTTTTAACTACGACTCATCTGAAACCTTGAATTATAAACAAATCTTCCCCTGATATTTTCCAAAGAATACGTGAACCAAAATTCATATTTTATATTTATGGCATATGAACCTTTTTATGTTATTTAATGCAGAAGCACAATATCTATTATACAATTAATTGAACACAAGTTGCTATTTTAGCCATAGCTGGGTATAGGGGATTGTGAGTTCATGCCGTTACCAAGAGTATTAGTATTTTGTAAAACATGCACAAGGATGCAACATTGCAGCGATGAGACAGGGGCTGGAGCTTGGTGGATAGTGAGGGACCTATTAAGTTGGCGACTCTTTTATGGACCTTGTCCAAGAGGGAGTGACTAGTGGATGATGCACCAGCCCAGATGTGGCAACAATACTCCATGCATGGGCAGATGGTGGCTTTGTAGAGATACAGGATAATGTCAGGTGTGAGGAGTTTACTATCACGGTAGAGAGAGCCATCCTTCTTTGCTGCAGCCTTGGCAATGACTTCAATGTATTTGTTCCAATTCATGTTACCTGTGAAGGTTAGGCCGATGAGTTTGAATGATGAACTCTTAGGTAGGGTGTTATTTGCCATAACAATCGGTGGTTGAAGAGGTTTCTTGTAGTTGTTGAAGGAAAGGAGCTTTATCTTTGCAGCATTAAAAGTTACCAACCATTTATGACCCCAATCCACTACAGCCTGGAGGTCATTTTCTAAGGATTTAGCCATTGTCTCGGATATGGTCGCGTCCGTTTTGCCCACAGGAAGAGAGTAAAGGGTGGTGTCGTCAGCAAATATACCTATCTCAGACTCAATGTTATCAGAGAGGTCGTTTATGAAGATCAGGAACAATAAAGGTCCAAGGATAGATCCCTGGGGTACACCAGCATTTATGTCATGCTACTTAGATGAACGGCCATCGAGGACAACCTGGACTTTTCTTTTGGCTAAGAAGGATCTAATTATATTAAATATTTATCCAGTAATACCATATGAGTGAATTTTTAAGAGAAGCCCTTTATGCCATACCTTGTCAAAGGCCTTGGATATATCAAGCGCTACTGCACTAGCTTCACCGGCCTTGTCCAGTGTATGATATATGCGTTCAGAAATGACCGTTATTATGTCCGCAGTAAATCGTGTTTGTCTAAATCCATACTGGCGATCAGAAAGAAGTTTAGCATTAACTAAGTGTCGGACTATCGCTAGACTGATTAAAGATTCAAAGTTTTAGCAAAGATCTGGAGTACAATAGTAATATTTAAACCAAAAAGAAATAATTATTTTAGTTTTTATGTGTTCTTTTGCAAGGGAAATAACTATTTAACCAAGTTAAAATAAGAAATAATTCCATGACACTATTTGAGTCATAAAAATATAACCGGGCGCTTGTATCATAGAAAATCAATTTATTAAAACTCAATAATCAATGCCTCGTATTATTTCATGGATCTTTAATTTGCAAGAAATAAATAGGTTAATATTTATTGTAAACAAATGTAACTGTTTTTCTGGTAGCCGGAAAAGATAGATTAATGTAGAGTTATTTTTTTTTATTAATGTTGTATGCAGACACAGCTTTTTAGGTCCTTATTGAAAATTGTCTCCATTGTAACAATCTTTCTAGATGGAATAAGTATTTTTTTCAAAGAAACTGCAGCGAAAGGAATTTTGGCATTGTAAAGATGGTGGGTTAAAAAAAAGATAGGAAATGTGTGGGTTCATACCTTTCCTAACATTATTCATAATTGAATGCAATAGATCCGGGCGAATAATTGGGCTGTATCTGTTTTACAGCTATAAACCGGGCTGCTAATTTAAATGTACTAATACTACTACTAATAATATGAGTTAAAGACAACTATTATATTATTCAATTTAAAATGCTCATTTTTATTTTTAGTTGATTATTTAAAAATGTTTAATATCAGCAGTTATCTAGTCTGGACTTTTTGAAATAAGTTGTAGTAAAGGACGTTATTATATCGCCAATAATACAGTACAACAATAACAATTGGATAGTCAGCGGTTTGATTTGTCAGTTTATTGGCATCAATGCTATTTGGGTCTGACTTGGAAAATCTGACAACTTTATATGTTTGATAATATCAATATGTAATATCTTATATCTAATATATACAGTGAAAATTTGATTAGACATTGATACAGGCGGTTTCAGGAAAAATAACATTCCAGCCCATTGGGCTTGGAATAGCTCAAACACTTGCCACTCAGATATCTAATATATATATATATATATATATATATATATATATATATATATATAATTAGATATCTGAGTGGCAAGTGTTTGAGCTATATATAATTAATCAAGTTCATATATATTAATAAAATGAACATAAACCAATATTTTCAAAAATGCTCAATAACAAGTAGAGTATTTATAAAATTACATAAACAATATGATAGCTTTATAGCTTATGTCAATCAACCAGCGTTTCGATGTTCTCACATCTCTTTACAGACTGAATAAAAATAAAAACTTTATTTTCATTCAGTCTGTGAAGAGATGTGAGAACATCGAAACGCTGGTTGATTGGCGTAAGCTTATGTAATTTTATATATATATATATATATATAAAAAATTACAAACAATATCATTGTTTTTTGACATGGTTGTTTATACGTCTGAGGAGACCTAATTAAAGGGTCGAAATAATTTATAATGCATACAAGCTTAATGTGTGTATAGTTATTTCCTTTTAATAATTCTGTTTTGCTCTGTTTAAAGGTACATCGAGCTCTTTTATTTGGATTCTCAACGCAATATTGAAATCTACACACACACACACACATATATATATAGATATATATATATATACACAAACATGCACACTAGAATTGATAATGGTGGCATTTATTTGACAAATTCTTGACTTGACAAAGATAAACATTTTCAAAGATTTAAATCATCTTGATAAGACAACGCTTTACCATAAACCTCAGATTTTTAAGAGCCAATTTTTTTGCCTCGGTTATTATCTCGTCATAAAAAAGGTAAAATTTCACTCTGATACAAAGAAAAGCGAAAAATCCAGTATTTATATGAAACAATCTCTTTATATTTGCATGCACCATTATTGGCATTAACCATTTATGTCCAGTAATTGAAGATTTAAAGAAATCGTCTGATAAAAATATGAGAAATGTCCAACCCAAAAAGAATACTTAAAAGATTAAAGTTAAGAGAAATTCATTAAAAAAATAAAATAAAGTTAGTTAATAAAGCGTTCTTACAAAGTTTTATAGTTGTCTTTTGTTGGTCTCAAAAGAAAATCGCGACTTTATAACTGGCAGAACCTATTAAAACTTAAAAGCATAAAACAAACTATAATGCACATTTATTTTTATTGGAGTGAAATTTTATGAGATAAGTTCCTAAAGTTAATATTCTCCCTTAAAAATGTGCGGTTTAGCTGCGACCCTATAGTTTTATCGTAAACTTAAACATTTTTAAATTAAAAAAAATAAATGAATAAATAAATAAAAATTAAAAAAAAAAGATATTATTGGCATGACAATTATTCAAAAACAAAATATTTATTATTATTATTATTATTAACTTACAGGGCTATCCTGTGTCGATTAAGCTCTACTTTCTTAAAATTATATACATTACAGAGGAAATTATAAGCTCAACTGAACAATCTGCTTAATACTGTGATATTCGTGTGCATGAAAATAAATATCCCGTTCAATTAATATTTTTATCAATTAAACTAAGTCATTGAATAGAAAAAAATATAACTTAACTATTAACTAATAACTATTAACTAATAACTGTTTTAAAAAAGTAATGTAAATAAGAACAAATTTAAATTAAATGATTGTGAATAAAACTGATTGGCTTTGCCTTTTATGGCAAATCAACTTCTCGGTCTAATGTAAACAATACATTGAACACAAGTTGCTATGGGGCGGGGAATTTCATTCTTTCTCAATGGTATTATGCTGCATATAACAAAATAGATCCGATTGGAGTTTGAATCACCTTCACCGATTCCAGAGTCACTGTTCATTACACCACACAAAAAATGACAGAAAAATAATAGTATATTAACAAATATATATATTTAAATTAGTAAGATTTTGTTTCAATCTGTGTGTGCGATTATATATATCTGTTACGATGTTTTCCCTTAAAGTAAAAACAATACTCTTTCATTAAAATAATCAAATACTTGCCGTTATCAGTATCGTAAAAAAATGTAAACAAATAATTTAAATGAATACAATATAATTCCGTCCACTTCTAGTAATGGATTCGATAGCTCAGTCAGTAGTATACCAGACACCGGTATCTGGGTTCCGAATCTTGCTATGTCTTGCCACCCTGATGAGTCGGAGATGACAAAACAACTGTCCGTCGATGACTACATCTATTTCAGTTGGATTATATAATAATCAATTCTTAGTCAGATAATTTATCATACATTCATGTAGTCATTGGATTTATAAACATATATACAGGCCGAGATTCAAAAACTGAACAGCCAGTTGCATACAAATGTGATCAGCAGTCAAGTATCTAACAAACTCCGTCACTGACAGTAGAAGAAATTCTAGCACTATATGTGCTCTCACTGTTTACATATATTTTTTACTATGCTACTCATTAATCCGAGAAGTCTATTCTTTACGCTAATGGAAAACAGTTATTTTCTATAATCTCTCTATAAATAGGGGCATGTGTGATTATATATATATATATATATATATATATATATATATATATATATATCACAGATAGAGAATCAAGAAAATAACAAAATTTACCTGAAACTTGTAAATTAAAAAAAAGTGCTCAATACCCACCACAGCAATTTACCAGAACTAGTTGGATAAACACCATATGTACAAGATTATAAAAAAACTATCAGTAAGTAAAAGTTTTATATAACGGTCACGATTATCAGACATACAGACAGAGAGAGTAGTATAAAATATACTCATGGCAAGTAAGCTACACAAAAAGGGAATCAGTCTAATTGCATGGTTTTGCATTCTAAGATCCCTTTTAGAGTCAAACAGTCAAGCTAACTGCTTGATAAGTTCCCTTGAGAATGAGACACAGACCTTTCTGCATAGCTTACTTGCCATGTGTAGATTTTATACTAGTACTACTACTAAACCTTACCCATGTATTGAGCACTGTTGTAGTAAATACTGAAATACATACACAATATTATTTTTTAATATAAGCATGTGTGTGTATATATATATACACACACATAATAGTAATAAATTATATACACACACACAAATAAAAGTAAATATTTTACTAAAAGTTTAATTGTAGAAAAACAAATATTTCGTATGTGTTTAGTGAAATAAATTGTTCATAATTAACTTTTCCAAATTGTTATTTTGAACCATCTTGCTATATATCAAATATACAATCAAACACACGCACACACACATATATATATATATATATATATATATATATATATATTCTCTCGCATAATGCAATTTTCCAAGTGAAACTTATAGCAACTGAAACTTTGTTTCCGTATCGACATAATATATCTAATTCATTAGGATAAGAAAAAAAACATTTCTTCAATTAAATTAAAAAAGTATAAATTTCACTTTAAAACAAAACGAAATAAAAACAAAATTTAACTGATAAGAAAAAATATAAAAAAAGTTTAAGAAAATAAAACAAAATATAGAAAAGAAAAACAAACTTACTCTGGAGAAATTCATCCGAATTGACAGAAAGTTAACCGTAAGCAGAGAATAGTGAAAATAATTGCCATCGTCGTACTTAGGTTGTGGTAGTCACGTGGTTTTTGTTGTAGTAATAATTGTGTTATGAGAATTAGGGTTAGGTCTGGGCGCGGTTGATGATCCTGGGGAGGGGGGTGTTGCAAGAAGAGGAGGGGAATTGTTTACCCCCACCCAGCCCACTGCTGCTTCTTATCAGGTCCCCTCCCTCCCCTGTCACACAACAGAGCTTGTCTGCAGCTGCTGACGGCCAGCAATGTGAAGAAGGCCTTTATTTTTTGGTTGTTTGTAAGACCAATGGCACAAGGGCTTCTACAGTCTAAGAGATTCAACTATGCAACATCTATGAGAAGAAAAGGAAAGTGTGGGAATGTGGAGAAGGAATGGTGTCTGCAAATGTAAATATGTGCAGTATTAGTGAGGTGATTGGGAGAGAGAGAGAGGGAGAGAGGTGTGTGAGAGAAGTGAGAGAGGTGTGTGAGAAAGAGGTGTGTGAGAGAGGTGAGAGAGAGAGAGAGAGGTGAGAGAGAGGTGAGAGAGAGAGAGAGAGGTGAGAGAGAGAGAGAGAGAGAGGTGAGAGAGAGAGAGGTGAGAGAGAGGTGAGAGAGAGAGAGGTGAGAGAGAGAGAGGTGAGAGAGAGGTGAGAGAGAGAGAGAGAAGAGAGAGAGAGAGAAGAGAGAGAGAGAGGTGTGAGAGAGAGAGGTGTGAGAGAGAGAGGTGTGAGAGAGAGAGAGAGAGGTGAGAGAGGTGTGTGAGAGAGGTGAGAGACGTGTGTGAGAGAGAGAGGTGTGTGAGAGAGAGAGAGAGGTGAGAGAGAGAGAGAGAGAGAGAGAGAGAGGTGCGAGAGAGAGAGAGGTGCGAGAGAGAGAAAGAGGTGCGAGAGAGGTGCGAGAGAGAGAGAGAGGTGCGAGAGAGAGAGAGAGAGGTGCGAGAGAGAGAGAGAGAGGTGCGAGAGAGAGAGAGAGGTGAGAGAGAGAGAGAGGTGAGAGAGAGAGAGAGGTGAGAGAGAGAGAGAGAGGTGAGAGAGAGAGAGAGGTGAGAGAGGTGTGTGAGAGAAGTGAGAGAGGTGTGTGAGAGAGAGAGAGAGGTGAGAGAGAGAGAGAGAGAGAGAGAGAGGTGCGAGAGAGAGAGAGAGAGAGAGAGGTGCGAGAGAGAGAGAGAGGTGCGAGAGAGAGAGAGAGAGAGAGGTGCAAGAGAGAGAGAGAGAGAGAGGTGCAAGAGAGAGAGAGAGAGAGAGGTGCAAGAGAGAGAGAGAGAGAGGTGCAAGAGAGAGAGGTGCAAGAGAGAGAGGTGCAAGAGAGAGAGGTGCAAGAGAGAGAGGTGCAAGAGAGAGAGGTGCAAGAGAGAGAGGTGCAAGAGAGAGAGGTGCAAGAGAGAGAGGTGCAAGAGAGAGAGGTGCAAGAGAGAGAGGTGCAAGAGAGAGAGGTGCAAGAGAGAGAGGTGCAAGAGAGAGAGAGAGAGGTGCAAGAGAGAGAGGTGCAAGAGAGAGAGAGAGAGGTGCAAGAGAGAGAGAGAGAGAGAGAGAGGTGCAAGAGAGAGAGGTTCAAGAGAGGGAGAGAGAGAGGTGCAAGAGAGAGAGAGAGGTGCAAGAGAGAGAGAGAAAGAGGTGCAAGAGAGAGAGAGAGGTGCAAGAGAGAGAGAGAGAGGTGCAAGAGAGAGAGAGAGAGGTGCAAGAGAGAGAGAGAGAGGTGCAAGAGAGAGAGAGAGGTGCAAGAGAGAGAGAGAGGTGCAAGAGAGAGAGAGAGGTGCAAGAGAGAGAGAGAGGTGCAAGAGAGAGAGAGAGAGGTGCAAGAGAGAGAGAGAGAGGTGCAAGAGAGAGAGAGAGAGGTGCAAGAGAGAGAGAGAGGTGCAAGAGAGAGAGAGAGAGGTGCAAGAGAGAGAGAGAGAGGTGCAAGAAAGAGAGAGGTGCAAGAAAGAGAGAGGTGCAAGAGAGAGAGAGGTGCAAGAGAGAGAGAGGTGCAAGAGAGAGAGAGGTGCAAGAGAGAGAGAGGTGCAAGAGAGAGAGAGAGAGAGAGGTGCAAGAGAGAGAGAGAGAGGTGCAAGAGAGAGAGAGAGGTGCAAGAGAGAGAGAGAGGTGCAAGAGAGAGAGAGAGGTGCAAGAGAGAGAGAGAGAGGTGCAAGAGAGAGAGAGAGGTGCAAGAGAGAGAGAGAGAGGTGCAAGAGAGAGAGAGAGAGAGGTGCAAGAGAGAGAGAGAGAGAGGTGCAAGAGACAGAGAGAGAGAGAGGTGCAAGAGAGAGAGAGAGAGAGAGAGAGGTGCAAGAGAGAGAGAGAGAGGTGCAAGAGAGAGAGAGAGAGAGAGGTGCAAGAGAGAGAGAGAAAGGTGCAAGAGAGAGAGAGAGGTGCAAGAGAGAGAGAGAGAGGTGCAAGAGAGAGAGAGAGAGAGGTGCAAGAGAGAGAGAGAGAGGTGCAAGAGAGAGAGAGAGAGGTGCAAGAGAGAGAGAGAGAGGTGAAAGAGAGAGAGAGAGAGGTGCAAGAGAGAGAGAGAGAGGTGCGAGAGAGAGAGAGAGAGGTGCAAGAGAGAGAGAGAGAGAGGTGCAAGAGAGAGAGAGAGAGGTGCAAGAGAGAGAGAGAGAGAAGTGCAAGAGAGAGAGAGAGAGGTGCAAGAGAGAGAGAGAGAGGTGCAAGAGAGAGAGAGAGAGGTGCGAGAGAGAGAGAGAGGTGCAAGAGAGAGAGAGAGGTGCAAGAGAGAGAGAGAGAGAGGTGCAAGAGAGAGAGAGAGGTGCAAGAGAGAGAGAGAGGTGCAAGAGAGAGAGAGAGAGGTGCAAGAGAGAGAGAGAGAGAGGTGCAAGAGAGAGAGAGAGAGAGGTGCAAGAGAGAGAGAGAGAGAGGTGCAAGAGAGAGAGAGAGAGAGGTGCAAGAGAGAGAGAGAGAGGTGCAAGAGAGAGAGAGAGAGGTGCAAGAGAGAGAGAGAGAGGTGCAAGAGAGAGAGAGAGAGGTGCAAGAGAGAGAGAGAGAGGTGCAAGAGAGAGAGAGAGAGGTGCAAGAGAGAGAGAGAGAGAGGTGCAAGAGAGAGAGAGAGAGAGGTGCAAGAGAGAGAGAGAGGTGCAAGAGAGAGAGAGAGAGGTGCAAGAGAGAGAGAGAGGTGCAAGAGAGAGAGAGAGAGGTGCAAGAGAGAGAGAGAGAGGTGCAAGAGAGAGAGAGAGAGGTGCAAGAGAGAGAGAGAGGTGCAAGAGAGAGAGAGAGAGGTGCAAGAGAGAGAGAGAGGTGCAAGAGAGAGAGAGAGGTGCAAGAGAGAGAGAGAGGTGCAAGAGAGAGAGAGAGGTGCAAGAGAGAGAGAGGTGCAAGAGAGAGAGAGGTGCAAGAGATAGATAGAGATAGATAGAGAGAGAGAGAGATAGAGAGAGAGAGAGATAGAGAGATAGAGAGAGATAGAGAGAGATAGAGAGAGATAGAGAGAGATAGAGAGAGATAGAGAGAGGGAGAGGGAGAGAGGGAGAGAAGGAGAGGGAGGGAGAGAGGGAGAGGAAGAGAGGGAGAGGGAGAGAGGGAGTTTGTGTGATGAACGTAATGAGCAAAATTTGATCACTTGAAGCCGGCCATGTTGTAGTCTGCAAATAAGCAATCCCTATTTAATGTGTTCCACGGATGAGAAGGTCTTGGAAAGAAACTTTGTTCTCGTTGTGAATATCTTACAAGGGGTAAGCAAAGAGTGGAGCTCAGTCGAGCACCTTCCAACCAGCCTTGGCCTTTTGGCTAGGAGCAAAGTGTAGTACCGGTTCTGAAACTACACTTCATTTTTTTTTTTTAATTTGCCAGATTGTAGTGGGTCGAATTATATATATTTCTTTTAGATGCATGTTCTGAGAAATATGTTCTTTTATGTGAAAGGTTATGACAGCATGGTGCAAGATGAAACATGAAAAAGCAGCAAATACAAGCAATACAAATGCAATATTTAGTAAGTAAATAGATATGAAGAGCTTTGATAAAGTAATCCCGTTCCACCCCCAATTCCTCTCTGCAGACATGAAATATCTTTCCGGAATGCAGACTTCTACATTCTTGACATGATTGCTGCACATCTTATTCCATTGATGCATATTTCATTTTATAATATATGCACATAGTATGCATTTTTGGTAAACGATAGAGTTGTATTACAAAATTCACATGATCAGGATTGTGTCAAGAATTAGAAGTAAAATTAATAACTAATAGAACCTCTCTGAAATTCCACAATTGGTTTCTTCATTAAAATTACATTTCTTTTGAAAGGTTAAAAAAATTATGAAATGTCTGACATTTTAGATGTTAGTTTCATTACACAGTAAAACTAAACTATTCAGTTTTAGGTCTACATTAATCAAATTGTGTGACCACTTCTCGTGTTTGTCTATTTTAAGTATCACCATAACTATATTATACATTTAATTAATTTCTTTTAATCGATTATTTATTGGAATAAAATTTCCAATAGCATAAAGCACTAAAAAAAGCTTTTTAAAAATCCTATTAAAAAGAAAATCATTTGATTATGAAATTAAATCCACCACAATGCATTTTTGTTTCTTCGTAAACAATTCAGCTTTTTAAAAAAAAATTTAATAATTAAAAAAAAAAAAAATTAACACAACTCAATAAGTCCAGGGCCCAACTAATAAATAAAATAACTTTTAGGCAAAATATGACTTCATTCATCAACGTAGTTTCCTTCTAGGGTGATACACCAATTCCAACGTTTCTCTAACAATTCGATGCCTTTTTTTGTAGAACGATTCGTGTTTGCCGCCAAAATATGCCTCAATTTCTGATACGATTTCTTCATTGGAGTCAAATGTCTTTCCCTGTAGCCTTCTTTGAAAATCTGCTAACAGTCCGTAGTTGCTGGGGGCCAAATCTGGAGAATAAGGTGGTGCGGAAGCAATTCGAAGTGGAATTATGTAGTTTTGTTATTGTTGCGATCAACATGCGAGAGTGCGTTGTCTTAGTGAAAGTGCAATTTTTGCCTACAAGTGGTTTTATTAGTTAGGCCAGAAACTTATCTAGTTAAACAGCCAAAAGCATATACACACTAAGTATTTCATGATAAATATGCAACATTTGTTGTCTGAGTCTTCCATAACTTGCAATTCATAAACGTACAAGATATTTTCACTTCACGATATTTTGGTGTTCAATTATTGATTTTACATTTTTCCTCTACAAATTTCAGTTGCTAGATTTTGTACTTTCAGTGATTGTCTTCTGGAGGTTGAAGGTTCAATTCTCACTATGGTGATACATAGAATAAATTATGAATTACTTAAAATTTCTACCCGATCATGGCTGATGGAATGAGAGAAAGCTACCCCCGCAGATTAAATAAGGGGTTTAATTCAGAGTTCCCTACAAATTTCCGAGTTCGACGAGATGCACCTGAAGAATCTGAGGTTACATTGGCCGAAACGTTGTGAGAATGACACCCAAATCTGCTTATTATTGTAATTTGAAACGTCTAAATTCATTTTGGGACAAAATCTGATTAAAAATAATTACGCCACAATTTTGTCCGATACAGACAAAAAAAAAATCAGTTTTGAGAGACAATGGATACCCCCTGTAAAGGTACCCTGAACCTTCCGTCTTGTCCCGCACACAACCTGGCGGGTTCAGCTGGTTTCCTTTAAGGGAGGAAGTTTCTAGAGAAACTAAAATTCACAACCAGTCCTCAGCCGCCTGTGTATCCCATTCAGTCAAGATGATTTAATGACGTTAGTTTTTGCAGTTTTCGGCAGGGAGGTGTCACCCTAACCCCACATACAGCACCTGGTATTCCAGCATTTTCGTCGCTGTGTCATGCTTCCATTTTACACAGCACTTTTGTTGGTTTTTCAGGCTTACTACAGTATGAAATAAAATATTTCGTCGGCCTGTCACACTACAGTATGAAATAAAATATTTCGTCGGCCTGTCACGCTACAGTATGAAATAACATATTTCGTCGGCCTGTCACGCTACAGTATGAAATAAAATATTTCGTCGGCCTGTCACGCTACAATATGAAATAAAATATTTCGTCGGCCTGTCACACTACAATATGAAATAAAATATTTCGTCGGCCTGTCACACTACAGTATGAAATAAAATATTTCGTCGGCCTGTCACACTACAGTATGAAATAACATATTTCGTCGGCCTGTCACGCTACAGTATGAAATAAAATATTTCGTCGGCCTGTCACGCTACAATATGAAATAAAATATTTCGTCGGCCTGTCACACTACAATATGAAATAAAATATTTCGTCGGCCTGTCACGCTACAATATGAAATAAAATATTTCGTCGGCCTGTCACACTACAGTATGAAATAAAATATTTCGTCGGCCTGTCACGCTACAGTATGAAATAACATATTTCGTCGGCCTGTCACACTACAGTATGAAATAAAATATTTCGTCGGCCTGTCACACTACAGTATGAAATAAAATATTTCGTCGGCCTGTCACACTACAGTATGAAATAAAATATTTCGTCGGCCTGTCACACTACAGTATGAAATAAAATATTTCGTCGGCCTGTCACGCTACAGTATGAAATAACATATTTCGTCGGCCTGTCACACTACAGTATGAAACAACATATTTCGTCGGTCTGTCACACTACAGTATGAAACAACATATTTCGTCGGTCTGTCACACTACAATATGTAATAGCATATTTCGTCCGTCTGTCACACTACAATATGTAATAGCATATTTCGTCCGTCTGTCACACTACAGTATGAAATAACATTTCGTCGGTCTGTCATGCTTAAGTTTTCATTGCTAAATGGACAAATTGAATGGGCGCATATTTATACAAATTCTTGTTTGGTTCAGTTCAGAAGTTGGTGGCTTGTTTGGCATAAAAAAGCCCAGCTTTGTCAGGTTAAGCCTCTTGGACTCAAGTACTACCATTAACTGTTATTAAACTCCTGGTCATTGCTAGAGTAATTGGCCCTTAATAATGCTAAGTGGTCATCTTGGGGAGGTGGACGACAAAGACATTATTTCACGGATTTAGGGTTGAAAGAGTTGCCACTTGTTCTAACCTGATTACGATAACAATTCTCACCAGAATATCATTTCCATTATAGAAATAAGAACTGATGTGATTGTAAGATTTTATGAAGAGTTTATTTTTTAAGAAAGTGTTTAGATTATCAGCTGTAACATGGGGAGGTAGAGACAGTAATACTATTACTACTAATAATGTGATGACTAGCAATAGCTATAACTAGTAAAGTAGGATATACAAAACAAATATAGATTAAATATTGCAATTCAGATTTCAGTCGCTTTCGGAATTCAAGACATTGTTTTGACATTTAGGAAAATCGGTACGTAAATTTGTAAAATAAACATTTGGCGTTTCAAGAATACGTTTATAAACACATTTAAAATCTCCTCGGTTTGGCCATTGTCAGTGCGAAGTGCAAAAAGTACAATAAGTAAAAACAATGACAACACACATTAGACATTTCATAAGAAAGTATCAATTTTTCAAGCCGCTTTTTTTTTTAACCTTGAGTTGCATATAGCTGTCCAATTTGTGATGGAAGACTTCCGGTCCAACTTCAACTTTATTTTTGAAACGTATTTTTATGTATTTTAAAACATACTTTAAAACGTACATCTGTAAATATTTTGAAATACTTTAAAATTCTTGAAAACGATATCCTTGGTTTTAGTCGAAATTAAAAACGTTTTTTTCCTGTGAACATCATTTTTCAGGGTAAAATAATTTAAACTTTGTAAAATAGCTCTAGTCACGCACTATAGAGCTATAGCTGACTTTATGTTATAAAATTATCCTACATTTGAAGAACTTTGAATTAGAACACGTACATTTATATATACATATATAAATATAATTCTGAGACAACTTCATCTATAGTGCCAATGTAACTTTAATAATTACAAATCGAAATTTTATTTTATTTACAATTAATCAAATATTTGTTAATGCAAAATAAAATGAAATTAAAAAATCCTATTAAAAAATTTAATTACAAAATTAAATTTACCAGAATGCATTTAGATTTCTTCATAAACAAGTTAGTCATTTGAATATTTTGTTAATAGTTTGATAAAAAAGAATTACTTCATGAAATTTAAAAGAAACTTGGAAAAATTTAAACTGTCGAATAGACAGTTATTTCTGACTTTAAAATTCTTAGCAAATCGTATGTATAAAAAGATTGAACGTTTTGGAAGCTATGTACATCCACTTATTTTATATAGAGAGAGATTCAAAAATCATTTAAGAAACATAGTTGTAGGCTTATAACAATTTGGTTTCATCACTAGCGTAATAATTACATTTAACTGTTAAAATCTTATTTAAAAAAAAAAGAAAAATAAATAAAAATAAAATTAAAGACTCCTGAGCAACGCCGGGTAGGTACATCTAGTATATAATTAAATAAAATATAATATATATATATATAAGGTATGAAACTAAAAGTAGAATGTATAATTTTAGAAATTTGAACCTATCGTGAAGTGAATAAAGGATATAAAAGGATAGAGCAAATGTATAGATAAATGAAAGAAGAGAAATAATTACATTCATACATTTTTTATTTCTCTTCTTTCATTATATATATATATATATATATATATATATATATATTAATTGGTTAGAAGTATTTTTCTTTTGTGAAAATAAACGAATAATAATTTTGGCTCACTACGAATTTGCAGACAGTTTGTACTTTCGTATTTGTGCATAGTTCATTCAAACATATTTCATTAAATAAGACAGATGTTCAATTTTTTGCAGATGGTCCAGTGGAGATACCTACACACTCCATTGTGACGGATTCTGTTATAGCTGTCCCTCAGCAGAATCTGTGTAGTCAGGTAGAATTTGTTCCTTCGATAATCAGAAGAGCTAAAAATTGCAACGGTCTGAAGGGTGCACATCTGTTAAGAGAACACTTTTTCACAGAAGATACATTTGTTGCATTCTCGCTGTACCTAGGTGGTCAGTGAGTCTCTGGCTTCTCGCCGTTGGCTCCTGTCCCTCAGCCGTGATCGATATTGCATGGATTCCGGGATTTAGTTTAAGATTTATTTAACAGATGACACAGATTGTGTAGCATTTGCGAGAGACAGAGAGAGACACACACACAGACAGAGAGAGGAAAGGAATTACTGGGAAAAGATATTCAGGACATTTTTGCACCACTGTGTACCGGTCCCTGTTGCTAGCAGGGACCACCGCTTTGTCCCTCCTTCTTTCTTCGTCGTCATGATTGTTTTTCCTTTTCTTTAAAAGCTGTCAATTCAACTTCTGCCTTCATCATAGCGTACATTTCCTATTTTTTATTGTGCAAGAACTTAATGTTCATTCAGGGACAGAAATCCCCGCAAATCATCTCCAGGAGGAATTGGAAATATATACATATAGTCCAATCAAATATGTAAACCACAAATGGAACATATTTTTAACATACAAAAGGAAAAGACAAGTTTGAATTTGAAAGATATCGCATGATATAATTCAGTTCAAATCACACATATGTGATCTCAGAGTCTGAAAATATCAATTTTTATACACATTTAAGGTTGCTAAAAAAACTAAATTATAAATTATTTTCTTTAGGAAAGATTCTTTCATTGAATATAAATTGCTTCAAAATTGTCAGTCTTTTAATACAGGATGACCCCCTCATCCAAAATGGTTCGATTGCAGAAAGTATTGTGAATTTTATTAACGATTCCATGAGTGGCATTTAAGAATATCAGATTGGTTTATTAGAATCTGTTGAATGTTATTGCAGTTCTTATATTAGATGGCTGACGTGGAAATGACCTTGAAAATGATGACCCAGACTCAAAGAGTATAATTATCGTATTCGATACAGAGAGAGCGAGAAAGATGTCAGCACTTTAAAAAATATCTTGTCTAATATGACAAAGTAAACCTGAGTAAGGTTAAAAGAAATCTAGAAATTTCCGTAATTTTCTTTTCCAATTATTTTAAAGAGTGTTTACACAATATTTTAAACATCAAGAATGACCCCCCACCCTCTTGACCGCGTTTGATACTTTCCCCCCTTTTAAAACCACGAGTACACAGTGGTTTCAAAATTGCTCTCTGGCAATTATGGGGGGTTAAGAAATAATGTCAAGCACGTCATTAACCGTTGTACATGAAATTTAATGAGATACTTAATATCAATGATATATTACAGTATTTTCTTGTGTTAATATGAGACATTTTTTAACAAAATAGAAGGTAAAAATATTCGGCACAAATACACATTTTCAGAAATTTTTACCAAGTTAAAAAGAAAAACAAAACTCATTTTGACGACATCCCCCTTCCAAGTTTTTCTTTTACTTTTGATTTCTATTCCCACATCTTTTGATTTCTTGAGACCACAAAACATCTTGAAAATATGATCCAAGTTTAATTTTAAATCTAAAATAAAAAAAATAACGACAATTTTATTCACAAGATTTGTTTACATTTTAATTTTCGTATTTTCTTAAGTTTTCTCTTCAATTTTAATAAAAAGACAATTTTCATAGTTTATTAATGTTATATATGCTGATGATCTTCTGAGATAAAGATTGGTTGTTTTGTTTTCCGGCATATCAACCCTTTTCGGGTTATTTAATGCCAAATCATGTCATTTAAGTAAAAGTTTTTATGCTTCAAAATTTTTATATCTTTAAATATTTATTTATGGTGTTTGGTTCGGTTGTTTTGTAGAGGAAAATTGTTTCATGCTTCAAGATTTTTATATCTTCAAATATTTATTTATGGTGTTTGGTTCGGTTGTTTTGTAGAGGAAAATTGTTTTATGCTTCAAGATTTTTATATCTTCAAATATTTATTCATGGTGTTTGGTTCGGTTGTTTTGTAGAGAGAAATTGTTTTATGCTTCAAGATTTTTATATCTTCAAATATTTATTTATGGTGTTTGGTTCGGTTGTTTTGTAGAGGAAAATTGTTTCATGCTTCAATATTTTTATATCTTCAAATATTTATTCATGGTGTTTGGTTCGGTTGTTTTGTAGAGGAAAATTGTTTATGCTTCAAGATTTTTATATCTTCAAATATTTATTCATGGTGTTTGGTTCGGTTGTTTTGTAGAGGAAAATTGTTTTATGCTTCAAGATTTTTATATCTTCAAATATTGATTTATGGCATTTGGTTCGGTTGTTTTGTAGAGGAAAATTGTTTTATGCTTCAAGATTTTTATATCTTCAAATATTTATTTATAGTGTTTGGTTCGGTTGTTTTGTAGAGGAAAATTGTTTATGCTTCAAGATTTTTATATCTTCAAATATTGATTTATGGTGTTTGGTTCGGTTGTTTTGTAGAGGAAAATTGTTTCATGCTTCAATATTTTTATATCTTCAAATATTTATTTATGGTGTTTGGTTCGGTTGTTTTGTAGAGGAAAATTGTTTTATGCTTCAAGATTTTTATATCTTCAAATATTTATTCATGGTGTTTGGTTCGGTTGTTTTGTAGAGAGAAATTGTTTTATGCTTCAAGATTTTTATATCTTCAAATATTTATTTATGGTGTTTGGTTCGGTTGTTTTGTAGAGGAAAATTGTTTCATGCTTCAATATTTTTATATCTTCAAATATTTATTCATGGTGTTTGGTTCGGTTGTTTTGTAGAGGAAAATTGTTTATGCTTCAAGATTTTTATATCTTCAAATATTTATTCATGGTGTTTGGTTCGGTTGTTTTGTAGAGGAAAATTGTTTTATGCTTCAAGATTTTTATATCTTCAAATATTGATTTATGGCATTTGGTTCGGTTGTTTTGTAGAGGAAAATTGTTTTATGCTTCAAGATTTTTATATCTTCAAATATTGATTTATGGTGTTTGGTTCGGTTGTTTTGTAGAGGAAAATTGTTTTATGCTTCAAGATTTTTATATCTTCAAATATTGATTTATGGTGTTTGGTTCGGTTGTTTTTTAGAGGAAAATTGTTTTATGCTTCAAGATTTTTATATCTTCAAATATTTATTTATGGTGTTTGGTTCGGTTGTTTTGTAGAGGAAAATTGTTTTATGTTTTTAGTTTTGCAGAACATGATTGAATTTTGCAAAGGGAAAGAAAAAAAAACAATAACATCAATGTTTGTGAGATGCTCTTCATCTCACAAACATTGATGTTATTGTTTTTTTAAGGATGTAAACTTGAAGACTCTTAAAGACTTGGTCTGTTCAACATGACAGAGAGCCATGAAATTATTCTTAATTGTCGTTGCCTGGTTTGAGAGATAGACAATTTAAAATTATTTTTAAAAAAGGAGAGATCGCATAACACACGATATTATAAAATCACATTAATCATTTGAGCCTGGTTCGAGGGATGAATATTTTTCAATTCTTCCCAGAAAATAAGTTTCATAATCCAGGATTGTATTATGAAACCACGGTAATCATTGTTGCCAATTTCGAGGGTAAAACATTTAAAAAGAAAAACATATTGCATATCAAAAGGGAATGTCTCATGATCATTGGTTTAATGTCAGTTTTACATGCTGGCATGTGTTGGACGGTTTTAAGAAATTGACTTCCAAACTAACCTATCTCTGACCAGGTCTTTATTTATCCCTCAGGTCTATTTTTATCGCTTCCTCCCATGTTTTCCTTGGTCTTCCATTGTGAACTGAATCTGCTAACTCAACTGTTCTACATCTACTAACCGAACTCTCTTCCATTCTTTCAACGTGGCCATACCATCAAAGTTTCCTGTTCTGCACACATTTCCCTATACTCTCCAGATTTAATCTTCCTCTGAGGCCATCAGAACTAAGTCTGTTTTCAAGACTCACATTACCCATCCAGCATATTCTCATATCATTTCACTCCCTCCAACGCATGTTCTCAACCCTCATTGGTCAGGTTTCACTGCCACACATCATCACACTGTGGACACCCGACTGATAGACTCTTCCCTTGTTTAAAGCCTTTTTCTCTTTCATGTTTAGGTTATTCGTTCGGCTCGGGTTGGATTAAAGAAAAATTAAGAGGAATAAATCGTATTGTATTAGAAAAACATTGAAAAAGCAAAAAAAAGCAATGTAATTGAAATGGCATCGTTGTATCTCATTGTTATTAGTTCCGCCCTTGTCATGGTAAAAAAATAAAATAAAATAACAAGAATAATAGTATTGCATCACACCGGAGACCATCGCTTGACGAGCGCCTTTTCATTGCCACTATTTGAGGAAACACCTTGAGCCTGCTCTCGGCCTGCAAAGCTGCAGGACATCCTATGAAACTTCCTGATATTTAATAAATGACATTTTATTAATTATTATTTGTCGTCGTTGAATAAATTAGAATATCTCTAAAATAAAAATTAAATTATTAATAAAAACAAAACAAAAAAAACATAGTATCATTACAGTCATGATTAAAGTGGAACTTTTTAATAAGAGTCATTTAATCCAAAAGTTTATATTGAAATTATATTCAAATTATCTAATGTTATTATATTCAAATTATCTAATGTTATTGAATTAAAATTATCTAATGTTATTATATTCAAATTATCTAATGTTATTGTATTCAAATTATCTAATGTTATTGTATTCAAATTATCTAATGTTATTGAATTAAAATTATCTAATGTTATTGAATTAAAATTATCTAATGTTATTATATTCAAATTATCGAATGTTATTGTATTCAAATTATCTAATGTTATTGAATTCAAATTATTTAATGTTATTGAATTCAAATTATCTAATGTTATTGAATTCAAATTATCTAATGTTATTGAATTCAAATTATCTAATGTCATTGAATTCAAATTATCTAATGTCATTGAATTCAAGATAAAAAATTTTTTTAGTGGAGAATGTTACAAGACAGAATGCATAGTTTATCAAAGTTAAGAAAATGCATAGGTGCATCCTGTAACGTGCAGGTCAGGAATACTGTAATGAGTTATATTACTAAGGTGAACGAAAGGCGCGTTAAGACACTGTTGTGCACATGTGCAAGGGAAAGCCCCTACCCCCTTCTAAAAATGCAGGTAAATAACAGTGGAAAGAATGCCAAAGACAACATTCTTTACTCGACCATGACGAGACAGTCTTTTACCAAATGCTGGCTGTCTAAACGGTCTGGGATTTTTTTTTTTATTATTATTAAGTAAGAGATTTTTTCCTCACTCTCTCTCACACAGTGAGAGAGAGATATTGAGAGAGAGAGATATTGAGAGAGAGATTCAGAGAGAGAGAGAGATTCAGAGAGAGAGAGAGATTCAGAGAGAGAGAGAGATTCAGAGAGATTCAGAGAGAGAGAGAGAGATTCAGAGAGATTCAGAGAGAGAGAGAGAGAGAGATTCAGAGAGAGAGAGAGAGAGATTCAGAGAGAGAGAGAGAGAGAGAGAGATTCAGAGAGAGAGAGAGAGAGAGAGATTCAGAGAGAGAGAGAGAGAGAGATTCAGAGAGAGAGAGAGAGAGAGAGATTCAGAGAGAGAGAGAGAGAGAGATTCAGAGAGAGAGAGAGAGAGAGAGAGAGATTCAGAGAGAGATTCAGAGAGAGAGAGATTCAGAGAGAGAGATTCAGAGAGAGAGAGAGAGATTCAGAGAGAGATTCAGAGAGAGAGAGAGAGAGAGAGAGATTCAGAGAGAGAGAGAGAGAGAGATTCAGAGAGAGAGAGAGAGAGAGAGATTCAGAGAGAGAGAGAGATTCAGAGAGCGAGAGAGATAGAGAGAGAGATTCAGAGAGAGAGAGAGAGAGAGAGAGATTCAGCAAGAGAGAGAGAGAGATTCAGAGAGAAAGAGAGAGATTCAGACACAGAGAAAGAGAGAGATTCAGACACAGAGAAAGAGAGAGATTCAGACACAGAGAAAGAGAGAGATTCAGACACAGAGAAAGAGAGAGATTCAGACACAGAGAAAGAGAGAGATTCAGACACAGAGAAAGAGAGAGATTCAGACACAGAGAAAGAGAGAGATTCAGACACAGAGAAAGAGAGAGATTCAGACACAGAGAAAGAGAGAGATTCAGACACAGAGAAAGAGAGAGATTCAGACACAGAGAAAGAGAGAGATTCAGACACAGAGAAAGAGAGAGAGATTCAGACACAGAGAAAGAGAGAGAGATTCAGACACAGAGAAAGAGAGAGAGATTCAGACACAGAGAAAGAGAGAGATTCAGACACAGAGAAAGAGAGAGATTCAGACACAGAGAAAGAGAGAGATTCAGACACAGAGAAAGAGAGAGATTCAGACACAGAGAAAGAGAGAGATTCAGACACAGAGAAAAAGAGAGATTCAGACACAGAGAAAGAGAGAGAGATTCAGACACAGAGAAAGAGAGAGAGATTCAGACACAGAGAAAGAGAGAGATTCAGACACAGAGAAAGAGAGAGATTCAGACACAGAGAAAGAGAGAGATTCAGAGAAAGAGAGAGATTCAGAGAAAGAGAGAGATTCAGAGACAGAGAGAGATTCAGAGAGAGAGAGAGAGAGAGATTCAGAGAGAGAGATTCAGAGATTCAGAGAGAGATTCAGAGAGAGAGAGATTCAGAGAGAGAGAGAGATTCAGAGAGAGAGAGAGATTCAGAGAGAGAGAGAGATTCAGAGAGAGAGAGAGATTCAGAGAGAGAGAGAGATTCAGAGAGAGAGAGAGATTCAGAGAGAGAGAGAGATTCAGAGAGAGAGAGAGAGATTCAGAGAGAGAGAGAGAGAGATTCAGAGAGAGAGAGAGAGAGATTCAGAGAGAGAGAGAGAGAGATTCAGAGAGAGAGAGAGAGAGATTCAGAGAGAGAGAGAGAGAGATTCAGAGAGAGAGAGAGATTCAGAGAGAGAGAGAGATTCAGAGAGAGAGAGAGAGAGATTCAGAGAGAGAGAGAGATTCAGAGAGAGAGAGAGATTCAGAGAGAGAGAGATTCAGAGAGAGAGAGAGATTCAGAGAGAGAGAGAGATTCAGAGAGAGAGAGAGAGAGATTCAGAGAGAGAGAGAGATTCAGAGAGAGAGAGAGATTCAGAGAGAGAGAGAGATTCAGAGAGAGAGAGAGAGAGAGAGAGATTCAGAGAGAGAGAGAGAGAGATTCAGAGAGAGAGAGACAGATTCAGAGAGAGAGAGAGAGAGAGAGATTCAGAGAGAGAGAGAGAGAGAGAGATTCAGAGAGAGAGAGAGAGATTCAGAGAGAGAGAGAGAGAGAGAGATTCAGAGAGAGAGAGAGAGAGAGAGAGAGAGAGAGATTCAGACAGAGAGAGAGATTCAGACACAGAGAGAGAGAGAGAGAGAGAGAGAGAGAGAGAGAGAGATTCAGAGAGAGAGAGAGAGAGAGATTCAGAGACAGAGAGAGAAAGAGAAGCAACGTCTCTTCTGTGAGAAAGGGGCCCTGTAAGGAACAGAAGATATCATCTCCCACTAGATTCTGAAGTCAATTTCAAACTGCTTAGGCAGTCAACAGCGCTCTGAACGGCACCTCCCTAGATGTGGCAGCAGTACTCCATCTTAGGACGTATCTGACTCTTATATAAAAAAGAAAGCCATTTACAAGGATTTTACAAGTATAGAACACATAACTTCAAGCGCCATTCGACAAATGATTTTTATTTGTAAGTTTTAAAATTGAAAATGTTTACTTTAGTGTCATAAACTATTGGCAAACAAACATTTAACATAACGAGGGTAACGTTAACTAACACTACGTTTGGGATGGCAATATGCCCCACCCCCCGAACTTAGGGTTAATAACGTACACCTATTGTACAGATTCTACATCTAATTTCACAACAGCATAATTTTTGGCTCTTGGTAATATGGAGTTTAGGACTCTAAGATAGATAGAATTTAAGGTAATTGTCTTTCAAATTATTTAATTTTTAAATTATTTAAGGTTTTCTTCATCTATTTCATATTATCAGAACTTTCTACCATTCCAATGTTTGCCCTCTCATTCCCCAATCTTTTGCTCTGCCACACAACTTAGTTCCAGTGTTTCATTTCTTCCCTCATTTTTCAAATTCCATTTATTAATCTTCCTCTGTCAACTCTTTGACTATCCTTTCTTTCAAATTAAAGCTCCCATCCTGAATTCTTTTCACCACGTGATGTAATGATTCAATGCCATTTGCTAGAAACACAAAAGATAATAAAAATTAAAATGAATGAAGGTGGGAAGGAACAAACCCACACCTATATTCAAAGAGATTACCTCAAAAGGGATAATGTAAGTGTTATATACATCAGTTGTTAGTAATAAAGGAATAAACGATGGAATTTTATATAAACGAGAAGAATACCAGTGACAGGACAAGTATAAGCGATATGTATAGCATTACGTTTGAATTATGATGCTTTTTTTATTAGGGTGAGTGGGTACGGTGTGGTTTTAGGTTTGGTTTGTCTTATGGCATATCAACCATCTATGGGTTATTTAATGCTGAAAATGTTGGCAAATGAAATCCTATAGATAGGATAATTATTTTATATTCTCAGAAAACATTAAAAGGAAATTTTACAGTGAAAGTGGAAATATTACTCTTAAAAGGAAATTTTACAGTGAAAGTGGAAATATTACTCTTAAAAGGAAATTTTACAGTGAAAGTGGAAATATTACTCTTAAAAGGAAATTTTACAGTGAAAGTGGAAATATTACTCTTAAAAGGAAATTTTACAGTGAAAGTGGAAACATTACTCTTAAAAGGAAATTTTACAGTGAAAGTGGAAACATTACTCTTAAAAGGAAATTTTACAGTGAAAGTGGAAATATTACTCTTAAAAGGAAATTTTACAGTGAAAGTGGAAACATTACTCTTAAAAGGAAATTTTGCAGTGAAAGTGGAAACATTACTCTTAAAAGGAAATTTTACAGTGAAAGTGGAAATATTACTCTTAAAAGGAAATTTTACAGTGAAAGTGGAAATATTACTCTTAAAAGAAAATTTTACAGTGAAAGTGGAAATATTACTCTTAAAAGGAAATTTTACAGTGAAAGTGGAAACATTACTCTAAGAGTAATGTTTTCTAAAAAAAAAAAAAAGAAAAAAAATCATTCTTAGACCAAATCAATAATTGAAAATAAATGTCTCCGTTTTACCCCTCTGCATGGGGTTGCAGTCGGCAAATTGCGTGGTCCTGCTGACAGTGTGTGGTAAAGTGTACAAAAAAAATCACTTTGGTGTTTATCTTATTAGTAGGCGTGATTCTGAAAGTGTGAAGTTTGAGGATTGCTTTGATAGACATCATCTTTGCGATAATCGCACAGATAAAAATCTGGGGTATTAAGGTCCGGTGATTGTGAAGCCCATTCAGTATTATACCTCCAGCTAACGAGACACTCACCAAAGTTTCCCATAAATCATTGAATGGTGATAAAACAAAGACTGTTCAACATTCATGACTGAAACTTCGTGGACAAGTCAGGCATAGACCGAAATTTATTTCTACCAAATATGGTTTGATTGCAACAGAATTGTGAATTTTTATTAACGATTTTATGGATTTTGTTTGAACCCCTGTTAGTTTTTCTTGTGACCAATATATTTAAAAAAATTTTTTTTTTTTACATAGTTCACCCCAAACAAGGCAGGCCGCCACTATAAACGTAACGGGCTACTGAGAAAAAGAAAAGGGGAGAAGGTAGGGGGTGGTCAACCTAGATTGGGATCAGCGCAGCGAGGTGTCTGTTTACATTAGTTTTAAATTTCTGCATGTCTGTACTGTTGGGGAAACAGGGGGCAGGGAGGGAGTTCCAGAGGCCAGCAGTACGAGGAAAGAAGCTATTTAAGTAGAAGGCTCTCCGACATCTGGGGACCTCCACAGTGAATGAATGAGATTTAGTTGATTGTCGAGTTAGTCTAGTGAATTTACGTCGAGGGGGCACCAGAGTAGCCAATTCATCGGAGCATAATCCATTGAAGTATTTGTAAAACAAGCACAAGGATGCTACATTGCGGCGATGGGACAGAGGCTGGAGCTTGGCTGACAGTGAGGGACCTATTAGGTTGGCAATTCTTTTTTGGACTTTGTCAAGGAGAGAGAGACTAGTAGATGATGCACCAGCCCAGATGTGACAACAATACCCCATGCATGGGCGGATGGTGGCTTTGTAGAAATACAGGATAATGTCAGGTGTGAGGAGTTTACTAGCACGGTAGAGGGAGCCAACCTTCTTTGCGGCAACCTTGGCAATGTCTTCAATGTATTTGTTCCAATTCATGTTACCTGTGAAGGTTAGGCCGAGGAGTTTGAATGATGAACTCTCAGGTAGGGTGTTATTTGCCATGACAATCGGTGGTTGAAAAGGTTCCTTGTAGTTATTGAAGGAAAGGAGTTTTGTCTTTGCGGCATTAAAAGTTACCAACCATTTATGACCCCAATCCACTACAGCCTGGAGGTCATTTTCTAATGATTCAGCCATTGCATCGGATATGATTGCGTCGGTTTTGCCAACATGGCGAGAGTAAAGGGTGGTGTCATCAGCAAATAAACCAATCTCAGACTCTATGCCATCAGGGAGATCGTTTATATAGATCAGGAACAACAAGGGTCCAAGGATAGATCCCTGGGGTACACCAGCATTTATCTCATGTTGCCTAGATGAACGGCCATCGAGGACAACCTGGATTTTTTTTTTGTCTAGGAAGGATCTAATTATATTAAGTAATTGCCCAGTAATACCGTATGATCTTATTTTCAGGAGGAGCCCTTTATGCCATACCTTGTCAAAGGCCTTGGATATATCAAGCGCTACTGCTCTAGCTTCACCTGCCTTGTCGAGTGTATGATACATGCGTTCAGAGATGACCGTTAGGATGCTTGCAGTAGATCGTGCTTGTCTAAATCCATACTGGCGGTCAGAAAGAAGTTTAGCATTAACTAAGTGTTGTACTATCGCTAGATAGCAAAGATCGGCAGCAGACTGATTGGGCGATAGTTCTGGGGATCGGTTCTATTTCCAGAATTCTTGTAGACTGGTACCACAGAGGCAATTTTCCAGCTATTGGGGAAGCAAGATTCAGCTAGACACTTATTGTAGAGTTTGGAGAGGAGAGGGGCCAGTTCAGCAGAGCATTTCTTTATTACTATTGTGGGTATAAGATCAGGCCCACAAGCTTTGGAGGTGTCAAGGTTTTTTATGATGTCTCTAACCTGGGATGGGGTGATGACCAGGTTATCAAGTGTGGCTTCGGTCAGCAAAGGGAATTTGGGGAGGGGGTGGTTATCTGAGTCCAAAGTAGAGTTAGAAGCTAAGCGCTGGGCAAGTAGTTCAGCCTTATCAGTGGCTGTGCAAGCGACATCATTGTGGTTTGATAGTGAGGGAATCGTTGATTGACCATTATTCACTACACTATTGTAGATTTTCCAGAAATCACGAGTACCTAATTTCTGTGACTGGATGCGTTTTTCTGTTAACTCATTAAACCTTCTCTTCGCTTCACCTATCACGGCCTTGCAATTATTTCTTGACTCTATAAATTTATTTCTATTAGTAGCTGACTTATGTCGGCCGAATTTACGGAATGCTTGTGGTCTCTCAGAAATGGCAGCTGCACATTCCGAGGTGAACCATCGAGGAGAGTGAGGCTTGCTAAAGTATTTTCGCATGGGGACATAGGCTTCAATGCCTGCTTTGACCCATTCAGTTAATTCGTTTGCACACTGATTGGCAGGGAGTGAGAAGGTTTCCCTCCATGGGACGTCACTGATGTGATCTCTGATTGACTCAAAATCAGCCCGCTCATAGTATCTTGTTGTTTTGATCAACGGTTCATCAGCTTTTGGACGACTTTTTAGGGTGATATGTATCATTAGCACAATGTGATCAGCATTCCCGAGTGGGCTATGAGCTTTCGTCACACAAGCCTCGGGCATTGAGGTCAAGAAAAGGTCTAGAAGTGAGGCTTGTTGGTCTATTCGATCGGTGATGCGGATCGGAAAATCGACAGTCTGAGAGAGGGAGTGAGCTAAGGAGAAATTATACGTAGAGTTGCCGGCTGCGTCAGTAAGGCTGGAGAATCCCAACCAGTCACGGTGGTGGGCATTAGAATCCCCAAATACATGTATGTGGGCATTCGAGTCAATTAAGAGTGCTCTATCTATGCTTACAGAGACAGAGTTTAACAGAATACAGTCCTGGGTCGACGGGGAGCGGTATAAGAAATATAAGTAACTGATGCTGTGATGTAAAGTCAATCTAAAGCACATGTAGTCGTGGTCATCTGATTCAAACCTATGTTCTCTAGTCAGGGGGAGGGTGTTCCGAACATAAACTCCTAGCCCGTGCATATGTTTGTCAGAGTCTTTACGGTAGAGTGGGAGGTAGTCAGTCATGTCAAAGTGGTGAGAGGAGATTGAGGATTGAGGTTAGTTTCACTTAGAGCTAGGATGTCCGGGGAGTTAGTCAGGAGAAAGGATTCTACGTCGTTGATATTGGTTCTAAGTCCCCGGATATTTGTGAATGCGAGCCTCAAGGGCGGTGGCGAAAGTGTTTTTTGTTGGGTGTCTGGTTTAGGTTTGATTTTATTTTTTTGTAATGACATGTTTATTTTGATTATAGAGTGGGTTGGTCAAGGTGGGTACTTGTTTGGTGCCAATAAGCTCACACAACCAGTTCATTAGTCTGAACCTGGTCCATGGGGGTTGTGGCCTCGGGAAAGCCCACCGGAGATAATTGCAGGGTCCCTTTCCATGCGCGACATGGCACATACAACTACCCACGGTATTATGCAACTGATGATGGAGCAGCCGTTCTTGGCGCTACCCAAGAGTTTGGGCTCCTGTCCTGTCAGTCGGAAACAGCAGCCAGACAAGCTGTCTAACCTGTACCCTCAACCTGTTGGAACAAGAGAGACCCAGACTGGCCATGTAAGACTTAATGACGAAAAAATTTTCCCCAAGTTGCCCAAATAGAGAGAAAGAGAATGGCGTTCATTGACCTATTAAGGAAACAAGGCTAGGCACTGAGTGTTTAGAGGCGTCCCAGCACTGTTACCTCTGCACTTGACTAATAGACAAGGAAGGAGTGCGAGGGCCGGCGATAGGCAGAACCTATCTACTCCTTAAGCAATTGTAGGTTTGCAAACCGGATATTTTGTTCGAGATTCCAACTCTAGGAAGGTTGTTGATCAGGACTAAGGAGACCTCCCTCCCAAACGGTTTACTGCCACGACGTAAGTAGCTGGTAGCAAGGTTTTTTTTTTTGTCAGAGGTTTCCTTCTCTTAGATGAATAGCCTTACAAGGTCTAACAGGTCCAACACTCCGAGAAGGGTGAAAATATCCTGCGCCCGTTTACTAGTCGGGTATTTCCTGTCCCCCGCAGGTATTACAAAAAAAAAAAAAATTTCAATATTACGTATGTATATATATGTACATATGTAGATAGAATAAGTTCATTGTATACTAAAAAGGAAACAGAGAGTTAAAGATAGGTTTCCCTCTCGCAAGTAGGTATAAATAAGAGGAATAAAAATCGAGTACTAAGGAACGGTCGAGGGAGCTAAGACAGTGAGGAAATTTTAGACTTAGCTGTTTTTTTTTTCCTTTCTTAAACCCGGCCTGCAAGCTACATTTGAGTTTGGGATCTTCATCGCTCGACGGACGCTGATATAAATGGATCAACACGTGGCTTTTCAAAACACAGGGCTACAGTGGGAGTTTTCCCTTTTCTTAAACTACATTGATAGTGGATATCCCCCCCCTTTTAATCTTCAAACGCATTGACCCCTCCAGAGAAAGAACTCAAAGAATTATTAGCATGGACATAAAAAAGAAAGAAAGACACATAAAGCGTCGTGGACAACAGAGAGAACAATATAGACGAAATAAATAAATAAAATAAAATAAACGAAAAAAAAAAATCTGCGAAGAAAAAATTCTTTTACTAGACTTGGCAACGCAAAAATATTAGCAAGAACATAGAAAACAGGAAATAATGACACATAAAGAGTCGTGGACAACAGGAAAGAAACGAAGAGAACCAGCGAAAAAAAAAGAAAAGTATATTCTTTACCTAGACGTAGCAACGTAATTATATGAAGTATTTAAGACAAGACAGTGAGGAAATTTTAGACTTAGCTGGTTTTTTTTTCCTTTCTAAAACCCGGCCTGCAAGCTACATTTGAGTTTGGGATCTTCATCGCTCGACGGACGCTGATATAAATGGATCAACACGTGGCTTTTTAAAACACAGCCAAGAGGGCTACAGTGGGAGTTTTCCCTTGTCTTAAACTACATTGATAGTGGATATCTATCATATATATTGCGACAACATATACCTACACCTTTTTTTTACTTAACGTGATCAGATCACATTTTTCCTTCTTTTTTACCACTCACACTAAGTTAGCTGTATATATCCTAGGGTCTTTTCAGAGGTCAATTTAATGTTCTCTTTCTGTGCCTTTGAAGCATGTGGACATCATTTTTGCTGAAAATAACCAGTGTTCATCCCTGCTTAATCTGGCATAAGTATTAAATGTATTACATAAGAAGTGGTATTTATTTTTTGTTTAAACTATTAATGACTAGCAAGCACATCTGATGTTGACCGGGAACGAATTAGAACCCCATATACTTTTGACGTCAGCCCTGAAATCTATATGACTATTTCTATAATTTTTAATTTTCAAGTTATAAAATAAAATAACATTAAACATCATCTTTGTTATTTAAGGATGTCCCCACAATATTATTGTGAATATTCTTTAATACAAAATTAATACCGCCATTGGATTGTAAAATTATACAAATAATTTTACTCAGAAAAGGTTGTTGGATCTTGGTCTAAGGCTTTGTTTACAAGTGCAACCTTGAATAAAAAAGCTACAAATGTATAGATTTGCCTAGTAATTTCTATATTAAAAGCAATTGAGTCGAATGAAACAAGATTTTTTTCGGGGTGTATCAATAACATAATTGGTTTAGGTTTTGGGGGCCACTATTCTTGTTTTCTCGTGGTCTGCGGTTTATAATGTCTGACTGGCTGTTGGAACTCTCAATCACATGATTGGAGACAACAATTAAAGCTTAACTATATATTTTACAATCTGTACCTATCCGGTGCTGCTCGGGAGTTTTTGTACTTTTATTTTTGTTTCGCATTTTTTTTTAAACTACGCTTTTTATTTTTATTTTGGTGAGTGTAGTAACAAAGATAATTGATGCCTGTCTCCCCCTTGGAGTAATAATGGAATGTTCTACATTCGTGTATATTAAGAGTGAATGTTAAAACACTATTTGTCTAGCTAAGCAACAAATGGTTAAATAAAGCTTATCCTTAAGTTATATTCGGCGTCCAGTTTTTATTACAATTTATTTAACCATTCGTTATGGAACGTTACTTGAAACCCGATCGTCTAGACCTTGATACGGCCGACTCGGAATCTACTGACAAATGGCGGCATTGGAGAAAAATGTTCAAAGGATTCCTTACAGCTCTACAGTTATCTTCAAACGCGGCTTTAACAGGTACTGAGAAATATACCCTTCTTTTACATCATGTCTCTACTGCTATTTATAGAAATTTATCTGAATGTGAAAATTATGAAACTGCGGTGGACATTTTAGAAGCCATGTTTGTCAAGAAAAAAAATACTATTTTTGCTAGACATTTACTTGCTACCCGGCGTCAACAACCAGAAGAAAGCCTTGAACAATACCTTCAGATTCTAAAGACGTTAAGTCGCGAGTGTGAATTTACAGCCTTAACTGCGAACCAAGCGAGAGATGTTTTTATCAGGGACGCATTTATTAATGGAATACAGTCCAACCAAATAAGACAAAGACTACTAGAGAATAAAAACCTAGACTTACCAACAGCTTATGAACAAGCTCTAACGTTGGACATGGCACAGAAGCAGTCTGTCTTCTATTTACAACCCGATATTTTGGGAGCTGCTATCGTAGCCCCTCCTCTGCATGTTCAAAATTCTTCCATTGTCCAAGATGCTGCCACCCCCCTTTCTAACGATCACGAACAACTTATCACTGCCGCCTCAGCTGGATCCACATGCTACTTTTGTGGCCTTCGTATACATGCTCGTTCGTCCTGCCCGGCTCGAGATGTTAGATGCCACAAGTGTGATAAGCAGGGACATTTTTCGAAAGTTTGCCGGTCAGCTTCTCAAAAAAAACGTTCGGCTACTCTTGCTACTGTAGCACCAATTACAATATCAGCTGCATTCCCCGGCTGCCTCTCAAAAACAATCGTGAGGGTAAAAATCAATGGATTGACTATTCATGCGCTTATTGATACAGGCAGTTCCGAAAGTTTTATTAATGCCAGTATTGTAAAAGCAAATAAATGGGAAATATTTCCTTGTTCCAACCAAATATCAATGGCAAATTCATCTTTATCGTCCCATGTAATTGGATATTGCATGGTTAACCTGAAACTAAAAGGAAACTCCTATCAAGGGATCAAATTATCAGTAATGAAAAACCTCTGCTGCGAAGTGATTTTGGGTCACAATTTTCTAAAACAACATTCATGCGTTGAAATTCCTTTTGGTGGCCCCAAGCCAGTCCTAAGCGTATGTGGACTAGCAGCTGTCAAAGTGCGGCACCCGTCACTTTTTACAAACTTAACTCCTGACTGCAAACCAATAGCAATAAAATCAAGACGCTATTCAGAAACGGACAAACAGTTCATAGCAGCAGAAGTAACAAAACTACTTAAGGAAGGAATTATAGAGCCAAGTGAATCTCCATGGCGAGCACAGGTCCTCGTAACAGCCACTGAAAATCACAAGAAAAGGATGGTCATTGACTATTCCCAGACCATCAACAGATACACATTACTCGATGCCTATCCACTGCCTCGTATTGACGAAATGATTTCTAATATTGCAAAATATCACACTTTCAGTACTTTAGATCTCAGAAGTGCCTACCATCAGGTACCTATCAAGCCAGAGGATAAGCCCTACACGGCATTCGAGGCCTGCGGTCGCCTATATCAGTTCTGCCGAATTCCTTTTGGGATAACAAATGGTGTGGCTAGCTTCCAGAGGGTAATAGATGAAATAATCTCCAATGAAAAATTGAAGGGTACTGTTGCATATATAGACAATGTCACAGTATGCGGACATAACCAAGCTGAACATGACCACAACCTTAAACGATTCATGGCTGCCGTCAAGAAATATAATCTGACTTTGAACAGTGAAAAATGTTCCTACAACTTGAAAAGCATCAAATTATTGGGATACATTGTCAAAAATGGCACCATGACGCCGGATCCCGAGCGACTGAAACCGCTAATGGAATTACCAATCCCTGGAAACATGCCCTCTTTACGACGAGCCCTCGGTATGTTTGCTCACTACTCCCAATGGGTTGCGTCTTTTTCAGAAAAAATACACCCATTGACACAAGTATCTACTTTTCCGTTGTCCTGTTCCGCCATCAGAGCATTTCAAAACATGAAAAGGAACATTGCTCAGTCTGCCATTTCTGCTGTGGATCCTTTTATCCCTCTATTAGTTGAGACGGATGCCTCCGACTGTGCGATAGCTGCCTCACTGAGACAATCCGGTCGTCCTGTAGCTTTTTTTTCAAGAACACTTTCGAAATCCGAGCGACGACACTCTGCAATAGAAAAAGAAGCGTACGCCATAGTTGAGGCATTACGAAAATGGAGGCATTACTTAATCGGCCGACATTTTGAATTAATCACTGACCAAAAGTCGGTCTCGTTTATGTTTAACCCAAAAACAACGAGTAAAATAAAAAACGAGAAAATAGCGAGATGGAGAATGGAGCTTTCTTGCTACTCCTTTGACGTCACTTACCGCCCTGGTAAGGAGAATGCCGCGGTCGACGCGCTTTCAAGGGTGTGTGGCCTGGTAACTGGCTCAGATGATCTTCAGTATATACACAGGGAATTGTGTCACCCAGGTATCACAAGAATGATTCACGTAGTCAGGAGCAGAAACTTGCCATATTCTGTTGAAGACGTAAAAAGAATTACGAACTCTTGTCGGATATGCGCAGAAAATAAGCCCAGGTTCTACAAACCTCCTCCAGCAACACTCATTAAGGCCACACAGCCTTTTGAAAGACTTAACCTGGATTTTAAGGGCCCTTTACCCTCTAAAACTAAAAATAAATACATGCTCACAATAATAGACGAGTACTCAAGATTTCCGTTCGTCATCCCCTGCCCAGACGTAACGGCTGCAACAGTAATTCAAGGCCTCTGCTCCATTTTTGCCGTTTTTGGAGTGCCTGCATATATACATTCAGATCGTGGGTCTGCTTTTATGTCGGACGAACTCAAGCAGTTTCTGCATGAACGAAGAGTAGCTGTAAGTAGAACAACTCCTCACAATCCTCAAGGAAACGGACAGTGCGAAAGATACAATGGTATAATATGGAAGACAGTACAGTTGGCGGCAGCAAATCGCAATAGTCCGATCTCCGATTGGGAAAGTCTCATCCCCATGGCCTTATACGCTATTAGGACTCTATTATGTACAGCGACAAACGCTACCCCACATGAGAGATTCTTCTCGTTCCCACGACGAAGCTCAGCAGGCACATCACTTCCCTCGTGGCTTGCACAACCTGGCACAGTTTTATTAAAACGTCATGTTCGTCATAGTAAACATGACCCATTGGTAAGCGAGGTACAATTAATCGAAGCGAACCCTCAGTATGCACTGGTCAGAAATTCAGAAGGAAGGCAATCTACTGTCTCCTTAAGGGATCTAGCCCCAGCAGGAAATGTATATGAACGTAGAACTGCTTCAGATGGATATAGAGCTCCGGTTCGTGGAACAAGTCCGACCCTCTTAGGTGATCGTGTGCCAGATACGTCAAGTTCAGAGTCCCAACAAAACGAATCTGAATATACTAACAGAGTCGTCTCTGACTCTAGTTCGGACGACAGATGGGTACCACGAAAGCGGTTTCACCCAATATCTGAGACAGATACTCAATCTTCAGACACCAAGCGACCGAAGCGCCGTAGAAAAAGAGAGCGATTTGGAGCAAGATATTTTAGCCCTAAACCAGCCACACAAGACAGTCCCGAAACGTCGTCAGGTCCCGAGGAGCCTAGATTAGAAATGGATGTCGGGCACGAACAACCAAGACGCCCTCAAAGAACCCGCAGGAGGCCAGGTCGATGGGATGATTTTGTTCTCTACGAATAAGAAGATAGATGGGGGAGAATGTAGTAACAAAGATAATTGATGCCTGTCTCCCCCTTGGAGTAATAATGGAATGTTCTACATTCGTGTATATTAAGAGTGAATGTTAAAACACTATTTGTCTAGCTAAGCAACAAATGGTTAAATAAAGCTTATCCTTAAGTTATATTCGGCGTCCAGTTTTTATTACAGTGAGTAAGGCAGAATATTATTTAATTATTTTTTGTTTTAAATATGATCTTTAAAGTTGAATATCACGGTCCTGTTTGATCATTAAATTATTAATTGCACCAAATTGTTATAAAACTATGACTAATTTTATTATTGTAATGGTGCTTTGAATATCTATAGAATTATTGGATGTAAATAGCTTCCAAAACTTTCAATCTTTGAATACAAGAGGTTTTTAAAGCTTCCAAAACTTTCAATCTTTGAATACAAGAGGTTTTTAAAGCTTCCAAAACTTCTAATCTTTGAATACAAGAGGGTTTTAAAGCTTCCAAGGGAAGCTACTCTCCAGTTGAAAAATCTTTGCTACTTCGTTTTAATCATAATGAACAAAGGAAAAAATGGATGCAAAATAGAATAGATTCCTGTCCAATAACATATGGGCTAGTACGAATCAAGTATCAGTGTCAGACGGATTGCTATTTGGGTCTAACTTTGAAAGATCTACAACATAACTTTATATATTAGATTTATTTAACTGGATTAAGAGTTGGTTCTGGCCCAAATCGTCAAATTAGGTCTAAACATCTCTTTATTTAACCTGACTACATTATGACACATTCACTCTAATGTCTACAATATAAACAACTATATATATATATATATATATATATATATATATATATATATATATATATATATATATATATATATATATTCCATGATAAATGCCAGTATTCTGAAATCATATGCCCTTAATAGGGTTAAGATGAAAATTCATATACACTAAATGTACAAAAGCAAAGAAATTCCCAAATTTTTACACTTTTATTGTCATTAATTAAGGGTATGACTACATATCAACCAAACCATTTCATTATCACATCACTACAGCATAAATCTCTATGCATGAGTGGATGGAGTGTGTGAGGTGCGCTGAAGAAAAATTCCTACCAGTAAAATACATAGCCCTGTTGTGCTCGCATACCCTTAATGACAATAAAAGTGTAAAAATTTGGGAATTTTCTTGCTTTTGTACATTTAGTGTATATGAATTTTCATCTTAACCCTATTAAGGGCATATGATTTCAGTATACTGGCATTTATCATGGAATGTCACTACTTTTGTAAAGGCTATGCCTCAATACAATGGTCATTTTTAAGGTGTTTTGGAATTTTCTGGAAAACTAAGGTATATGGTAAACTGAAATTAAAATGCCATCAACTAGACCCTAGAACCTCTATCTCTGCCAAAAATCAGCTGAATCCATCAAATAGTTGATGAGATACAGGGTGGCACATACGTACGTACTTACACACGGATAACACAAAATCATGCCTGCCCTTTCTGGATCTCTGGCTTGCCTTGACTAATGATGCTGAAATTCTACACACTTATAGAACCTATCAAAAAAAAATTTTGTGCAAAGTTTTAACTAATTTGGTTGATTGGTTTTTGAGTTATGATTGATCAAAGAAATGAGATTTCTAGCATAGGCCGTTTTTGAAGTCTATTAAGGGATAGAGTGCTCTCGCGCCTCCCTTGATATATATATATATATATAATGCTGCCTCACATCAGTGAGGGGGGGCGATATGCAAAAAAAGCAGTCGAGAGAAAGACCCTGAAACGATGCGTATTCTCTCCTGATGACCCGACATTGCCTGGAGGCTGAAATGGTGTATTCTACCAGTAAAACAGCCTGGAGTATATGTGTGTGCGTGTGTATATATATATATATATATATATATATATATATACACACACACACACAAGGTAAGCTGTTTCTTCCAAACACCAATATCTTCTGTTGTCAGCTCGCTTCAAAGCGAGTTTCTGCTATTGTTTCGGTAGCTAGTTTCATTCTATTCCTATATCTATCTAGTCACCTGTCTAGATCAACCACACCTTGCACCATGGGGTCACTTAGCACCGGGAGTAAGCCCTGTCTATTAAACTCAATAACCTCAGCATATTCCAAGTACCAAAATATCTAATAGTATTTAAAAATTGAGAAAAAAAAGCAACAAAAAACCTAAATATTATTTTGTGTTTTATAAACCAGAAAATACAGTAAGTATAAAATTGTGTAAAGATAAGTTCAGTTCGAAGACTTATGTGCGATTTATTCACTGATTGCAAGAAAACTTATGAAGTTAATAATATAGGAGGTGAAGCAGAACAACTGATAAAACAAGTATAAACTAGTTACCTAAATCAATAAATACGGAAGTTTGTTTCATTTATCGCCCTATAAATATTATCAAAATGACTTATTCTTATTTAAACTAATAAAAAAATGTTTGGAGATACTGCATATATAGTACAGACGAAAGAACCAAAGACAACTATTTGAATGTTTAATTCGCATAACAATTTTTTAAACAGTTCATAATAATTAAATGTGTGGTGTTCTTCATTTGTAAAGTTATTGTTCTATATATATGCAATAGTTTTGTCGATATTAACAGTAATTAAAAGATCTAATGAAAAGAAAAAGTTAAATTGCTAAAACATTTATTTGTTGATTATTTTTCAAGGGAGGTAATTTAATGACATTAACATCATACTAGAAAGATATACAAACGAGGCATAAGCAAGAAAAGTTTATAGAAAGAGGAAGTAGATGACTGACAGCTTGTTTGTTTTCGGTCCCTCGTAAGTGATACCACCCTTTTTTTTAAATTCTTTTTAAATTCAATGGCTGTTTTGATCCCATGGAAAAATGTTTCATTTCTTTGGTCTTAAAAAATAAATAAATTTGTATAAAAATGACCAAAACCAAGATGTAAATCAATACATGAAAATGCCCATGGATGTAAATCGATACATGAAAATGCCCATCGATGTAAATCGATACATGGAAATGCCCATCGATGTAAATCGATACATGGAAATGCCCATCGATGTAAATCGATACATGGAAATGCCCATCGATGTAAATCGATACATGGAAATGCCCATCGATGTAAATCGATACATGGAAATGCCCATCGGTGTAAATCGATACATGGAAATGCCCATCGGTGTAAATCGATACATGGAAATGCCCATCGGTGTAAATCGATACATGGAAATGCCCATCGGTGTAAATCGATACATGGAAATGCCCATCGGTGTAAATCGATACATGGAAATGCCCATCGATGTAAATCGATACATGGAAATGCCCATCGATGTAAATCGATACATGGAAATGCCCATCGATGTAAATCGATACATGGAAATGCCCATCGATGTAAATCGATACATGGAAATGCCCATCGATGTAAATCGATACATGGAAATGCCCATCGATGTAAATCGATACATGGAAATGCCCATCGATGTAAATCGATACATGGAAATGCCCATCGATGTAAATCGATACATGGAAATGCCCATCGATGTAAATCGATACATGGAAATGCCCATCGATGTAAATCGATACATGGAAATGCCCATCGATGTAAATCGATACATGGAAATGCCCATCGATGTAAATCGATACATGGAAATGCCCATCGATGTAAATCGATACATGGAAATGCCCATCGATGTAAATCGATACATGGAAATGCCCATCGATGTAAATCGATACATGGAAATGCCCATCGATGTAAATCGATACATGGAAATGCCCATCGGTGTAAATCGATACATGGAAATGCCCATCGGTGTAAATCGATACATGGAAATGCCCATCGGTGTAAATCGATACATGGAAATGCCCATCGGTGTAAATCGATACATGGAAATGCCCATCGGTGTAAATCGATACATGGAAATGCCCATCGGTGTAAATCGATACATGGAAATGCCCATCGGTGTAAATCGATACATGGAAATGCCCATCGATGTAAATCGATACATGGAAATGCCCATCGATGTAAATCGATACATGGAAATGCCCATCGATGTAAATCGATACATGGAAATGCCCATCGATGTAAATCGATACATGGAAATGCCCATCGATGTAAATCGATACATGGAAATGCCCATCGATGTAAATCGATACATGGAAATGCCCATCGATGTAAATCGATACATGGAAATGCCCATCGATGTAAATCGATACATGGAAATGCCCATCGATGTAAATCGATACATGGAAATGCCCATCGATGTAAATCGATACATGGAAATGCCCATCGATGTAAATCGATACATGGAAATGCCCATCGATGTAAATCGATACATGGAAATGCCCATCGATGTAAATCGATACATGGAAATGCCCATCGATATAAATCGATACATGGAAATGCCCATCGATGTAAATCGATAAATGGAAATGCCCATCGATGTAAATCAATACATGCCAATGACTATCGATGTAAATAATTATGCATAGTGGTTACTGTCAACAAAGATCAGATCAACACATCAAATTCTGAAAAATGAGAAGATGAAATTTCTTCAAATATCGACCATGACCGAACTTTTCAAGGTCAAGAAAGATGCAGGACTTCATTGGTTACAATATGGGCCAAGTAGCGAGTCTCTATAATGAACCGGACAAAAGTTATTGTCAAAAGTGAGACTTTCACCTTTTCTGTAACCTTGACTTTTGACCTAGATATTCCAAAATGAACATAGTTCTAAGTTAGACCATGCCGATATTTTGACGCAAATTTGGTGACGATTGGTTAAGCGATGTGGACTCTAGGTTGCACACAAACAAAACCACATTTGGCGGAGGTAAAAATACGAATAAAACTCAATTACCAATAAAATTATAATACAATATATATACAAAGCAATATTTTTGTAGCTAAAACAAACAAAAACAATAAAAAAAATCTTTATTACATAAAGGCAAGTCGTAATTATCTGTGTGTGTCTGACTAAAAAAAAAGTCAGAAACCACTCAAGATACATCTACAAACTGCGACCGTACATCATCGGATTCAGTGTAATCTGACCTGATTATCGTAAACATAAATGCTGTAATTGCTCGACTGAGCTTCAATCTGTAAAACATTCACAGCCAAAACTCTCCTCTGCAACTACTAAAAAATTGTCCTTTCTTCCTGTGTACCTAAATCTAAACAAAGCTTCCATTAGTAAAGTTTCTTTCCAAAAACTACCCGTTTGTGGAACACAATACCAAGGGGCTGCTTCCAAGATGACTACAACATGGTCGTTCTTGTTGAGCCGTCCTCTTTGATAATCAGGTTCTGCCCAGTTTCAACCATCGTTACCAATCTTCACGGTGTTGTCTCAACGTCCATCTGACACACATGAACCCTTGTCTGCGAGTGGCCCTTGAACTTTGTGACTAGCTAGTACATGAAAAACAAACATTTTTATTTGGGTCACCAGGGACCAACATTAATGTAGGGAAGAGGGTGTCAAAAATTAGTTTTCCTTCATTCATACTGGTAGTATATAAAAATAAAATACTGACATAAAAATTAGGTCAAACATCAATCAGTCAGTTTCTTTTTTGTTCCATTATATTGAATCAGTTGCTAGAGAGAAAGGAAGAAAAGAAAAGGACAAAGGAATGAACAGAAAGTGTTTCATAGGTGCGAGGGGAGCAACATTACTGTCCTAACGTTTATCATGAGTGAAAAACACAAGAGCTTTATTATAATGTTAGAGCTATTTATACATGCTTTTCTCCTTTTTCTTGAATTGTGTATTTAAGCGGTCACTTTCGGACAGACGAAATAACATAGAGGTGACACAAACCGGACATGCTGCAGCCCACATAAGTCTTTGGGCCTGACGTAAGTGTGTATTTTCGTTTCTGTCAGTGTATTTTTTTTACTTAATTAGAACTACGACTTATCTCTTTCCCTCCCCCCCCACACACACTCATCTAGTTTTCCATTTCAATCGGTAGAAGCAGACAAAGTATCTAATCGACGGAAATAGAAAAATTACATTAACAACACTTGAAATACTTTCTTCTTTTTATACAATCTCTTAGATGCTATCGATGATATCATTCGGAAAATAGTTAAGTACCAGACAAAGGTGCACTTGTTAAATATTTCGCTGGCTGCACGGACAGAAAAGTGACTGGCCATTTCTTTCTGTACCAGTGGTCAGTGTTTAAGCAATCCACTTATAGTGAGGGGAGCGGCATCTAATCGAAAGTGTCTAGCATCTAAATCTAAGCATGTACAGTTGTTCAATTTTATGATACGAGTAAAGCCAATTGGTTGTTGGGTTATTATGGTATGTCAACCGTCGTTGAGAAACCTTACATCTTGTATACAATTGGTTTGTAAATTACTTTATTTTGGTGGTGTATATTTTATAAACAAATAACATTAATTTTTATTGGGCTTTAGGGAGTCTTGGCTCAGAAACGGGAATTTTGTGCTTGAATCAGCCTCGCTATATCAATCGATTTTAGGTTTGTGGACATTCGCCTCCTCTTGCTTCAGCGAGGTAAGTCTGCCACAGAAGTTGACTTGACAGAGGTGACAACTTTTAACAGAGCTCCCAACTTTTGAGAGTGATCGAGGTAGCAGTTGGAGCCTTTAGGATTTAATGTATGAACATTTCAAAATGGTATTTGATCAACTATGATTTTTGTCCTCCCGATAAATTTAGCTTAATTTTCAGCTGACCGTTGAAAATGTTATTTAGCAGAACCAACCATTTTCTTGGGAATTCCATTATCATCTTCAATAAACTTGGGTGCACAAATGTTCAAGCATTTCTCCTCTTAAAGCGACTATCAAAATCGAAAGTAACATTGGTAAAACTATTTCGCTTCTAACATTCAAATAGATTTGCTTCCGAGTTTCACAGTTGTATAAACAAGTTACTTTAGATAAAGTATACACACACATAGGAAGACTCGAATAAACACTAAGGACTCAATTACATGTGTAAGAGCGATATTTATTATTTATAGGTAATACTATACAAAAATACAATTTGACTGATGAAAGGGCGATGGTGAGATATCTAACCCATGCTGAATTTCGAATCAAACTCGAAACCAAGCTACATTTTATTTTTGTATCGTATTATATATATATATATATATATATATATACATACACCGTTTCATTGTCCTGACACACTCATTAACCCTTATCCTTAAGTGGCCTCTGGGCCTTTATAAATTTTGACTTATTAGTACATAAAAAATGCGAGTTAATCAACGTTTGTTTCCATAAGGCTTTTTTACTATATACTTTAATAAAACGAAATACATGTTAAAATATACCTTAGTTCTTGACCTAAGAAAATTAGATAGAAAAATAATAAGTCTCTTTACTTCTATATAAGAAGTCACGGTATATTTACATTTTTTGTTTCATTTTACTTCAGTCGAAGTCCTCAGAAATCAAGTGGCTCCTTCTTGGGACTAACACTAGACTTCTATATGAGATACATCGATATTTGAATATTCCATTAAAGTTCTCCCTTACGTCTCAAACGTTGAGTTAGTAAAGAAGTTAACATTAATTTTCCTCTGCCTGATTGATCAGTTAACTATGTTATAGTATATCTTTCTTATGGTTTCTTGGTCTTACCGGATTCCAGGACAAGAATTCATCTAGTCTGGTGGAGTATCCAGCTAAGTGCTGTTACTATGGGCAACATCACTTGGAGAAGGTGCAACACTTCTCGTATAAGCCAGTGTGGGGTAGCAATACCGAGGGGATGTTATTTGTGCTGTGAATACCATGTTATTTTGAATATTTAGTCAGGGTTTACTTGTAGGCTGCAGTATCCTCATGCCAGGTTGTCCTGACAAACCATTGTACAGAGAGACCTTGGTCATTCAAGTTCTCTCCTCTTAAGTATGATATATATTGTGTATACTTTATTTGTTTATCTTTTTTAAAAGAATTCAGAGAAATTTTGTAAATCAGGCTGTAAACTGAAACATTTTCTGAAAATCACATCATTTTATTTTTCAAACTTTCGTCTATATTTAGTTGGTAAATAAACTAGAAATATCTTATATCGTCTCTCTCTCATATAAATATATTTATATGAGAGAGAGAAGATATAAGACATTTCTAGTTTATTTACCAACTAAATATATATATATATTATATATTTAGGGAAGCATTTTTTCTTTGGTACATGTTTGGGTTAATTTGTAATACACCACGTCGCCGACGAAGACTCATGAAAGTCGAAAACGTTTGCAAGTATGGCGATTTCCTGTTCACACTCGAGCAGAACATTAGAGCGTTGGCCCACAAACTGGATAAAAAAAGAAAAAATGTCACTTCTTTTTAACCAAACACACACACACTATATATATATATATATATATATATATATATATATATATTAACACAGCATGACGTCACTTGCTTTATAATGCATCATTCCTTCCCTTAAAAGAAGTAGAATGCTTAGACGTTAAGCCGCCGATAAAGTATTAAAATTATCATCGTTTTATCGTTGTTTAAAATTGGTCGAGCGGTTAAAGACGTCGGACTTGAAAAATACTTGTAGTCCGGGGTTTCGAATCGCATGACCGGTAGTGAATAGCCATATCTCTATGCTGATTAGTCCTGATTTAAAAAGGACAAAACGTATACGTACATAGATAATAAACAATAACAAATATATATATATATATATATATATATACACTCACACACACATATATATATGTGTGTGTGTGTGTGTGTGTGTCAATGTTTATACGTTATAGAAATTGATGTTAACAGTACACTCAAATAAGTTTTAATAAGGGTTAAACTTTTTAAGGGATCTAAAGACAGCATTGAAATATTCCTTCCGGAGGTCACTAGGGGCAATTATCGGTTATGCCCATAAAATAACTGAAATATATTAGAACTTAAAGAAACGAAATTCATTTAAAAAAATAAATTTTCTTAGTTTCATAAAGCAAAAATATAAAAATATGTGAAGAATGTATTTAAAAAAGGTTTAACCTTTTAAATAATTATTTTTACTTGTATTTTGAAAATATTTAAAGTGTGTGTAACATCTCTATCACTCCTTTCTTTATCAGCGTCAACAACTAGTTTTTTTAAGAACACCACTGTGCTGGCATTTTAAAAATGTTATTACTTGACCTAATATTGGTAATGTTATTTTAACTTTTTTTTAAAGCAAAAATTGTAAACATGACAATATTTGAAATTATTTTCCCTAAGAAATCTTTCGACCAGCAATATATCTCTACATGAGCAACACCTGATGAATACCACTCATAGACTATAAGCAGCCTCTCTGATAGACTCATTTATCAAATCAAAGTGCAATAAGCTAACATTAATATACACACAAATTATATTTGACGACTTCTTATAAACAACAGCAAACACATCCTCATGTAGTAAAGATTAACTTTTAGAAGCAATTTATATACAACTCGATAACCTTACTCGGTGTTGCAGGAGAGTTTTTTGGGTTGATCCCCAAAAAATTATTTTAAAAGGTTCAATCGTAGTATAGGACCGTTGGAATTCTCCACCGATTTCACCAAAATTGACTGACAAAATGGCCACCAGCGATTAAAAGATTAAGAAGTGTCATTTGCCGACCTCAACAAGAATTTGCTAACATTTCTCATATAGAAAAGACAATTTCTGGTGTGATCAGAGCCTACCATTAACGATCTAAGGTTGATTTAAAGAACTTGTTTGGCTGTCTTTTTTGGCTTCACTATTTTTTAATTTGGGTCCTCTAAACGTTATTAAGCCCCCCCCCCCAATTATTATTGTTTTTGTTTGACAACTTCATTTGTTATATTTTTTACAAAATGGTTACAATTGGAGTATGCCTAAACTTTTGATTCAATCTACTAGCAAAAACTATTCGTTATTTTAATTGTTTCGGACAATTAAAATAATCTTTAACGTTATTAATGTTTACCCATACATTTTTTTTTTATTATCGCTTATGTTTGAATTCATCTATGACGTCATGCCAAAGCTATACTTATTTTGCTAAGGTATGTTTTAAGCTCTATTTTATAAGATAGTCCAAATAGGGCAGACCGAAGATGAATGTTTTGATTTCGAGTTCGGCTAATGTCATCTGCTTTATTTGTTGGGAATTTATTATTTACTATTAATGCAATATTTTTCATTTTTAAAAGTAGTTAAGATCTGATTTTTTTTAGATGTCACAAATCCTGCAATATATTTATTACGTTTAAAAAAATTGTGACAGACGAACGGACCAAATCTCTATTTATATGAGATAAATTGGACCAAGACAGGTACTACTACTTTGGGTGAGAGTGGACCTCGGAGTAGTGGTACTAAAAGGTGAATCCACTACTCAAAGCTGCCAAACTACTGTTTTGTGTCATACTCCAGAATCGAGTAATTGATAGGGTTATGAAAAAGGGTTGTCAGAAAAAAGGGTTGTCAGAAAAAAGGGTTGTCAGAAAAAAGGGGTTGTCAGAAAAAAGGGGTTGTCAGAAAAAAGGGGTTGTCAGAAAAAAAGTAAATATGGTGGGGAAATGTTCGGTTACGGTGGAAATTTTGACGGAAATTCAACTTCCGATTATTCCAAATTTGGTGTATGAATTTAATGTAATGGTTTAAAGCTATAATAAAAGTGTTTTGAAATAGTGCCGAGCGGATTTTTTTTCTTTAAAAGAACATTAATAATTTCCACAATGTATTTATTACTTCAACAAAAATTGTGACTGACGGACAGACATCCCTTTTTAAATAAGAAAACGGATATTATTTCGAAAGTTAATATATTTTCTTTTATTTTTAATTGTCTACTTTTATACTGTTGTTACTAGCATGTCTACGGGGGCGGGCGGCATGAACAACAAAATAGAAAAGTTAAAGAAAGCGTGTGTAACATCTTTCTTTTAAAACTTCTTTCTCTCTCTCTCTCTCTCCATCTCCTCTCTGTATCACTCTCCCCTCCTCCTCCTCTCTCTATTACCCCATCCCCCTCTCTCTATCATAAGTACCATTTCAAACCAAAGGTCGATTAAAAAGAAATCGTTCTAAATGCAGAACTATTTTTGTTCCTGTTGACACCTAAAAGAATGATTAAAAAAATTATCCATATTCTGTTGGAGGCAATGCTGAAAAAGAATATATCATCTTTGTGGATATGTCTTGTGTGGTTTTTGACTTTTAAATGGACACACATACAAACAGACAAGTGCCCTTTATATAATAGATGGTAACATTTTCTTCAATTTAAAAAAGTGTTATTTTTTATGATATTCTTGAATATACTTATCTAAACTGAAGTACGCATATGATGTCGTGTGTGATTCATATCAAGCAACTGATGAGGATAAGTGAGCAAAAGAAATATCTTGAGTGGAGCACCGATTATGGCAGAGAAAGAATGCTCTGCCTCCCTTGATCCCCTTTCACCCTCCCCTCCCGCCGTTATGTGGTTCCATGGGGAAGGGGCCAAAGTCACAGCTGTAAATAACTGTCTCTAATTAAAGAGGTTCATGATATGGTGTTAAAAAAGAAAGGAACTCTTTAGGCGATGAATCTATCATCACTTCCTCCCCAGCTGGGTCACATTCAAATGGTTAGCAGCAGTTGGATATTAAAAACAGAATTTACAACCCATTTACTTGAAGAAAATAACTTTTGCTTGGAGAAATTAAATTCATACTAGAAAAGATGTGAACCGTTGGGTCGCTCATTGAGCCCCGGTTAGATTGTTTGAATCAGTAAAAAGTGAGTTTGCAAAGCCAGTTAAATTTTAAATAATAGAAAAATAAATCTAAAATGAATATCTTTCTCTGTACTATATATATTCAGCTATGGGGGAAATAATAGTATTAATATTAAAAATAAAAAATAAAAAAACCCTAAAAAGATAGGTAAAGAATTGCATATTCTCTCCAGAGAGCTTTGCCACATAATTGAGAACAGAATTTTTACTCAGGAGGCAGTTGTTCCGGTGTGTCGACCTATGTGGATTAACAGATTATACTAAAGGTATCTTTAGAGTTGTATTTTTGCAGAGAGGTTCCACATACAGCACCTGGTATTAAAAACATTTGGTGATATTCCATATTGTTTATGAGAGAGAGAAAGAGAGAGAGAGAGAGAGAGAAAGAGAGAGAAAGAGAGAAAGAGAGAGAGAGAGAGAGAAAGAGAGAGAGAGAGAGAAAGAGAGAAAGAGAGAGAAAGAGAGAGAAAGAGGAAGAGAGAGAGAAAGAGAGAGAAAGAGGAAGAGAGAGAGAGGAAGAGAGAGAGAGAGGAAGAGAGAGAGAGAGAGGAAGAGAGAGAGAGAGAGGAAGAGAGAGAGAGAGAGAGAGAGAGAGAGAGGAAGAGAGAGAGAGAGGAAGAGAGAGAGAGAGAGGAAGAGAGAGAGAGAGAGGAAGAGAGAGAGAGAGGAAGAGAGAGAGAGAGGAAGAGAGAGAGAGAGGAAGAGAGACAGAGGAAGAGAGAGAGACAGAGGAAGAGAGAGAGAGACAGAGGAAGAGAGAGAGACAGAGGAAGAGAGAGAGCGATAGAAACTGTATAAAATAAGGGTGGTGGTGGGGTCCACACAACATACAGTGAGAGAGAGGGAGAATAATAGACAAAAACTTGGAAAAGGATGGTTGACTTGGTGAGTAAATCTAAAATTACAACTAATTAAAATAATTAAAATATTTTTTTTTTTCGAACATAACTCAATCCCAATACCAAAGAATATTTTTATATGTATTTCGTGTGATTAAAATATAGAGGGAAAAGCCTTAAGGAAACAAATGTTGATTAACTCAGCTTTAGTATAATAATGGATAATCACACACACTGGTTGCAAACTCATGTTATTGCCATTGCTTGACTATTAAAAGTTTCAAGCAATGCATATACGTGAAGCTTTTTTAAGTGAAGAAAGGCTTTGCACAGAACCAATGCCACTTTCTAAGACAGTGCCACACTGACCTCAAAAGAAGAACAAGTCTACATCATTGGAAGCAACAGTCGCCGTAGGTACTAGACCAGAGTTTTCAAAGGCATGAAGCCCTTGAAAAAAAACTGTTCATGGACGGATGTCTGACACTATGCACAGAGGCAAAAGGAAAATTTGTTTTTTCCATTGTGGTATTAAGATGAGTTCTTGCTGCAAACTTCTTCTAAGGGGTAACCAGAGATTGGAGCTCAATTAAGCACCATCCATAGAAATAAGGATAGAGTAGAGAAAGACTGGTAACGTCTCTTCTGTGAGAAAGGGGCTGTAGAAAACAAGAGATCTTCACCCACTAGATTGTAAAGTCGATTTTGTACTGTGTCACGGCAAGAAAAAGTGCTTGGAACGGCACCTCCCCAGATGTGGCAACAGTACTTGCTCATCTGAGAAAATATCTGACTCTTATATAAGTAGAGGATTGCATCAGGATTCAGAAATCTTTTGAAGCGATAGAATGATCCAATCATTTTTGCAGCAACCTTAGCAAAAGACTGAATAAAAGTCTTCCGTTCTAAATCTGGAGTGATAGTAAGTCCTACTAGCTTATCAAAACAGAGGGCTTCCTCAAGGAGTGAGCCATTTATTTCGCCTGGGGCAAAACAAGGATCTGAGCGTTGGTGGTGAAAGGAGAGAATTTTAATTGTAGAACTGTTAAAAGTAACAAGCCACTTGGTCCCCCTGATTGCACCACATGTTCTGGATCAGAAGAGATAATCACCATGATCTTTATCACCAATGCTCTTCAAGGTGCTGCCATAGACAGTTGTGTTGTCTGCGTGTCAACAAATGATCTCAGAATATGATTTGGCAGATCATTAATGAAGATCAGGAAGAGGGTTGGACCCCGAATCGGATAAATGATGAGATCGATCGTCGAAACAGAATGCGAAAAAAAAAATGATGCATAGGCGATGAAAATGGTTTTATGTTGTTTTTTTTGTTTTTTAAATATTAAATGAGGAACCATTTCGAGTTAAAATCTATTTAGTATTACGCACGTAATCTGAAGAAAAACACATTCGAAATGTGTAAATATGCTAGAATAATCGAGATTTTTTACAAAATGAAGTCTATTATTTAAATGGAAACCGAGTTAAACTGAAACTAAGCAAGCACTTTCATTATCCCAAAAAGCAATTTTAATAATTGTGGAATTTATGTAAAGGGAACGAGTGCGGCCTAATAAATTCAGCGAGACGCTGTGTTGCATTGCTTGTATTTATTCTTTATAAGAAACTTTTATAACTTGACAATTATCATTCAGTTGGTTTTATTGAGATAACGCACGTTTAGAAATAATCTATAAAAAAGCTTGTGAAAGAAATATGTTTGTAAATACTTTAATTTTTTAAATAAATTATTTTTATAATTCATTAAAAGACTTTACGATCCACGTTTTTGTGTGGCTCATGGCGCCATGTTTTTTACGTATCACTCAAAACTAAAAAAGTATTAAATTGTCTTTTTTCCCCTATTACTACGTAACCTAAATTAATTTTAACCCCAAAACGTTCTTAATGCCATAATCTTATATATATATATAATTTATTTAGATACTGTATATTACATATTTCAGCAATGTACCACGGTTTCATCCAAAAGGGCAGATTTAGACATCTTTAGTAAATCTTCGTGCCCAGTGGAATCATCGGCAAGCTGAAATGATTGTAGACACGCCCGACAGGGAATGGCGTCAACAATGACAAAAAAAACGGTGCATCTCTGAGGGTGTCCCTGAAAAAAATCCGGTGTGGGATAGTGATTAACTAAGGCTCAAGGGGGGCCTTAATTTTATTCCCTAGGAGGTTTTATTTATTATTTATTTATCTGTTAGCAAGTTTTATTTATTATTTAATTATCTGTTCTTTTGTAATATTATTATACCTGAAAAAATACGAAAGTGGTGGCTGTATAGTTTACCGTTTAAGCCTGTGAAACTAGTGTGCTATTTTGTTGTCGTTTTTGGGAATAAAGTTATGTATCGGATTAATTGTTCTATATAGAGCTGAAAGAGATGATTCAAATATGTTTTTATCAACTTAACGTGTTTGTTTATTGTTTTGTTTATTGAATTAGTGTTTTCGTATTTTCTGTTCTTTGTGTAATGTTATTGTTATATCTGGTCTGAAAAAATACGAAAGGAGCAGCTATATAGTTTGCCATTTGGTTTGTGGAACTAAGGTGCCCTTTTGTTGTTGTTTTTGGGAATAAAATTATGTATCGGGTTAATTGTTCTATATAGTGTTGGAAAGCATGATGCAATAATGTTTTTATGGACTTAACATGTTTGTTTATTTTTGTTTATTGAATTGGGTTTACATATTTTCTAGATCTTAATGGGAAGCGGTGTTTCGTTGATCTGTCCCATTTATAACCAGTAGTGTTGAAAAACAAAAACAAAAAAACAAAAAATAGTTATAAACGGAATGATCGATACTATCTGTTATTTCCGTTTGAGTGGTATATGTTTAGTCTCTTTATTAATGGTGTGTTAATAATATTAATATTATATTTGTATTTATATTTAGTGTAAATTCATTAAATTCCTTATCTTGTTATTTCACTCGTCCATGCGCACCGGCAAATAAACCTATATACACACACGAGCATGGAACCACAAACTATACACATCTGCACATGCGTGCATGTACGCACATCTTCGCTCACATGTACGGGGGGGGGGAGCTTATTAATTTAATATTTTTTATTTTTTGTGTTTTAAATTTAATCTTTTATTTATTTTATTAATATTTATATTTTCTATTTATTAATAATCTGCTCTTATACATACACACGTGCACTCGCATACATGCTTGTACATACATCTGGACGTATACGTGCGCCTGTACATTCATCTTCATTTATACAGGGGTGGGCGGGTGATTTGAGAATCTATTATATGGATTGTATGAAGTGGGGGTGGGTGGGGGATTTAGGGGTTAAGGAAACTTTGTGGTGTATCTGTAATCCCGTGATAGGAGGGTCACGTGGAGATGGGGTATCTGCTGGTAAATGTATAATCCGCTGTGGATGGGGTTAGTTCTGATGTGATTTTCTGTGGTGACAGGGTGGGGTGTTTATTGATGAATGTTTTATCTGGGTTAGGACAAGGTTGTATCAGGGTAGGCGGGTTTATGTAGCTGCGCCCGTGGTGTGTTTAACATATATCTTCGTGGGGGTATTTTGTACGTAAATAGAAGAATAGGAATTTTGTTATGGGTTTAGGGAAGTCTTTGGGGGGGATTAGTTATTTTATATGTTTTTAAGAAATACTTTACTATCTTTTTAGAGGGGTATTTGGTTTAAAGGGATAATTGCTGTGTTATGTTATATTGTTATCAGACCATTGGGCTAGCAGGAATTTTCTTTTGTGGGAGCATTTTCTGAAGACCTCGGATTTTATGTTCATGCAGTTTATGGAAGGGTTGTTGATAGCTTGTATAATTCTGAATTTCTCAGTAGTGCACAAAGGGCAGGTCCTGGCGGTGGGGCTGTAGGGTTTAGGTTTGTCGGTAATTCTCCATTCTATTTTGTAGGGGGTCTTGGACTTCTTGAAATCCCATACGTGGGTTGCCAGTGTGGTTATGTGGTCTTTTTTGGGGTATTTGAAAATGTTATTGTGGGCGTAGAGTCTTTGTTTAAAGGATCCTTGGGTATCCACCCCAAATATAACCTTGGCTTCGTAAACAACGGAGCTGACTGTGCATCCTCCGCCCAAGAGGCAGGTCTCACCTCTTTTGCAAGAGCAACGGGGGTTTGGTGAATTAGTTGGTGGTTTGGAGGTCAGAATGGATCCCATTGACTGAAAACATAAATAGCTAGTTTTTACTGTATTTCTGTTAAAAAGTTTATGGAGATTATTTGATGGCGGGAAGTGCTTGTCTATTAGTTTGAGGAATTGCTTACCTACACTATATTTGACGCAGAAGGAAAAAGGGGGGGGGCGAACAAGATAATATTTCTTTGTCTCTTGCGTCTGTGTTGGCTGGTGGATTGGTTGGGTATGTACGATATTTTTTTCGTTATAACCGCTCTCAGTGAGGGACTTTTTGTAATACGGGGCGGCTTGTTGGAAAATCTCAGGTGTGGATGAAAGGCTTGAAATTCTTTTACTAATATTGGGTATACAGCCCCACCTCCAGGACCTGCCCTTTGTGCACTACTGAGAAATTCAGAATTATACAAGCTATCAACAACACTTCCATAAACTGCATGAACATAAAAACCGAGGTCTTCAGAAAATGCTCCCACAGAAGAAAATTCCTGCTAGCCCAATGGTCTGATAACAATATAACATAACACAGCAATTATCCCTTTAAACCAAATACCCCTCTAAAAAGATAGTAAAGTATTTCTTAAGAACATATAAAATAACTAATCCCCCCAAGACCTCCCTAGACCCATAACAAAATTCCTATTCTTCTATTTACGTACAAAATACCCCCCCCCCCCCAAGATATATGTTAAACACACCACGGGTGCAGCTACATAAACCCGCCTACCCTGATACAACCTTGTCCTAACCCAGATAAAACATTCATCAATAAACACCCCACCCTGTCACCACAGAAAATCACATCAGAACTAACCCCATCCACAGCGGATTATACATTTACCAGCAGATACCCCATCTCCACGTGACCCTCCTATCACGGGATTACAGATACACCACAAAGTTTCCTTAACCCCTAAATCCCCCACCCACCCCCACTTCATACAATCCATATAATAGATTCTCAAATCACCCGCCCACCCCTGTATAAATGAAGATGAATGTACAGGCGCACGTATACGTCCAGATGTATGTACAAGCATGTATGCGAGTGCACGTGTGTATGTATAAGAGCAGATTATTAATAAATAGAAAATATAAATATTAATAAAATAAATAAAAGATTAAATTTAAAACACAAAAAATAAAAAATATTAAATTAATAAGCTCCCCCCCCGTACATGTGAGCGAAGATGTGCGTACATGCACGCATGTGCAGATGTGTATAGTTTGTGGTTCCATGCTTGTGTGTGTATATAGGTTTATTTGCCGGTGCGCATGGACGAGTGAAATAACAAGATAAGGAATTTAATGAATTTACACTAAATATAAATACAAATATAATATTAATATTATTAACACACCATTAATAAAGAGACTAAACATATACCACTCAAACGGAAATAACAGATAGTATCGATCATTCCGTTTATAACTATTTTTTGTTTTTTTGTTTTTGTTTTTCAACACTACTGGTTATAAATGGGACAGATCAACGAAACACCGCTTCCCATTAAGATCTAGAAAATATGTAAACCCAATTCAATAAACAAAAATAAACAAACATGTTAAGTCCATAAAAACATTATTGCATCATGCTTTCCAACACTATATAGAACAATTAACCCGATACATAATTTTATTCCCAAAAACAACAACAAAAGGGCACCCTAGTTCCACAAACCAAATGGCAAACTATATAGCCGCTCCTTTCATATTTTTTCAGACCAGATATAACAATAACATTACACAAAGAACTGAAAATACGAAAACACTGATTCAATAAACAAAAAAATAAACACGTTAAGTTGATAAAAACATATTTGAATCATCTCTTTCAGCTCTATATAGAACAATTAATCCGATACATAACTTTATTCCCAAAAACGACAACAAAAAAGCACACTAGTTTCACAGGCTCAAACGGTAAACTATACAGCCACCACTTTCGTATTTTTTCAGGTATAATAATAACATTACAAAAGAACAGATAATTAAATAAATAAATAAATAAAACTTGCTAACAGATAAATAAATAATAAATAAAACCTCCTAGGGAATAAAATGAAGGCCCCCCTTGAGTCCTAGTTAATCACTATCCCACACCGGATTTTTTTTGGGGACGCCCTCAGAGATGCACCGTTTTTTTTGTCATTGTTGACGCCATTCCCTGTCGGGCGTGTCTACAATCATTTCAGCTTGCCGATGATTCCACTGGGCACGAAGATTTACTAAAGATGTCTAAATCTGCCCTTTTGGATGAAACCGTGGTACATTGCTGAAATATGTAATATACGGTATCTAAATAAATTATATTAGCTCTCTTATATGATCGAGCACTTTATTGATTTTTCATATACAACCTGACACACATATATATATATATATATATATATATATATTATAGCCACGACACTCATTTCATTCGAATTTTTGAAGAAATTGTTTTGACCGTCAATCTCATCATTTACCCCGAATAGATCCTTAAGGCACGCTAGCATTAGCATTCAGCAAACAGAAAAGTACCATCAGCTTCAGGCGACCAATAAATCAATACTGAACAAATACTGTATAAACAATTGCTTTTGAATGAATAAATCCATTTAAGACAATACTTCATTATCCAAACAGTTTAAATCTAATAATTATTGACTCAATCACATTTCTTACGCTTCTTAGTCCACTAAGTAGATATCATTTAATGAGGTAAAGCACTTATACGCGTGCGTATATACATATGTGCACATAGCCCAATGATAAGTGAACGCAGATTACGTGTGCGTCCGAGTGTGTGCGGCGGCCATTTTACTCCTGGTCCTCCGTACAACAGATTTCTGCTTAAGTTGTTAAGTAGCAACAAACTTCACAATCGTCCTGCACATATCACTTGAGGTCTAGCGGGTTGATTAGTTTACCAGCATGCGGCTTTTTATTGTGTAGTCCATCGAACAGCTGTTGTCAGTTCAAAGCCGTACAAAGGCGGAGTCTATTTCTCTGGAACCCGGTTACTTTTACACCAGACCTTTGTTCAGAAATATATATATATATTTTTTTTTTTTAAAGGAAAAGTTTAAGTTAAAGAACAAAAACAATTGTTATATCCCAGGAGATCACAATACAAAATTTATTAATAAATCAAATTTTATGAATCCTTAAGACGGTTTTAAGAAATTAACTTCCAAACTAACCTATCTCAGCCCAGGTCTTTAATTATCCCTCTTTCTCTTAAGTCCATTCTTATCACTTCCTATGTTTTCCTTGACCTTCTCTTGTGAACTGAACCTGCTACCTCAACTGTTCTACATCTACTAACCCAAGAACTCTCATTGATTCTTTCACTGTGGCCATATCATCGAAGTGTCTTGTTCTGCACACATCCACCTATAGTGTCCAGATTAATTCTTCCTCTGAGGTCATCAGCACTAAGCCTCACATTACACATCCATGGTATCATTCTCATATCATTTCTCACCATGTAACATGTATCCTTAATCCTCACTGGTCAGGTTTCACTTCCCTACATCATCACAATATATACATTACGAAACTAAAATAACTCTTTCACAGTTCACTTGTAACATTCTCAGAAATACTGAATTCTCATTCACTTTGTTTTTTTTCCTTTCATTCACCCCAAACAAGGCAAATGCCACTGAGACGTAAGGGGCTACTGTGAATTAAGGATCATACCTACAGAGCCAACGTAAGTGGCGAGTTGTGCAGGGAGATGTTTGCTCACATTAGATTTAAACTTATGAATGTTGATACAGTCATGGAAACAGGGGCAGGGAGGGAATTCCAAAAGCTAACAGTTTGGAGAAAGAAGCTATTAGAGTAGAAAACCCTCCGGCATCTGAGGACCTCTACAGTGAAGGGGTGGCATTATGCTGACTGACAGGTTGGTCGAGGGTATTTATGTTGACGAGGCAACAATGCAGCAAGTTCCATTAAACTACTTGTAAAAAAAGCACAGGAATGCAACATTGCTGCAATGAGACAGGGGCTGGAGCTTGGTAGATAGTGTGGGACCTATTAGATTAGAGGCTCTTTTTTCAACCCTGTCTTAAAGGGAGAGACTAGTGGTTGGTGCACCAGCCCAGATGTGACAACAATATTCCATGCATGGGCGGATGCTGGCAGGTGTGAGAAGTTTTCTAGCTCGGTAGAGGGAGCCCACCTTCCTTGCAACAGCCGTAACAACGCTTTATTTTGGTTGTCCTAACAAATTGGCAATAAAAATTGATTTTGTATCGACTTGTTTCATTCTTTTGATATGGACTTTCCACACACTTTACAGATAAATGTATTCATTTTTCACCATGTTTTCCAGAACACAATTTGTGGGTCAACATTTACTGCTACTTTGTAGTTTTTATAATGGATTAAAAAAAATCTCTTTGATAAAATTGCGTGAAAGTTCTTGTGTGTGCGTGTATTATTCGTGTCAATGTAACTTTGAAAGTTCTTGTGTGTGCGTGTATTATTCGTGTCAATGTAACTTTGATAATGCCATATTTTTTCATATTCACCATTAATCGATTATTTATCAATATTTTTATATTTATCAATTATTTATCATTATGCAATAGCATAAAATAAAATTTGAAAATCTTATTTAAAAGAATTATTTAATTACGAAATTAAATCTACCAGAATGCATTTCTGTTTCTTTACAAACAAGTCAGCCATTTTAATCTTTTTAATAATTGACAAGAAAAAGAAAAAAAACGAATGAATTAATTCATGGCCCTTCGAAATTTGAAAGGAATTTTGAAGCATAGAAAGTTATTTCTGCCTCTAAAATGAGCAAATTCTCACATATTGAAAGTTTGGGATGCTAATTCACATCCAATTATTTTATAGATAGAGATGAAAATAACATCACCTTATGAAGATTAGTTATAGTTGTATAACAATTTGGTTCAATTATTAATTTACCAAACGATATTTTAATACTTAAATTTAACTTTCAAAATCCTATTAAAAATATAATTTTGTTGAGAAACAAAACGAATGACAGTTTAAAAAAAGGGTAAAACAAAAATGTAATGACGATGTGGGAAGGCCACGGGATAAGCTGGTATGTGCCCATTGCAAAGAGACAGTGGCTGCGCACAGAGGCGAACCTGGGACTGCAAAATTTCAAAAGCGATGATCGAGGTCATGTGACTACGTAAAGTAATCAGTCGAGAAAGCTCGGTAAAAAAGAACGACATTGTTAGCTTAGTCAGATAGCGTTTTCGTCATTTGCTATCGCAATTAGAGACACTTATTTTCTTATTTTTTTAAAATTTTATCATCTGGTTTCTGGTTTCTATTACAACAAAAAATAAAACTGAAGACAACCGAACAACGCCGGGTAGACACAGCTAGTTTAAAATAAACCGTTTTTATAACAAATTTGAAATAACGTCATTTTTTCTTGATTAAAGAAACTTTTTTTTAAAGCAACCAAACCTTGAGTTATGCTACTTGTCCATGTTGGTGGTGACAAATCCAACTGTATTAAACACTGAATTTCTAAAAACATTTTTTTTCCTAAAATTATTTAATGTTTTTGGTAAAATTAGTGTCGCGTACAACGGCGATAAACTAATAAAAAATTTTTTTTTCTTAAGTTGAAATAGCACCGAGTGTGCTTAAGTTCATATCTAGTTTGGAGGAAGGAGATAATTTGGGAGTATATATATATATATATATATATATAAATATATATATATAGAGAGAGAGATTGGGCATACTATCAAGAGAGCAAGAGCCATCGCCATCACCATCATTCCCATCACTCGTTATCTGTCTGCGCAGATTGTGCACTCACATGACTCAGTTCTAGACAAATTTTTCAGCATTTTTGTGTTTTTTCTAAGAAATAAAGATATACATAAATCTCCTGTTGCCATAAGAAGGTCACAATGATGATCTAAACTAGAAAAAGAACTCCTGTTCATATAACAGCGTAACAACACTGACAATGTTTTCAAATATCAATGCTTTCTCTCAGCTGTCTACTTTTAATATTTCTGTTTAAAGTCTGATACGCTTCCAGGTCGTTTGTAAATGTTTTCTCGCGAGAGAAAGAGAGAGAAAAGAAAGAGAGAAAGAAGAGAGAGAGAAGAGAGAAAAGAGAGAAGAGAGAGAGAGAAAAGAGAGAAAAGAGAGAGAAGAGAGACGAGAGAGAGAAGAGAGAGAGAGAGAAGAGAGAGAAGAGAGAGAGAGAGAGAGAGAGAAGAGAGAGAGAGAAGAGAGAGAGAGAGAAGAGAAGAGAGAGAGAGAGAGAAGAGAGAGAGAGAGAGAAGAGATGAGAGAGAGAGAGAGAGAAGAGAGGAGAGAGGAGAGAGAAGAGAGAGAGAGACAAGGAAAGAGAATTTTAGAAATCTGAATTCGTACTGACAATCAAGCCATGACTCATAATGAAAGAATGATTTTCAAAATCTGTCAACTTCTTGGAGTGGCTTAACTTGGAACTTTCATGAAATCTAAACACTTAAAGATGCAATGGAAAGAAGAGTCAAGCACCAAATCAATAATTGCCATACTATTGTAAATATCTGCAGAGTTATACGGCACCAGAATCAAGAACGGTAACCAAGATTCCATTACCAGACTGGAGAGAGCAGACCAGACATCTTAGTGCTGCTTGAGTGAGTAAAAAAGAAGAGTGTCGCTTGTTTATCACAAGGGTTGGCAGCATTTTATCACATGGTAAAAATAGAAAGAAAGACTCTTGGACAGCATTTAACGTTTTCTGAATTGCATTATTCACTGAAGCATCCATCTATGCTTTGCAATCTATATTGTATGTGTCGTGACTGTGGATATAATTGAAAACTCAGCACTATACTAAGATCAAACAACTTCTGTAGAATAAAAATTTACGAGGAATAGTGGTAGTAATTTTTATTACGATGATTACAATGTTGTGAGTTTCATGTCGGACAACATTTTCCATCACTCAATCCATGTGCCTACTCCGGAGAACTTCGCAACATGCTTATCAACACAACTGTGCACAGGAGCCGACTGTTCTGTTTTCTCATAACGTGTACTTTTTGCAGATTATACTGAAGTACTTGCCAAAGACATTTTCAAGGCTGGAGTTTTGGCAAGGAGGGGTCACTATCCTTCCACAAGCTCCAGCCCTTGTTCCATCGCCGCAATGTTGCATCCACGTGCTTGTTTTACAAGTACTTCAATGAAATGTGCTCTGACAAACTTACTGCACGCTAGGGGAGGTCGATTTTGAAACTGTAAATAATCGCACTCGAAGAAAGTTGCCAAATAATGTCAAGAAATATTTTTCTTTAAAACTTTGTATTTATTTGAGCATTGTAACTTTAAGATCAAATAAATCGAGATTTTTTCTCACAGCCTAGATTTCACCGGCAGAAGTGTCGCCTTAAATTAAACCCGGGTTTTAACAAAAAAAAGTAATACATTACTTAATAATAAATATTTTAAAGTTTATTATTCCTTTTCTTAAGAAATTAAATGTACATATTCAAATTAAAAAGGAATAAAACACTATAATATTTAATGTTATATATAAATAATTATTTATTTACATAGGCGTTTTATTTATTGGATATTTTTTATGGTATTCACCGGTTGAAAATTCAACGAGCGAATTTGAATTCACGTGTTGATTCTGTGTTTACATATTTAATTATCACAAATATATATTAAATTGTCGAGCGCTGGCTTATCTAATCCCTCTTTCACGACCTTTTGTCACACCTTACCTTGTGGGAGTTAGATAAATAAAAACTAGTTAAGCCAGAGGTTTTTACCCCACCAAATAAACCGGTATCGTCCGGGTCTTTGGGTCTGGATTCACGCCCGTCCTGTGCAGTTCTAGGAGGTGCACCTCCCAGGTTTTGCCTTCCCTCTTTGGGGAGGAGTAAGTTTATTGCTTACTGTCTGAGGCGCCCCTACAGGGGAATGCCGACGGGGCTGCCCAGTCAATTTTTTAATGGCCAGAGTGCTCACCTCTATAGCGCAGGCTTATCTAATCCCACTTTCATGACCTTGTGTCACATCTTACCTTGTTGGAGGTAGACAAATAAAACTATTTCAGCCAGGGTTTTTTCCCCCACCTAAAATATTATATGTATTGGAGTTGATGGGAGAATGGATAAGGACACATTGATGTATAAGGAAATTGTGGATGAAAATAGACAGAATTATGAAAAAAACTAAGGGACCAGAACACCATTTAACTTTTACAAAAGAAACACCATGTGAAAGTAAATATCTGACACAGAGTTCTTCCTAATAGTGGTGCAACAGGTGCTGTTCATGCAGATCAAGTGGTGGATGTTTTGCATGAATTCCACAGTGAGAACAGTATCAAGGCTATACTTGTTGACAACACTAATATCAACACAGGTTGCGAAGGTGGAATGGTTGCAATTTTAGAAAAAAACTTTTTAAAAATCTTCACACAATTGGTTGCTCTTTGCATCATAATGAACTACCTTTCAGAGCCCTTTTTAAAAACATAGATGGTTGCGCAAAGGGCCCTACAACATTCAGTGACCCTCTGGGGAAATTATGCTCAAATGATTGCCATGATTTACCCCAAATATCATTTTCCACTATTAGCAATCCTCTAGAGTCAATTTTTAAAATTGATGAAATACATGATCTTAGTTCTGACCAAAGACTCCTTTATGAATACACAGTAGGTATTTCTAGAGGTAAGGTTGACTCTAGATATGCCTCCTGGAAAATTGGTCTTTTAAACCAAGCAAGATGGTTAACTTTGGCCATCAGGCTCATGTGTTTATGGACTCGTGATGCATACCCACAAAGGCACACAACAAAACTACACTATGTAGTAAATTTTATTGTAAATGTGTATGCCACTTCTTGGTTTGAAATTAAAAGAAATAGTAAATTCCACAATCAGCAAGTGCACATTTTTAAGATGATCCAGAGGATTAAGGAGCAGCCTTAGGAAATCCAAGATATCACATTTAGAAATATACAAGGTAATACATTTTGTTTACTGCCTGAAAACTTTCTATATTCCATGGTTAAATCTGAGGAGATTGAAGTAAGAGAAGAAGCTTTAAAACGAATTTTGGCCATTAGGTAAGTAATATTTATTCATATATCTCTGATTCAATTATTTATTCCAATTTATAGAATGATTTTTAAAGATTTTATCTAATTTCACCATAATTATTAAAGCAGTACAGATTGGAATTTTTTAATAATTCAATTAATTAATTTGTTCTTTCAGGAGTGAGGAGTCAACCAAAAAAGATTAAAAAGAATACCACCTATTAATTTTAATGCCACACATTGGACACAATTAATAGATTTAAAATTATGCTGCATTTTTGGCATTCTCAGGGCGTGGAATGGGCAGTTAAGTTAACAGAAGCTTCACAAACTGTATATGGTTTTGAAGCAAGGCATCAACACATTACAGCCAAAGTTTTGAGTCAGAAATTGAGACCAGCAATTTTGTCTAAGGGGTCTTATATGGAGCAATTTGACTCAATATTAAGCTCCATTAAAATAGTGTTAGGTTTTTCCTTATTTCTTTGCTTGTTATATTTTCACTTATAACAGAAAAAAATCATTTTTTTAGGTATTCAAATATTACTGTTTAATTCATCACGTTAAAAGGTAGTTTACAAAAGCAGATACTGAAAATGAGGGGGGGGGTAAATTTTCAATTTGAAGTTTTCTTTAATTAATATCATTTTTATAAAATAAAAGGACATTCCCTGATTTTAAATGCACAAATTATTTGGTTTTCACACCAGTATTCAAGCAAATCTTGCAAAAACGAGGAATTTTCAGTATATTCTTGTCTACGATCTTTGATATCAAACGCTCAAAAAACCGCTGAAGTTTTGATCTAATTTTTTGCATGAGTATTTAATAGGTCTATATACAACTTTCGGTACGTGCCTTTTTTTAATATTAAAAAAAAAAGTGTAAAATCGACCTACCCTACTGCACGCGTACCCACCTCAATGTAAATATCCCTGAGCAAAATCCCAACCTTTCACTGTTGAGGTCCGCAGGTGGCAGAAAGCTTTCTATTCTAATAGCTTCTTACCTCGAACTGCTTGCCTTTGGAATTCCCTCCCTGCTCCCCAACCCCCACCGTACCAACATGCAGAAATTTAAATGTAATGTGAACAAACATCTCACTGCACAACTCCCCACTTAGGATGCCCCTAAAAATCTGGCCCTTAATTCACAGTATCCCCTTATGTCTCACTTGTAATAGGCCTTGTTTGCGGTGAATAAAAGTAAACACCCGACTGGGCCTAGGATTCTCAAATGGTCACTCATCAGGTACTGAACTTCAGTGACCTGAAGTTTCAACTTAATTATGCCATATTTTATCTGGAATTTGAAAGTTGAAAAATAAAATGGTAATATTGAGTTCAGGGCTGGGAGCAGGAGTATACAGGGATTCTCATTCATTACCATGCAACACTGGAGGATGGGGTTCCTGCTAGTAGATTATAACTATAATCTTTAAGATTACATCCCTTAAGTCAAGTATAAAGTATGCGAGAGTGGACAAATTCATATCAGAAGTAATGATAGTAAAGTTCAAAGGTTTAGCACGGGTACTATTTCCTGGTTGAAAGTAGCATAGTTTCCCTAGGAAGTTGACAATAATGAGTTGAAATATAGTCCCAAGATTTATTTTAATGAGCAAAGATGCCATGCTAATGGAATAAGCAAAATTATGATCAGATGAAACTAGACCATCTAAAGAATTACAATTCTTAAAAACAGATTCTATCGGCATGTTTATTGATGAACATGCTATTCCAATATTGAGCGTGACAGACCAAAGAAAATGCTATTCCAACATTGAGCGTGACAGACTGACAGACAAACATCTAAAAATATAATTTTTATGATTGTCAATGCAATTGAATCAAAACTCAAATATTTATATTCTATAAAATAATTCTTTAACACAATTAAGAGTGAATTCGTTATTGAAAATAATCATAAAATTATTTACATCATGTTAGCGTCGGCAACTAATAAAATCTTGATGACTTTGAATAATATAAAAATGCAGAGACAATTATAGATACAGACATTGAGCTTGGCAGATCTTTATCTCCTTCCAACAGGAGGGAGAGGGAGGGGGATATAAGAATCTGGTCACATTATGCTGAATATTTTAATATCAAAATAAAGCTGAAGTAATTCAATTTTGTAAAGATTAAAAATTATTTAATTTAACATGTATTCCTGCTAGTGTGGACAAGAGAAGGAGTGTTACATATCATTATCATATTCGGCCTAACGTCTGTTTTACATGCTGGCATGTGTTGGACGGCTTTTAAAAATTGACTTTCAAACTAACCTATCTTTTGCCTGGTTTTTACTTATCCTTCTTTATCTAATGTCCATCCTCATCACTTCTTCCATCCTCATCACTTCTTCCCATGTTTTCCTTGGTCTTCCCCCATGAACTGAACCTGCTACTTCAACTGTTCTACATCTACTAACCTAAGATCTCATCAATTATTTCTATGTGGCTATACCATCAAAACCTTCTGTTCTACACACATATCTCTATACTGTCCAGATTTAATCTTCCTCTGAGGTCATCAGATCTAAGCCTGTTTTTAAGACTCACATTACACATCCATCGTATCATCCTCAACCCTCACGAGCCAGGTTTCACTTCCATACATCACACTGCATATGATAGTTCTCCATGAATGAAGATGTCACACACGCTAATCAAATATTACTCTTATTTGAGCATAAAAGTGTGTGTGATTGTGCACGTGCACATATATTACTTTCAGTAAGAACCGACTGATTCTTGAACAAAAGTCATAAGAATTCTTATCTATGTATTCATTTAAATTGTTTTCCTTGCTTATACACGAGCCAAATATCTAGCAAGTTTGGAGCCGGATTTCTTAATTAAACATCATTTGGTCTTTATTATTAATCAATCAGCAACATTATAAACATTCCTATTTCATAAAATAATTTGACTACGAAATTAAAGTTACCAGAATTAATTTCCGCCACTTTGTAAACGAACCTGTCATGTTTTCTTTTACTCCCAGGTAGCGCTGGGTAAGTCGAGCTAGTAGCAAATAATAGTTGGCCTATCACAAAGGACTCATGAAAACTGGATTCTTTCATAATTTATTATATGAATTATGCACCACATTAAAAGGAATACACTTCAAATTGTGGTACCTCGCTTCTATGTTACTCACAGCCTCCCGGCTCAACTGTTGAACCACAGTTTCCACATTCTTGGCAGAAGTGCCAAGGTTTTCATTAAGTAGCAAATGCCTTAATGTTCAATTGCAGAAGAGAAAATTAATTATCAGCTCTGCCTGCCAAGAATAACGCAGGTGACAAAGAATAAGAAAAGGAAATCAAATTTAGCCAAAACAAAAGGGAGAAAACTCTACTTCACTGTTTCAGCTTTTCATAACTTTATGAAAAAGAAAACAAAAAAATTTAACATTCAGGCTGTGGAGAAAAACATCAAATTTTAAAATAAGGTAATCAGCAGTATACATTATCTAACCTAGTTATCTTGTACGATTTTAAAAGTTAGACCTAAATAGCATTTAAGCTGACATATCAAACTTTGATTCTGACCAACCAATTTTCATTTGTTATTGTTGTACTATGTTGTTGGCACCATAATAACGTACTTCATCATAGTTTATTTTTTAAATTATGCCGGGCTGTCTTAACAACTAGTAATATGGAAACAGTTTTCAATTATGATTGAAAAGAAAAAAAAAAAAATCAATATAAAAAAAAAATCATCTCAACCAGGGAAATAACTCTTATTTTAATTAAAGAATATAAAAAAGTTGTGCCTCTTACAACTAAAATTTTATTTCTTTTCCTGCATTAGTTTAAAAATGTGCAAACAAATAAAAATTTAAACTAAAATTAAAAACTAAAATGACGTCACTGTATCCCGGACAACGCCGGGTAGGTACAGCTAATTGCTTTATATATGAAGTCACATAATAAAAAATAATGTAAGATCAATGTTTTAATCATGATACTGATAATATGAGGATATCACAAATTGTTAAAAATGTTTTAGTAGCAAGAGAGAGGTCATAGTTTAGACAAAAAATGGTAAGTCTTTTAAAGAAAGATTTCTTGCAGTGACCTCAATGCTTACGATTCTACAGTGAGTCTCCCCAAATTCATAACATCCAACATTCGAAGAAGAGCCGTTATCAGTGCCATTTATCGTTTTTGAAGTTTTTCTCAAAAAGAAGTGAAGAGATATTGGGGTTATGAATATTGTCGAGGTGGCTCGTTTATCAGACACCAATAACAACAAAAAAGAAATAGGGGGTTGTGGAGCAGGGGGGGGGAGAGGAGAAACTGAGGAAAAACGAATAACACTTACTTGCAGGAAGGTTGGTACGCGTGAAGTACAGTCTGCCCGTTGTCTTAAATAGTTATCATCTTTGTAGACTGCAAGATGAAAAGAAAGGGTTAGGGTTAAATAGTCTTCAATAGTTATCATCTTTGAAAGGAAAGCAAGGTTTAAAAAACATATTCCTGTTGGGTTGAATAGTCTACAAGTAAAAGTTCTGTTACTGAAGAAATTAGATTTTCAAAACAAATGATAGAAAAAAAAGATGAACAAATACATTTTATGCGCGTTCATTATTTGGATTATTCAGATTACTGTTCTTATCTTGGATGGTATTCTTCACAACGTTTCGGCCGATGTAACCTCCGACCTTTTTCGGGTGCATCCTGTCAAACCCGAGAATCTATACAAAATTTCGTTTCGAACTAAACCCTTCAATCAAACGGGGGGGGGGGGGAGATTTTTCTCGTTCTCTCAGCCATGGCCTTAAGCAATTTTTATTTTATTCTATGTATCACCTGTAGTTAAGATTAAACCTTCAAAAGTGTCACTTAGAAGTGATTATTACTAACACTTTATCCGTTGCGCCACATACATTGACTGAAACATTGCAAGAATAACACCCAAGATAAGAACAGTAGTCTGAATAATGCCAATAACCAATCCTCATCTCAAAAATTCTGAAACATAATTCTGGTTCTGCTTGAACAGTCATCTTCATTAAAATCTACAAAATATTTTAATTTGCTTGAAAAGTAAAAAAGAATGAAAAATGTTCATTAAAATCTACAAAATATTTTAATTTGCTTGAAAAGTAAAAAAGAATGAAAAATGTTCATTAAAATCTACAAAATATTTTAATTTGCTTGAAAAGTAAAAAAGAATGAAAAATGTTCATTAAAATCTACAAAATATTTTAATTTGCTTGAAAAGTAAAAATGAATGAAAAATGTTCATTAAAATCTACAAAATATTTTAATTTGCTTGAAAAGTAAAAATGAATGAAAAATGTTCATTAAAATCTACAAAATATTTTAATTTGCTTGAAAAGTAAAAAAGAATGAAAAATGTTCATTAAAATCTACAAAATATTTTAATTTGCTTGAAAAGTAAAAAAGAATGAAAAATGTTCATTAAAATCTACAAAATATTTTAATTTGCTTGAAAAGTAAAAAAGAATGAAAAATGTTCATTAAAATCTACAAAATATTTTAATTTGCTTGAAAAGTAAAAAAGAATGAAAAATGTTCATTAAAATCTACAAAATATTTTAATTTGCTTGAAAAGTAAAAAAGAATGAAAAATGTTCATTAAAATCTACAAAATATTTTAATTTGCTTGAAAAGTAAAAAAGAATGAAAAATGTTCATTAAAATCTACAAAATATTTTAATTTGCTTGAAAAGTAAAAAAAAATGAAAAATGTTCATTAAAATCTACAAAATATTTTAATTTGCTTGAAAAGTAAAAAAGAATGAAAAATGTTCATTAAAATCTACAAAATATTTTAATTTGCTTGAAAAGTAAAAAAGAATGAAAAATGTTCATTAAAATCTACAAAATATTTTAATTTGCTTGAAAAAGTAGAAAAACTATACAATTATAAATAAAACCAGTCTGTTGTCGCCTTCCCTACCAGTTGAATGAATAATGTAAACAACCATTAATCACAACTTTTGTTGGATTTGCAGGGAAACTCTAATGAGTGTACTTTTAGATATTTGTGGAAAAAAGTACAATTTTTGCCAATTAACATGTTTTTTGCAGTCAGTTGTGTCATCTAAATAATTATTAATCCTAAATTTTAAGTAATACGTGATTAGTCACATGATTCATTAAAATAAGATTGTTTGAATTCCATGGCCAACCGTCAAAATGTTTTGGATTAAAACTAAATAGAAATTTTCGATATTCGCAAAAAAACAAAAACAAAAAAATTGCTATTATGGGTCATTTTAGTTCTATTTAATTGATATTTGATGTATTATTGTGGATTAATTTTTTAATTTTTTTTTAATAAAGAGTCACAACTTATTAAGGCCTAAAGGCCACTCGGGAATAAGGGTTAAATGAGTGTCAGGTGGATGGTGAGACAACACCGTGACGATTGCTAATGATCATGGAAGTTTGGCAGAATTTGATTATTTAAGAGGATGGCTTAAGAATTTGTTTACATTGGACTTGAAAATGTCAATAAACCAGAGTTTCCTTGGAAAATCTTGCTCAATTAATTACCTATGTTCGTGACCATTTAACTTCATGTAAAATTTTCACGAAGAATTAATAAACGGATTTTGAGACGAATCAGAATGCTTAATGGACCACAAGTTCCTTCCGATTTACACTGACGACCAAAAAACTGAAGTAAATGTCCCTCCGATGAACTGATTAAAAACATATAATGGTTTGATTATTGGAATAAAAGAAAAGGCAAAAGAAAACACTAAACAAAACAAAATCAATGAAAGCTGGAGCTTTTAGAAGTTAACTAATTTCAATACAAAGAATCAATTTTAAACAAAAGTCTTAATTTAAAAGCAAAACTAATAATTTGGGAAACGTTACCAGAGTCCATAAACTATTAATGCAATGAACACACTTTGAGTGAAAATAATGCATTTCATGTAATACTGTTGGGAAACGGATGCCCCCCCCCCCGATAACTTGTGTCCGATTAACCATGTATAATGAAGTGTTTACAATTTGTACTGTTTACAATTTGTACTGTTTACAATTTGTACTGTTTACAATTTGTACTGTTTACAATTTGTACTGTTTACAATTTGTATTGTTTACAATTTGTATTGTTTACAATTTGTATTGTTTACAATTTGTATTGTTTACACATTTAATAATAAAAAAAAGGTTGATTTGCTGTAAAACAAACCAATTAGATTCCATCTAAATTGTTCAGAGATTTTAAGTAAAAATACAGAAAAACATTTTTTTCTGTTTCAACACAAGTTTTTTTTGTTTTGTTGATTGAAACGTTTTTTTAAATTAACGCCAACACTTTTTTTTTTTCAAGGTGGGAGATGATTAACAAGTAATGAAGGGAAAATATTAATTAACAATTAATGTGAGGTGAACAAGTGGAGGAAAATTATCATGAGGGGATCGGTGATATCCCCCTCCCCCCCCAAAAAAACATGACTACAACAAAAAATATTTGAAATACATTTTGATGCTTCAAGAAAATTCCAATACACGAAGATCAAATATGGAGGTGCACACATGATTCAAGAATGAAACTAATGACTTGATGTGTGGCTTTTATTGTTCATTTGAATATTAGAAGAAATGGGATAGAGGTCACTAAGGTTGGGCGGACCAAAATCACACTAAAATTACAATTAAAAAAAAACGTCTGTAGAATATGATCCACTATATTGTACACATTACATTTTATGCAGATGTGAGACGAGAAGTCGCCAGCTGAGTAGAGATCACAAAGGCTACCAGTGATGAATGCCATCTCCTTCATGGACGTGAACGAACAGCCTAACAACTGAAGTTAAGGAGAAGCTTCCTCAGCCACATCGAACGCCTAACAGCATCTCAGAAAGAGACCAGACTACAGCTGTGGACCAGACGGCTACAGAATGGGAATCCCCCTTCTGAAGCACTGTCCAGTAAAAAACACTCAGCTGCCTGAGTATGGGGCGATCAAAAGTTACTATGAATAGATGGGGCTTCAAAACCCACCCAACCATCTGCGAATATGAAGAAGAAGATCCTACGATGCAACACTGGCTTGTCTGTCCTCTACTGCCAAACCAGTGCAGCTTGAAAGATCTTGCAAAGTACAACAAAAATGCAAAGGACTGGATCAAAAAGTGAGGAATCTGTTCTATGATCACATCCTTCGAAGACATGCAAAGAAGAATTACATTTTATGAAAAATATTTCTAAGCCCAAGTAATTTTGATGAGCTAAACTTGTTTCTGAGATTGTCTATGTATGAAGGCCTCTTTTCAGTCTTGAGAGGCAATGGATGCTGGCATTGTTGGAGTTCAGTGGTAAGTAGAAGTCCAAGATGACTGGAAACAATACATGGATAAGCAGAGAAAGACTAGTGTTATTTCAGAGTTTTCATTCTGCCTAGTCTTCCCTACTATTTATTTCATAGCTGGACAGAGGATATGGATTCATATCTTTCCCAGGGGTATTGGTGAAAGTTATGCAGTAGTCCTGGAGGAACTTTAACACGGCATGCCAAGCTCGTACATAACATGCAACGTGTGTATTACCCGGGTTGATTTGGGGTTAGCATCACATGCAACAGTAGTAAAGACATTGTTCTTTAATATTCTTTGTTTGAATTAATAAATGTATTTATTTTATTTGTTTATTTTACTTAGATCTTAATGAACTCTAAATTTAAATAGTTGCTAAAATGAAAAAAAAAGTCATAAAAGTTGTGTACATTTATATTCAAGTTGTTTTTAACCCCCTTTGCCAAAAATAAATCAAACATACGACGGGTGTTCAATAAGTAATGCCCCTGACCCATTTCCCATAGCAGTAGATTAATGAAACTTGGCACAGTTATTAGTCTTTCTCTACATAGGAACCACCCAGAGTTATGCATTTCTCCCATCATTTGATGCAGCTCTGGACACCGTTTTTGTAGAACACCTCAGGTTGGTCCTCCTTTGCTGATCTTGCCCCGCCTCTTGATTTTGATAGCTTCTCTTAATTTCATCAAAAGTGAAGCGTAATAGGCTCCTGTAATTGTGGTACCCTTTGCCAGGAAATCTGTCATCACTACTTCGTCCTGGTCCCAGAAAACCTTGCCAGCAGAGGGCTGCACCCTTGCCTTCTTTGGAGGTGGTGAGTCCAAGTGCTTCCACTGCATTGACTGGGCTTTGGTTTCTGGATCATAGTGATGGCCCCAAATTTCATCTGGTGCAATCAGACTTTTGAAAAACTTTAACTCATCTTCTTGGCATATCTTCAAATTCATTCTCGAGCACTCGACGCGTTCTTGCTTCTGGAAAGGTGTGAGCAACCTGGGAATCCATCTGGCAGACACCTTATGCATATGCAAATGGTCATGAATGATAGTTTCCACAGACCCTGTACTAATCTTAACCTCTTGGGCTATTTGGCGAATAGTAATGCGTCGATCTTCCAAAATGGCAGCCTCAACTTGACGGACAGATGCCTCATCAATGGCAGAAGAGGGACGACCAGGTCTGGGAACTGTTTTCACAGACTTTCGGCCATGTTTGAATTCACGATGCCAGCGTTTTACAAGGTCATATGGGGCATCATCACCATAAGTTTCTTTTATTTCATCAGAAGTCTCCCTTGGTGTGCGTCGTTTCAAATACAAAAACCGGATCACTGCGCGACACTCAACTGGCTCCATTTCACACCTGACTCAGTTCAAACACCTGTAAATCAGAAACCACAATTAATTCAGAGCTGTTTTTGCGACATAACTCATACAGATATAAATCATTACACATGCAAAATTTCATCTAGATCAAACAACTGGAAGTGGGCCAGGGGCATTACTTATTGAACGCCCCTCCTTTTTATGTCCATGTTCCAAATTTCACAAAATTCTGTCAAATAGATTTTCTTCCTATAGTTTTTCATTTTTATGATGTTATATATATATATATATATATATATATATATATATAACAAGGATAAATACAGCTTATGACACTTTACTGCAGTTTCATGGTTTACTCAATGTTCAGAAATGTATAAAAACTTATAAATGTATTAAAACATTTGAAAAAAAATCCAATCTTCAATATGGACGAGTTCAAATTTTATGTTTTGAGAAGATAGAGTAGTTTTTCTACACAACATCTTGTCAAAGTCCTGCAGTTTATGTTTCAGAAAACAATGTTTAAATAACATCTATAATTACATGAAAATTGGAAATTAAAAAATAAATTAAAGTTGCAAATAAATTTTCAGAAAAGAAAGTTCACTTGCTCAGTTTGTGGAAAGAGAATTGGATACAACTCAATTTTTTGTGATACTTGGAAGAATTGGGAACACAAGTGCAGGGAAATTACAGGTAGGTTACAATGATACACTTCTTGCACACAAACAGGTTAAGCCAATGGAGACGGATGAAAACTCAGATTTGAAAAACGTATATTTGAATTACAAAGATATTGAGGTTGTCCATGAGAGCGCTGGTGAGATTGTGTTAGGAGTGGATAAAGTAAGTTCAGCGAACTTCTGCAATTACTGATCAGCAGAGCATTACCGGAAGAGTCAATCAATGGAAGAGTCAATCAATGGAAGAGTCAATCAATGGAAGAGTCAATCAATGGAAGAGTCAATCAATGGAAGAGTCAATCAATGGAAGAGTCAATCAATGGAAGAGTCTATCAGCTATGTGTATGCAGTGTGATGTATTGAAATGAATCCTGGCCTGGTTAAGGAGGTGTGTTCCATTGAGAGAAATGATGTAAGAAAGATACGATAGATGTGTAGTGTGAGTATTAAAGACAAGCTTAGATCTGATAAACTAAGAGGAAGATTATATTTGGACAGTACAGGGAGATATGGGCAGAACAGGAGACTCAGTTGGTTTTGTCACATTAAAAGAATGGATGAGAGGTCAGTAGATGTAGAAAGATCAATTGATAAGGGAAGGCCAATGGAAAGCACGAGAGGAAGTAATAATGATGGATTAGAAAGAAAGATGGATAAGTAAAAATGTGGCCAGAGATAGGTTAGTTTGGAAGCAATTTCTAAAAGCTGTCCAACACATGTCGGCATGTAAAACAGACGTCAAACTGAATGATGTTAAGCTGAAATTTTATTTGAAAAAAAAAAAAAAAAAATGTAAACTATAAAATCATTTAAAAGAAAAAAAAAACTAACGTTAAGGAATGTTTCTTTGACAAGCACATATGGAAATAATTTAATACGAGTTGTAGTAATAAGGGTGTTATAGGGGAATTATTCTGGTGATGCATTCAAAGACTGCAGTGGGTAGAGTTGGGAGGTATCAGTTGAAAATACTAAATTAACAGTTGTAAATAATAAAATGTTAAATACTTATATATATATATATATATATTATGAGGCCCAACCCATTTGCTTTTAAAGAATGTTAGAAACATTTTTTTAAAAACTGTTTCTAATATTAATATAATTAGACACAGTTTACAACTTCTGTATGACATTTGCTATCTTACGAATGGTTTCTTTTTACTTAAATCGGTCATGTCACAAATTTAACAGATTCTTGATGCAAGTGCACATCTTTTTATTGGACCAGTCTCGTTGCTTCATCTAAATCCTGGTGAGAGAGAGAGAGTACCCATATTACATACTGTTCATGCCGCTCTTTTCTCCTGCCAACTAATAAACTGTCCGTTTTTCTAAAAGTCTAACTGAATTTACCGTAATATTACGAGTTAAATCCTCAAATTTAAAAAACGGCAACCCTTTAACAGAGTTTAATTCATAGCTTGAAATTTATGAGCAAAATTATGTTTAAGTTTGTATATCCTGACCCATGCATGGAGCATTGTCACATCTGGGCTGGTGCACCAACCACTAGTCTCTCCCTCTTGGACAGGATGCAAAAGAGAGTCTCTAACCTAATATGCCCCACACAGTCTATCTCGAATCCCTGTCACATCACCATGGTTTTGCATCCATGTGCTTTTTTTACAAGTACTTCCACAGAATGTGCACTGATGAACATATTAACCCCTCAATGAACATATCTCCAACCCACTTGACTAGCAGCAAAATCCCACACCTTCATTGTAGAGGTCCCTAGATGCCGTAAAACTTTCTGTCCTAACTGCTTGCTTTTGGAATTTCCTCCCTGCTCCCCTGATCGTACCAACATACAGAAATTTAAATGTAATGTAAAAAAGACAAAACACATCTTGCTGCCGAACTACCCATTCAGGTTGCTCCCTCTTTATCTGGCTCCTATCACAGTAGTTTCTTACGTCTAATTGGCAATATGCGTTGTTTTTGTGTGAATAAGAGAACAAAAAGACCAGAACAAAATCATTGTGAAAAAAATAAAATCTCTATCAAAATCCACAGTAAACATTGAAATCAAGTAAGATTTTACAAGTATGCAGGGAATACTTTTTGGTAAGAACTGCCCAAACTTTTATGAAGGGGGGGGGGATACAGATCTTTAATTAAAATCCATCAAAATGACATCAGACAAACTTTTGCTTGAATGAAGCAACATTTATACACTAGAATGTCCACTTATGGACTAGCAACCAATCAGAACCCAGAGAATTGTCTAACCCACCTAAGCACAAGACAACATTTCAGCCTGCTTACATACCAATGCTCTGGCTTCTGATCTTTTAGTTCTAGCTCAACTGGTCAGACAGCTGAGCACTGCCTACTAAATTCAATGTCCCTTCCATACCATTTATTGGTCTTCTATTGGTTCATCTGAACTGTGCAGATATAGAGTTGGTTCTTCAGAAATAAGTCTGGTAGATTATCTTTTAGAGTCTTCTTTGTAACTCTTCTCAGATAACATCCGAAATAAACAAAATATTGTAAGTTATATTTTGTGTATTATCGATCCCTTCCCAATCTTTCTCCCAATCTTCTTTCTCCTCTTAGCAATCGCCAATCTTACTTCATGAAGAAAAAACAAAAAAAACAAAAAAAAAACTAGCATTCTTACTTGTGGCTTTCGAGTTTTAGACTCTCTTCTTTCTCATAATTTCTCACTTCTCCAAGCCACTTCTGTCTATCTTAAAATCTTCATAAAAGATAAATTTCATCACAAGAGTTTCTTTCACAAGCTAAGGCAAGTTTGAGTCCATGTTCTTATTCATTTAAACCACATCAACCATCACATTTCACAGATAGTAATCCTAATGAGAGATGTTTGCTTATTTTTTATATGCAGATCAAAAGGATTTATTTCATTTCTTCTTTGGAAGTGATGTGCATTCTGTAGAGGTTCTCAGAAAATGTTGAAATTGATGCGACTGTTGTCGAATTGCAAAACAATTATTTTTATTATTTATCAAGACCAAAATTAATTTGAGGATAAGGGTTAATGAGATGGATGGATGAATGCTGAATATTATAAGATTGAAAACGATGAATGGAATGAACAAAATTTGATTACTCATGAGAACGGTTTATGACAAGTATTTGAAAACAACCATGTTGTAGTCTGCAAAGAAGTAGTCCTGTGGTAATGTATTTCACAGACGGGAAGTTCTTGGTAAGAAACTGTTCATGGGAATCCAGTGTGACATTAGGAACATGGAGAAAGAAAAGAAAAGTTCCCTTCTGTTGTGGTAGGAAGACGAGTTCTTGCTGTGAATGTCTTACGAGAAGTTGAAACCAGAGATTGAGCTTAGTCCATCTAAACCAAAATGGAAGTATGTCAGATGCGTTAAATGACTACATTGCTAAAAGATTAGAAAAAGAATTTCTTGGTTACCACACAAAAAATTTCTCATTCAAAGACATTAAGAAAATAGATGTCTCTGGGGAATCAAACTATTTTTACTTGCTTCTTCGGAATTTGTAGACTCCAGAAAAAAATTCTTTCCTCTGGCTGCAAAAATAATAAAATACAAACAAAAATGACTATCTTGCAAACAAAATTTGGAAAAGTCAACAGCCATCTTTTTTATTATTATTTTCAAACAGACAACTAGACCACACACATAAAACAGGAAACTCACAGCAGCAAAGATGGGCAGCTTAAAGGCATTAGAGTTTGGATAATACAAGGTAATCTACTCCCTGAGGTTTGAATTCTACAAAATGAAATATTTTCCTTATAGAAGTATGAAGTTATATACTTTAGCAGCAAATATAAAATTCTTATAATATAAATATTATAGGATTCTGCACATATCTGCATAACTATTCAATCCATAAGCTGGTGGGCTTACAAACAAAACAAAAATAAAAAGATGTCAAAACAGAGGGAATAACTACTGACAAATATTAAATCTTACTAAAAAAAAAACATCTATGTTAATAGGTCTAATTGCAACGATCTCTATTAATCTAATAAACCTGAAAGGTGATTAGTCTTTGTAGGAAAACAGTTTTAGATAATACTAGAGTGTGAGAGAAATGTTACGCAAACACAACCAAAATAATGAGTTGAAACGAGATTATGTTTTAAATGGAAGTTTACATAGGTAGGAAAACAGAATTATGGTTCATATTTTGAGTCTTTGCAGAACAAGAAGGATTCATTAACTGAGATATTGAGAAAGTCTGAGTCTATAATTTAAGCGCTGTGAATTATCCAAGGGTCGGAAAAATCGTAATCAAAACTTCCCCACTAAATTTTACATTTCATTGAAAGTTATTAATGAGAGTTAATGTTCATTTGTTTTCATTGTAGAAAGTTCAGCGAGAAATGTTAAGAGTATTAAAACGAATAAGTTCATACATTTGTGTTCGATCAGCAGACGACAGTGTGAAAGAGTTAATGCGTTATGTGTGTGCGTTAGTGTCAGGTATGTCTGCGCGAGTTGAGAAATGTATTATTTACTTTTTCCAAGGGCCGACAGAAAGGCGATGTTAGATCTGTCGTGGATTTTGACTCAATATGTTTATTGAAGGAAAATCTGTCCTTTTATGCGCTCGAGGTGGATCAAAAAGGCAAATTTGACAAATTCAGATGAATGTGTTTGATTGGCTAAAAATGTTTTTATTTGTTTTTTATAACGTGTATGCACGAAGATATGTACGCAAAAACGATTTTCAACATTTTTATTTTGGGCACAGAAGGGTAAACTTCGCTGTTACAAGTCTCTGCCTAACTCCACCGATGGGCGCCCTTTCTACCTCCCCATCCGCCTCCTTTACCGAATATGTTTTGTATATATTTTTAATCTTTGTGCTTGGGTTAGTAGATGTAGAAGTGTTGAGGTAGCAGGGGCAGTTCACAGGGAGAAGCCAACGAAAACATGGGAGGAAGTGATAACGATGGATTTTAGAGAAAGTGGGATAACTAAAGACCTAGCCAGAGTTTGGCATTCAATTCCTACAAACCAGCCAACACATGCTAGTATGTAAAACGGACGTTAAATCGAATATAATGATAATCACATTTCTAAAAATTAAAATTTTGATTTGTAATTTTAATTTATTTTTAACTCGTGGTATTTGCATTTTCCCATCCTTATTTTCGAAATTTTATGCTCAAAAGGAGTGAATTTTCTGAATAATGGATCAAACTCTGACTGCTTTAGGTGTGAATTCAAAATATTGGATATTGGGTGGCTTTGAATCTATCCAAAGACATAGCCGTAGGAAGTAATTGTCGAGGATTCAATAAGTCAACTTTGATATGCGTGTGAATGGAGAAATGTGATGTATGTTATTTAATGCTGAATACGGTCATTTTAGTAAAAGATTTTATGCTTCGAGTTCTTTATATCTTCAAATATTTATTCATAATGTTTCGTTTATCCGTTTTCTAGAAGAAAATTTTTATTTTTGGCTTTGCAAAACATGATTGAGTTTTGCAAAGGGAAAGGAAAAAAACAATAACATCAATGTTTGATTCATTTTTGGTCAGGAAGCCAGCATCTTTAGATAGCCTGATCTGGTAGCACCAGTGATGTAGGAAACATGTCGGGGAGGGGGGGGCAGCCCTGCTAGACAAAGTATACTCCAAGAAGAAACTGTACAACAAAAATCCTCACCACTCGACCAATACTTTCTTTTCTTTTATATACAAATGGGTCACTACGTATCAAGGCCAAAGGCCACACGAAAATAAGGGTTAATGAGATGGAATGATTACTAGTTGAAGATAAGGGTTAATGAGATGGAATGATTACTAGTTGAAGATAAGGGTTAATGAGATGGAATGATTACTAGTTGAAGATAAGGGTTAATGAGATGGAATGATTACTAGTTGAAGATAAGGGTTAATGAGATGGAATGATTACTAGTTGAAGATAAGGGTTAATGAGATGGAATGATTACTAGTTGAAGATAAGGGTTAATGAGATGGAATGATTACTAGTTGAAGATAAGGGTTAATGAGATGGAATGATTACTAGTTGAAGATAAGGGTTAATGAGATGGAATGATTACTAGTTGAAGATAAGGGTTAATGAGATGGAATGATTACTAGTTGAAGATAAGGGTTAATGAGATGGAATGATTACTAGTTGAAGATAAGGGTTAATGAGATGGAATGATTACTAGTTGAATAATAAAGAAACTCATGAGAGGATTGAGAATGATTAATGGGATGATCTAAGGCTGATTACTTGTGGGGATGGTTTATAGCAGGAATCTGTTGACATTGGATTTAAAGACGACCATGTTGAAATATGCAGGGCAGTAGTTCCACGGCAATGTGTTCCACAGACGGGAAGCCGTTGCGAAGAAGAAACTGTTCATGGGAATAAATCTCAGCTGACTCTAGGAAGAAAGGAAAGTTGGGTTTTTTTAGTCATGGTAGCAAAAAGAGTTCTTGCTGTGAATGTTTTACAAGAAGGAACCAGAGATTGGAGTTCAGTCGAGCACCTGCCATGATAGTAACGCTAGAGTAGAGAGAGACTAGTGATGTCTCTTCTGAAGCTGTAAACAACAAAAGAGATCATATCTCCAAAGATTAAAAGTCAATTTTGAACTGTCTAGACAATGCGAATAAACAAGGAGCCTTCTAAAAGCTAAAAAAAAATCACATTCTAAAAATGGTAAAAATGCTGTCATTGTTAGAAGTAACTGAAATTACCCAATTTATTCCATGAATATTATTGTTATAAATAGGTAAAACTTGCATATTTCTGCTGAACGTATGTTAAAATGGATAGCGTTGTAGAAATATTTAGATGCAAGTATGTAAAAATAGTGTTAAAAACGATATTCTTCCCATAAGGTTAAATAAAGCAGAGGAATGGAAAATTGCATTAAAAGTTTAAAATTAGAGTTCGAGCTACGTGTTAAGATATGACGTCACGGAGAGGAAGTCTGAAATAAGAGGGGGGGGGGGAGAAGAGAGAAAACTCTTCCTTCTTCGTCTGTTAGCTGACTTTTCAGATCCCCTACTTTTGCTTTCGAAAGTCTGTTCTCGGGAAGCGGGTGAGGGAAAGCTCATGTAATGTGCAAAAGAATCAGATATCAAAGAACATGATGCTATTGACGTTTTTATTTCATTTTGTTGCATTATTACAGTTATAAGGAAGACAGAAACTTCGGCTGCCACATCAACACTACAACCACTTTTACAACTGACGATCTCTTTAACACTTATCCTTGAGTGGTCTGCAGGCCTTGATTAGTAGTGACCTACCAATAAACAAACAACCACCAGGCGTTATCTCGAAGCATGACATCATCAAGTAAACATGATGTTGGTGTTTTTCTTTTATTGTAGCTACAAGGAGAGAGGAAGGCACAGAGTTCGGTTGCTACATCACCACTACGACTACGTTTACAACTAGACGTCACTATCTAATGAACCAACTACTTACATATCAGAGAGACGAAATTTTCTGTTGATTGTTGTTTAAAGAGTCGGACATCTGCATAAAAGCTCACGAAGATCGTGCCTTAGGGTTGTCTGGTCTGCATGAAGTTCTCCTCGTTGTTTGCAGCTATCCGTTAACATGCAGGATTGCAAGTGTTTAACCCTGGGACCGAAAGCAGCAAAGGCTCAGCAGTTGCACGAACGTTTGGTCCAGAATACACAAAGGAATCGCGCAGAATATTTCTGTTGACATAAACAATAACGAACAATGTGGTGGTGGTGGGGGGGGGGGGAATCGAAGAAATCCTCCCATGCTAGGCTACATCATTAATAGAAATAAAACTAAAAAAATGAAGAAATAAAAATGAAGTTTTTAGCAGCTGGTTTCTAAAATCTCATCCTAATTTGTAAATACATCCTGCCATCTGGATGAGGGACTTTGTCTGTCAATCAGTCACATTTCATTTTCAAATTGCATTTGGACGCTTATTTTTGATATGTCAAAGCGTCAAATCTATAGAATAATATGCTAAAGCAATTTCATGGTCGTATGTACGTTATAAACTTTTAAAAGATGGAATTGTCCGATTGCTGAAAATGTAAGAAAAAGTTTTATTTTAAAATTTCATCTGATGTTACTGTTGTGACGAATGTGAAACTCGAACTAAAATACACTTTCTTAGCTTTCGAGCTGTTCTGTCCAAAAATGGTAAAAAAATATTGTGGAATGTGCGTTCGTGCCGGATGTCCACAGAATGGAAAGATAACACAAATTCTACAAGAGTTTTAGAGATAGACCTCCCATAACCAACTATATTCTGAAACTACATTAACCAAAGTAGATAAGTATGTTTTAGTCTGAACAAAAGTGGTACAATTATATCGTAGAGTTTATGTTCACACCAGACGTCCCAAAAATGGAAATACTTTAAAGCATGCCAATAATATACAAACGATGAAAGATACAACTAGAATTTCCACAGATCTCTCTAATATCTATTATTATAATAATGTGAGTTAATAAACGTCTGTTCCCCTAAAGCTTTATTCCTATATACTTTAATAAAATATATGCTAAAATGTATCTTATTTCTGAGAGTGAGTTGGGTTTTAAAGACAATTTGTTCTAGTTTTGTGTAACTTAAAATTAACTGACCATGTCACCCATCTCTCTCTTAGCTATCTATTCTTTTTAGAAGTTTTTTAGAATTGGGAAATTTCAATCTGTGTTTCGCTTGCCTCTTTTACTATGTTGATTCAATTACTGATATTTATTAACCTTAAATGCTCTTGTTTCAAATATGACACACTCCAACCAAATGCCTATTTAATATAATATTCAATGAAAATGTGTCAAACTGCAAATTGTTTCACATCTGCAACGAGCCGTTGGTAAATGTGAGTAGGTATTAGTATGTTGTTGCATCAGCACATCCACTAAATAGGTCATCAGTATCTTCGATGTCACGAGCGAGTGAGTGAGTGTTATCTGTTTTGTTATACACGTAACATTTTATGGCCCTTTCTCTTATGCAACAAATGTGCAACAAAATCAATTAGAGGTAACTTTCGTTGTGCTAGGATTTTGTTGCACATGTGCAACATTTTTTATTTTGTTCATTAAACATTTTTTTTCTCCAAAATCATGTATACTACTTTATATGAAACGATTTTCAGTTGATAAATTTTTTTCAGACCAATGTAAAAAAAATCATTTACGGTCAGTGTCTGTACACACCACAAACACGTACATACTTTGATGGCAAAATAATAAGTCTTTAGTTGTATATAATGATAAATGATTATCTAGGGAGACTTATTGTCACTCAGACTCCAGGGAACACTAGTAAGCAATTACTGATAATTGTGAACATTCCTAGTGAGTAAACAATAAGAATAATTTAGAAATAAAGACTTATTTGTTTAAGACATTCTTCAAAAAGATATGTCACAGTTTATGACTTTCCGAATTCAATCAAAGGAGAATAAATAGAGATTGCCATTATGACCCAACGGGTCACGGGTACGCTTAATTAAGTTTGAACATCACTAAACGCGCAGATTGAATGGCTGCATCTTAAGATTCGTTTGTTTGCCCTAACTTAGATTTGAACCTAAAAACTTACCATTTCATATCTTCCATTTTTTTTTAAAAGTTTTCTTTTTTCATTTTTTAAATTAAAACTGGTTGAATATGAAGATAAAACTTTGTTAAAACCATTTCTGAAAACAATGACAGTTTTGTACTCTCGAAACGTTTTCTGCCGAGTGGCCTTTCAGATTTTAAATATAAAACACATGCCCATAGTTGTAGGGGTAGGGTGACCTCACCCCACACACACACATGACGTAGAAAATATATTAAGCACACACAACAGTTTATTCCCCGCCCCCTTTTTGAAGTGGCAATATGCCAAAATAAATTCCATCGGGAGAAATACGATGAAATTGAATTCCAGACAGAAATCAAGAACCAACTCCAAAGTAAAGAATGGAATCGGCTGACTTAGTTGTAAGAAAATATGAAAAATTGCTTCTAGTTCCTCTGTTCCTGACACACTGTGATGTTTGGCTTAGCGACTAAAGGGCAGCCACTTCTTTTCTAATAAAAATATAAATGGCGCCATTGGTATCGATATAATCACAATTTGACTTGATTAGAATACTGACCACAAAGAATGGTTTACAAGTTCCACGAATAACCCCCCCCCCCCAACAAGCAGAAAGGGGGGGGGGATGTCTAACTTTTAGAAATAAGCATAAGTATTAATGCCTATTTTTGAGGACTAGTTGTACCGACTCGGAGCTGTCCAGTAGGCTATACGTTTTATTTTGCATTTTATTTTTTAAAGCTAAGCTGTCATTTTATTTATTTATTTTTATTTTTACCAAACTATTTTTTTGATAATAGGATTTTTCAAGTTAAATTTTGATCAAAATCCATTAAATGATTTTGATCTGATAAAATGTCTAAAATCTAAGGCTGAATCTTAAGAGCTCTAAAAATGAATTGAAATTCAGGGAATCTTGCTTAATTGGTGTTTAATTACTATGGATCAAATTCAATGCAAATTTATATATCTGACTTTTCAAATGAGAAGCTGTGCCCATATTATGCCACCTAAAAAACAATTTTTATTACTTGATTGTAAACATTTCAAAAATCGGAGGTATCTGAATTTTCACAAACGGCTTTTACTCCCGTTTTATCCACTTTGCATACAATTAAATAAAATAAAGGGCACATTACCCACCCTCACACCTAATAGGTGTGTTCCAAAATTCATAATGATTGGTCAATTAGTTTAGGAGCGAATCCTGTATTTACAAATATATAAACATATATACATACCTTACACATATATATATATATATATATTATATTATATATATATATATAAAGTGGTGTACTAAAAGCAAACTTTTAGGAAAGGTAAAACCTATTGTGGAAAGTATACAGCTCAATATCCAGGATAGAGCAGGTAGATATGAAGAAGAATGGAAAGGTATTAGAAAAGCAAAAGCCAAATCAAATTTCAATTCAATTGCTCAGAGCAAGGTATATTCCGCAAAAAGACAATTTATTCAAGTTAAATTTTCCGTAAGCCAGGCTTTTCAAAGATCAAAATCTTATCAGAGGAAGTCGCTGGGATAGATAAGTTGGCAAAGGCCAAGATTTAAAATTTGAAAAAGTAAAATAAAGGTTGTAGGGAAAGAAACACAGGGCAAAACTCTTTACAAGTCGGTTTTCTCAACGGGCAAGCTTTTAAATATTTTCCGCTGTCTTTTTTCCCATTTTAAAACACATTCCATGATATTTTAGCCCAGGAAGTCTTTTTAATGGCGAATATTTTCCTCCTCACGTTTTACTGAGCCTTGCCTGCATCCACGAACGTACCTCTTATTGGACTTTTTACCCTTTGGATTCCTTCTATCTTCGCCGCACCTGAAGTTGTGGTTTTTGGAATTTAACTTTGAATCCTCTCTCACCACCTCTCGTGCCTTTTAACGACCTACCTATCTACATTTCATTTTCTCCGCTGGACTTTTCGACACCGGATTTTTTAGCAATCGGACATTTGCTTGCATTCGGGCAGAGTTTTGCCTTGTGTTTCTTTCCCTACAACCTTTTTCAAATTTTAAATCTTGGCCTTTGCCAACTTATCTATCCCAGCGACTTCCTCTGATGATAAGATTTTGATCTTTGAAAAGCCTGGCTTAAGGAAAATTTATCTTGAATAAATTGCCTTTTTGCGGAATATACCTTGCTCTGAGCAATTGAATTGAAATTTGATTTGGCTTTTCTAATTCCTTTCCATTCTTCTTCATATATATACATATATATATATATATATATGCACACACATTCATAAGATAATTTACATATATATTTTTGTTTCATTATTTACTTGAATACTGCTCAATGAGTAGAGCTTAGTAATTTCATATAAATATACTTATTGTAAGTAAGCTACACATAAATTTTTGTGTTTCATTCCACGAACGATTACTTCAGGCCAACTGTGAACAGTAACATCCTACGATATATGCACACATTCACCTACCAATTAAGACCATTAGATTTTATTGTTCATAACACGACACTCACATCCATCTCATCCCACTCTTTTTAGTTGAGGTAATCAACATTTGTTTTTATAAGGCTTTTTTGTATATACTTTAACACAAACGCATGCTAACATCTACTTTAGTTCTGGGATTGAGTTATATTCGAAATAATTTAGTTTTAATTACTCTAATTAACCGTAATTTATAATTAACTGAAAAAAAAAATCCCATCTCTGTTAGCTATCTATGTATTTCTCACTATATTGATTCAACCACTAATATTTCTTAATGAGCATTTAGAGAAAGAGTGATTCTTTTCTCAGAATCATCTAAATTACATCCACGTGAGACACGCATGTAAATAAGTATCTTTACTTCTCTATAAAAATAACAGAATATTAGTCCTTCTATTTAATAATAATAATAATATAGAAGTGATTTATTTTTAGTTATGCAGATACGTGAGAGTTTATAAATTTTCTGAATTAAATCAAATCATTTCCGATGCGTGTTTTGTGCTGAACCGCTTTTAGAAACCGACTTCGAAACTCTAACCTACTTATCAAATTAGAATAGCGGTAGTGCTTGTGGTCCAATGGCTTACAGATATATATTGTTGACATCCGTCTGTCTCGGGAAACAATGGAGTTCTCCGCCACAGATTAGTTTATTACTGAATTGCAGTGTATTCTGTGACTGTGCAAGCCTATCCTGGATCGGCAGGCTCTGTTGCAGTTGGTGGTGTCTGGTTGTGAGAGCTCTGTTGAATCCTTCTGTGCACTCTTCTCTCCCTCTACTGCTAATCTCTCCTCTCCACATGGAGCATGCCTTTACAGCTCTTCTCCAGCGGCTGCAGTCTTCAGCCACAGACTCCTAGCCTGTTAGGTCGATGCCACCTGCTCTAATATTCTGCTTGCAGACATCCTTAAAGTGTAGGACAGTTCTTCCAGCAGGATTATATATATATATATATATATATATATATATATATATATATTTATTTGTACCTTAGGTTTCAAGCTTGGAGAGCAGACCCAGACGAAAAAAATACTGGGTTTTCTTGAATTTTAATTATACACCACTTATTTTTTGTTTTTTCAGCCGTATTTGATCTATGGTGAAGAGGGTGGCCTTCTGAGAGAAATTCACTTTTTTTAAAACTATTTTTTATTATTTATTTCCCTTCTCTGGTGGGGGCCCCCCCTGAAAAGAAAACGGTCTTGGAAAATAATTAAGAAAAAAAAATAAATAAAGAGTCGCTGGCTCAAATTCAAACAGGTCGTCTAATGCATTCTGGGAGCCATCCCTTAAAAAGTATATTTTTTCACATTTATTATTGATTTGATTTGTCTTATATTTTCTCTAGTAATTACTCAGTGGGTATCCCTATCAAGAAATAAAGAAACTGGAATATATAATGGTTGTGTCTGACTAAAACTGGAATAATCTGGAATCAGTGGCCTTTTTCGATTCTATTTGCTCTGTGTTATTATATATATATATGTGTGTGTGTGTGTGTGTGTGTGTGTGTGTGTGTGTGTGTGTGTGTGTGTCTAATCTATTACTAATGGAGATTTGGTATCTGTCTAAAGCCGAAACTATACTATTACTTCTATTAATTTTGTACTATTTGTAATTCAGTTTACTATACTATTTCAGACTAATGTACTATTTTTCAATGCTTAATGAAAATGAGGGTAGTAGTGTAGTACATTGTAGTAGGGATTGTCTTTTTTTTTGGGGGGGGGGTACTGATATACTAGTAAAAATATTCGACCTCTGGTCAAAAAACAAACGTTGATTACCTCAATCAAAGGGAGTGGGATTAGATGGATGTGATTAGTTTCATAGGCAATAAAAACTAATAGCTTTAATTGGTAGGTGAATGTATGCATATGGTAGAATGTTACTACATTAGATGCAGTTTTGGTGAATTTCGAGAAGCATGAGGGTTTTAAAGGATGTAGTGTCTCGGCAGCCAACAACTGATGTCGGCTGTTTGAAATATTTCCGAAAGTCATTGGAACTGTGCCGTTTTTTTTTTTTTGTTTTCTTTTACTTAAAAAAAAAAAAAAATAAATATTAAGGATTTCTAATGTTTTATTTTCATACATCCAAGCAACCGTTTGGTGTATAAATTTTATAGAAAGCCATTAAAAAATAAATCTTTTCATATTCATTCACAAAATGTTAATTATTTGCGGGTGGGGAACAGAAGACAATGATAGAAATTCGGACCTAAACTAACCACTTGTTCCTCATCGCTTTCTACTCTTTTTTCGTATCTCAGTAGTCACTAGTCACACATCACTTCGGAAACTTCAAGGAAAAAGATGCCCACACCCTGTCTTATGCTTTCAGCAAACAATTCAATTTCTCTTCCTGTCTGCTCACTTAAACTTCCTCCACTCTACAATAAGAGTGCTTTTGTTTTTAGTGCCACCCAGTGAGGTCACAACAGGCCTGAATGTCTTCAGGGGACTTTCACACTTTCATTATATATTGAGAATTTATACACAAATAATAATGCAATCATTGTGGACACAGTAACCAGGTGCACTACAACTCATGAAAAGTGCATGCGATGTATATTTGTCAGGGAGACGAGCAATGTGTGAGTCATGATATACATGTGTGTATGCATATGGGTAGCTCAGCATCCAACAACTAATGTGGCCAGTTTGTGCCATGTTTCAGCAATTCTGAGTGAAAAAATGTTTCTGAAAGTCGTGGGAGTTGTGCCGTTTTCCGACTTTGTAGGCATGTCCACATGTGTTAGACACAGATCAAAGAGGTGCTCAAGGTTGGCGAGATGGTTAATACTTTAGGTGTCTTGATTAAAATTGGATTCATTGATAAGCATTACTTAAAAACTGACATTGCATCGTATAGATAGACTTTAAATTAGTTTGGATTTTATGGCATATCATATCGGGTTATTTAATACCAAATCAAGTCAGTTTTATAAATTTTTATGCTTCAAGTTCTTAATATTTTCAAATTATATATATCTTTATATATCTATATCTATATCTATATGTGTGTGTGTGTGTGTGTGTGTGTGCATACAACAAGATGCAGTTTCATATACAATACCAAAAACAACTTCTATTTATCTCAACAGACAAAATTGATGCTTTGGATACAATGTTTTAAAATGTAGAAATCGCTCAGCATGCAGAGGGGGGGGGGATCCAATCATATTCAAACTATCTCTCATAATATTTTTCAGTTCTAGGACTTAATCGAGTCTTTGAGGCATACAATTAAGGTGTTGGCACCAAACATCATTAGTCCTTTGCACGCCACAGCTCTACACATCTATCAAGTATTGTGACCAATCGTAGTGTACAAAAATACAATAGCTGTAGTATGGTAATATATGGCCTTACCGTGACCTCCATAAAATTCAGTTTTTGCAGTATTTGATTGTATTCTGCTTAAAAACAACAATATTTTTACATACATTGTAACCAACAATATTTTCTACACAACAAATAATAGGATGATATTATTATAACTTGAAAACGTAATCGGCATTGCTTGACATTACAATAAAATAAAAACATGCAAAGAGAATTTAAAATCCATGAAAAATTGTGATGTTTATTTACTTTAACGTAGAAGCGACACAATTCATTTTAAATTCTTGTTTTTTTTTTTAAATTTCATTTTTAATAAAGTTCAGTTCCAGTATGAATCGAATCGTGTTCCTTTCTTTTCTTATTTTAAATCCAATTTTTAAAGTTTGCTAATGCTTTTTTTTAAGCTCTTATTCATTATCGACAATTTGACTGATCTCGCTTGCTAGCATGACATCACATTTCGATCGAACAGGCCTTACTGTTTTTTACTAAAGTTACGGCCTCACACTTTCAGGGGTCTTGAGCCCAAGAAAACTTGTCTGATTATCTACTGACGATTTAGCAAAAATTGAGTGGTTGTTCACTTCTCAACATTTCTGAAAAGCGAAATTGCATCTCTTGTATATGCCACAACAGACACCTTGGAATTGCAATTCTATCATCTGTTAACAAGCAGAAATTATAGCTTAGAGTCATTTCTTTTTAATGTAGAAATGGTTATAAGCTTCTTTCTGTTGACCAATTTTAGTGAAGAAAGAAAAATCAAGAATGAATAGAGAAGCATCATGGGACAAGAATGAATCATTTAACACAAATGAATATTGGACAAACCTTGAGTGAGATTGACATTTCTGATAAACAAGTTCCCCTCAGGCTAAACGTAGAAATTGTTATTTACAAGTTTTTTATGTCATTTCTTTTAATCTTTCATTAAACTGTCCTTACGATTCTAAAAATCGAATATTTGAATAAATGTCGTGTTTTTTTTTTTTTTAACTTCTTTTTCATGCTAAGACTAAGTTATATTTTTTGGAAGGGCTTTGTTCTGAAATGTGTGACAGATCTGGCACTAGTCTCATCTAGAACTGACGCCACAGCCTAACCTGCACAGGTAATCACTTAAAAAAATTACATTTTAAAATTTTTATTTAGTTCATTAATGTTGATGAAAGTGAATTATTTAATTACGATTTGACTCAATACTTCAATATTTTGCATTGAGGGAGTTAGTCTGTTAGAATATTAAATATTAATAGCAAAAAAAAAAAAAAGAAAAAAAAAATCTATAAAAACTGAAATAGACCCCCAAAATAAAAGACAAAAAAAAGACCAAGCAAATAAAAGACTTATCAAAATAAAAGTAAAAAAAAAAGAAAAAAGTCCAATTTTTTAAGAAATTTATTTAAAAAATAAAATGTCTTAGTTAATATTTTATGTTGTACAGTAGACGAACTAGCTGATAATGTGAAATATCAAAGCCAGCTGCTATAGAGCTGCCCTACATTGTTTTTTGTAAACCTTTTTAATTCACCTCAAACAAGGCAGATTTCCACTGAGACGCAAGGGGTAACTGTGAATTAGGGCCCAGATTTATCGCAACATCCTAAGTGTGGAGTTTTGCAGACAGATGTTTATTCACATTACATTTAAATTTCTGCATATTGCTAAAGTCAGGAAACAGGAAGCAAGGGAATTCCAAAGGTAAGCAGTTTGAGGAAATACGCTATTACTATCAGAGTAGAAAGTTTTCCGGCATCTGTGGACCTCAACAGTGAATGGCTGGGATAGATAGAGCTTTGGGTAGTGTGGAGTCACTCCTCAACTGTTAATGCTCTCAGGTTCACTCTTATCCTGAGTAATAGTACCTGTCAGTGCCCCATCTTTGAGATAACGTATTTAAGATAAGCTAGTCACATAATATTTAAATAAGAAAAAAAAAAATAAAAAAAATGAACATTTATGCTGAAAATGGTTGATGGAACTGAAGAAATAAAGGCAATATCCAAAAAATAGATTTTAAAAATATTGAAATACAAATTACACACTCATCCTGTTTACATAAAGAAAGTTACCAGGACCTAATGAAAATGCCCTCCAGAAATAAGATGAAACACCGAATGAACAGAACTTAAGAGTAAATGTGTCACTGGTGTCCACCAATGCACATTATTATTTATTAGATGTTCAGCGATTGCCGACCCATATGTACGAATCGTATTTCTTATATTATCAACCTGCCTGACACAAATCTCTGTGGCACATGTTGTATTCTATTTTGTAACCTAGCTTTGTACAACTGATATAGTCAACATAGAACTGACATTTAAAGTGATACATTATTGGCATAATTATGGTGAAGAGCTAAAAGATCTTTCCGAATGGAACTTAGTAAAGGTTGAGCAGTACATTATTAATGCTAGATTTACCAGCGTTGCCCGGGAGTCTTTAATTTCACTTTTGTTTCACTTGAGTTTTAACATTTTATTTTAGCAAATAACTTTTTTTTAAATAGGATTTTGAAAGCTCAAATACATTATTACAATATCGTTTGGTTATTAAATTTTTAATTGTTATTCAACTAATTTTGTTAAAGCAATCTTGCCTAAATTTATAAAATATTGGATGTAAATAGCTTCCCAAACTTTCAATACATAAAGATTTGCAAAGAAGTTTAATGCCAGAAATGACTTTCTATTTTACAGTTTAAATGCTTCCAAATTCCTTTCAAATATTAAAAAATACAATTTAGTTACGTAAACATTCAGGACGTAAACTTGAAAGTAAGAACAATAATTTCTTTAATTTTTTTTTTTTTGAAGTGACTTTAATATTTTTTTTTCGCTGTTAAGTTGCATGTAGTTAAGGTTATTTTGCCAACTATAATTGTGCTTCTAATATTCAGGTGGTTTTGTTTGGGTTGTAACATACAGCGATAACAATAGGGAAAGGGAGAAAGAATGATGTTATCGCGTCACCTAGTATAAACAATGAATTTATCAATGGTTTTGATCGTAAAAGTAAGTTACATAAAATTCAGAGTTGTAAATTTGACATAGGCTTCAATGCCTGCTTTGACCCATAAGGTTAACTCATTTGCACACTGATCAGCAGGGAGTGAGAAGGTTTCCCTCCATGGGATCTGATGAGATCTCTGATGGACTCAAAATCAGCTTGCTCATAGTATTTCGTTGTTTTGAGCAATGGCTCATCAGTTTTTGAAAAAGTTTTTAGGGTGATAAAAAAAATCTCATATTTATGTGTAGATAAATAAGTCTAGCCATCACCTTCTACAGATAATGAAGGACTAAAGTTAAGTTTCAAAATTCATTGTGGGGACATTTCACCGGCCATTATGGTGTGTGGGAGGGTTTAATCAACGAGGGGGCACTTTAGCTATGACGTTACAGTAGAAAAGGCAATTTTGTGGTTGCGCTACCTGGAAAAAAATATTGTTTCACTAATTAGTCATCGCAGCGTAAATACATGCATTATTTAAGACAGAGACAGTTCAAAAATAAGAAATTAGGAACTTAACTGTTTCTTAAATTTTGTCTATAAGCTTTAGTTGAATTTGAGATTTCCATTCCTTGTCGCTGGTCGATATAAATGTCTCAACCCGTGGCTCTTTACTAACATCAGGCTAGTGGGTTTTGGTGGGACTTCCCTTTTTTTTTTTAACTACATTTGATAGTGGATTACTTCCCCCTTTTAACCTCGAACGCATTGACCCCTCTAAAATCTTGCAGAATATTAGCAAGAAAATTAAAAAAAGACAGACAGATAAAGAATTGGGCACAGAAAAAAATAAACGAAAACCTGAAAAAACCAAATATTGTTTTACTAATTTGTCGTCGCAACATAAATATATGCATTATTTAAGACAGAGACAGTTCAGAAATAAGAAATTAAGAACTTAGCTGTTTTTTGTTTTTTTAATTTTGCCTGTAAGCTTTAGTTAAATTTGAGGTCTCCATTCCTTGTTGCTGGTCGATATAAATGTCTCAACACGTGGCTCTTTACTAACGTCAGGCTAGTGGGTCATCATGGTGAAAATATGACTGTTTGTACCACAAACAAGTGCTTGAACGACATGCAACCAAGTGCTGTGGTATATTAAAGATTCATAGACGAAAAACCCAAGGACTGAAAAGGATTACCATGGACATGTCAAAGCAACTTAAAACAAACAATTTCGATTTTCAACCAGGTCACATGCTTTGCCATCAATGCATAACTGCTTATCAAAACATCATTGCAAGTTCCTGACACAGAGATAGAGGAGACTCCAATAGATGACATTGATGAGGATGCTTTGGATGATGCAGTGTACAATGAGACACAAAAAACGCCTTCATACGAGCTTGGAAACAGTTGGCGTGTTTCCAGTAAATCTACATGGTGTACCGTAACACAGTTATGCTACAAGCGCGAAGCTGAAATTGGACAATGTTATCGACACTTATAAAAGCACCATCGCTGAAGTTTACGATGTGAACAAGGATGTACTGGACAAGTCTGACAGTTTTTGAGGAAATTGATGCGGGGTGAAAAGCAGAAGAGGAAGAATCACTGCATGATGCTATGAGGGAGAAATTGAAGACGGCTTCGTATACTAAGAAGATTCCGATACTGATCTCCGATAATTGGTCACAAGAGTATGCATCAAAACAATTTGATGCGAGTGAATATCTGATTTGAACTGCTCATGAATTAAAGGTTGGTGGAATTCTTGCAAAACCGGTATCAAAAAAAGGTAAAACACTTTCACAAGAAACTCTTCATGTAGTCCAAAGTTTCTATGAAGATAATGAATGCAGTTGACAGATACCTGGAAAGAAGGAATGTGCACAAACAAAAACGATTGGTTCTGTACAATCTATCAGAACAGAAATAAATATCTCAACATAAAAATTGGATTTTCCAAGTTTTGCAGTCTCGGACCAAAATGGTGTTCTTGCTGGATCATCATGCACCCATTCTGTTTGCGTATGTAGCACTCATCAGAATGCAGTATTGCTGGTTGATGCGATTGACTGGGAGTCTACATACAAAGACCTAATCAAGAAAGTTGTCTGTGACCCAGATAACAAAGTGTGTATGATGCATCGCTGTGATTCATATCCAGGAAATGCTGCTTTTAAAAAGTTTCGAGATGATAAGCTCAGTCATCTAGATATGGACTCTGAATTCCTTCATTTTCAGTGGCAAACAGATCGTGCTGCACTGGCTATACAAGGAATTCTTCATCGACAGCATCAACAAGCTTACTTGACATTCGTACCTGACAAAAGCCCAAGCAAGATACATGAAATTGAAGGAATCTCTCCGTGCGAACAAGGTTTTGGTACTAGGGGACTTAGCAGAATACTACCAGTATCTGATCCAGGACGAGATACAAAGCTTCCACATCAACTAGTCATCTACTACAAAGATGCTGATGGGAACCTACAACATTATTCCGTTTCATTTCAGATGACAACACATGCAACACCAGTTTTGTTCACAACTACTGGTGGAATACTTGAAGCAGAGGCCATCAAACCTCAAACATCTACAACGTTTCTAATCGTTGTGGTGGGAAGTACAAAAGTTTAAAGAACTTACTTCATTCATGTTCCCACAAAGACTTTTTCATCGAAGCAGAGTGGATTTATGAGAAATCACTGCTGTGTGATAGAATTGGTGATGTGGTAAAATGCCATGCTGCAAATTCTGGACTATTGTGTTCATTAACCCTTATCCTCGAGTGGCTCTTTGCCTTGATAAATGGTGTCCAAATAGTAAGAAGAAAAAAAAAAAAGAAAAAAGCTCCCCGAAGGGGCGGACATTCTGGTCGAGTAGAAAAATAGCTGAGAACAAACCAGTCGGCATTCCCTGGTAAGAGCGCCTCAGATGACCAGCAATAAATTATCCATCTCCTGAAGGAGGAGGTAATTCCTGGGAGGGTGTACCGAAGTCACAGCCGAACCATACCTCTTTCTGACAAAGAGTTTGGTGCTGTCAAATCAGCCCTGATGTTGCCAAAATGAGGCTAAGGCGAACCTCGGCTGGTATGAAAATAGACTTGGAACGGTCCTGTTTGAAAATTTCTCTCCTGCAGATGTGTCAAGCAGGCTAATATTACATGTCATGTCCTCTTACCCAAAAGAAGAAGGGATGTGCAGCTTGTTTATGTCAGCTCGAAAACAAGTTGTCTGGGTATCATTCCGGGCACTCTGGCCATATAAATCAATAACCTTTTGACTCTTGTCATTTGTTATCTGCTGGTCATAGACACATGTTGTAGACACTCTTAACATTTGGAGGAGGTAGTCCAAGCAGAAATAAGACACATGAGCCATAGAAAGGTCTAGTAAATAAATTACTTGACAAAAAACAAGTCAAAGCACTGATAGGTTAAAAATCTTTGAATTGGATACGTTCAGACTAGGGAAAAGTGTTTTTTTATTTTGTTTATATAATTCATATATAATGTTTAAGAAATCGATTGGACTTTATACAAAACTAGTAGAATACCCGTCCCAGGACGGATAAAAGCAATAAATATGGCATTAGTTTTAAACTTAAAACTAAATTAATTACTGATAAAATCTAACGAATAAATAGATTTTGCCAATTATATATCCAATAGTAATTATATTTGGAGATAATTTGATCCTGAAGTAACCAACACGACATATTCAATATCTTATTTAATAAAACACTCTGAAATGTACATTTTTTTAGGATTTTGGTGGCGTTGAAGTATTTATGAGTTTGATCCCTTGAACTTATGGCATAAGTCACTTTGATACATCGGATCCCGTCAGATCACCAAAGTTAAGCAATATCGAGCCTGGTCATATTTAAATAGGTGTTGGAAGCAAAGTCTCCACCCAGAACTCTTAAAATGGTTTGGTTTCTAGTGTTAACTTCATCACAGTCTGAAATGCAGTGAAGGTTGAGGAGAAGGTTGAGGATATGCGTTGCATGGAAAGAAATGATATGAGAATGATATGATGGGTGTGTAATGTGAGTCTTAACAACAGGCTCAGTTCTGATGACTTTAGAGGAATGATTAAATCTGGACAGTATAGGGAGATGCGTATAGAACAGGAGACTTTGATGGTATGGCCACGTTGGAAGAATGGATGAGTTCTTTCCTTAGTAGATTTAGAACAGTCAAGGTTTAATTCATGGGAAGGCCAAGGAAAACATGGGAAGAAGTGATAAAATGGACTTTAGAGAAAGAGCGATACATAAAGACCTGGCAGAGATAGGTTACTTTGGCAGTCAATTTCTTAAAGTCGTCCAACACATGTCAGCATATAAAAATGAACGTTACACCGGATATGATGATGATCACCATGAAACTGCTCCCAATGTATATTTCAGATTAATTTAGGCTTGAAAGAGAAAATGGCATTATTCATTGATAGCAAGCTGTGAAAATACTTCATGATTCAATAATGGAAGACAAATCATAAATGTAATGTTATCTTTGTTTGTTTGATGAAAATCTACACCAGATGTGGCAAAAAAAAAAAAAAAATCATCCAATGAACAACAATTGCACAGGCGAGAAGAATTGATCAGGATTCAAATACAGGAGTTATTTTAGCAAGATTTCTTATTCAATCTATACTGTAAAGTTAGTTGAATACATATACATAACATAATGTGTATACTCAATCTCTCTCTCTCTCATTATATATATATATATATATATATATATATAGATGAGAGAAGATGAATAAACACAGGTCTATTACATTTGTAAGAACATAATATTTATTATTGGTTCTACTATACAGTGAAAATTCGATTAGTCATTGATATCAGTGGTTTCAAAAGACGCAGGAAATCCAACCTGTTAAGCTAGGAAGTACTGGTATAATTGAATAAATTACAATTTAAAAAAAAAAAAAAAAAATTAACTTTTTTTTTAATTATTTTAAATCTGGTCGTGACTGATTTAAAAAAACAACCAAAAAAAAAAAAACGTAAAAATTTTTTTTTTACTATTTATTATTTTAAATCAGTCATTACAAGTGGTTTCACACCTTCAATGATTATCAGACGACTCAAAGACGATTTTTAGTTGCTTTAACTACAAAATTGTGTTTTTGTCGCCTGATAATCGCTCAAAGTGTGGTCACGACCAATAAAATAAAACGTAATTTATTCAATTATTATAACTTTTGTCATTGTTATTGAAAGTCTTTGTATTAGAAATAGCTTACACTTATCTATGCGACTGGATTCATTTTTCTTTTCCACATGGATTTTTTATCTTTTCCAGATTAAAATTTTCTTTTCCAGCAGCAAGTCGATTTAGTTTTTGCAACTTATTTCTCCCAGTCTGATGAGTGAATTAGCATTTCGTTGGTAGCCAGCTTTCTTCAGATTAATGTCCGTATCAATTCATTAATTTGGCTTAGCGGATTGATCTGAAATTCCCTTTTTCATATATCTGGTTTCGAATCTCAGCATGAAAACACTCCGCCTAGCCCTAGTAAAGAGCCGTGATATAGTAAAACAGCTGTCTGGATGACTACATTTGTTCTCCACTTGTGGGTTGAGCTCTCTAGTAAGGGAATAAATGGTTGCCACTTAGCATAAGGAATAGCTCTTTGTAAAAGAATTGAGCTGTCTTGGCAGGCAGTAATGCGAATGTAAAAATAAACATTTTAATGTCCTGGGATGAGCATGATAGCATAGTGAAATGAAATACTACTTCTTGTTTTAAGAATGTGGAAAGACAAGCTTAAATTTTTTTTTTTTTTTTAATTTTTTTTTTTAACTTCGTTCACCCCAAACAAAGCAAGTTGCAACTGTAAACGTAAAGGACTACTGAGAATTAGGGTGAAAGTCTTTTGGGGGTCATCCTAAATTGGGAGCTGTGCAGCTAGATGCTTGTTCACATTAGTTTTAAATTTCTGCATTTTGGTACAGTAGGGGAAACAGGGAGCAGAGAGGGAGTTGCAAAGTGTATAATCAATCTCTCTCTCTCTTATATATATATATATAATGAGAGAAGATGAATAAACAAAGTGAATGGATGGGATTTAGCTGATTGTCGGGTTGGTCAAGTGTATTTATGTCGAGGGGGCACCAAGTTCATCGGAGCACATTCCATGGAAATACTTGTAAAATAAGCACAAGGATGCAACATTGTGGCGATGGGACAGGGGTTGGAGCTTGGTGGATAGTGAGGGGCCTATTAGATTAGATACTCTTTTTTGGACCTTGTCTAAGAGGGAGAGACTAGTGGATGGTGCACCAACCCAGATGTGACAACAATACTCCATGCATGGGCAGATGGTGGCTTTGTAGAGATAGGATTGTCAGTGTGAAAAGTTTTCTAGAACGGTATAGGGAGCCCACCTTCTTTGCAGCAGCCTTGGTAATGTCTATGTATTTGTTCCAACCTGTAAATGTTAGGCGGTTGACTCTCAGGTAGGGTGTTATTTGCCATGGGAATCGGTGGTTGAAGAGGTTTCTTGTAGTTGTTAAAGGAAAGGAGCTTTGTCTTAACAGCATTAAATGTTACCATCCATTTATGACCCCATTCCACTAGATTGGAAGATCACTTTCTAAGGATTCAGCCATTACCTCAGATATGTACACATCAGTTTTACCCACATGACAAGTAGAGCGTGGTGTCGTCAGCAAATATACCCATCTCAGACACAATATCATCAGGGAGGTCGTTTATGAAAATCAGAAACAAAAAAGGTCCCAGGATCGATCACTGGGGTACACCTGCATTTATGTCATGTTTGGATGAATGACCATCGAGGACAATTTGGATTTTTTTTTTTTTGAGAGGAAGGATCTAATTATATTAAATATTTGTCCAGTAATACCATATGAATAAATTTTTATGGAAAGACCTTTATACCAAACCTTATCAAAGGCTTTGGATATATCAAGCGCTACCACCCTAGCTTCACCTGCCTTGTCCAGTATATGGTTTCAGAGATGACCGTTATGGTATCTGCATGCTTGCTTAAATCCATACTGATTGTCAGAGAGAAGTGTATCATTAACGAGGTGACGGACTATTGCTAGATTGATTAAGGATTCAAAGAGTTTAGTGAAGAGCAGGAGTAGACTGATGGGGCGATAATTTTGGGTATCAGTTCTATCTCTAGAATTCTTAAAAACTGGTACAACGAGGCAATTTTCCAGTTATCAGGGAAGCAAGATTCGGCAAGGCATTTGTTGTAGAATTTTGATAGGATAGGGGCCAGTTCAGGAGAGCATTTCTTTATTACTATTACTGGTATAAGATGTTTTAGAGGTGTCAAGGTTTTTTTATGATGTCTCGGACATGAGATGGAGTGATTGACAGGTCATCAAGTGTGGCTTCAGTCCTCATGGGAAATTTGAGAGGGAATCGTTTGCAGAAACCAAAGTGGAGTTTAAGGTAAACACAGGGCAAGTAGTTCAGCCTTATCAGTTGCCGTGCAAACGACATCATTGCGGTTTGATAGCAGGGGAAATTGTTGATTGCCTTTTGTTCACCACACTATTGAAGATTTTCCAGAAATCCCGAGTACCTAATTTCTGTGACAGAATGCATTTTCTGTTCTTCACTGTATACCTTCTGTTATTAGTCTTACAATATAATAAGTTTCTGTTTATTTGTAGTTGACTTATGGCAATTGAATTGCCGGAGTGCTTGCTGCTTCTGAGCAATAGCAGCTGCACAGTTCGAAAGTGGAGCTTGCTGTAAAATTTTTGCATGGGAACATGAACTTCAATGCCTGCTTTGACCCATTCAGTTAACTCATTTGCGCACTGATCAGCAGGGAGAGAAAAAAGTTTCCCTCTTTGGGACATCTCTGATGTGGTCTCTGATGGAATCCCAATCAGTCTGTTTGTAGTATCTCGTCGTTTTGAGCAACGGTTCATCAGTTTCTGCACAAGATTCTAGGGTGATATCGATCATTACCACAAGGTGATCAGCGTTCCTGAGCAAGCTATGGGGATTCGTCGCACAAGCCTTGCGGTCAAGAACAGGTCGAGAAGTGATGCTTGCTTGTCTACACGATCAGGGAGGCGGGTCGGGAAAGTGACAGTTTGTGAGAGGGAGTGCATTATGGAGAAACTATACGTGGAGTTACCAACTGCATCTGCATAGCTGGAGAATCCAAGTCAGCCATGGTTATGTACATTGAAATCCCCAACTACATGTATTTGGACACTCTAATCAAGTGAGAGTGATGTATCTATACTTTCAGAGACAGAGTTAAGCAGGGTACAGTCCTGGGTCGAAGGAGAACAGTATAAGAAATATAAGTAACTAAACGAAGATCTAATGAAGATACACAAAACAGGAATTAATATGTATTGAATTTATAATACAAGAAAGGTATTGCAAAAAGTGTGTTTGCAGCTTAATTAAAAGAACAACTTATATGATACTGCCCCTTTAAGTAAGATCGCACATGTAAAAGACGTCACAAGGACAGCTTTGTAAATGTATCCTGTCTAAACGAAGGCAGATTCTAAAGGATGAGCACTGGCTTTTTTATATCCTGCCAAAATTAAGAGCCTGGTGATTATTTAAAGAGATTATCTCTCAATCAGATGGAACTATTTTAGAAGACAAGGGCTGTAATCTTTTAATATACCTCTTTTATTTTATAGTAGAAATAAAATACTTGTGATCACAAACAATTTGCATACTGAAAAGCCATGATACATTTAAACAGTTGTCTGTGAATGATAGATATCTATAAAAATATTTATATTATTATTTATAGTTCCCTTAATGCAGGATGGGCCCTTTAAGAGAAATAAAATAATATTGTACATGTGAAGTTGTGTGTGTGTGTGTGTGTATATGATAATTTTTTAAACTAACAAATAGATCATTATGAATTTTGGAATATATATTCTAGGCAATAGGGTTAGTAACATGGATACAATTTTTTTGTTAACTTTACCATTTAAGGGGGTGTCCCACTCAAACTTAAAAAACGTTTTAAAAAGTTACATACAAAAAATGTAATAGAGAAATAAATTGCTCCACATCAAATTTTGAGTTATATTAAGTAATACATTTTTAAAAGAAAAAGTTTGCATATGTGAGGTAAGGTAAGATATTGCTTAATGGCACATCAACCCTAAGGGTCATTTCATGCCATGAAGGAAATATCCTTCATTTGAGTCTTAAGTCAGTGGGTCATTTATAGTCATTAGTTAAGAGCTTTGGTATTTTGAATTGTCATTTGGGTGAAGGTTTTTATGCTTCAAGTTCTTTATATGTTTAAGTATTTATTCATGGTGTTTGGTTGAGTGAAGGGGGGGGGGAGGGAAGAAGAGAGGAGAGAGGGAAATTGTTTTTTATTTTGGATTTTGCAGAACATGATTGCGTTTTGCAAAGGAAAAAAACAATAAACATCAATGTTTGATGCATTTTGAGTCAGGAAGTCAATAACTTCAGACAGCCTGATTTGGTAGCGCCAGTAGGTTCTATTTGACCCATAGATGGGGCCCTTACAGGTACTACCACTCTGGGCCAGAGTGGACCCGGGAGCAATGGCAACTAAGTGGCAACTCCACATTCCCCACAACTCCCAAATAGAGGCCTCACCACTGGATGTCTTTTAAGGTCATACCCAGGACTTCACATGTGTGAGCGTCAATGATATGGGCTTGGTAAAATCCTAAATCATTGAACTTGTGGAATATGTATTCTAGGCAACAGTCTGGGTAACTTTGGCACATTTTTTCTTTGCAAACTTTACAATTTGGGGAGGGGGGAGTGCCAAAGAAAAAGATGCAGCTGAAGAAAGTCGAAAGTTACAATTTGACAGATTAGAATAGTAATCTGAATAATCCCAAAAGTATAGAACATCTGCAACAATAAGGAAAGTGAGTACCCAGGTATTATTTCTCTGATTATTAAATTCTCAGTAGTCAAGTGGTAAGCTTAAGTACCAAGTATATACTTTTGAATTTGAAATCCATTATTTAATTCAAGTTGTGTTTAAGACTTTAATCTTCACCTGGAAGTGGACTTCTCAAAAGTCTTTTTGCTGTAATATCTGAAACCAGTGATTGTTGACAAAAAACATTAAGTTATTAATTTCCATATATTAATTAGTTAAAATCTAATGCCTTGTGGAAGCCGTTTTTATGGTTATTAAACAAATAAATCCTATTTGATAGTTAAGCTGTTCTTGGGTATTAACCAATTAACGGCCTTTGCTGGTCTATTCTTAGCAAATCTCTTTTCGTCTTCAACAGTTCATTTGGCAAAGATTTTTTGGACACACAAAATCAAGACTCAGCTCAATCTTTACCAATTATCAACCTAGAAAAATTCTGAAACCTCAATGCCCGAAGAATACGTTGAGATTTACTCAATGGAAGGTCATAATATCCAGATAGAAAATCATATGACATGCAACACTGTATCAGTATTAGAATTCAATTTTTTACCAGCTCTCTTCATGGACCGTTTAGATAGTAACAGTGCAGTACAGTGGGGGAATAAGTATTTCATCTACGGCTGATTTTCGCAGTTTGCCAACTTACAAAAATAAGAACGGTCCGTAATTTTCAAGGTGAAGGAGAGGTCTTATATTCTAACTCACTCTCAAGATGGACTTAGTCTTGAGACGGAGTTAGAATATAGACAAAATCTAGAAAATCACATATGCAATACCTTTGTGCCTACTTATTTGCCTCCCTACGAAGGCAGAGTTAGGCACAAAGTCGTTTTTTAATGTGAGAAAATTCAACTCCCAAAGATAAATATTGTCTCAGTCTATAAAGACGTCTCCTTCACTGACCGAGAATAGAAGAGATGAAGTGTAGTATCAGAACAGATACTACACTTTGCTCCTAGTCAAATAGCTTATGTCATGTAATTTACAAAATTATTTATTTATTTTAGGTGTCTATAATCTACCCTTCAAACATTTATGAAAATAATCCTTAGATGTACAGATGACTCAAATATTTTGTAATCTTCCTCCATTACTCCTGAATATTAGCCCAGTCTAATAATTAATCTACAAACATTTATGAACGACTTATTATGGATGCCCCAAATTATCTACTCTCTAAAAAACAGTTTGTGCACAGAAAAAACATTTTAGTGTTTTTATGACAACTCATTTTGTATGTGATAAAAAGTGCTGAAACTAAAACATTCATTTTTTTTTATAAATAAAAACACTACTGTTTTTATCAGACGATATTTAAAGATTTTTTCGAAAATAAAAGTCACAAAATATGGAAAATGAAGTGGAAAATATTGGCATAACTAAGAACAGCTATTAAAAATAAGAAAAAAGTCAAATTTGTTTCAAACACCCTGTACATACTCTAGTACATTGCATTGATTTATTTGAATCAAATAATTTAAAATGATTCTATCTTACAAAAAAAAAAATTAAGTAAAATACACTTTTGCTGACACTAAAAAAATCCATTTTACTTACTTTCATAATTCAGTTAAAAATAAAATACAAAAAAAAAAAATCAATTACATCAACAAAAACTATAAAAAATATATTCACCTTCTAAAATGAGATGTAGAAATTCAGTTTTTTAATTTTCTGTACTTGTTATGTAGTGCTTTTTAATTTGTTTGTTAGTTACAAACTCAGAAAGTACTGAATAGATTTCAACCAAACTTGGCAAACAAATGGACTATAGTGCCATAGTCTATATAAATTTGACATGGATACACTTTGAAGCTCATTACAGGTAAAACAAAATGAAGGCAAAGTAGCCATTTCTCATGAAAATTTAGAGTATTCCTAAAGATGAGGCTCTGGCTGTGGTTGGAATTGTAATCGGTTTTATGACAACATGGGGACTGCATTCACACCAAACATAAATTAGCAACAACATTTAAAAGGCATTGTAATACATTATATATATATATATACACACAGGTTTATTAGCTTCGTCAAGACAGAGGTTATGTTTTTGGATTAATTTGTGTACAACCTAGCGTTCACATCACTTGATCAATCGTCACCGAACTTGGTCAAAATATCCGTCATGGAACTTAGAACTAGTCTAATTTTGGGATATCTTGATCAAAGGTCACGGTCATGGAAAAGGTAAAACTCACTTTTGGCGATAACTTCGGTTTTGTTCATTGTATAGACTCACTAATTGGCCCATATTTTAGCAACTTATGTAAACTTGACCTTTGACTTTGAAAAGTTCGGTCAGAATCGAAATTTTGACGGTATTTCAAGTTGCGATTTTTCCAAATTTGTTTCATGGATCTGATTCTCTTTGATAACAGTAACCACCATGCAAAATTTCAACCTGATCAGATAAATAGTTGTTGAGTTATTAACGTTTACTTGGCATAACTTCGGAAATATTTCATACAAGACCCAGAAGTAAGACCCAGATTAGACTTTGAACCATCCTTACGTTGTCAGGCAGAGGTATGCAATCTCAAGATTGACTTATGTTCTTTTAATATAGAAAAGCAACCACTTGAAGTCGGTAATTAAAAATTAGAATTAATAAAAAAGAGAAAAATATAAATATGTGATACAAATTGACCCACAACATCTGATTGCTCTATTTTGATAACAAATAAAAATACAAAATTGTCAATCTCTCTCTTCCATTTCACTCAGCCTTTATATCCACTGTCCTCGTTTAAATCAACTAATGAACTGTATATACACAACGTTGCCCGGGAGTCTTTACTTTAATCTTTTAACAAATTATAAAAAAATTAAAGATTTTCAAAGTTAAATCTAATTATTATTCGTTTGGTCATGAAATTATTAATTGTATCAAATTGTTATAAATGTCCAACTTATTTTCTTAATGCGATCTTTTAATCTCTATAAACTTAATAGTTTCCAAAACTTTTAATATTTTAATACATAAGGATTTAGTAAGAATTTGAAAGCTAGAAAAAATGCATTTCTATTAAACATTTTAAATGCTTCCAAATTCCTTTTGAAAGGTCACAAAGTAATTGATTCTGTTTTTTTTTCAACTATTAAAAGATTAAAGTGACCTACTTGTTTAAGAAAACACCGAAATGCATTGTGGTGGATTTAATTTCGTAATCCAATTATGTTTTTAAAAAAGCTTGTTTTAGTACTCAACTAAATAAAAAATAATGTGTAAGTCACAAGCGTTAATACAGACATGAGAAATGGTGACACAATTTTATTAGAGATTAACAGCATTTTACCTGAATGTGTTTGTATTCTATTAAAAAGAAATGAAATAATCTAAAGAAAAAAGGAACAGTTAGTATCAAATAGTCTGCAAATATAGCATTAACTGCAAACATAGTTCATTTGGTTTGGTATCAACTAGCATGAACTGCAAACGTAGTTCATTTGGTAGGTATAAACTAGCATGAACTGCAAACGTAGTTCATTTGGTAGGTATCAACTAGCATGAACTGCAAACGTAGTTCATTTGGTTGGTATCAACTAGCATAAACTGCAAACGTAGTTCATTTGGTTTGGTTGGTATCAACTAGCATGAACTGATAACGTAGTTCATTTGGTTGGTATCAACTAGCATGAACTGCAAACGTAGTTCATTTGGTTGGTATCAACTAGCATGAACTGCAAACGTAGTTCATTTGGTTGGTATCAACTAGCATGAACTGCAAACGTAGTTCATTTGGTTGGTATCAACTAGCATGAACTGCAAACGTAGTTCATTTGGTTGGTATCAACTAGCATGAACTGCAAACGTAGTTCATTTGGTTGGTATCAACTAGCATGAACTGCAAACGTAGTTCATTTGGTTGGTATCAACTAGCATAAACTGCAAACGTAGTTCATTTGGTTTGGTTGGTATCAACTAGCATGAACTGCAAACATAGTTCATTTGGTTGGTATCAACTAGCATGAACTGCAAACGTAGTTCATTTGGTTGGTATCAACTAGCATGAACTGCAAACGTAGTTCATTTGGTTGGTATCAACTAGCATGAACTGCAAACGTAGTTCATTTGGTTGGTATCAACTAGCATGAACTGCAAACGTAGTTCATTTGGTTGGTATCAACTAGCATAAACTGCAAACGTAGTTCATTTGGTTTGGTTGGTATCAACTAGCATGAACTGCGAACGTAGTTCATTTGGTTGGTATCAACTAGCATGAACTGCAAACGTAGTTCATTTGGTTGGTATCAACTAGCATAAACTGCAAACGTAGTTCATTTGGTTTGGTTGGTATCAACTAGCATGAACTGATAACGTAGTTCATTTGGTTGGTATCAACTAGCATGAACTGCAAACGTAGTTCATTTGGTTGGTATCAACTAGCATGAACTGCAAACGTAGTTCATTTGGTTGGTATCAACTAGCATGAACTGCAAACGTAGTTCATTTGGTTGGTATCAACTAGCATGAACTGCAAACGTAGTTCATTTGGTTGGTATCAACTAGCATGAACTGCAAACGTAGTTCATTTGGTTGGTATCAACTAGCATGAACTGCAAACATAGTTCATTTGGTTGGTATCAACTAGCATGAACTGCAAACGTAGTTCATTTGGTTGGTATCAACTAGCATGAACTGCAAACGTAGTTCATTTGGTTGGTATCAACTAGCATGAACTGCAAACGTAGTTCATTTGGTTGGTATCAACTAGCATGAACTGCAAACGTAGTTCATTTGGTAGGTATCAACTAGCATGAACTGCAAACGTAGTTCATTTGGTTTGGTTGGTATCAACTAGCATGAACTGCAAACGTAGTTCATTTGGTTGGTATCAACTAGCATGAACTGCAAACGTAGTTCATTTGGTTGGTATCAACTAGCATGAACTGCAAACGTAGTTCATTTGGTTGGTATCAACTAACATGAACTGCAAACGTAGTTCATTTGGTTGGTATCAACTAGCATGAACTGCAAACATAGTTCATTTGGTTGGTATCAACTAGCATGGACTGCAAACGTAGTTCATTTGGTTGGTATCAACTAGCATGAACT
>OY744530.1:100684299-100706799 GCA_963556195.1 Sepiola atlantica
TCAGCTTCTAGAGCTTATTTCAACCGTTCCTTCTAAGACTACTTAAGCCTCTTTGGGAATCACGGACAGCAATCGGTTTCCCAGAAGCAACGAAGAAGGAGGTCCATTATAAAATACACAAGTAAAGGTTAATAAAAAATCTTAGAATTTTTGAATTCTTCAATGCTGTATTGTTCCGTTATGTGGCTGGATTTGTGTGTGAGTTTACTTATGCTTTTAGGTATTTATGGTTTACGTATTTGGTGCACTGGTTTACCTTATTTTTGCAGATTTCTGTATGTGTCGATGTGGTACCTCTGAATGTTTTTGTAATTATGATTATGTGAATTGTTGTTGTTGTTGTTGACAGTAACATTCTTACTGTGATTGGCTGCTTTAAATAATGAATATTAGGCAATGAATAAAATAGATAGATCGGGATTGAATAGGAAATACTATTATGTTTCTTATCACTATCATAACATTTACCATATTACTTTTTAAAATTTCTTTCAGTTTCACCACTCCCTCCCACACTCAAATATAGTCACAAGAAACTAAAAGTTTGAAAAACTCAATTATACATATGGTTTAAATTCCATTAAAATTACAATTTTTGAAAGGGCACGTACAGATTCAGCTCACAGAGGCACGTTGATATTCGGGACCATTTCCATAGTCTTCCCTGGAGAATTTTATACATATGATTTAAATTTCATTAAAATAGGATATATTTGAAGTTTTAAGTGAGGTTAGAGATACATACGAATAAACCTTTAGTTATGTAGATTCTTTAAAACCTTTCTTTCTATAGGGAACACACACACAAAAATTGACATTTATAGAGATAGATTATGTGCATTTGTACATACATGTATATACACTAATATACACATAAATTCATAAACCTATACATTGACATATACTTATGACCAACATACAAACATGCATGTCTTCTTTTTCTATATAATAAAGTCGGTCTGTTTGTCGATTTCGGTCATTTATAGCTTTCATCCTACAAAATTAATGTTCGATTCTGGTTCAAGAGTTCTTTTTTGCAACGTTGGTACATGTTCTTTGCAAAAAAAAAAACAACAAAGAAACGTAATTGGATTCAATTCGTTTCAGAAATTATTTTATCTGACCGAAATAATTAAAAAACAAAAACAAATGCTAAACAAATGACAGTTATTTTCCGTTGTTTGGTCTACTTTTGATTTGGTCTTAATAGGATGCAAAATCTTGTACATTTTAGTCAAGTAAATTATCAATAAAAGTAAAAATAATCCCGGGCAACACCAGATAGTGACAGGTAGTAGGATATATATATATATAAATATATATATATATATAAGTTGTATGTTCAATGCTTATCGATGAAATTTAAACTGTAGAAAAAGAGAGAATGCACATGGTATGAGCATATCACAACATGAACATTCATGTAGAGTTAGGACTTAGAAAAATTATCAGGAAAAAGCAAATATATAAAAAATAAAGGAATAATAGATGCACTTCAGTTTTTCAGTCTGACAGGTGAACTTTTATGTACTGAGAGAAAATCGAGAATATTTTGTATATCACGAAAATGCATGTTATTGAGGAGGGTAGAAACAATTCTATGAAATGAAAGTGTTTTATGATGAATATATGGAAAATTGTTTCTATAATTGGTCCCCCGATTTATAAAATCAGGGGACTTATGTTTTGAGGCATGTCCATCCGGATATTTCTCCGCAACCATCGATTGAATTTCTCTAAAATTTTGCATGAAGTTGTAACTTTGGTCAGGTTAAAAAGTGACATTTTTCGATTTTTGAAAAAAAATCTGGTTAGTCCCCCCCCCCCCCAGGGTGTCAAAAGGCCCCGAAATGGCAAAAAATAACATTTTTTGCCCCATAACTTTTCATCCATCCATTCAATTTCTCTGAAACTTGGCCAAAATGTGGAGGCAATTGTTCCTAATAGAAAATAAGTATCGCTGACCTTGGAAAAAATCTGGTTTGCGCCCCAGGGGGTCAAAAGCCCCTAAAATGGCAAAAAAATGACCCTTTTCTCCCATAACGTTTGATCCATCCATTCAATTTTTCTGAAACTTGGCCAAAATGTAGAGGCAATTGTTCTGGATATAAAATGAGCATCCTTGACCTCAGAAAAATTCTGGTTCACGCCCCCAGGGGGTCAAAAATGCCCTAAATTGCCCAAATTTATTGCATTTTACACTCGCCACATCGAGTCACATACAGAGGGGGACCACGCACGCGCGGCTTGTTAACTTATGTTTCATAGGATATTGAATTAAGAGCTCTAGTCGTACACTATTGAGCTATAACCTTTGTGTTAAGAAATTTGTTTTATGTATATAACATATATATGTAATACAGACAACTAAACACACAATATATAATATTTGATAATAAAAGTGTGTATATATATATATATTTGTGCTCGTATTTCCTTCAACAATGCTTAATAAAGAGTAAAGCTTAATATGGGAATATACTTATTGCAAGCAAGCTACACATCTTTTTTAGCCCCTGAATAGGTCGTCAGGCTAACTATTTAACTCTTAAGGAGCGAAACATAAATATCTGTTTGTTTGCTATAAGTACATATTTGATAGCACACACACACACACTTCTATACAGTACCCATGGGCGATGCCACCCTACTCAGTGAAATGGACCTGTAGATTTTGTTAGATCATCCATCTAGAAGACGGAAACTTATAAACTTATAAAACTTGTGCTCTGCATCGTCTCAGTTATCTTGTCTCAGCTTGTCACTGAAACCAGACTTTGTAAAAAGTGTTGTGCTTTGCATGTCATACAAACGCAGAGCATGCCCATCTACATGTATAGATATTCCTACAAGACCCACGGTGATAAAGACTTGTAAAAATAAGTGGTGTCTGCTGAACAACTGGACAATGCAAATTTGTAGGGATGACCTCATTCTGTAAAAAAGTGGCAATCATTATATACAGGGTGATTGAAAAGTAACTCCTATTAAGTGCACGTAATTTATTACTGAAATATAATTTTTACCTGAAATGACTATGATAAGAAAGTGGGGGTTTATTCAAAATTCGATATGGGTGCCAGCAATCGCCACCAGCTTCTAAAGCTTCCTGGAAACCGCATCAACTGATTTCATAAGGAACTTTTTGTTTATTTTGTTTATTTTACTAACGAGTCAACACTTATCAAGGCTAAAAACCGACTCGAAGATTAGGGTCAACAAGATGGATAGATTGACTGACGAATGGTGATGAATATTGAAAACAGTATTGAAAACAGCATTTTTCCCCATTGTCAAAAACATCGCTCATGGAAGGTGAGGACTAAAAGAAAAAATAACTTGATTCATAATTCTTGCCCCCCACCCCATTCATTTTTTGCAAGAATTATATTTCAGTAATAACTTACAAGTATAGGGCGTTACTTTTCAATCACCCTGTACAGAAACACACAAAAGTAAAAATGTCAAAAACACCTGGAAAATTGTAAAGAATTGCCCCCCCTCCTCATAAAAACAAAGAAAAGAAAACTCGATTGCATTTGATTGGTAATGATAAAAAAATATATCAATTCATTTTGATAAGTGTCCGTGACGTGTGAATGGTAGATTTTTGTTTTTACTATTTGAAGAGACCTAAATGATAGCAATACTTGCTTGCAGCATTCATAAAACTTTCAATAAGTTATGACACTATTACACTGAACACATGACAGTTATGAAAGACATTGCCACAACAAAATGGTTTTTAAAAAAATCTTTCTTGGCTCAGTGGATCTTCATCTGACGTTAGTAGAATAATAGTAATAGCAACCTCTGCATTTGACATCTAGAAGAAAATATATGGAGCACATCAACACCTGAATTTAATGGTTTTCAAACATTGATAGTTCTTGCTGTTGTATATGCAAGTGAAACATGGACTATACTGGCAGAGCATCAATGTCTTTGAAATGAAGTGTTTCAGAACTATCCTAACTTTGCGAAATAGACTAAGAAATGCAGATACCAGAAAGAGGTTTACTATTAACAGCTCCATTAACAATATCTGATATCTGCATTCTACAAAAAATATTAACATGGTTTCGACATGTTTTCCGGCTACCAGACTCCAGCTATGTAAAGAAATCATAAAAGAGATTTAATTCAAGAGAGATCAGGAGGACAACCAGATAAGAGTCGAGAGTGGCATGCTACTCCTAACAGCTGAAATACTAGCCCCAAACCATAAGTGGCAGGATTTTGTTTTCAAGCATGTGGCGAAACTGACACAAGTTTACAGGAAACGGCAATCATGCCAAACAAGAGAGCTGAAAAGATTGAGTTTTTTGTGGGATTGATTATTGATAATAACGTGTTTTCTTAATTATTGATAATAACGTGTTTTCTAACCAAATCCTGGAAACTACAAAAGATACACTTTCATATTTCGATTCAGAATGACCCAGAGTTGGTTATGGTAAGAAGAACTAACATTCATGGTTACCAGGAATCAAATTAGTGCTGGTGGAGGGAGAGGGGGGGGGCGAGGGGTAAGATTCATTTCATTCTTTCTGTTTCTTTATAAACCAGTCAGTCATATTTTTCGTTTATCCCCAAACAACGCCGAGTCGGTATGGCTAGTTTATTATATAAAGTTGTATTTCTGTCTGTATCTGTCCGGCAAAATCTCTGAAATTAATAAAGATACACTTACAAACCTCCCATATTCTGATTCAGTATGACCCCGAGCTGGTTAGGGTAATAGAAAAGATAATATTCACTCGTTTTGGGTCACCAGGAAACAAATTAGTGCAGGGGAGAAGGGGGCGGAAAATAAAATTACTTTCATTCTTATTGGTAGTCCTAAAAATAACACTGAAACTATGCCAAAGTCTGCTACCTTATAAAGAATGGGTTCCTATTTACTTGCCTCACTACGAGGGCAGAGTTAGATGCAAGGTCGGTTTTTAATGTAGGGAAAATCCAACTCCCCAAAAGAAGCACTCTGGATTAGGACAAAAATTAAAATTGCCTCAGTCTAAAAGGATTTCTCCTTCACTGATCGAGGACACAAAATGAAATGTAGTATCAGAACAGATATCACTCTTTGCTCCTAAGCCAAAAGGCCAAGGAAAAAGAGTAGGTTTAACAATTTTCATCAAATCATCAAGTGAATTTTTATTTTATTGTATTTATATTCTTAAGGAACTTTGGCCAAATTTATTTTTTTGAGGGACTAAAAAAATTTTAAAACCCAAATCCAACCAAAAGGGTGCATTTCTGTTTACATTTGTTCACATTTCTAGTTCTTGCTAAGAGTTCTTTTTGCCAGAATGCAATTAGTTCTTTAAGAATCTGAAAAGCCGCTGTCACTGCAATTAAATTTATTTTTGGTTTGCAGTCCTGTACTTTCGTGTTGTCTGCCTTTTTACATTTTTTATTTTGACTTTTACCTCGTAAACTACTTCGTCCACTCCTGGTTTGTTCTGTAAATCGCAATCAAAAGCATTAGAGTCGATATATATATATATATCCCAAACTATAGAAACACCTGGTAATTGCTATGATTGATAGTAGCCTTCCCAAGAGTCCAACGTTCAAACTCCTAGGTCTAACATTCACAGGCAACATTAATTAGAATACATACATAGAAGATACTGTCAAGTCTGCTGCAAAGAGTAATAGCATTTATAGAAAAGACTGAGACTAGCAACATCACGTCTGTGAGAGAAAGGGGGCAGAGAAGAAGAATGGGTGGGGACCAATCAAATTACAGAAGGAGGAATATCATTTTTAACAGTAAATTATACAGATTGATGTAGAAAACACTGAAATTTTTATGGTGTCCCACTAGTCATAACTAATTACAATATTAATACAATATGAGTATAGGTAAATAATCATATTTAAATGGCTAAAAGGGTTGGTTAAAAGATGTTCTAGAGTCGAGTCTATCTAAAGTTTGGATTTAATTCCTGATGAATCTACTTGGTCAGTAGATTAAATAAAGGGTTCAGTTCGAAATTCTCATATTCGCTTTAACATCCGTTTTATATGCTGGCATGTGTTGGACAGTGTGTAGAAACGGACTTCCAAACTAACCTATCTCTGTCCAGGTCTTTAATTATCCATTTCTCTCAAGTCCATCCTGATCACCCCCCCCCCTATTTACTTGGCCTGTGAAGTGACTCCATTCTACATTAAACCCAAGAACTCTAATCCATCGAAGTCCTTGTTCTGCACACATCTCCCTATATTGTTCAGATTTAATCTTCCTCAGAGGCCATCAGATCTAAGCCTGTCTTTAAAACTCACATTACACATCTATCGTATCATTCTAATATCATTTCTCTCCATGCAACTCATGTCCTCAACCCTCACTGACCAGGTTTCACTTCCTAACATCACACTGCATACACATGCCTGATAGACTATAGTAAAAATCAGTGGAAACAATGTGAAAATGACAGCAACCAAGACGAGGAAAACATGTAAACAATGAAAAAAAAAACACAAAAACAAAACAAAAATTCAAAAATATCCAAAACAAAACAAAAATTCAAAAATATCCAAAACAAAATTTCAAAAATATCCAAAACAAAAATTCAAAAATATCCAAAACAAAACAAAAATTCAAAAATATCCAAAACAAAAATTCAAAAATATCCAAAACAAAACAAAAATTCAAAAATATCCAAAACAAAACAAAAATTCAAAAATATCCAAAACAAAACAAAAATTCAAAAATATCCAAAACAAAACAAAAATTCAAAAATATCCAAAACAAAACAAAAATTCAAAAATATCCAAAACAAAACAAAAATTCAAAAATATCCAAAACAACTGTACAGATTAGTTATTGAAAAAGCTGTTAAAGTAATTCATTCAACAAAGTTCTTTGTTCAAGTTTACAGTGTCTAAACAAATTCTGAAGATAAAAACAAACAAAACAAAAACTATAAAGAATTATTCAAATATCTCAACATCAGTACTTAATGTCTTTTTCAGAAGAGTTTTGGTGTCTGTTATACTAATCAGAAAAAATAATCATACTCACTGCAACTATCGAAAATATAGAAATATGGATTTCATGAACAAAAGTCTAAAATAGGTGGGGGGGGGGGTTAAAGGAAAGAGATAGACAGAGCACAGATGAGTAAGAGATCAAGACAGAATAGGTGGGAGTCAAAGTTATTTCATACACTTGATATTTGACAGCTGACCCCCCCCCTCCCCCAAGGATTACTCAAAATGAAGCATTATTTACCTGCTTACCACCTCAGCAAGATTAGACATGAAGTCAGTTTAATGTGTGTGAAGCCCCCCTTCCCCTTTATCAACTCCATCAAAAAGGCATTCTGTAAGGGTACAAAAATAGCCAACAGACCTGTCTGGGAGGGTGTGCCTCCTAGGACTGAGCCGAACTATACCTCATCCTAGAAAAAAGGAGTATGATTGTTCAGGACAGATCCTAGGTTGCCAGAATGATACCAAGCTAAACCTCGGTGGCTATGACAACTGTCGGAAATGGTTTAAGTCTCTAAGCTCCATAAGTTATAAAACTAATTTCCCTTTTACAATGACTTTGAGGAAAAAAAATAAAATAAAATAAAGAGTAGAAAGTGGTTTACTTTCGGCATTCCCATGACTCGCTTCCCTCATTTTGTTCTTTAGTCTCCACATTCTATGAGCGATGTTTCTGACAAAGGGGAAAGAATTGCTGTTTTCTGAGTCTGAATCTATCCAGCTAACACTTATTGTTGGCTAGGTTTTGATCTTGAAGTAGTATTTTAATTTTTTTTAGCACCTTACATCAAGTGGCTTCATGCCTTGTCTGGAGCGATTTCCATTAAAAAACGTGGTCTTAATTTTTTTTTAAATATTTTTATTTATTTATTTATTTTTTTCAAATGGGCCAATTTTGGGAATAGTCTACTCTAATAATCAAACTTTTAGAATTTGTGCAGTTTAATAACTGTGCTTTTTAAAAAAATTTTCTAATTCCATAACATTAAAAGTTTTGCTGTGTTTGTGTCTGTATCAAACTATAGCAGCACAAAATCAACACTATATTTGACATTTTAGGTGCATGAAGCATTGGAAATAAGATTCACAAATTTGGAAATAAGATTCACAAATTTGGAAATAAGATTCACAAATTTGGAAATAAGATTCACAAATTTGGAAATAAGATTCACAAATTTGGAAATAAGATTCACAAATTTGGAAATAAGATTCACAAATTTGGAAATAAGATTCACAAATTTGGAAATAAGATTCACAAATTTGGAAATAAGATTCACAAATTTGGAAATAAGATTCACAAATTTGGAAATAAGATTCACAAATTTGGAAATAAGATTCACAAAGTGCCCAAAACATCACAATAGTTTTGTGCTACCATTGTTTAATGCAGAAACAAACATGGCAACACACATAAGCTTATCTAATAAGTAACATTTAACATTAAAAACAAAATAGAAAACACTGCTGGTTTGTTATTGAAATGGAGAGATTCTTAAAGTTAATATTATTGGAGTACCCACTGGATTTTATTTGAGAAAAAAATGAGTTTTTTTATAGTTAAGTATAAAGAAGTACCAAAAGATGTTCCTAAAAATTTGAGTTTTGCAACCCGAAGGATGACAATTCAAAATTAGCTTGTAAAAAAAAAAGAAAAAAAAAGGAATTTAGTACTGGAATGTAACAATAGAGACAAAAATTCACCAGCTTCAAAGTCTATCAAATATTTATTTTGTCGTGTGTTCATAATTACAGATTTTTATAATTGCAATTAATCTGAATGCATGAGCAACTAATCTGCATGTGTTTAGACCAACTGACTTTAAAAAGATGGATCAATAAAAGCAGGCGAGAAGTTAGACTTAACAACTGAGAGAAAGCGTTGGTGTTGGAAATTTCGTAAGTTTTGTTATGGTGTTGGATGAACAGAAGTTCCTTCTGACGTTTGGACTGTCATAGTAACCCCATTATGACTTCAGGAGATTTACATAAATAAAAGTCTAGAAAATAATGAAGGCTAAAAAAGAATTTAGAATAACGAGAAAAATAAAATTTAATTCAAAAATTGGTTAAAATCAGTTTTGAGTTAGTTGAAAGGATATCACTGAAACCAAAGCCAAACTATAAGATGGACATGTTTTCAATTTTGAAGCTAGTTTTTAAGTCCATTTAAAAATTTAGCAAAGACTAATTATTCGTGTTGCGAAAATCACCGGAAGTTTACGCTTTCTAGGATAACAAATGTCTGACGAAAATGTGACTTCTAGTTTCAATCACAAAAAAATAATTACATAAAATAAACAGTAAAATAAGAAACCTTACATTTGAATACACTATTTACCGTTTCTCATTGCAGCAAAGTTAGACATGGAGTTTAACGTGAGGGGATGGAATTCAGCTCCCTCGAGAGGGCACAAAAATAATAGAGAATGCATCCGTTGGCATTTCCTGGGAGGCGACTGGCGATAAGCCCCTCTCCTTCATGAGGAGATAATGCTTTAGAGGGTGTACCTCCTAGGACCGAGCCTAACCACATCTCATCCCGACAAAGGAGTTGATAATGCCAAGGCGAACGAACATCTGTCGGTATAACAACTGGCTGGAACCAGCAATTTGGAAAGACTTCTCAAAAACAAGATCATAAATAAAGATAAATAATCAGCTAAGATAAAAGTTGGTTTACTTATCACATAAATCCAATGATTGTCCTACCCACCATCTTGGTTTTCCCAGTCAATAATCAACAACAAGCAAAGGAGATCACTAAGAACTTATCCCAAAAGGAACGAAACTCTTTATCTTAATATAAAGGGAGATAACTTAACAAGGCCCACACAAAATAATTAGAACTATTACACTATTACCCCTGTAGCGGTCACATGATTGAGATCTACTCTTTGTATTCATATGCAATCTCATGCGTGATGATTGGTTTCTGGTTTGGTTGGCTAAAACAGGCATGTTAAAACTTACAAAGAAATACATTAGGTAATTCGAACACTTCTGTGCATACTCAAATTTTCAGCCATTTCTGCTGAGACACTTCAGTGCACAAGTTGATTAGTTCCAGCCGAGATGCAGGTGTAACAAGACATTACATTTCCTAGCTCGTTTCTCATCATGGCTTAGAGTAACAGAACTGGACTCGATTACATTTCCTAGCTCGTTTCTCATCATGGCTTAGAGTAACAGAACTGGACTCGATTACATTTCCTAGCTCGTTTCTCATCATGGCTTAGAGTAACAGAACTGGACTCGATTACATTTCCTAGCTCGTTTCTCATCATGGCTTAGAGTAACAGAACTGGACTCGATTACATTTCCTAGCTCGTTTCTCATCATGGCTTAGAGTAACAGAACTGGACTCGATTACATTTCCTAGCTCGTTTCTCATCATGGCTTAGAGTAACAGAACTGGACTCGATTACATTTCCTAGCTCGTTTCTCATCATGGCTTAGAGTAACAGAACTGGACTCGATTACATTTCCTAGCTCGTTTCTCATCATGGCTTAGAGTAACAGAACTGGACTCGATTACATTTCCTAGCTCGTTTCTCATCATGGCTTAGAGTAACAGAACTGGACTCGATTACATTTCCTAGCTCGTTTCTCATCATGGCTTAGAGTAACAGAACTGGACTCGATTACATTTCCTAGCTCGTTTCTCATCATGGCTTAGAGTAACAGAACTGGACTCGATTACATTTCCTAGCTCGTTTCTCATCATGGCTTAGAGTAACAGAACTGGACTCGATTACATTTCCTAGCTCGTTTCTCATCATGGCTTAGAGTAACAGAACTGGACTCGATTACATTTCCTAGCTCGTTTCTCATCATGGCTTAGAGTAACAGAACTGGACTCGATTACATTTCCTAGCTCGTTTCTCATCATGGCTTAGAGTAACAGAACTGGACTCGATTACATTTCCTAGCTCGTTTCTCATCATGGCTTAGAGTAACAGAACTGGACTCGATTACATTTCCTAGCTCGTTTCTCATCATGGCTTAGAGTAACAGAACTGGACTCGATTACATTTCCTTGCTCGTTTCTCATCATGGCTTAGAGTAACAGAACTGGACTCGATTACATTTCCTAGCTCGTTTCTCATCATGGCTTAGAGTAACAGAACTGGACTCGATTACATTTCCTAGCTCGTTTCTCATCATGGCTTAGAGTAACAGAACTGGACTCGATTACATTTCCTAGCTCGTTTCTCATCATGGCTTAGAGTAACAGAACTGGACTCGATTACATTTCCTAGCTCGTTTCTCATCATGGCTTAGAGTAACAGAACTGGACTCGATTACATTTCCTAGCTCGTTTCTCATCATGGCTTAGAGTAACAGAACTGGACTCGATTACATTTCCTAGCTCGTTTCTCATCATGGCTTAGAGTAACAGAACTGGACTCGATTACATTTCCTAGCTCGTTTCTCATCATGGCTTAGAGTAACAGAACTGGACTCGATTACATTTCCTAGCTCGTTTCTCATCATGGCTTAGAGTAACAGAACTGGACTCGATTACATTTCCTTGCTCGTTTCTCATCATGGCTTAGAGTAACAGAACTGGACTCGATTACATTTCCTAGCTCGTTTCTCATCATGGCTTAGAGTAACAGAACTGGACTCGATTACATTTCCTTGCTCGTTTCTCATCATGGCTTAGAGTAACAGAACTGGACTCGATTACATTTCCTTGCTCGTTTCTCATCATGGCTTAGAGTAACAGAACTGGACTCGATTACATTTCCTAGCTCGTTTCTCATCATGGCTTAGAGTAACAGAACTGGACTCGATTACATTTCCTAGCTCGTTTCTCATCATGGCTTAGAGTAACAGAACTGGACTCGATTACATTTCCTAGCTCGTTTCTCATCATGGCTTAGAGTAACAGAACTGGACTCGATTACATTTCCTAGCTCGTTTCTCATCATGGCTTAGAGTAACAGAACTGGACTCGATTACATTTCCTAGCTCGTTTCTCATCATGGCTTAGAGTAACAGAACTGGACTCGATTACATTTCCTAGCTCGTTTCTCATCATGGCTTAGAGTAACAGAACTGGACTCGATTACATTTCCTAGCTCGTTTCTCATCATGGCTTAGAGTAACAGAACTGGACTCGATTACATTTCCTAGCTCGTTTCTCATCATGGCTTAGAGTAACAGAACTGGACTCGATTACATTTCCTTGCTCGTTTCTCATCATGGCTTAGAGTAACAGAACTGGACTCGATTACATTTCCTAGCTCGTTTCTCATCATGGCTTAGAGTAACAGAACTGGACTCGATTACATTTCCTAGCTCGTTTCTCATCATGGCTTAGAGTAACAGAACTGGACTCGATTACATTTCCTAGCTCGTTTCTCATCATGGCTTAGAGTAACAGAACTGGACTCGATTACATTTCCTAGCTCGTTTCTCATCATGGCTTAGAGTAACAGAACTGGACTCGATTACATTTCCTAGCTCGTTTCTCATCATGGCTTAGAGTAACAGAACTGGACTCGATTACATTTCCTAGCTCGTTTCTCATCATGGCTTAGAGTAACAGAACTGGACTCGATTACATTTCCTAGCTCGTTTCTCATCATGGCTTAGAGTAACAGAACTGGACTCGATTACATTTCCTTGCTCGTTTCTCATCATGGCTTAGAGTAACAGAACTGGACTCGATTACATTTCCTAGCTCGTTTCTCATCATGGCTTAGAGTAACAGAACTGGACTCGATTACATTTCCTAGCTCGTTTCTCATCATGGCTTAGAGTAACAGAACTGGACTCGATTACATTTCCTAGCTCGTTTCTCATCATGTCTTAGAGTAACAGAACTGGACTCGATTACATTTCCTAGCTCGTTTCTCATCATGGCTTAGAGTAACAGAACTGGACTCGATTACATTTCCTAGCTCGTTTCTCATCATGGCTTAGAGTAACAGAACTGGACTCGATTACATTTCCTAGCTCGTTTCTCATCATGGCTTAGAGTAACAGAACTGGACTCGATTACATTTCCTAGCTCGTTTCTCATCATGGCTTAGAGTAACAGAACTGGACTCGATTACATTTCCTTGCTCGTTTCTCATCATGGCTTAGAGTAACAGAACTGGACTCGATTACATTTCCTTGCTCGTTTCTCATCATGGCTTAGAGTAACAGAACTGGACTCGATTACATTTCCTAGCTCGTTTCTCATCATGGCTTAGAGTAACAGAACTGGACTCGATTACATTTCCTTGCTCGTTTCTCATCATGGCTTAGAGTAACAGAACTGGACTCGATTACATTTCCTAGCTCGTTTCTCATCATGGCTTAGAGTAACAGAACTGGACTCGATTACATTTCCTAGCTCGTTTCTCATCATGGCTTAGAGTAACAGAACTGGACTCGATTACATTTCCTAGCTCGTTTCTCATCATGGCTTAGAGTAACAGAACTGGACTCGATTACATTTCCTAGCTCGTTTCTCATCATGGCTTAGAGTAACAGAACTGGACTCGATTACATTTCCTAGCTCGTTTCTCATCATGGCTTAGAGTAACAGAACTGGACTCGATTACATTTCCTAGCTCGTTTCTCATCATGGCTTAGAGTAACAGAACTGGACTCGATTACATTTCCTAGCTCGTTTCTCATCATGGCTTAGAGTAACAGAACTGGACTCGATTACATTTCCTAGCTCGTTTCTCATCATGGCTTAGAGTAACAGAACTGGACTCGATTACATTTCCTAGCTCGTTTCTCATCATGGCTTAGAGTAACAGAACTGGACTCGATTACATTTCCTAGCTCGTTTCTCATCATGGCTTAGAGTAACAGAACTGGACTCGATTACATTTCCTAGCTCGTTTCTCATCATGGCTTAGAGTAACAGAACTGGACTCGATTACATTTCCTAGCTCGTTTCTCATCATGGCTTAGAGTAACAGAACTGGACTCGATTACATTTCCTAGCTCGTTTCTCATCATGGCTTAGAGTAACAGAACTGGACTCGATTACATTTCCTAGCTCGTTTCTCATCATGGCTTAGAGTAACAGAACTGGACTCGATTACATTTCCTAGCTCGTTTCTCATCATGGCTTAGAGTAACAGAACTGGACTCGATTACATTTCCTAGCTCGTTTCTCATCATGGCTTAGAGTAACAGAACTGGACTCGATTACATTTCCTAGCTCGTTTCTCATCATGGCTTAGAGTAACAGAACTGGACTCGATTACATTTCCTAGCTCGTTTCTCATCATGGCTTAGAGTAACAGAACTGGACTCGATTACATTTCCTAGCTCGTTTCTCATCATGGCTTAGAGTAACAGAACTGGACTCGATTACATTTCCTTGCTCGTTTCTCATCATGGCTTAGAGTAACAGAACTGGACTCGATTACATTTCCTAGCTCGTTTCTCATCATGGCTTAGAGTAACAGAACTGGACTCGATTACATTTCCTAGCTCGTTTCTCATCATGGCTTAGAGTAACAGAACTGGACTCGATTACATTTCCTAGCTCGTTTCTCATCATGGCTTAGAGTAACAGAACTGGACTCGATTACATTTCCTAGCTCGTTTCTCATCATGGCTTAGAGTAACAGAACTGGACTCGATTACATTTCCTAGCTCGTTTCTCATCATGGCTTAGAGTAACAGAACTGGACTCGATTACATTTCCTAGCTCGTTTCTCATCATGGCTTAGAGTAACAGAACTGGACTCGATTACATTTCCTAGCTCGTTTCTCATCATGGCTTAGAGTAACAGAACTGGACTCGATTACATTTCCTAGCTCGTTTCTCATCATGGCTTAGAGTAACAGAACTGGACTCGATTACATTTCCTTGCTCGTTTCTCATCATGGCTTAGAGTAACAGAACTGGACTCGATTACATTTCCTAGCTCGTTTCTCATCATGGCTTAGAGTAACAGAACTGGACTCGATTACATTTCCTTGCTCGTTTCTCATCATGGCTTAGAGTAACAGAACTGGACTCGATTACATTTCCTTGCTCGTTTCTCATCATGGCTTAGAGTAACAGAACTGGACTCGATTACATTTCCTAGCTCGTTTCTCATCATGGCTTAGAGTAACAGAACTGGACTCGATTACATTTCCTAGCTCGTTTCTCATCATGGCTTAGAGTAACAGAACTGGACTCGATTACATTTCCTAGCTCGTTTCTCATCATGGCTTAGAGTAACAGAACTGGACTCGATTACATTTCCTAGCTCGTTTCTCATCATGGCTTAGAGTAACAGAACTGGACTCGATTACATTTCCTAGCTCGTTTCTCATCATGGCTTAGAGTAACAGAACTGGACTCGATTACATTTCCTAGCTCGTTTCTCATCATGGCTTAGAGTAACAGAACTGGACTCGATTACATTTCCTAGCTCGTTTCTCATCATGGCTTAGAGTAACAGAACTGGACTCGATTACATTTCCTAGCTCGTTTCTCATCATGGCTTAGAGTAACAGAACTGGACTCGATTACATTTCCTTGCTCGTTTCTCATCATGGCTTAGAGTAACAGAACTGGACTCGATTACATTTCCTAGCTCGTTTCTCATCATGGCTTAGAGTAACAGAACTGGACTCGATTACATTTCCTAGCTCGTTTCTCATCATGGCTTAGAGTAACAGAACTGGACTCGATTACATTTCCTAGCTCGTTTCTCATCATGGCTTAGAGTAACAGAACTGGACTCGATTACATTTCCTAGCTCGTTTCTCATCATGGCTTAGAGTAACAGAACTGGACTCGATTACATTTCCTAGCTCGTTTCTCATCATGGCTTAGAGTAACAGAACTGGACTCGATTACATTTCCTAGCTCGTTTCTCATCATGGCTTAGAGTAACAGAACTGGACTCGATTACATTTCCTAGCTCGTTTCTCATCATGGCTTAGAGTAACAGAACTGGACTCGATTACATTTCCTTGCTCGTTTCTCATCATGGCTTAGAGTAACAGAACTGGACTCGATTACATTTCCTAGCTCGTTTCTCATCATGGCTTAGAGTAACAGAACTGGACTCGATTACATTTCCTAGCTCGTTTCTCATCATGGCTTAGAGTAACAGAACTGGACTCGATTACATTTCCTAGCTCGTTTCTCATCATGTCTTAGAGTAACAGAACTGGACTCGATTACATTTCCTAGCTCGTTTCTCATCATGGCTTAGAGTAACAGAACTGGACTCGATTACATTTCCTAGCTCGTTTCTCATCATGGCTTAGAGTAACAGAACTGGACTCGATTACATTTCCTAGCTCGTTTCTCATCATGGCTTAGAGTAACAGAACTGGACTCGATTACATTTCCTAGCTCGTTTCTCATCATGGCTTAGAGTAACAGAACTGGACTCGATTACATTTCCTTGCTCGTTTCTCATCATGGCTTAGAGTAACAGAACTGGACTCGATTACATTTCCTTGCTCGTTTCTCATCATGGCTTAGAGTAACAGAACTGGACTCGATTACATTTCCTAGCTCGTTTCTCATCATGGCTTAGAGTAACAGAACTGGACTCGATTACATTTCCTTGCTCGTTTCTCATCATGGCTTAGAGTAACAGAACTGGACTCGATTACATTTCCTAGCTCGTTTCTCATCATGGCTTAGAGTAACAGAACTGGACTCGATTACATTTCCTAGCTCGTTTCTCATCATGGCTTAGAGTAACAGAACTGGACTCGATTACATTTCCTAGCTCGTTTCTCATCATGGCTTAGAGTAACAGAACTGGACTCGATTACATTTCCTAGCTCGTTTCTCATCATGGCTTAGAGTAACAGAACTGGACTCGATTACATTTCCTAGCTCGTTTCTCATCATGGCTTAGAGTAACAGAACTGGACTCGATTACATTTCCTTGCTCGTTTCTCATCATGGCTTAGAGTAACAGAACTGGACTCGATTACATTTCCTTGCTCGTTTCTCATCATGGCTTAGAGTAACAGAACTGGACTCGATTACATTTCCTAGCTCGTTTCTCATCATGGCTTAGAGTAACAGAACTGGACTCGATTACATTTCCTAGCTCGTTTCTCATCATGGCTTAGAGTAACAGAACTGGACTCGATTACATTTCCTAGCTCGTTTCTCATCATGGCTTAGAGTAACAGAACTGGACTCGATTACATTTCCTAGCTCGTTTCTCATCATGGCTTAGAGTAACAGAACTGGACTCGATTACATTTCCTAGCTCGTTTCTCATCATGGCTTAGAGTAACAGAACTGGACTCGATTACATTTCCTAGCTCGTTTCTCATCATGGCTTAGAGTAACAGAACTGGACTCGATTACATTTCCTAGCTCGTTTCTCATCATGGCTTAGAGTAACAGAACTGGACTCGATTACATTTCCTTGCTCGTTTCTCATCATGGCTTAGAGTAACAGAACTGGACTCGATTACATTTCCTAGCTCGTTTCTCATCATGGCTTAGAGTAACAGAACTGGACTCGATTACATTTCCTAGCTCGTTTCTCATCATGGCTTAGAGTAACAGAACTGGACTCGATTACATTTCCTTGCTCGTTTCTCATCATGGCTTAGAGTAACAGAACTGGACTCGATTACATTTCCTAGCTCGTTTCTCATCATGGCTTAGAGTAACAGAACTGGACTCGATTACATTTCCTTGCTCGTTTCTCATCATGTCTTAGAGTAACAGAACTGGACTCGATTACATTTCCTAGCTCGTTTCTCATCATGGCTTAGAGTAACAGAACTGGACTCGATTACATTTCCTTGCTCGTTTCTCATCATGGCTTAGAGTAACAGAACTGGACTCGATTACATTTCCTAGCTCGTTTCTCATCATGGCTTAGAGTAACAGAACTGGACTCGATTACATTTCCTTGCTCGTTTCTCATCATGGCTTAGAGTAACAGAACTGGACTCGATTACATTTCCTAGCTCGTTTCTCATCATGGCTTAGAGTAACAGAACTGGACTCGATTACATTTCCTAGCTCGTTTCTCATCATGGCTTAGAGTAACAGAACTGGACTCGATTACATTTCCTTGCTCGTTTCTCATCATGGCTTAGAGTAACAGAACTGGACTCGATTACATTTCCTAGCTCGTTTCTCATCATGGCTTAGAGTAACAGAACTGGACTCGATTACATTTCCTTGCTCGTTTCTCATCATGGCTTAGAGTAACAGAACTGGACTCGATTACATTTCCTTGCTCGTTTCTCATCATGGCTTAGAGTAACAGAACTGGACTCGATTACATTTCCTTGCTCGTTTCTCATCATGGCTTAGAGTAACAGAACTGGACTCGATTACATTTCCTAGCTCGTTTCTCATCATGGCTTAGAGTAACAGAACTGGACTCGATTACATTTCCTTGCTCGTTTCTCATCATGGCTTAGAGTAACAGAACTGGACTCGATTACATTTCCTAGCTCGTTTCTCATCATGGCTTAGAGTAACAGAACTGGACTCGATTACATTTCCTAGCTCGTTTCTCATCATGGCTTAGAGTAACAGAACTGGACTCGATTACATTTCCTTGCTCGTTTCTCATCATGGCTTAGAGTAACAGAACTGGACTCGATTACATTTCCTAGCTCGTTTCTCATCATGGCTTAGAGTAACAGAACTGGACTCGATTACATTTCCTTGCTCGTTTCTCATCATGGCTTAGAGTAACAGAACTGGACTCGATTACATTTCCTTGCTCGTTTCTCATCATGGCTTAGAGTAACAGAACTGGACTCGATTACATTTCCTTGCTCGTTTCTCATCATGGCTTAGAGTAACAGAACTGGACTCGATTACATTTCCTAGCTCGTTTCTCATCATGGCTTAGAGTAACAGAACTGGACTCGATTACATTTCCTTGCTCGTTTCTCATCATGGCTTAGAGTAACAGAACTGGACTCGATTACATTTCCTAGCTCGTTTCTCATCATGGCTTAGAGTAACAGAACTGGACTCGATTACATTTCCTAGCTCGTTTCTCATCATGGCTTAGAGTAACAGAACTGGACTCGATTACATTTCCTAGCTCGTTTCTCATCATGGCTTAGAGTAACAGAACTGGACTCGATTACATTTCTACTATAATATGTCTGCCGAACCAACTTGTCTTGCATTCTTATATTCCTGTTTTGTTTAACTTTTAAATTAATTTAATTGTAGAGAAAATGTTAGTATTTTTATATGGAACCCTGGTTACCTTTTCTTCTTCTTCCTGTCAAGCGAGCCAAGTGAGATAAATAGAGATACTACAGCAAAATGGCTATCTCCAATCTCCAGAAATTCAACTCACAAACTTTCACTCTACACATGGTCAGACTTTACAAGCACCAAACTATAGTCTTACACACAGAGATTGTTTATATATTAACACTGTATTTCTTGATATAATTATTTGTTGATCCAAAGTTTTCTCTACATATAATTCTTTGTGTTCTGACATGCTTCTCCAACGGTCACAGATTCAATTTAATTCACAATATTATCTTGGAATGTAAATTTTGAACATTTAAAAATTGCTGATGTGGTTTGTAGAAATTATGCAAAATGAATGTTATCAAAGAGTCATGTGCGTCTTGGTTACCAGTGGACAATAGAAAGTGTAGTTATGTATTCATGTGTCACATGCGTTTAGTCACATGAGATAGTTAACCAATCGGAATCGAGTATAGCATTAGGTATAATGTACAAAGAGAGTTGGATGAGATTAAGGGATGGGAGAGAAAGTTAGCGAGGATCAGATGCCAGTGTTCATTTATATCTTTCTGGTTAGTATATGGAATTACTGGATAAAAATGAAAACATACTAGTTGAAAATAATAACAGACATCTTCAAAGCCAACTGATATTTTAGTTGTGAAAAAGATCTTAATCAATCGAAATATTTTAACTAGTCTGGTTACAGGACCGGCGGGACAGTTATAAAAGTTGGGGGGGGGGCGGGTAAACACATGCAAATATAACTTCATTATTGATGCCTGTAAAGTGGGGGGGGGCCCCCAAAGTCAAAAAGTGTGTGTGTGGGGGGGGGGGGGGGGCTTGAAATTACATTTCAGGTTTTAAACTTCTCCAGATCTATTTCCGTGAAACAATATCATAATTCATAAAACCATAATTAAAAGATTTTTCTTATTTTACTTATAAAAACATAATATTCACATTTTTACAAAGTTTATTATTGCATAAGTATTTATAAAAAAATGCGATTTGGTGGGTCTATCGCCCTTATGTTTACAAAAGGCACATATATATATATATATATATATATATATATATAAAGAGAGAGAGACAAAGAGAGAGACACACAGACAAAGAGACGGAGACAAAGAGACACAGACAGACAGACAGACAGACAGACAGATGAGCAGAGGGAGACACAGAGAGAGTATTCATGGGATTTAAAAAGAAAAAAAAAGCCAAGCAGAAACGAAATTAAAGCATCGTGTGCAACGCCGAGTAGATAATTAAAAATAATATGGATTCAATGTTCATTTAACGATGAAAACGTTAATCCAAATTGAAACGTGAGACCAACAAACCTCTCAGAAATTAGAGAATGCATCTAAAATATTTTAATATATATATATACGCATTCTCGTTTTTTTTTGTGTGAATAAAAAACGTCAACATTTAATTCCGTTGTGAACATGTTTGCAAAAAAAAATGCATTTCCGATCGATTTTATCGATTACTTATTTAATTTCATTTTACTTCATGATATTTTAGAGGAGAGAAGAAGAACTTTCCAATCTTCCGTCTACGACTGAAGAAAAATCGAGAACAAATTTAGTAAGCTATACATTTTTCGATTCACTTTGTTTTTGTCAATTCACTCTGCAGTAAAATAATATCAAAATATATTTTGTATTTTACTAGTGTTGAAAATATATTTATGGCGCTACGAACAGGATGGAGTCTGCAGCTGTTGGGGTCGCAAAAATAGTTCTCTTTAAGTGACTCACGCTAACAGGGTCTGGTATCAAGCAAGAAACAAATGTGGGGAGTAAATTACAGTCGATCTGGTCTTTATGGAAACCAGAACTGAAATGGTCACCGACAGGAGAATTGCATCCGTATTTATAGGTGCAATTACTCCCACTATTCCCCCACTCATTCCTGACTATAAAAGTAATTCCTTCATAGTCACTCATGTTGGCCACATATCCCCCAAACGCTGAGCACACAATCCCTAAGTACCACCACCCTCTTTTTTTTCACACACTCCCAACAAAACAAAAAAAGTCAGAAGAGAAAAAAAGAAAGAAAACAATGAGTACCTCAGAAGGAGTAAACGGTCGTAGTGTTCCAATCACAATTTGCATGAGACAGTGATGCAGGTATCCTCCTCTCTCCCCTACGAATACCTGCCGCCAATTGAATTTTACACATTACGAATGTTTGGCTAAGATCGAAGTGTAGTATCTGTTCCGATGGATACTACACCCTATAGACTGGTATTGTCTTGGCCTTCGGGGCTTGATTTACGCCAGTCTATGGGTCTGTCCTGTGCAGTTCTAGGAGGTCCACCCTCCCAGGCTTCGCCTCCCCTCTTTGGGGAGGAGTAAGTTTATTGCTTACTGCCTGAGGCACACCTACCGAGGAATGCCGACGGGGCTGCCCAGGCAATTTTTAAACCCCACTTTCCCGACACGACCGTGGGTCACATCTTACTTGTGGGAGTAAGATAAAAACTGTCCTTGTGCCTAACTCCTGGAGAGGAGTAAGTCAATACTTATAAACTTAGTGTCACAAACATAATGGATATATGACCAAGTAGTAACAAAATAAAAAAATCCACACACCTAAGACGACTAAACCACAGAACTTAATATTAATATAATGGAAAGCTACTAAATTACATGATTACTTAAACTTTAAGACACGAGATCACCTATGTTAACAATGATAAAGAGTGAAGTCATCTGTTTATAAGAAAACGGTAATCACTGAATATATTAGTAAATACATTAAAGTGGCCATTATATATTTTTAATAGATTTAGTTCATTAAACTACGACTTCTCAGTCATATTTAGTTGCAATTTAAAAAGTTCAGAAAACTAGGTTTCGGAAGAAGGTCGCCAAAAAAAAAAAATAAATGAAAAACAGTTGAAATAAAAAAAAACTAAAGAACTAAGAAAACAACGACAAAATCAAATCTAGTTTGTGCCTAAAACGTTCTGAAGCATTACATTATATTTAATCTTACTGAGAAACATTTGTTTTACTCTCACTGGGTAGAGTGTACACAATTTAAAACAGCCAACAGGCTCGGTCCCCCGTTTAGTAAATTGTTTGATACCTCTAACAAGTATGGATAACGTTTAGGTTAACAAGTTAGAACCATTATTTTCGTAAAAATAAATCGTCCGTCTATCGGTAGGAATTGTAAATCATATACAACATCTCAAAATAGAAAAGTGACCGAGTTTTAGTCAAAGTTTTAAAGTAGTCAGTGTAGTGACCCACTCCAGTGTCCGTTTAACTTCGCAGGAAAATAACTCCCACTAG
>OY744530.1:100714299-100788620 GCA_963556195.1 Sepiola atlantica
TTTCTTTCTCCTTTGCAGACAAGTAATTTTTTTACTTTTCTATAAAATGAACAAAATTTGTCCAAATCGTTTGTTACTAAATTCTAAATTTCTTTCATTCGTTGTTTAATTGATAGTAATTTGTATCCCCTGTTCGACAAGTTTAGACTTGTAATTGGCGTTGCTTTCATTATTTCTACAGGCTTGTATAATTTAAACTCATTAATATTAAAAGGAAAGTCATAAACAGGTGTTAAGTAGGTAGGCAGGCAGGCTAATACAAAATAAAAAAATGTGAAAATAATATCAAATAATAAGACAACATCAGCAGACAAGATCATTGATTATTGCCAGCAACATAGCTTCACTTTTACACACACACAATGTACAAGGCTGCCTTTTGGTGCACACCTGTTTGTGTACCATTATTAAATAAGACGGTTAATTATCTATGGGGAAGGGAACACAGACAAATGAAAGCTTTTACCATTTGCCTATCTGATCTTACAGTTAATGAAAGTAGAATTAAAACAAAAATTTATTTTATGGTAATTGCCCCAGACAAGACATGAAGCCACTTGATGTAAGGAGCTAAAAAAATATTGCTTCAAGTGTTAGACGGATAGATTCTAACCCAGAAAACAGCAATTCTTCCCACTTTGTCAGAAAAATCGCTCACGGAATGTGAGGAGTAAAGGACAAAATAAGGGAGCAGGAGAGTAACAAGGCTGCTTAAAATAAACTGAAAGTTCACTTTCCACCTCAAAATTGGCCATTCAGATATGAATTCTGAAACTGGATCGAATCACAACAGTAGACGTTGTACAGATAAATGGCGCGGTATCTTTTCAGATAAAGCTTTATATGAATAGAAAGGTTGCTTATCTAATGGCTCATCCTGCAAATAAAATAAGCCAAATAAGAAAAATATATATATATATATACACACACGTATATACATATACATACATACATATACATATAAATATAATTAGTTATAAATAAATATTATTTTCAAGATAAACTCATATACACTAGTGTTTCATGCCAAACCTGCAATCGTCAGTATGGGAGGAAACAATACTCGCCGGTCACACAGTTCAAACACAGATACGGAAGTCATGTTTGACTCAGTAGCTGAGGCGCATACACATGCTCTAACGTGCATTGTCTAGAAATGGGAAGTTAACATCTAAATAGCAAACACAGCAGCTCTCCAGCAAGTAGTCGAGTGAGAACTCAATAGGTGTGGCCTAGATTTATGCAGGCTTGTTGTCAACTTAACTTAAAGTGCTCAACCGTATGTAGGTGTGTGTGTATATATATATATATATATATATATATATTACATACACACATTACTGTTTTAGGCATTTGTAAGGAATGGGTACACAGAGGATTTCAGTTCTTATGGAGTCAGTTTCTAATATTGATGGAGAATCCAGAGTCAGTCCCGGAAATTGCCGAATCAGTTTACGATTTGAAAGCCACCTTTTTTTTTTAAAGGAAGTTTTTTTTTTTTACAATTTTTTTTGAGGGGCTAAAACTTAAATCCTAACGTAACCCTTCGTATGTTTAGTGTCTGCAATTTTACATTTGTTTTGCAGCTTTCAAATGATAAAATTCTTTAGTTATTTCCAGGACCGACTCCGGATTCTCCATTAATATTCAGAACTGATTCCATAAGAACTGAAATCCTCTGGGTGCCAATTATAAAATATTATAATATGGATATTAGTTTCAGAATTTACAATGAACCAGAACACCAGGCAGTTCATCTATGCTGACGACTTTTGCATAACATCCCAAGAGAGTACGTTTGAATCAATAGAACTTAACTCGGCCTTAGATGAGCTACTCCTCTACTACGAGAGTGACCACCTGCATACAAACCAAGTCTGCTCGTTGTGCTTGTTTTACAAGTACTTCAATGGATTGTGCTCCGATGAAGTTGCTGCTCTGGTGCCCACTCAACGTAAATACACTAGACAAACCCGACAATCAGCTAAATTCCATCCATTCACTGTGGAGGTCCCCAGATGCCGGAGAGCCTTCTACTCCAATAGTTTCTTTCCTCGTGCTGCCGGCATCTGGAACTCTCTCCTTGCTCCCCTGACTGTACCGACATGCAGAAATTTAAAACTAATGTGAACAAGCATCTCGCTGCACAGCTCCTAACTTAGGATGACCCCAAAACCTTCACCCTACTTCTTAGTAGCCCCTTATGTCTACAGTGACAGTTCACCCCAAACAAGGCAATCTGTGTTGAAACAAAAATAAAAATTAAAAAAAGACAAAAATGAAAGTCAGCTCGCGAAACATCCTACGGAAACTGATCAACTCCAAGTGAAGAGTCACAGCGCACACACACAAAGATGTACTGCCTTGGCGCTGTGCGATTCTTCTGCAGAGTATGCTTGTCTTGTTTGGGAGAGATCAATGCATGCCAAAAAACTAGACAGCATTGAAACCTGCCGCTTGATCACTGGCTGCCTGAAGCCTACCAACCTGAACAACCGGCATCAACTCACTGGCATTGCCCCTACAGATGTGAGACAAGAAGTTGCCAGCCGAGTAGAGATCACAAAGACTATCAGTGATGAACGCCATCTCTTTCATGGATGTGAATCAATGACTGAAGTGAAGGAGAAGCTTCCTCAGCCATGTCGGACCCCTAACAACATCTCAGGAAGAGACCAGACTACAGCTGTGGACCAAACAGATACAGAATGGCCCCCTTTCTTCTGACATGGGAATCTAAGGCACTCTCTTCCGGTTCAGAAGCACCCTGGTTCCAGTGGAGAACACTCAACCGCCTGAGAATGGGAATAGGGTGATCAAAGTTGCTATTAGATGTGGTTACAAAACTGACCCAACCATCTTCGAATATGGAGAGGAGGACCATACGATGCAACACTGCCTTATCTGCTCTCTACTGCCAGTGCAGCTTGAAAGATCTTGCAGAATGCAACAATAATGCAAAGGACTGCGTAAAAAAGTGAGATATTGTTGTATGATTAAATGCTTCAAAGACATGCAAAGAGGTATTTACTTCAACATGAGTAGAGCTTAATAGCCGTATAAATTATACTTATGTTAAGTAAGCAACAGACAGTTAGCCTGACGATCTCTTGGGAGTGGAGCAAACGTTTTTGTAATAGTAACAGTCGTACTAATGTTAGAAGCGTTAATAATAATACCAACTTATGCAATAAGTAGAATAAAAATAATTGCCCAATAAGGAATAATTGTGTAAAAGCTAATGTCATATACAAAGGAACAGTAAATAATATCAACAATGAATAAAAATTATCCAAGAAAAATCATTTTAAGTATAGATATAATCACTACATGAATACATTGAGTGAAAAATACAGAATTATCTAAATATATACAAGAAAAAAAATATTAGCTTTAATATCAATTGAGAAATCTGAAAATTAACTCCTGCTTGCAATATAAATAGGAACTGTAAATTATGCTTAGAGGAAAAATAATAAACTTTAAATAATCAAATTAATTAATAAAATAAATAAATGCAGCCGAATGAACAAATACTTGATTTGCTATATAAGCATAGGTTAAGTTAAAAAAGCAATGCTTAAATTGTAAAATGAAAAAAAACAACAAAAAAAACAATTGTCCAAATAATTAATAATCAATTTTTTTATACAGAACAAAAAATAATTGTATTTAATTGAACAAATAATTAACACTTAATATATAAACGTTAATAAAGAATTTGAATAAAAAATAATTTTCTATTAATAAAAACAAACAAAAAACAGTAAGATTAAAAAATGTTAATATATGAATTAAAAAAATAAAAGATGGGTAAATAACTCATCTCCTCCGGTCTCACCTCGTTTTATACGGAAATACATGACCATCAGATAAAACTGAAACTACAGTAAAATGTTAAAGCAAAGTGCATTAAAAATTTTTTTATTTTAAATCATTATTTATGTTAAGTTAAGCATATGTTTATATATTTCTATGTATAGGATTCACTCCTAAACCAATTAATCGATCATTATTTTGGTACACAGCTGATAGGCCGAAGGGTGGTTAGTTTTAGTTTTATGCGAATGGGGCAAAGAGGAGGTGGAAGCCCTTCATGAAAATTCAGATACCTCAGTGAAAGTTTAACAACAAGTATTAAAAATTAATAAATATTCAACTTTCACTTTCTTTGGAATATATAAAAAAATGTTTTATGGGGCATAATATAGACACAACATTTCATTTGAAAATTTAAATATTTCAGATTTTCATTGAATTTGATCAATAGTCATGAGACACCAATTAAGCAAGATTCAAGCGAGTTTCAATTTCTTAAGACCCTTAAGCTTTAGACTTTAATTTTAGACATTTTCTAGAATTAAAATCATGTAATGTATTTTGATCAAACTTGGAATAAGGGTTCTAAACATAAGGTAGCATTATATCTTGATTTTAATCTTATAGAGAAATAAAATGGTACAAAACTTTTGTTTGGGGAATCAATTTTACCCGTCCTGGGACATGTATTCTTCTAGTAATACATATAACAGCTGGGTAGTTTTGCATAGTTTCCGATGGTGCGAATTTCATTCCTGGTAAAAGCCACGATTTAAAAAGAAGCCCAACTTTCAAGATTGTACCAACAGAAACCAAATTGAGCCAAGCTCAGTTTTAAACTTAATTTCTATTTGTGTACATTGTTATTTTCATTACTGGCAGCCACAAACATTTTGATCGCTAGTTCAATGAAATATATCAACCGTTTCTTATCTTCACAGGGAATCCCAAATAAAATTGGTTTTGAACACAAAAACATTCAAGTTGAAAATAAAAAGTCAATAAGATCTATTGTAGTCAACAAATTACGCCACAGGTTATTTCATAACCAAGAATATCTGGCAGACATTTTTTGGTGGAATCATTATCATAAGAGAGAAGAAAGAGCGGGGGGGGGGGGAGAAAAAGGGGGATTGTGTTCTGACATCAATAACCCCAAAAAGGGTTGAAACAAACCATCATACTTAATGTTGACTATTAATAACAGTGAAAATACCAGGATAAACATTTCATTACGTCACAATTTCAAGCACACACACACCTTTTAGATCGATCTGTCAGTGATTAACCAACACATCAGCACAATTGCCATGCACATTAGTTGCCAGTGCCATACAATCATACACTAACTGTACGCATCCATTTAGAAAAGGGCAATAACTCATGTTTAGAAAGGGCAATGTGTTAAAATAAAAATTTTGATTTTTATTTGTTGATTGATAAGATCTTTTTATTGAATTCATTGTTTTATATAGGGTGACCCCTCAAAAATGTCACCCATGGAATCATTAATAAAGTGTCCAATCCTTTCTGCCATCCAACCATATTTGGTACAAATAAGCTTCAGTCTGTGCCCAATTTGTCCAAGTTTCTGCCATGATATGTTTTAACACCTATACGAGGCAAGATTTTTTTTTTTGCTCAAAGGTATTAATAAGTGACTTTCAAACTTACAGCATCTAGTATTTCCATCTAAGTACTGATCAGGCTAAAATGTTGCTTATTTTCACTGATCAAATAATTACACTGATTTACAAAGAAATTGAGGCAAGCACAAAAATACCTGTTTTCACCTAATTTGGGGGTCGAATTCAAATTTGAAATCCGTTTTTACTCATCACCTCTAGTTTTTTTTTTTAGATACGCATAGTGTGCATTTTATGCATATACAGTACATAAATGCGTATATCCATTCAGGACTAATTCTAATATTGTGAGACTTATGGCTTTTTTTTTAGTTATTATGCACTAAATGTAAGTGATAGCATTACATTATATATATATATAGTTATATATGAAGACGGATTTTGGCAGTTAAGAAGTTGCTAAAGTCTTACGAGGATATGGGGTGGCGAATGTCACTCAAGATTCATTTTCTCAATTCCCACCTCAACTTCTTCCCGACAAACTTTGGAGCAGTGAGTGATGAACATGGAGAAAGATTCCACCAAGACATTACAAAGATGGAGAACAACTATCAAGGCAAATGAAACCCTGGCATGATGGGAGACTTCTGCTGGATGCTCATGTGTGACATCCCGGAGGCAAAATACACCAGATCTTTAAGAAAACACTTTTGACTGTCTGTGGTATTAGGAATTGTGTAATTGTGTCATCCAAGTATATTTATTCAATCAGTGTTCTTTATCTATCCTGTTTTATCTGTTATAAGCTGCTGCAACTCTTGAAATATGCACATTTATTCTGTTTATACTAAAATGTAGCAAAAACATCTATCTTTATTCTTGCCTCAGACCAAATTTTTTTTTGTAAACCAGTGTAATCGGTGTTTCAGCATAATGTCGTCATAAGTTATCTGCAATAATGATTGATTACCGCGTACAGATATATAGGAAGGCAGATAATGTTACCGTTACACTTAAATCAGTGGCCTTTTGACAAGGAGCAAACTGTAGTATCTGTTTTGAAACTACACTTCATCTTTTCTGTCCTAGGTCAATGAAAAAGAAATCCTTCTAGACTGGAGCAATTTTTGTTTTTGTCCCAATCCAAAGTCCCCCACCCTATTTTGGAGAGCCGAATTTTCTCCCACGTTAAAAACTGGCCTTGTGTCTTACTTTGCCCTCGTTCGGAGACAAGTAAATAGAGACTATCAATTTTAAGTTTATGTACACTATAGATTAGCACAACTCGTGCCATGAAAATTAATTAGCAACGGCACCTGCATTAATTATTCACTCACTCTAAATATTCATTTAGCAAAGAGGAGATAACAGTAAGCTTAGAAAGTTAACACCTAAAATATAATGGTCAAGGTTCAATGTAACGGGTTCATACTTGTTTGCAGTTAAAAGCTCTTTCAAGTATCAAGTTAGGTCTTGTAATACAAAGGAAACTTTTACACTTAATTTAATCCTCCTTCAGCAGACAAATAAAAAAAAACAAAAAAAAAAACTCTAGAAACATTATATTATTTAGTTTTGTGTGTATTATATATGAAAATATATTTATGACAATTAATCTACACAAAGGCTTCCATGTTTCTTCCCCACAGGGAATTGTCAGTTTAATTCCATGTGGGGATGAAACATGGATGCATCTGTAGCTTAATTACAATAAATATATTTTCATATTACTAAGCTCTACTATTGAGCACTGTTGAAGTAAATAATGAAAATCTATACATATATTATATCACCGTATATTATAAGGTATTATTTCATGTGTGTACATGTATGCGTGCGTTCACTGCATTGGCTGCGATCGTCCCCACTCATTGTGCCGGTCCAAAGATGTTGTGCGATCTCAGTCAGTGCCGCAACAAAAAATTCTCAGCCCAAGTAAAACCATGAGTCCAGTTTATAACAAGTTACAGGTTTATTTGTTGGAGGTTACAAAAGATACTCGTGTTCTTAGGTTGAATGGTAGACTTGCAAAATGAGATCTTTTTCGAAATAAAGTATAAGTCCGATCAACTCAATTCTTTTAGCTAAGAGCCCCAAATGAGCACACATTGCCTGGAGAGACACCCAGCTTCAACTGTGGCACAACGTGTGAACCCTTTTTGGGGAGCTGGCACTTCCCATTGCATTTTGCAATCCTTGTACCAAACTTAGAGACGGGTACAGTAATTCTCTGCGCTTTGGACGCGTGTGTGCGCCTGCACCTTAGTCGTTTTTTGGAGGACTGAAGGTCGGTGTCAAACCAATTCAATGACAGATGCACGTGACAGGTTCAAGAGATCAGATGTGTTGGAAAGCCAGAACAGATTCTTAAATCATAACAAAACATTTATCGAAACTACGAACAATGTGTTGTATATTGTGCCTTCTTTCTCTCCCCATTTTTATCGCTCAGTCTGGGGCAAGAACAGTCGGCTTTTCAAACTTGAATGGAGAAGACGCATGCTTGCCACGTTGGCCGACCTCAATCAAATCTTCGAGCGTTAATTATGTTCCTTTTCGAAATATAATAAATTATATTTTTATATAAAAAGTAAAAGGGTTTGTTCCATCATTACATAACATTCATTTCCAGCCCTACCAACGAAACAGCATGCAGCAACAACCAAATACCCCTCCAGACAGACAAAGTATGAACCCTTTAGGTTAAAAGGGATGTGCCTACTGAGAGCTTGGTACCGTGCCAGGATACTAAGCACCCTTCCAAAGACGTCTCCAGGGCACGGATCACCAACTCACACTTTCTGGCCATGACTATTGCCAAACGTGATTGCTCATGGGTGATAATGACCATATTTCGTCCCGTTCCAATAATCGCTTCCGGAAAACGACTTTGGTTTTCAGAGAGCTGGTGAACATTTTTGTAACAAACTTCCTGTCATGCCCAGAGGACCAGGTTTCCTCCCTCCCATCTCGTGGAGTCCTTTGACCCTGACCAGAAATCCTGGATTCCAGTCTTTCTCACTGGTCACCATTCGACCACCCAGAAGTTGACTGCTGGAGATATCCATTAGAGATAACAACCAAACAGTCTACTCAAGAGGGCTTATCATAGAAACAATCTAAGAACATTACTTTCTGGGGTCAGCATGATTCTGTTTTTAAAAGGCACTTATTTCATTTCAAAGAGAAATTAGATTCTGGGTAGCCCGATATAAAACCAAAGACATTTTCAAATTTTTCTGTGCGCCCCCCCCCACCCTTTGACCGAGCATCTAACAACGTCTGCCATTCTCGTGCACCACTAAAACCTGCAGCTTACTGCAGGTTTACAATGTATATATGCTTACAATATTATAAGTTATGATATAAATGTATATACATTTATATATATACATTATATATATATATATAAGAGCTGTGATACAGCGAAACAGTTTGTATGTGGATGACTATATAAAGCTCCCTTTCTTGGGTAGAGCTTATTTTTCAGGATATCGCCAACTGTCACTAGTTTTAAGGCATAGTTGATTTGGTAAAACTAATTCGAGCTCCCTTCACTTGACAATGTTTAAATTGTAGATATTGTAGTGGAAAATAAAAACATAAGACCTACCCGTAATACCAGACCAGGCCATGTGAAACAACAGAGTTAAAGCAAATGGCTGGTTTTATATGAAAGGAAGTACCGAATGATCATGTGACCTATTTTGCATTACATGATGGGAGTCCCCATAAAGAGGACAGAAAATGAGAAAGCGATTGTCTTTGTTGGTTCATTCCGGATTGAGACCAGTGAAGGTGGAGGTCGGATTTGGTGCTGTCAGAAGATTGAGATTTGAGTTCAAGAGTGGTGTGTGCGACGGATTGGGTGCCCTGGGAAGGGAGACAAGAAGGTGTTTTCGGACGACAAGCTATTTCGGCGGCCTACCTACATAACAGGATGGGTGACAGAATCAAATTAAGCAGTGACGTATTGAAGGCGTACGCTGGTGATGGAGACGTAGTGCGATGGCTGTCTAAATTGAAGATGGTCGCAAGGTTGCAGAAAATTGAGGATGTGGCAACCTTGATTCCATTATATTTGGAAGGAAATGCACTTTCGGTCTACCTGGAAATGAATGACGCTGAACAAGACGACGCAGATTTGATAGAGGCAAGACTAAAGACCGCTTTCGCAGAAAGCGTTTTCGACGCCTATAGCAAAATGCGCAGGATCACATGAACAGGGGAGCCAGTAGATGTCTTTGCGACAGAGATCCGGAGGCTAGCGGGACTGGCGGGTTATGCAGGGATGAGCCTTGAAAAAACGGTGAAAATGACGTTTGTGACTGGTCTTCCTGATAGTGTGTCCACAGAGCTGCAGAGACTGACAATGATCGAGAGCATAAACATGGATGAAGTGCTGACCCATGCCAGGGTGCTGACAAAGAAGAGTCACCAGTTGGAGGCAACCGCGAGTGTAAGCCTGATGGGAGGGAAGTCCGCAGTTAAGGAGAATCTCTCGTGGGGGCAGTCACCTGGAAAAGCCCCAGTGAAATGTTTTCGATGCCAGGGGCCTCATTTTGTACGGGACTGCCGAGAACCTAAGCCTGGCATAACCTGCTTCCGTTGTGGACAAACTGGGCATATCAGCCGAACCTGCACGGTGCAGGGAAACGATTAGAGGGGTGCCATAGCGCCAGTGGCTACCCCCCTATCAAGTGACGGCGCATAGGACTGCATTACCACAGGTGGAGGTCACCGCAAACGGGAAGAGAGCCAAAGCCCTGGTTGATACCGGCTGCACGACCACGTTGGTGACAACGGATGTTGCTAAATCTTGGCATGGAACGACCAGTGTGAGGGCGGTTGATGGCTGTGAGGTGATGGGCCGAGGAATGTGCACTGTGAGAATAATAGTGAGAGAGACCGAACTTGAGGTGAGGGCAATTGTGATGGAGCGGCTTATTGCAGGTGTTGATGTTGTGTTGGGCCTGGATGTCATCGATCGACTAGGGGGTGCTATGTTTAGCATGGGCATGATCACATTTGGATGCGAGCGCCCAGTCAGATTGGCAGGAATGGAGAGTGTTAAACCCAAGAAGGCAGAACCGTGCCAAATCAAAGACAAAGACTTTCAGGACAGTTTTGATGGAGATAAGTGGACGGTGGAATGGCGTTGGGTTTCAAAGCCGCCAATACTAAAAAATCAAGTTGGGTGCTACGAAAGTACTCTGAATGGTGACACAAGGGCTGAATTTGAGAAAGAGATAGCGAGGTGGATTGAGGGAGGTATCCTTGTACCATGGTCCGGGGAAGCAGACGGAGTCCTACCACTCATGGCGGTAGTCCAGCCCACCAAAGGGAAGGTTAGGCCAGTATTGGACTACAGAGAGCTAAACCAGCATATTGCTTGCCACACAGAGGACGGTATCGAGGTTTGCGAGGAAGTAATGCGAGAGTGGAGGAAGATGGAGCGGGCAAGCAAGATTGTGGACCTAAAATCAGCCTACCTCCACATAGACGAGAGGCTATGGCGGTACCAGCTGGTTAAGTTCAAGGGTCAGACCGTTTGCTTGACAAGGTTGGGTTTTGGGCTCAGTTCTGCACCCAAAATTATGACTGCAATTTTGAAAACAGTGCTGGGGAAAAATAACGAGGTGGAGAGGGCCACAAGCTCATATATTGATGACATCCTGGTGGAGGAAGGAAAACTGTCTGCGGAAAGTGTTAGCAATCACGTTGGAAGATATGGGTTGATTGCGAAGCCACCTGAGCCACTAGAAAATGGCATGGCCCTAGGACTAAAGCTGCAAAGGAATAAGGAGGGGACGTTGATGTTCGGATGGGGTAATGAGGTGCCCGATATCTCAGACGGACTGACTAAGAGAGAGCTGTTCTCCATATGTGGGAAGCTGGTTGGCCACTACCCCATTTGCAGGTGGCTCAGAGTAGCATGCCGCTATATAAAAAGGCGGACCGATGGCGGCCGCTGGGATGACACAGTGACTGAGGATGTTGTGCAGTTGATACGCGAGGTGGTGGAGGAGGTTAACGTGGAAGACCCCGTCAAAGGAAAATGGCGTGTCGAACGGGGCAAAGAAGGTGTGATCTGGTGTGATGCTAGCACTCTGGCTCTCGGTGTACTGCTTGAAATTGGAGGAGCAACAGTGGAGGATGCCGCTTGGCTACGCAAAAGGAATGACCATGCCCACATAAATGTTGCAGAGCTCGAGGCTGCAGCAAAGGGAGTGAACCTGGCTCTAAAGTGGGGCTTGAAAAATGCAGAGTTGAAAACGGACTCGGCCACAGTGGCCTCCTGGATCCAGTCAGAAGTCTCAGGAGACAAGAGAGTAAGGACCAAGGGAGCAGCTGGGATGCTGATCAAGCGTAGGCTCGGGATTTTGGGAGACTTGATTCGCGAGTTTGGACTGAGAGTGTCGGTTACGCTTGTCCCAACTCAAAAGAACAGAGCAGATGCCCTGACCCGAGTAAAGAAGGCCTGGCTTAAAGAGAAGGATGCAGCGGCTGTGTGCGCCGTTAGTGAGGAAGCGAGAGAGCTGCATGAAATGCACCACTTTAGGAAAGAGAGGACACTTTTTCTTGCAAGAAAGGTGAACCCAAGTGTGACAAAGGAGGCGGTTAAAGAGGTGGTGGAACAATGCAGAGAGTGTCAATCAATTGACCCTGCCCCATCCAGGCACGAGAGAGGGGAATTACAGGTGACTGAAACTTGGAAACGGCTGGCCATTGACGTCACGCATTATAGGAACGATATATTCCTGTCAATGGTCGACTGTGGACCTGGGAGAGTGGCAATCTGGCGTAAGTTGAGAGCGGAAACCGCGAGTGAAATCTGCAGAGCCGTGGAGGTGATGTTTTTGGAGAGGGGGCCAGTGGAGGAAATATTACTGGATAATGGTGCCGCCTTCCGCTCTGAAGACTTTGCAGAGCTGTGTGCCAGGTGGGGAACCCGGCAATTTTTTCGGGCTGCATATCGACCGAGAGGAAATGGGATTGTCGAAAGGCATCACCGAACCATAAAGGCTGTTGCAGAGAGAGGCAGAATCTCACCAGAAGAGGCGGTATTTTGGTACAACATGTCTCCAAAGAGTGGTCAAGATGAAGAGTCAGCGCCACATCAGTCAGTCTTTCGGTATGAGTGCCGTCATCCTCTTGCTAGAACGAACATGAGTGAAGAGGGACAAGGATCCATCACAGTTGGTGAAGAAGTGTGGGTCAAGCCACCGGGAGCTCTATGCACTACACGGAGACGAGGAAGTCTGTAAACAATGTGAGTGTTGACGGGATGCCGCGACACGTGCTTGACATACGTCGTGTCTCTCTGCCATCAAATGGAGATGCTGAGGAAGAAGTCGGTGAACCCCCGTTGGAAGCACCCCCGCGACGCTCTAATCGTGAGAGGAGACAACCGGTCTGGATGGCTGACTATGCGAGGTGAGATGTGATTTTAAGATCACGGGGGCATGTAGTGGAAAATAAAATCATAAGACCTACCCGTAATACCAGACCAGGCCATGTGGAACAACAGAGTTAAAGCAAATGGCTGGTTTTATATGAAAGGAAGTACCGAATGATCATGTGACCTATTTTGCATTGCATGATGGGAGTCCCCATAAAGAGGACAGGAAATGAGAAAGCAATTGTCTTTGTTGGTTCATTCCGGATTGACACCAGTGAATGTGGAGGTCGGATTTGGTGCTGTCAGAAGACTGAGATTTGAGTTCAAGAGTGGTGTGTGCAACGGATTGGGTGCCCTGGGAAAAGAGACAAGAAGGTGTTTTCGGACGACAGATATCACTTACATTCAGCCATAGCGCAGGGGTAGAGGCGCTGACTGTCACCTCGACGGTTGAGTTTCGATCCCGGCTTGAGGCACTAGCTGGTCTAGCCGAACTGAAGAGCTGTGATACAGGAAGCAGTCTGTATGTGTATAACTTACATATATATATATATATATATATATATATAATTTTTGTTAAAAAAAAACATATGCAGCAACATCTAATGTTTCTTTTTCAAAACTCGAAAATAATTTGAATCCATCAATATTAATTCCAAGTATATATATTTTTCTTTACTACGGCAACTAAGTTAGATACAATTCTAGGAAGGGAAGACATAATCTTTTCCAACATCCCTTGAAAAACAACTGCTCTTTATAAAATAGATTTTTAATTTCTAGGGCGATGGTTCTTCATATATCACTCTTATCTTATAAAAAGAAAAGTTGTAATTCAGTTTGTGTGTCCTGACCAAAATCAGAAACTACACAAGGTACACTTTCTTACAGCCTTCTCAAGCCTTACAGATTCAGTGTGACCCCATACATGGTTAAAAAGAAAAAGAATGCAACTGTAATATTCATTCCTATGGGGGGGGGGGTCACCAGGGTACGGGTGTGGAGAAGTAAATTACATTTATGAATATGGCATATAAGAGCTACAATCTTCCACCCTATAATAAACACCAATGTGTGTATTTATTTGTATATAAATACATATTTCTACATATCCGCCCTGCCACACAAAATTTAGCGAGTAAAAAAAACTGCTGGATGAAACCACTTCAAGTGTTTAGGGCAATGAAAAAAGCAAGTCAGACAGCCCCCTCCCCTCCCTCCCCCACCGTCTAAATTAATTCGAACAGAATTTCCATAATGAGACGTTTTTTTCTTTCTATACCGATTGATACGTTTTTTCTTTATCTTTTTATCGTTTTTCAATTTGAATAGTTTTCTTTTTCAACTTCACTGATTGAGACGTTATTTTATATAAATATGAATATTAGTGCGAACACTAGCGAAGCATACTTTTTTGGTGCTTCTTGAGTTCAACCCCTATATGTAAAAAAGGAACTCTTTTTAAGAAGAGTTAATTAAAGAGGAGATAACCATTGATTAAAATCTACAGAATAGTTTAAGCCCCATCCCAAGAATGGGTTTCTAAATAACGTCATTACTTCAGCATTTTTTTTTTGTATTCCTTCAGTTTACGTATCGTGCTGAAATAATAACGTTATTATTTAGAAAGCCATTCTTAACATGGGGAAGGGGGGCTTTCTTAACTATTCTGTAGATTTTAATCAATCGTTATCTCCCCTTTAATTAACTCTTAAGAGAATTCTAGTTTTCATATAGGGGTTGAACTCAAGAAGCACCTTTTTTCTCCTTAGTTTTGACGGAGGGTGTACACTCGTAATACATAAGGCGAAAAAAATACAAAGTATCCATTCAGTCTGCGTGGATAGTAATGAAAATGATATTTCAGACTTATGCGAGACTGACTGACCCACAAATGGACAGAGCCCATGAAAGAAGTGCGTGGATGACTCTATAGAGGCTATTTCAAACTGAAGTATAATAAAGCGACCAAGGAAGCAGCTCAGAGATGCGAGGACGGCCTCTAAAAACTACCTACTTGAAAGAAGGAAGGGATTCTTCAAAAAAACAATTATTTCTGAACTAAGAAAAACAAGTTTGAAAATAGAAACCGAGTGTCAAAACACTTTACCACACCTAAATAATAAGAACTGGACACCATCACCCACCTACCCTCGCTCGTACGTACGTACACACACACACACACTTAGTGGAGGAGGGCGGGGAGTCGTTGGTTAAGGCTGCTTGTTAACTGATCAGGATTCGGAAAGATTTCAGAATAGAAATGGAGAATGCCAAGTTAAAGAGAATCTAATGATGTGCTAGAGAAACAGGAAGTTGGTACCAACTTCAAACAGCTGTCGTTATTGGTCTCAGATTAAAGAGAGCCGGAGGGGAGAGGAAAAGCAGGGCTTGACATAGATTTTATAATAAAGCTCTCCTTTGTGGGTTTAACAGACAGACCTCTTAGAAAAGGAAAAAAGGAATTGGATAAGAATAGCGGATGGATTGATTAATTGTAATTTTTTTCTTTATTAAAATTGCCGTCTAATAAGTTCAAACAAACTCGTTTAAAGTTGATAACTACCTTCTAATAAGTTGCTGTTTTCAGCATCCCAAATTGTCTCTTCAATTAATGCGTATTTCACTTAGTGAAACGGAGTTACTTCCCTTGCATTTTTAACCATTTTCACACAAGCGACGTTAAATCATAGTAAAAAGTAAATTCCTATGAATCAACATAGTATGACTTTTTTTTTGACTGGCTTCATTGTTTTGCTGGCATAGGTTTTTACCAGATTCTTTCCAGAGTCAGGTACTCACAGGAGGGACCACTTAGAGGTTGCTAATGTCCATAAGTGAAATTGGTTCTATGGAACCAACTGGATTCCAACTTGGTGCAGCCATATCGTCAGTGTTGTTATCCACTTCACTATCGCCACCTATTGTGGTGAAACTCATAAGTAAAAACTTATTTGAAGCAGTCGATTGATCATTAGATGGGTAAACATATGTTGCCAGAATGACCACCAGATGAGTGAATGTTAGCGGTTCAAGCTGAACAAACAAATGTAGAAGGCCTGAGCAACCAGCGGAGCGGCGAATGTAGGTGATTTGGACATGAGTAACACTGAAGTTTGTTGTTGAATTTAGCTGGCCCCCTATAATTCACATTACAACACTTATTTTCTATTATATAAAGAAAAGATGTAATTTTATGCGTGTTCTGAGAAAAGTCAGAAACTACACAAGATACACTTACAAACTTTACATCAGATTCAATATGACCCCATACATTGTTTTTTAAAAAACACAAAATACCTGTAATATTCATTCCCTTGGTGCGTCACCAGGGACTAAATTAGTGCCGAGGCGGGGAGGGGGCAAATTACATCTGTTCTTATTGGTAGTTGAAAAGATGAAATTAGGTCATTCAGCTTTCCCTTTCTATTACATTTAACCAGTTGCCACAGAGAGGTAGGAGGATAAAAGAAACAGGTTAGACTTTTAAAAAAAAATGTTATTTTGTCATTCATGCTATTAGTTTGTCATTCATGCTATTAGTTTGTCATTCATGCTATTAGTTTGTCATTCATGCTATTAGTTTGTCATTCATGCTATTAGTTATAAAATTAACTCACTTGAAAGGAATATTGTAAAGATATTATTTGACGTGTGTGTCACCATCAACCGTAGAATGTAATTCAGGTAAAAATAAAATTGGTTAAACCTCAAGATGATTTGAGACTCTAATGTAGAGAAAAATGTCATTTTGTCCAAAATGTTCATATCACTGTCTCCAAGACTGTCACTGTCAATTACTGGTGTTGAAAAGGTGTAATATCTTTGAGGATAACGTATAGTATATCTGACATTTGTTGGTTTCTTCCATCTCTGTCGTCATCATATTTTTGAAATAAGTTTTTTGGGGTTCTAAACTATACTTTTTACAGTAAGAAGGTCATTACCTGTGAATATCTGGCGCTCGGCTTTAACATTATTTAGATAAGTAAATAAAAGGAAATGAAATATAGTTTAACTTTAAAATCCTCTTCGAGAATATGCCAGTCTCCTGAAAAGGATCCAGAACATCTTAATATCTTTAAGACATGTTGGTACAAGACAGTCTCAAGTAGAAAACTATACAAAACTATTTAACTGGTATTACAGCATACGTCACAAAATATTGAAAATCTAGCACAATGAATTTGAATTTATAAATACAATGAATTTATAAATACATTGAATTTATAAATACATATGCAATTGCTGGAAATAGAAAAGAGTTGTTGATAATCGAAACATTGCTAAAAAGGGAAAATAAACAAATAAAAAAAAACCCACAAATGTTAGAAGAGATGTTTAACGTGCTTTCTGCGAGTAGCTGTACAATAATGTGGATAATCTAGCCAACTTACAGCTGACTTTCTTTGGATGACTTCAAGTTGGATATTGTTCCAAACTTCCATCAAGAGAGTTTTTAAGAATTCTATGTCTGTGACCTTTTTCCTTTGTAATTGATGTAACAGTAACATTTGGATTGTAGAATCCATTACGTTGAGATCTGGATTTTTAGATCAAATTCAGGGAACTACTGCCATCAATATTAACCGTTAGAGTGTTACAGCTGTCAATCAAGGGAATAGTGTATCAGGCATGTGTGGACGTGTGGTGATCTATGGAAGTGAAGAGTTTAGGATGTGTGTTGCATAGAGAAAAATGACATAAGAAATGATACGATTGATGTGTAATGTGAGGCTCAAAGACAGGCTTAGATCTGATGACTTTAGAGAAAGATTAAATCTGGACAGTATATGGAAATATGTGAAGAATAGGAGATTTCGTTGGTATAATCACTTTAAAAGAATGGATGCCAGTTCTTGGGTTAGTAGTCGTAGAACAATTGAGGTAGCATGGTAAGTTGGCAGCAGAGGGAAAACATGGGAGGAATTAATAAGGATCGATTTGAGAGAAAGATAATGACCTGGCTAGAGATAGCTTAGTTTGGAAGTCAATTTCTAAAATTTGCCCAATGCATGGCAGTATATAAAACGGACGTTAAACCAAACACGATGATTCGTTTGGTTCAATGAAGTCAGGAGCATTTGGATCCGAGCCAGCTGAAGGGTCTTTAGAGGTATGGGCCTTTATTTAATCTTGTTTATTTTTTAGCTCATTAATCTCCTTCCATTATTTGGTTTATGCTTCGAAACATTTGAGTACCCATTTCATCTCTTTACACTTGCTGATTCAGTTTTCTAATTTTCTTGTTTTTTTCCTTTCTTTTTTCTTTCTGTGCGTGTGTAAGTAGCATCCTGTATTTAGAATATTTTTTATTTAATTTTTTAAAAATTAAAACAAATTTTTTTTTTACTTCAATCCATCCCAAACAAGGGGGTACACTGCCACCGAAACATAAGGGACTACTGCGAATTAGGAACCAGATTTATAGGATCATCCTAAGTGGGGAGTTGTGCAGTGAGATGTTTGTTAACATTACATTTAAATTTCTGCATTTCAGTCAGGGAAACAGGGAGGGAATTCCAAACGCAAGCGGTCTGGGGAAAGAAGCTTTTAGAGTAGAAAGTTTTCCGGTATCTGCAGACCTCGACAGTGAAGGAGTGGGATTTTGCTGCTTGTCTGGTTGGTCCCAGATATTTACATTGAGGGCGCAAAAGTGCAGCAAGATCGTTGGAGCACATTCTGTTGAAGTATTTGTAAAACAAGCACAGGGGTGAAATATTGGGTCGATGATACAGAAGCTGGAGCTTGGTAGACAGTGTAGGAGCTAACAGGTAAGCGACTCTTTTTATGCACCCTGTTCAAGAGGGAGAGACTAATAGTTGGTGCACCAGCCCGGATGTGGCAACAATACTCCATGCATGGGCGATGGTGGGTTTGTAGAGATATAGGATAGTGGCAGGTGCGAGAAGTTTTCTAGCCCGGTAGAGGGAGCCCACCTTCTTTGCTGCAGACTTGGAAGTATCTTCTATGTATTTGTTCGAATTCATATTAACCTTGAATGTTAGGCTGAGGAATTTGAATGTTCGACTATTGGGAAGAGTGCTATAAGCCATGGCAATTGGTGGTTGGTAGGGTTCTTATAATTGTTAAAGAAAAGGAGCTTTGTCTTAGTAGCATTAAATGTCACCATCCATTTACGACCCAATTCCACTACATACTGTTAGTTTCTAAGAATTCAGCCATTGCCTTGGATATATGTGCATTTGATTTGCCCTCATATCAACACTAGAACGTAGAGCCATCAGCAAATATACTCATCTAAGACGTGATTGCATCAAAGAGGTAGTTTATAAAAAATCAGGAATAATAAAGGTCCAAGGATCAACCCCTGGGACACACCTGCATTAATGTAATGTGCAGATGTCCGGCCATCTAGGACGACCTGATCTTTCTTTTAGTTAAGAAAGATTTGCTTATATTAAATATGCGTCCAGTAACACCATACAAATTAAGTTTCTTGAGAAGACCTGCATGTCAGACCTTATCAAAGGCTTTCGACATATCAAGTGCTAATCGCTTAGCTTAACCTTCTTTATCCAATGTATGGTACATACATCGAGAGATGACAGTTACGATATCCATTGTAGAGCATGATTGCCTAAATCCATACTATTGGTCAGAGAGAAGTTTAGCATTTTTACGGTGGTAGACTATAAAACACTTCAGAAATTTCAAATTTTCTTTGTCACATACTTCAGTATTAGCAAGTAAAATAACTACATAAATAGGATTATACTGTCGACTATCCATAATATCAACTTAAAGTATGTCGAAAATATCTACTCGATAATGGGGGATTATTGTGCTAGACAGAATTCGAGTTGACCTGCTGGTCAAATCGACTTTTAACCAAAGGTCACTTAGACAGCAGAAAATGTCAGCAGCCTCTCTGTAATCATTGTAGACTTATGCAGCTGCTCTTCAACTAATATTAGTAACGCATTTAAAGCCGAAATAGTCGCAGAATCTACTAGTAATTTTAAAGTCATTCGGTGTCTCTGGGTGAATGTGTGTGTATGTTGGGTAGGATTAAGAGATATATAAAAAGGTTAGGGTCAATCGGTTTAACAAAGCACATCTAAGTTGTTTATATAATAAGTATTATAATTAGAAAGATCGTCTTGGGGAGGTTCTAGGAGAGTTTCCGTTCGTTAGTTGGAATAGAAAAAACATGGAGGTCTATCATGTTCGTTGGAAGATTTGTTCACCAAATCGTAACTGTACCAAAATGACAGTGTTCTAACGTTAGCTGAAAGTTAAAAAATATGGTGATAGGTCGATCACATTCAACAATAGGGGTGCACAATTAGTTAAAGTTTAATGTGATCCTCTTCAAAAAATATCTGAGTTAAGATATTCTAAATAGGGTGAAATTTCAGTTGCTGCTGTAAGGGAGATAACTCATCTCGATTGACATTGATTTTTAAAATTTAAATGAGGAAATTTTAGATTTCTACAATACTAAATTGTGTTTTAAATGTATTTTAAATTTTATTAAAAATGTTTTACAAAACCTGGATTCCATATATCGGATTGACATCCTCTATTTTATCAACAAACCGGCATAGGCACAAAAACAGAAACCAACCCGAATTCACTTCAACTACAAAAGCTAAAACTGGGGCTATAAAAATCAGCTCCCAGAGACAGTCTAACAAAAAAGTGCAAAAATGTTGATCACGTGGTGTGCTCTCAACTACGTCGGCCAAACCACTGAAACAATATAAAAGCAGACAAAATCTGCCTCTTCTCATTCCAATGAGCCGGAAACAGGGGTTTCGTTTCAACTATCTTCGGGTGCAAGGAGGCTGCTGGAAGAGAAAGAGAGAGAGAGAGAGAAAGAGAGAGAGAGAGAAAAAGAGAGAGATAGAGAAAGAGAGAGAGAGAAAAAGAGAGAGATAGAAAGAGAGAGAGAAAAAGAGAGAGATAGAAAGAGAGAGAGAAAAAGAGAGAGAGAAAAAGAGAGAGATAGAAAGAGAGAGATAGAAAGAGAGAGATAGAAAGAGAGAGATAGAAAGAGAGAGATAGAAAGAGAGAGATAGAAAGAGAGAGATAGAAAGAGAGAGATAGAAAGAGAGAGATAGAAAGAGAGAGATAGAAAGAGAGAGATAGAAAGAGAGAGATAGAAAGAGAGAGATAGAAAGAGAGAGATAGAAAGAGAGAGATAGAAAGAGAGAGATAGAAAGAGAGAAAGAGAGAGAGAGAAAGAGAAAGAGAGAAAGAGAAAGAGAGAAAGAGAAAGAGAGAGAGAGAAAGAGAGATAGAAATAGAGATAGAAAGAGAGATAGAGAGAAAGAGAGAGAGAAAGAGAGAGAGAGAGAAAGAGAGAGAGAAAGAGAGAGAGAGAGAAAGAGAGAGAGAGAGAAAGAGAGATAGAAAGAGAGAGAGAGAGAAAGAGAGAAAGAGAGAGAGATAGAGAGAAAGAGAGAGAGAGAAAGAGATAGAGAGAAAGAGAGATAGAAAGAGAGATAGAAAGAGAGATAGAAAGAGAGATAGAAAGAGAGATAGAAAGAGAGATAGAAAGAGAGATAGAAAGAGAGATAGAGAGAGAGAGAGATAGAAAGAGAGAGAGGGAGAGAAAGAGAGAGAGAGAGATAGAAAGAGAGAGAGGGAGAGAAAGAGAGAGAGGGAGAGAAAGAGATAGAAAGAGAGAGAGAGAGAGAGGTATAAAATAGAAAGGGGGTGTCACACAACATACAGTAAAAGGAAAAGTGTGATAGATAGGAATTAGTAACTTAGTGAGTGAATTGCAAATAAAGACTAATTAGAACAATAACATTGGAATTATTGTAAAAAATATAACTCAATCCCAAAGTCAAGAATATTTTCATGTGTATTTTACATGATTAAGATATGTAGGTCTTAGGGAAACAAACGTTGATTTACTTTGATTTAATATTATATATAATTTATATATATATATATATATATATATATATATATATATATGTGTGTATATATATGACATTTTTTGTATTTTTTTCTGAAGAGGTAGATAGGGGGCAGATAAACGTATTTTGATTTATTCTGCTAGAATCAAAGATGGCGTTGGTTATGGAATAAATACAGGAATTGTTTGAAAAAAAAATCTATCTATAAAAATATTTTCTAAAGTTTTTTCGGGACTTTCTTGGAATGCTTTTCTTGTGTTTTCTGACGAATAATTTTTCTAGAAAATTCAAGAACACCTTGATTGTCTAGTAAAAAAATGAATCTTTACTGGAAAATAAAGATATAGTCGCTGGAATCTGCTTTTCTATTGCCTATTTATAAATGCTCTTGAATTATAAATTAATATCTATTTAGATTCAATTCTGAAAGTTTGACTACAATAAATATATATACATATGTGTGTGTGTGTGTGTGTATGTGATGACTGCAATGTTTCATCAGGCGAGTGCGACTCTTTCATACACTGGCAGATAGCTCTTTAGTCCCGCCAATAAATTACATATCCTTGGGCAAACCTAACACTCATGTCGATCATTGGCCTGGGTTAAGCCAGAAGGCACAAAACTTACATGATTGTGCCCCCTCATGTGCCGTTTAAGGTCACCAGTTGATCGGCACACTTAAGGGCATCGGGAGCATGACAAGCTGTGATTCTGTGCTCGTTTTGGAAAAGAAACAACTATAGATGCTTCATGTAATTTACAAGACCTGCCTTTGACAATAGAGTCTGGTCACACATCTCACAGATCCACCCATCTCCAGAATTGGTTGGTAAGGTTTCATGCTTCCTGCATAGTTTTGCACCACGATCAACCGTGGCTGCTTCAAAACGTGCAGCACTCTTGTAAATCTGCATCCTCTGCTGCCCACGATCAGATGCTAGAGATTCTCAGTTGTCTGCAGGAATAACAAACGACACCAAACTCTTTTTTTACACTATTACAAAATCGTTTTTTGGGTTGTGCTGGGAACTTTTGCCTGAAGTTCACCATGAAGCAACTGTTTTGGGAGTCTGCCGTCATCAAGCCAGACAAGATAACCAGCCCAACGCATCTGGTTCCTGGTCACAAATGTAGCAATACTGATGGTTTAGGCTTGTGTCAGGAAAAAAAACTGTTCCACTTGAGACAGTCCGAGGCAGTGTTGATGAAATCTTTCATGCAGTTTTATATGTGATTGCTACAACATCCATGTTTCAAAGGCATCGGGTAAGGGTGATAACACACTATTGATATACTGACATTTTAGTTGCTATTAAACCAGACTATTTTCCAGCCTGCCAAACGCCTCTGATGCTTTGCTGATTGTCTTATTTCTGCATCAAGAGAACCACCATTGGATAAAATACTACTAAGGTAGACGAAATCCTTGATGACTTGAAGGCACTTCCCATAGACAAAGACATTAGGTTCAACATACAGATCACCAGGAGTGGGAGTGTACATGACTTTAGATTTTTTTTTTTTTTAATCCTAACCGTCAGTCCAAAGTAGGAGCATTCGTTAAGAGATCCATGACTGATCGCATATCCGCTGGGAAGTGTGTCACTAGTTCAGCATCATACGCATATAACAACTCCCTTATAAACCCATCACTAACAAACGTTTTGGCTTGGAATCTTCAGGTCAAATATTTTTTTAAATGTTTTTCGGAATCTAATATAGACACCTATATCACAGCTGTGAAAAGCATACGAGAGCACAGCTGTAAAATAAAGTGAGAACAATGTTGGTGCGGATATATCACCTTGCTTCACTATTATCAATGAGAAGCTCATCGGAGAGCCAACCATTGAAATTAATGCGACCTTTCATATAATAACGAAGTTGCTTGAACTTCTCAGTAAAGGCATGTGTACAGCCACATTTTCCGGAGAGTCTAACAGTTGATCGTGTCAAATGCCTTGGTTAAATCCACAAACACCTGACAAAGAAGCTCACGCTGTTCAATAAACTTTTCTAGAAGCTGCTTAGCAGAAAATATTATCTATGGTCTCTCGTCTGCCTCTAAAACCAAACTGGGACTCAGAAAGGACATCCTGACGGATATACTTCTCGAATCGATTAAACAAGAGCCGTGCAAATACCTTTTCAACTGCTGATAGCAGTGAAATATCACAGCATGTACAACATAATCAGGATGTCATTTATCTAATCTTGGGAAACTGGATCACTATCATAATGACAATGCTACAAAGCGGACCGCACAATGGACATTCATACCACCGAGTTTCAAGGAATGCCATCTAGCCCAGGAGCTTTATTTGAGTTCATCTGTTTTATGCACTTCATTGTTTCGAGAGCATTGTTTCGAGAGTTGGTTCCGCATCAAGCTCAAGATAAGCGGTACACTGAGGAATATCCTCTATTTCAGCAACATCCATGTTTGATGGATTGTGGAAGAGATCACGAAAATGTCCATGCCATTAACGCATAATTTCATCCGAGGTCTTCAACAAGGTTGTTCCACCTTTGCAAGGAGTGGTGTAGTTGAAGAAAACCTCTGAGCCATATGCCTGGTGAAGCAAGGCATAACACGTCTTTAAAATCCAAGCGATCATAGACAGTCTGTATCTCCCTGGATAGGCAAGACCACTGTTTCCTTTTTATTTGGTGCATACATCGCTGAACCTCCCACTTCACAGATGAGAAGTGGGCAGCAAGAGCTGACCCATTCAGAAATGAAGAGTTGAGAAGTTTTAAATGAGTTTGTCGTTTCTTTTCAATTTGAAAGTTGATTTCACTGGAGTTATCAGCAAACCAGTCTCGATGTCTGGGATCCCTTAATCCAAGAATCTCAACACCCGCTTTGCACATGGTATCTTTTACTCTCACCCAATCGCAATCCTAAAAATCCACCTGATCAAAGGCAGATTTGAAGGAACAACTGGATCTTTCAGCTTGGAGACACCCATACGCTTAGGTACTTTGACTCCATTGAAGCGACTTTTCTAGCGAATAGAAATTTTGAGCTTAGCTCTGACCATTAAGTGATCAGTGTCACAGTCGGCACCACGCATTACTCCAACTTTGCAGAAGTTTCTTAGATCCCCACATCGACATACCACTTAATCAAGTAAGTGGCCATGCCTAGACTGAGGATGGAACCAGGTTGCCTTGTTCTTCTGGTGAGAAAAAGTGTTGGTGATTACTAGATTCAGTTCACTACAGAGTTGAAGGAGCAGCATACCATTTGCATCGACTCCACCAAAGGAAACCAGGTTTCATTGTCCGATCTGACCTGCACATTAAAGTAAGCAAGGATTACTAAACTCTCGGCACACAGCAAACCAGTGACAATAGATCTAAGAGTGTGGTAGAAAGAAGTAATATAACCTTCAAGCGAAGAAGCCAAGGTCTGCACAGACGGATAAGATATTCATGTATCGACCAGCAGAAAAAGGAACTCTGAATCTTTTTATGCCAATTGGCTGTTCGATGTTGTCAATTAAGGAGTTCTTAACCATGAAAACACACACACACACACACACACACACGTATTAAAAAGACAAAAGAAAAAAACAAATTAGACCTGGAGAAATCATCAAAAATGAGAGATTTACCGGTTTCGTTCAGATCAACAAATATCTTCAGAAATCATTGATCCATAAAAAACATATCCTGTCTCCACGCATTTCATTTTACCATATATCGTATTTTATCCTCACATACACATACATACACATACATACATACACATATACGCACATATTCATAATGTATTTCTAATTTGCCCTTGAAGTTCTGAGAGGAATGAAATATGTTGGCAATACATTTTCCTATTTTTGTCTTTCAAATATAAATTGGTTTGTTGTGTGGTTTTGATTATTCTTAGATGTGTCAATAACAGACTGCCTGTTTGGTTTAAAATAGTTTCATCGCTAAATGCACAGATGGAATAGATACACTTTAAGAATATTCGTTTTGTAGTAAGTGTGTGTGTGTGTGTGTGTGTGTGTGTGTGTGTGTGTGTGTGTGTGTGTGTGTGTGTGTGTGTTAGTAAAACCCCTTTTTATCTTTTTCCATATCACCCTATTTTTCTTGCTTTGTGGCCAGATATTTTCCTTCATTTTTTGATAAGCATACCGAATTCTTAATGGCACTTTCATAAATGATAAGATGAAGAAAAACTGAAATAGATGTTTATCAATCAAGTAGAATGCGATAAAAATAAAGGAAAAAAATACTTTATTTAAGACTAGCTGAAATACCCCTCCCCGGGTGGGTCCATAATAATCAGACAGGCTTGGAAGCTTTAATTGTAGCAAGATTATATATGGATGTGTGAAAGTCATGTTAAAAACGGTATTTTCTACATAAGGTTAGTAATGGAAGATTCTATCATAAGTTAAAATTAGGAATACATGTCAGGATATTGTGTCACAAACAGAAAGTCTGTAGTAACATGTAGTGGATAAGCTGATTAAATCTTTCTCTTTTTTTAGAAGACGGAAGAGAGCATATGAGGGATGGGTTGAGGGTATTATGTATGTATACTGGAGAAGAAAACTAAAGAACTCTGGAAGCATTGTTAAACCTAAAATGATTGTGTGCTTTCATTATTTACAACTGCTGCTATTAATCAACATGCATTACGGCGGAACAATGAAAAACAAGAGGAGAGAGAATGAACTGCTGCTATGTGTCATTTACACAATGACATCCCAGCTGCCTACAGGATCCAATGTTCAGATAATCTGTTGGGATAAAAACGAAATAATCCCCATAGTGCTACATAAGTGAAAGAGTTTATACACCAAAATACTAAGTTAAGTTTAAAATTTTTTTTTTTTTTCTAATTGAAATCTGCGGTTCCTTCTGCCAATGTTTTTATGTCTTTGTTTACTTCAGATTCATGTTCCCTCATTGACCCCTTTATAAGAAACAATATGATCCACCTTATGACAATCTGTATTCTCACCAAATTTCAAAGTCGAACGTTTAAAATAAGTTATCAGACAGACACGTCTAAATCATATATAGTTTGATATCATGGTTTAAAACCTTCACAAGAAGGTAACCGTCATGACTACCTCCATCTGACAACGTAAGGATGGTCAAAAGTCTTATTTGAGCCTTACTTCTCCATATTGTATGGAGTATTCCTGAAGTTATTCCATGGAAACGTTCATAACTCAAAAACTATTTATCTAATAAGGCTGAAATTTGGCTAAGATCAAAATGTAGTATCTGTTCCGATGGATACTGCACCCCATAAACTGGTATCGTCTTGGCCTTCGGGGCTTGATTTACGCCGGTCTATGGGTCGGTCCTGTGCAGTTTTAGGAGGTGCACCCTCCCAGGCTTTGCCTCCCCTCTTTGGGGAGGAGTAAGTTTATTGCTTACTGCCTGAGGCGGCCCTACCGGGGAATGTCGACGGGGCTGCCCAGGCAATTTTTAATGGCCAGAGTGCTCACCTTCTCGGGTGCTGGCTTTTCAAACCCCACTTTTGCGACCCGACCTTGGGTCACATCTTACTTGTGGGAGTAAGATAACACTGGCCTTGTGCCTAACCTCCTGGAGAGGAGGTAAATAAATACTCTTATCAAAGAGCATCAGACCCATACATCAAATTGGGAAAAAACAGAATTTGAAATGATGTCAAAATTTTGCTTTTGAGCGAGCTTGTCAAATGACTTTGACCTAGATATCTCAAAATTAAATCAGTTCTAAATTTTGACCAAGTTTGGTCATGTATGTGATGTAGACGCTAGGCTGTACACAAACATAGTGACAAACAGACTATACCGAACACATAACTTCGGTCTTGGTGGGGGTAATAAAGAACGTTTAAAATCAATGAAAAACAAAAATTAAAACTGTTCATATTAAAATTATGTATGTGCATATGTTTATATATTTCTATGCAATTAACCGATCATTATGAATTTTGGAACACAGCTTTTAAGCGTAATGGATGGTAGGGTGAGATATACTTAGTTCAATTAAGTTTTATGCAAAGTGGGGAAATGAGAGCCCTTAAAAATTCAGATAATTAGATTTTTGTGAAATTTTAATAGATATTGGACATCAATTAATAAATTTTTCCCAAATTTCAGTTTCTTTGGAATATTTTAAAAGGTTTTTAGTGGGAAGAGTATGGGCACAAACTTTCATTTAAAGATTCAAATATTTCTGATTTGCATTAAATTAGAACATTAGTCATTAGACATCATTAGTCATCAGACATCATTAGTCATTAGACATCAGACATCATTAGTCATTAGACATCATTAGTCATTAGACATCATTAGACATCAATTAGTCATTAGACATCAATTAGTCATCAGACATCAATTAGTCATCAAACATCAATTAGTCATCAATTAGTCATCAGACATCAATTAGTCATCAGACATCAATTAGTCATCAAACATCAATTAGTCATCAATTAGTCATCAGACATCAATTAGTCATCAATTAGTCATCAGACATCAATTAGTCAAGATAACCTGAATTTCAATTAAGCTTAAGCATAAAATTGTAAACATTTTCTCGAATCAAACTCATGTAATGGATTTTGATCAAAATTAGAATAAGAATTCTAGATATAAGGTTTAGTAGCCTTATACGATTTTGATCTTAGTTAGATTACATAAAAGATGGGAGAGAGAGAAAAAAGGGAGCAGAGATTTGTTGGAATTTTCTTCAGTTTATAGAGTCGGGTGGAAAAGGAAGCGGTCCTTATTTTATGTTGTATTTTTGTTGCTGACAATTGAAGAATAAACGAAATGGAATACAAATGACATGGAAGATTTTAACAGGACAGATATTTTTTTTGCAATATAATGGCTTCAGGAATGTTGGAAAAGAGAGACAGACAGAGTTCTAATTTCCAGAGAAAACTGTATCTGTCATGTCCCCGCTTCCATGTCCTAACATTAAAAATTAAAAGTCCAATCCATATAAAAAAATGTTTATCTTTAAAAACTTGTCATTATCAACATTTAATATAATTTTATTAAATATGTTTGAGACAGAAGAATTTGTAATATTTCAAAGACATGATATGATGCATATTTGAATTTGTAAATAGCAACATTGCATGATTATGCATCAGAAAAACGGTCTAGCCAACCTCACAGCGGTTATCGTTTGCCTAACAGACAATCGATGAATTTTGGAGAATTTGCCGAAACAAATAGATTAATTCTTGATCAGATCATCACTTCTTTTTGTTGTTTATTGCCGATTATAAATAATCCTTTAAAGTTAGAATGGAAAATAAAATCAGAGATTAATTGGATTAATATCCAAACCAGCAAAAACTCATCGCTACACTTAGAAAAAAAAAAAGAAAAGAAAAAAAAAAAAAAACTTAAGATGTGTTTATTGAATCTGCCCTTTAGGAGCACAAGCATGAGAAGCAAACATTTAGAAATCGAATTGCGACACGCCGCACCATTTAGAAATCGAATTGCGACACGCAGCACCATTTAGAAATCGAATTGCGACACGCAGCACCATTTAGAAATGGAATTGCGACACGCCGCACCATTTAGAAATCGAATTGCGACACGCCGCACCATTTAGAAATGGAATTGCGACACGCCGCACCATTTAGAAATGGAATTGCGACACGCCGCACCATTTAGAAATGGAATTGCGACACGCCGCACCATTTAGAAATCGAATTGCGACACGCCGCACCATTTAGAAATCGAATTGCGACACGCCGCACCATTTAGAAATCTAATTGCGACACGCCGCACCATTTAGAAATCTAATTGCGACACGCCGCACCATTTAGAAATGGAATTGCGACACGCCGCACCATTTAGAAATGGAATTGCGACACGCCGCACCATTTAGAAATGGAATTGCGACACGCCGCACCATTTAGAAATGGAATTGCGACACGCCGCACCATTTAGAAATGGAATTGCGACACGCCGCACCATTTAGAAATGGAATTGCGACACGCCGCACCATTTAGAAATCGAATTGCGACACGCAGCACCATTTAGAAATCGAATTGCGACACGCCGCACCATTTAGAAATCGAATTGCGACACGCAGCACCATTTAGAAATGGAATTGCGACACGCCGCACCATTTAGAAATCGAATTGCGACACGCCGCACCATTTAGAAATGGAATTGCGACACGCCGCACCATTTAGAAATGGAATTGCGACACGCCGCACCATTTAGAAATCGAATTGCGACACGCCGCACCATTTAGAAATCGAATTGCGACACGCCGCACCATTTAGAAATCTAATTGCGACACGCCGCACCATTTAGAAATGGAATTGCGACACGCCGCACCATTTAGAAATCGAATTGCGACACGCCGCACCATTTAGAAATGGAATTGCGACACGCCGCACCATTTAGAAATCGAATTGCGACACGCCGCACCATTTAGAAATGGAATTGCGACACGCCGCACCATTTAGAAATGGAATTGCGACACGCCGCACCATTTAGAAATGGAATTGCGACACGCCGCACCATTTAGAAATGGAATTGCGACACGCCGCACCATTTAGAAATCGAATTGCGACACGCCGCACCATTTAGAAATCGAATTGCGACACGCCGCACCATTTAGAAATCGAATTGCGACACGCCGCACCATTTAGAAATCGAATTGCGACACGCCGCACCATTTAGAAATCTAATTGCGACACGCCGCACCATTTAGAAATCTAATTGCGACACGCCGCACCATTTAGAAATGGAATTGCGACACGCCGCACCATTTAGAAATGGAATTGCGACACGCCGCACCATTTAGAAATGGAATTGCGACACGCCGCACCATTTAGAAATGGAATTGCGACACGCCGCACCATTTAGAAATGGAATTGCGACACGCCGCACCATTTAGAAATGGAATTGCGACACGCCGCACCATTTAGAAATGGAATTGCGACACGCCGCACCATTTAGAAATGGAATTGCGACACGCCGCACCATTTAGAAATCTAATTGCGACACGCCGCACCATTTAGAAATGGAATTGCGACACGCCGCACCATTTAGAAATGGAATTGCGACACGCCGCACCATTTAGAAATGGAATTGCGACACGCCGCACCATTTAGAAATGGAATTGCGACACGCCGCACCATTTAGAAATGGAATTGCGACACGCCGCACCATTTAGAAATGGAATTGCGACACGCCGCACCATTTAGAAATGGAATTGCGACACGCCGCACCATTTAGAAATCGAATTGCGACACGCCGCACCATTTAGAAATCGAATTGCGACACGCCGCACCATTTAGAAATCGAATTGCGACACGCCGCACCATTTAGAAATCTAATTGCGACACGCCGCACCATTTAGAAATCTAATTGCGACACGCCGCACCATTTAGAAATGGAATTGCGACACGCCGCACCATTTAGAAATGGAATTGCGACACGCCGCACCATTTAGAAATGGAATTGCGACACGCCGCACCATTTAGAAATGGAATTGCGACACGCCGCACCATTTAGAAATGGAATTGCGACACGCCGCACCATTTAGAAATGGAATTGCGACACGCCGCACCATTTAGAAATGGAATTGCGACACGCCGCACCATTTAGAAATGGAATTGCGACACGCCGCACCATTTAGAAATGGAATTGCGACACGCCGCACCATTTAGAAATCTAATTGCGACACGCCGCACCATTTAGAAATCTAATTGCGACACGCCGCACCATTTAGAAATGGAATTGCGACACGCCGCACCATTTAGAAATGGAATTGCGACACGCCGCACCATTTAGAAATGGAATTGCGACACGCCGCACCATTTAGAAATGGAATTGCGACACGCCGCACCATTTAGAAATGGAATTGCGACACGCCGCACCATTTAGAAATGGAATTGCGACACGCCGCACCATTTAGAAATGGAATTGCGACACGCCGCACCATTTAGAAATGGAATTGCGACACGCCGCACCATTTAGAAATGGAATTGCGACACGCCGCACCATTTAGAAATGGAATTGCGACACGCCGCACCATTTAGAAATGGAATTGCGACACGCCGCACCATTTAGAAATGGAATTGCGACACGCCGCACCATTTAGAAATCGAATTGCGACACGCCGCACCATTTAGAAATCGAATTGCGACACGCCGCACCATTTAGAAATCGAATTGCGACACGCCGCACCATTTAGAAATCTAATTGCGACACGCCGCACCATTTAGAAATCTAATTGCGACACGCCGCACCATTTAGAAATGGAATTGCGACACGCCGCACCATTTAGAAATGGAATTGCGACACGCCGCACCATTTAGAAATGGAATTGCGACACGCCGCACCATTTAGAAATGGAATTGCGACACGCCGCACCATTTAGAAATGGAATTGCGACACGCCGCACCATTTAGAAATGGAATTGCGACACGCCGCACCATTTAGAAATGGAATTGCGACACGCCGCACCATTTAGAAATGGAATTGCGACACGCCGCACCATTTAGAAATCGAATTGCGACACGCCGCACCATTTAGAAATCGAATTGCGACACGCCGCACCATTTAGAAATCTAATTGCGACACGCCGCACCATTTAGAAATCTAATTGCGACACGCCGCACCATTTAGAAATGGAATTGCGACACGCCGCACCATTTAGAAATGGAATTGCGACACGCCGCACCATTTAGAAATGGAATTGCGACACGCCGCACCATTTAGAAATGGAATTGCGACACGCCGCACCATTTAGAAATGGAATTGCGACACGCCGCACCATTTAGAAATCGAATTGCGACACGCCGCACCATTTAGAAATCGAATTGCGACACGCCGCACCATTTAGAAATCTAATTGCGACACGCCGCACCATTTAGAAATCTAATTGCGACACGCCGCACCATTTAGAAATGGAATTGCGACACGCCGCACCATTTAGAAATGGAATTGCGACACGCCGCACCATTTAGAAATGGAATTGCGACACGCCGCACCATTTAGAAATGGAATTGCGACACGCCGCACCATTTAGAAATGGAATTGCGACACGCCGCACCATTTAGAAATGGAATTGCGACACGCCGCACCATTTAGAAATGGAATTGCGACACGCCGCACCATTTAGAAATGGAATTGCGACACGCCGCACCATTTAGAAATCGAATTGCGACACGCCGCACCATTTAGAAATCTAATTGCGACACGCCGCACCATTTAGAAATCTAATTGCGACACGCCGCACCATTTAGAAATGGAATTGCGACACGCCGCACCATTTAGAAATGGAATTGCGACACGCCGCACCATTTAGAAATGGAATTGCGACACGCCGCACCATTTAGAAATGGAATTGCGACACGCCGCACCATTTAGAAATGGAATTGCGACACGCCGCACCATTTAGAAATGGAATTGCGACACGCCGCACCATTTAGAAATGGAATTGCGACACGCCGCACCATTTAGAAATGGAATTGCGACACGCCGCACCATTTAGAAATGGAATTGCGACACGCCGCACCATTTAGAAATGGAATTGCGACACGCCGCACCATTTAGAAATGGAATTGCGACACGCCGCACCATTTAGAAATGGAATTGCGACACGCCGCACCATTTAGAAATGGAATTGCGACACGCCGCACCATTTAGAAATGGAATTGCGACACGCCGCACCATTTAGAAATGGAATTGCGACACGCCGCACCATTTAGAAATGGAATTGCGACACGCCGCACCATTTAGAAATGGAATTGCGACACGCCGCACCATTTAGAAATCGAATTGCGACACGCCGCACCATTTAGAAATGGAATTGCGACACGCCGCACCATTTAGAAATGAATTGCGACACGCCAAAAATGACTAATTTATTGTAGTACAATTCTACAAACCATCTTAGAATGTATTTGATTCATTGATATACTTGCAACAAAAAACAATTCCGTTGCGGTTTCGTTCATAGGAGTCAATTCAAATGAATCCTTCCTGTGTTTATATAATAATGTTTAATAATAAAAACTGGAGATTATCATCATCATCATCATATTTGTGTGTTTTACATGCTGACATGCATTGGCCGGCTTTTAGAAATTGACTTCAAAATAACCTATCTTTGCCCAGCTCTTTATTTAGCCCTCTTTCTCTCGGGTCTATTTTTATTACTACCTCCCATATTTTTCTTTGACCTTCCTCTGTGAACTGAACCTGCTCCCTCAACTGTTCTACATCTAACCCACGAACTATCATCCATTCTTTCAACGTGGCCATACCATCAAAGTCTCTTGTTCTGCACACATATCCCTATACTGTTCAAATTTAATCTTCATCTAAGGTCATGAGAACTAAGCCTGTCTTTAAGACTCACATACATCCATCGTATCATTCTCATATCATTTCTCTCCATGCAACGCATGTCCTCAGCCCTTACTGGCCAGGTTTCACTTCCATACCCCATCACACTGCGTACACTGTATATTTATTTAGTATAAATTTTTATTTATACAAGCATTTTGCTTCCACATTTGCAGACATGTTTCAGTTAGGAATCAGCCGAATCTCTTCAGACCAAGTTCTTGTTATGAAAGCAGAGATGAAAATAAAAAATAAAAAATAAAAACATTTCTTCAGAGAGGTTATAAGTAGGAAAGGTCACATGACAGCTTTAATTTAAAAACTATAAATATAATTACTAGGCTTGATTTTTTAATTTTTTTTTTATATTTTGAGTTTGTTCTAGAACACGCGACACAAGATAATATTCATTTCAATCTTCCAAATTTTTGATAAATTATAAACGAATTGAACATTAGATTAAATTCTGATACCCGAAAGTCTTTCCCGGACTCTTCTCTAGAAACAAAACAAATTGAGACACAAACATTTAATACTCATCAGTCAATACTAAGATTTTTTTGATTTTTTAATTTATTTTTTAATTTTTTAAATCATATATATATATATATATATGTAGGTAGGTAGATTTGTTCGCCATAAGAATTGAGTCACTATTTATTAAATAGTCAACAGTTATTGTTACTTTGGGGCATTAAAACCCAGATAGATGTTTAATCTATTATATAAAAGATTGCTGTGGGTTCGGTTAAAACTCAGAAGCTAACAAAGATACATTTACAAACTTGCATATTCCAATTCAGTATGACCCTGAGCTAGTTATGGTAAAAAACAACAACAACCCAAAACTCTGGTATTCCTTTGCTTTGGGTCACTAGGGACCAAATTAATACATGAGGGTTCAGAAAAGTAATTACTTTCATTGGTCAATGTTCAAAAAATAACACTGAAACTAAGTTAAACAGTCTGCTGTTGATGACTGTCATTTTTCTTTTTTCTTCTAGTTAGCAAAGTTTGTACATCAATGAGAGAGAGTTTTTTTAAAAAGATATTACATGCACTTTTTAAAATTATATTTCTTACTAATCGATGTCAGGTAGTCTTGGTGGTGTAGAACCAGTGTATACTCCCGCTCCTAACCCTATATTATCATTTTTATTATTCATTTTATTCATTCATATATATATATATTTAATTTATGATTTTTCTACTCTTTCCCCCTCATTGCCTGGGAAAACCTCCCACTGTACACACGCAAACCCCAAACACTGATGAAGACTGAAGGGATCAGTCGAAAATTTTGTTCTCCCTATCATCAACAAGAAAAAACTATTTTTCTTTACAGAACAATTTATATTCCTACACGTCAAAATATAAAAAAATAAATAAATAAAAAAATAAAAAATAAAAAGTTATAACACAATATAAACTTTTTTTCACATTATTTTTTTATATACATATATATATATATATATATATATATATATAAAATATAACTTCTATAATTTTCAAGTTATAAATAAAATAAAATCCAGTAAAGTCTTGTTTTCTGTTTATTGACACCAAGCAAAATGCAGATCCCCACAATATTATTATAAAACTCCCAATACAAAATTAATATCATCGTTTAATTTATCTGAAAATTTTACTTAAAGTAATTTGATCTTTGTATAGGGCTTTGTTTTCAATTGCATCCACGAACAACATATACACCACACGATTTTGAATAAGCTTGGTGTTGATTGGTGAAAGCATTTAACTTCCTTTCTGGCTTGCCCAATCAGAGGCCATCTCTCAGGCGAACTGTGTACACAACCGAATTTGATCAAAGGGAGCGTCCACAAGACTTTCTCTTGTTGGTCAGGAGACCTCACAGCGAGCTGACTCATTCCACATTGCTCCTACCTACCCCTAAACTTTTCTCTTGGGATGCAAAAGAAACCTCCCGCGCCATCTGGGGTTTGACAAGAAGCTCCAAGGATTCAATATGGCTATTTCTGCAGTCACCACCGTGAACTTAATACATACACAAAGCCTGACTTCACACCTGTCTACTGTACAAACATTCTTCATATATGAACTCCTCTTTTACTATAAACAGGATATTCCTATCTCATATATGAACTCTTTTCTTTTCCCTATTAACGGGACATTTATTTAACCCCATGTGGACTTTTTAACCTTTTGTCTTCGTCCATACGAATGGGCGTATTCATTTACTAACACCCTTCTCTTTCATTCTCTTTTTATTGACATGTTAACGAAGATGACCAATAAAGTTGTTTTAAATATTGGAAATGGACGTCGTCTCATTTCTATACTACCACCTCGGGTCAGAATGAACCTCACAGAGATGATGTCTAAAGGGTAACTCCACACCATCAAAACAAGGCTCTACCATCAGATGTAGTTTAATGTCATCAACAGGACATTCAGTTGACTTAGTCTTGATTTCCTTGCCAAGTTCAAATCAATCACATAGCATATTGATCATGTTGTAACATAATCTATTAAGTACACCTGGTGGGATGGTCTCGTGCCAGATTTTGTCACAAGCACTTGTGTAGGCAAATGTGAAGTAATAAGAAACCAGTGACCTTCACAGTATACCTATAAACAAGAGAATTTATATTAAAAAAAAAAAGAAGACCGTTCCTGTTTTCAAAAGGGCATGAGCATACGGTGTCAAAGGGGACAACTATGTTACAAAAAATTTGGAAGGCAGATCAGGTACCCATATGCATTGGACTGTTGATATATATATATATATATATATATAGGAATGAGTTTTGTTATTGGATCCACTACCTAACATGGAAAGGACGCGGCGATATTTGACATTGTTATATGGTCAAGTAATTGATGTGGAGTTAAAATTATTTCACTGAATTAACTAAAAAAAAAAAAATTTCCAAGATAGAAAAAAGTTTAGTTTGTCTTTTTCCAGTTTTTATAGCATATCGGTTCTTTTGCTAAAAAAGAATATCAATTCTCACAGATTAATTATATACGATCAGTAGCATGCAAAGGGGCGGAGGGCGATGGGGCAGTGGCCCCAAGCATCCAATCATATTCAAATTATCTCCCTTTCTCATAATATTTCTCAGTACTAGAACTTATACTAGAGTCATTAAAGTATGCAATCAACGAGTTGGCCCTGGGCATCACGAGACCTCTGCACACCACTGTATACGATTAGTTAAGTCACTATTTCATCCTTATAAAGAGGTGAGAAATTAAGGGCGCATACCTTTCTCAACGATATTCATGTGTACTGTAATTAAACAATACATCCAATAAGATTTTAACTTAGTCCAGGCCATTATATAGATATCATCATAGATATCATTATATAGATATCATCATAGATATCATTATATAGATATCATCATAGACATCATTATATAGATATCATCATAGACATCATTATATAGATATCATCATAGACATCATTATATAGATATCATCATAGATATCATTATATAGATATCATCATAGACATCATTATATAGATATCATCATAGACATCATTATATAGATATCATCATAGATATCATTATATAGATATCATCATAGATATCATTATATAGATATCATCATAGATATCATTATATAGATATCATCATAGATATCATCATATAGATATCATTATATAGATATCATCATAGATATCATTATATAGATATCATCATAGATATCATTATATAGATATCATCATAGATATCATCATATAGATATCATTATATAGATATCATCATAGATATCATTATATAGATATCATCATAGATATCATTATATAGATATCATCATAGATATCATCATAGATATCATTATATAGATATCATCATAGATATCATCATATAGATATCATCATAGATATCATCATATAGATATCATCATAGATATCATCATATAGATATCATCATAGATATCATCATATAGATATCATCATAGATATCATTATATAGATATCATCATAGATATCATTATATAGATATCATCATAGATATCATTATATAGATATCATCATAGATATCATTATATAGATATCATCATAGATATCATTATATAGATATCATCATAGATATCATTATATAGATATCATCATAGATATCATTATATAGATATCATCATAGACTATTAAACCAATCGTATGTCCCCCTCGGATAGAGGTTATTTTGGCAAAATTATTTTATGTGATTATGAACAATTAAAACCGAATGATATCGTGAGAGGGATCACCTGATTCAGTGATAATCTAACAATCATATTTTGTCGGTGAATCATTTGATGGATGGTTAGAAATATTTAAATGGAGCGAAACGTTCAAAAGATGACATTTTTGAGATGACGATTGACAAGTTGTATTATTTGAACAACTATCTTCATGGTTGTTATTGTTACAATGTTTCGTTGGATGGAAACTCCAACCTTCTTCAGATGCATCTTTTCAAAATTGGGAATTTTTATGCTGAACTCGGGAACCTACACGTAATTTCGAAAGGTTCAGTTAAAAACAATTCATTGCATATGATTAGTTGAAGAGAAGTTCATATTCAACCCACCGCTGAGAGAGACATTGGGGGTTCAACTGTAGTATGTAATGGAACACAATCGATACAATTGGATTTGAACTCGGCATAGCCGATTCCATAATCACCAACGGTATCCATTAAGCCAATCCTGAATCCCTTAGAGATTTATTTAATCAAATAATACTTGAAAACAAAAATATCAAGAATAGTCCTGTGTCTGAACGCTTTGAATTGTAAGAACATTCTCTGATTATGAGTGATGAAAGCTGACGTTTGGAAAAAAGAATACATTTATTTTAAGTCTGAAACCACAAGTCAAAGAGGGGGAGGGAGGATCCTGTTTGGTTATGTAATAGTCTTTTGCAACTTAAGGGGAATTAATTATTAATTATGAAAAGAATAGTTCAGGCATTTGAAGATCAGCAGAAAAAATATTATGGGGTTGGGCAGGAGGCCAACCCCATAATATTTTAATTGATAGAAAGAAAAACAAATAAGAGTGGAATAGGGTATGAAGAAGAAGAAGGAAAAGAGGAAGAAGAAGGAAAGGAGAAGGGAACAGAGAAGGAAAAGGAGAAGGAAAAGAAGGAAAATAAGAAAGAGGAAAAGGAGAAGGAAAAGGAAAAGGAAAATAAGAAGGAAAAGAAGAAGGAGAAGAAGGAAAAGAAGAAGGAGAAGAAGGAAAAGAAGAAGGAGAAGAAGGAAAAGAAGAAGGAGAAGAAGGAAAAGAAGGAGAAGGAAAAGGAAAAGGAGGAAAAGAAAAAGAAGGAAAAGGAGAAGAAGAAGGAAAAGGAGAAGAAGAAGGAAAAGGAGAAGAAGAAGGAAAAGGAGAAGAAGAAGGAAAAGAAGGAGAAGGAAAAGAAGGAGAAGGAAAAGGAAAAGAAGGAAAAGAAGGAAAAGGAAAAGGAAAAGAAGGAAAAGAAAAAGGAAAAGGAGAAGAAGGAAAAGGAAAAGAAGGAGAAGGAAAAGAAGAAGGAGAAGAAGGAGAAGGAAAAGAAGAAGAAGGAGAAGAAAACAACAATATTCTAAGACATTGGTTCTCAGCCGGGATCCACGTGGTCTCCAGATTTCATGTAAAATTACTAGGAGTCCAGTTTTTTCTTTTATTTAAAAGATATAATTTTTTTTTGTTTTTTATTAATGAAAATATAGAATGACCTTTAGGTGTCCACTAAAACAAATTAAAGCTAAAGAGAGGTCCATGGGTAAAAATGTTGAGCCACTCTAAGATGTGTCCATTTAATCTGGCCATTTTGTGATGCTATTTACAACTCAAGCATGCAAGGCTGACCGGTCATATTATTACACTTGGCTGCATCTAAAATAAGATATGTTCTTGCAATCTACGGATTTAGATGAAAATCCCATTTCACACTAAAACATGACAGAACATGGACCCATCGTGCAACGGATAAAGGCACTGATTGACAATCAGTCTTCTGGAGGTTGAAGATTCAATCCCTTCTACAGAATAAGATAATTAACACTTATACCCTCTCATGGCTGAACGAGAATAATCTAGCTCCGTAAATTAAATAAAGAGTGACGTTCGAAATTCCATATAGGTTCAGAGTTCGACAAAGTTTCCAAATAGGTGTATTTTGTCGAACTGGGGTATCTGTACAGAATTTTTTTAAAGATTCCTGAGTTCAACAAGTGACAATCTTCTGAAGGTTGAAAGTTCAATCGTCACTACAGACGATATTAAGAATAAAATAAAAATTGCTTAAGACTTCTATCCGGTTATGACTGAGAGAACGAGAACAATTTTCCCCTGTAAATTAAATAAAGTGTTCAGTTCGAAATTTTTTATAAATTCCCTAGTTCGACAGGATCCACCTAGAGAAAGTTGGAGGTTACATCGACCGAAACGTTGTGAGAATAACATCCAAGATGAGAACAGTAGTGCGAACAATCTAAAATAATACACATTATCAATCCTCATCTCAAAAATTATTAAACATAATAAAAATTTGATTTGAAAGTTGAGCGTGAGAAACCAACCAACGGACAGAGCCTCTTCTAAAGATGCTAGGACGCATCTAAAAATAAGATGCATCCATTCAATCTGCGCGTTTACCACTGGAATTTATTTAAAAATGAAGTGTGACAGACGGACCAACAGACAAAGCGTTTCATAACAATGAAAGGATGCATCTAAAAAGGAAATGGAAAAAGAAAGAAAAGAAAAAAGAAAGGATCTTGTATTTAAAATTTGAGTCTGTATTTCGTTAGTTTTGACTAATTTGTTTAAAGATTTTTAGATTTTTTAGTCCAAAAGGCATTGGATATTTACAAAGTAATAAAAACATTTCTAGAAAAGAAATTCAAATTAACAAAAATGTTATGAATAAAAAGAAGAAAAAAAAATGAACTAGAAAATTCCTTCCAAATGAAATCAGTATTTTTTTTTTTTTAAATGAATAAGATCCATGAAAATGGAAGATGGAGATGATTCATAAATTGGCTTCAGAGAAGAAAAAGATTAAAAAATAAAATGATGCAATTATATAGAATCCAGAAGTCAGGAGTTTTGCATTTTGTAATCTATTTTCCAATATTAGGTCTTAAATATGAAGATAATATGAACGTAAGATGGACGTAAGATATAAGAAACTTTGAAAACAGCGAGCATGAGAGAGCAAAGCAAGAGGTTTGGTTTGGTTGTTTTATAGGAGAAAATTGTTGTTTTTTGCTTTGCAGAGCATGATCGAGTTTTGCAAAGGTAAAGAAAAAAAACATCAATGTTTGGTGCATTTTTGGTCAGTATCTTCAGACAGCGCGATTTGGTAGAACCAGGCAAAGCAAGAGATCAAAGGCAAGAGAGAGAAAGTGAATAACAAAAATAATGTCATCACTTCAATTACATTGGTTATAATTGAAGCGATGACACGTTTTAAGATTTTAGTTCATTTAATAAAACCAAGACAAAAAAGAAACAAAACAAAAAAAAAACGAAATTCTGCTGTTAATTCAATCATCAAATTCTTAACTCATTTAATATTTTTATTTCAAGTGTCAAAAGTTATAAAACATCAAAATATATTTTAATTATCAGATTTAATTAACTTTTCTGCTTATGTGCACATTTTAGGAAAGTGATATGAAACCGAAGCGCATTAAGATGGAGATTTTCTCTACCGAAATTGTATCAACATTTTTACCTCCCCCTGCACTATGTCATTAAAATTTATTTTTTAAATGGTGACAAGCACAGCAATTTCCTCTTGTATCACAGAAAAAAAAAAACAAAAAAAAAAACTTGCATATTTCGTTTATTTGTTTTTTTTATGAGTGTCTAATTTGCCATATTTAATAAGACCTATCTACAGTAAAGTGGGCAGAACTTGAGTTGAATCAATTATTTTTTTTTCCAAATTTGTGAGATGAAAAAAATTCAACAATTCAAAATGTTCCAGAGTTCGACTAGAAGGTTCCAAGTTGGAAAAGATGTTATATAACTAAGAATAACGGATTAATTAAAATGGCCCCAGAGCAAGTGTTGGGACCTCATTCTAGAATGGAAAGAATAGCAGATTAGTCAAAATGAGCGACAAAACTTGCTGAATGATTGACTGGTTTGGGGTTAAAATATGACCCTGTTGGAAAACGAAAGTTAAGATATTACGTTATTTTCTCCGAAGGAGTTTGTGGTCTCTTGCTACAAGCAAAGAGACGTATGAGAAAGGCAAAAACGATGATGACACACGTGGGTCCCAGCAACAAGAGAGTGTATGATATTACACACACACATCAGATGACATCACAACGTTACAGATGCACCCGAAAAAAGTCCATGGTTACATCGACCGAAACGTTGTAAATAGTTTTTCTTTATTATTTCGTTTTCAGTTTTAAAAAACTGGTGCAAAGCATTTTTTTAGCATTTATTGACTTTATTAAAAAATTTGATTGACTGATAAAACAAAACCTTTAGGTCTTTTGATTTGTTAATAGAACACTTAATTGCAGCAGTCAAACCGCGTCAGGTGTCCAAAATCAATTGCTTCATGATTGGGTGCAGAAACATGAAATAAAACTAGCCCATCACAAGAGAATCTATAGATATCAATATTGGAAATGTTAGGGTGGTGGTAGAAGGAAAAAGAGAATCCCCTCCCCCTCAAGAATGATCAATACAAGGAACGGCCTTTTGTTTGTTACTCCCCCTCCTTCTCTTGCCAACAAAATCAATGTCTAAGAGTTCGTATTAATTATGGACTACCTCGAAATCAATTCTTCTCAGTGGACTTCAAAAGCAACAACAGACAGATTCGAACTAAGATGAAGTCAAAAATGGTGAGCACAGTTGAAAAGCAAAAGATGCTCGGGTTTCCGAAGTAGTAAATCTCGGAGGAAACACAGGAATCCATTTATTCCTGTTTTCTTCTGAATCTTTTGACAGGAATGAATACACTTACCCACCCCCAACTTTGTAGGAAGCTTTAATTAAAGGCTATGTGGATCACGGCTTTTAAACTTGTTAGAAACTTATTCAAACCTTTTGCCAATTCTAGATTTATTTATTTTGCTGGTACACAAATTATAATCTTTCATCTAGTTATTATTTTGGAGGGTTTGCATTCTGTCTCGTTCGCCTTCGTAATCAGCCATCTTTATTTTGTCTTCATCGTAGACCACTGGCTTTACAGACCACAATTTATACGGATCCAATCTTTTATTTTTCTGAATAAGGAAACATCATGCAACACCATGGCATTGTCCATGTTTTATTTTTTTTTAATGTAAATAAACCCCACCTGGGCTCGGTGGCAAGGGACGTAGTGACTCGCCAGAAGTTGATGTTTCTCATATCTTTCTCGGTCTCAAAGTCAAAGAAAGAGAGAAATAAAGAGAGCGAGAAAAAGAGTAAGAAAAAAGAGAAAGAGAAATTATGACTTCTGCTTTTGTCATGTGACACCACATTCATGCATGATCTTTACCCCTCCAACACTTTTTGATTACTTTTATTTAACCCCTAACCCTACATACTTTGATCTCGCTGATTGTTATTGATTTCAGACAATAAGTTATTGATTTGCATCTTTTACAAGCAAGTGTGGATGAGTGGTTAGAAACCTTGAATTCTAATTAGTTTATTACATTTTTGGAAAGTATATGCCACAGGTCAACCGAAGTTTCACGAGTGAAGTTGGATATGTTAAATTCATAAGACAGTATGGACTGGAGAGGGATCAGGACCGCCAGGCTTCGCCAGCTGAAGACACATTTTGTGATAGATTCTTCCCCATGCAACACAACATCCATCTTGTTCTGGAGAAATTGTCTTCTGAAAAGGTAATAAATATTGTCTTCTGAAAAGGTAATATTATTGTTATTGTCATTTATTTGAATTATGTATGAGCACAATTAGCAACAAATATTTTGTTCTTGCTTGCTAATGTCTTTGAAATATCCCCACTCTACAATAAAGAGCAATGTGTATTTACACATATATATATATTCATCCTGTCACAAAAGTTTATAAAAATCTGCCAGACGAATCCATTTAAAATATTTACGGGGAACTGAGAAAGCAAATAGCAAGTCAGACAACTCCCACCTTCAATCTATTTTTATAATGAGAAATTTCCTTTTTCTTCCTTCTATACTCAGTATATAGTTATGCGTTTTTTTCTTTTAAGTTTCCATTTTGGGATGTTTTTAACTTCACCCAGTGAGACCCTTTTTTTCCTTCATTTTTGATGGAGGCTGTACACATCTAATATTGCGATTGTTATTTCTTTGAATCTGGTTGGTGTCAGGAAGGGTATCTTGAGAGAAGACATATTGACTTATGTTGTGGCCAAGGAAAAAATAGGAGGAAGTGATGGACTTGAGAGAAAGCGGGATAAAGACCTGCTCAAAGATAGGTTCGTTTGGAAGTCAAGTTTTTAAAAGCTGTCCAACACATGCCAGCATGTAAAACAGGCATTAAACCAAATATGATGATGATGATGATTGCATAGACATGTCACACCCGTCTCCTCTTGCCCAGTGATATTATCTCAAGATTTGATATTGTTATTGTCATTTATGTAAATATGTCCATCTTGATAACTGTTGCTTTGTTTTTATCTGGTGAGATTGTCTTCAATATTCGATAAATGTTGTAATTTATTTCAATTGTCCATAAGCCCCCCTCCCCCCATCTAAACGTTAAAATATATGCTTCAGTGGTTTTAAGGAGCCTTCCTGAAACCAACCAGATTCAAAGAAAAAATATGCACGCAGGGATGAAAAATACTGGAATTGAAAAGTTCAGTAAACGAGACAGTTATGTCTGTCCAATGATTTTGAGTCGCTCTTAAAGTTATAATTTTTTTTTTTTTTTTTTTGAAAGCTCTGGATTATTTTATTTATTTTAAAAGTTTTTAGAGTCAGTGTCTGTGCATGTGGGAGGGAAATGGAGGAGGTGAGCAGTTTGGCAGAATCGTGAATGATGGAATGTGAAGCAGCCTCTTCGGTGAAAAGATTCCAACTGAAGAGAATTTACAAAGCAAAAAAAAAAAAATGTGAACGAAAAGTAAGAATGAATCTGAATTCTGTAATTCCCAGAGGATAGGAGAGAAAGAGGATGGGAAAGAAACAAATGTGAATTCTTAAGATACGTCCATTTAAGCACTGCTATTTAATCACGAAAATGCTATTACAAAGTGAAACGTGTAAAAAAAAACAAAAAAACTAGCTGTCCCGACTCGGCGTTGCCCAATGGTACATTTATTTGCAATTTGTTTTGCTTTTCTTTTTTAAATCATGAAGGGCTTTTTTTTTTTCCAAAATATTGCCCGATGGTACATTTATTTGCAATTTGTTTTGCTTTTCTTTTTTAAATTATGAAGGGCTTTCTTTTTTTTTCAAAATATTGCCTGATGGTACATTTACTTGCAATTTGTTTTGCTTTTCTTTTTAAATTATGAAGGGCTTTTTTCCCCAAAATATTGCCCGATGGTACATTTACTTGCAATTTGTTTTGCTTTTCTTTTTTAAATTATGAAGAGCTTTTTTTTTTCCAAATATTGCCCGATGGTACATTTATTTGCAATTTGTTTTGCTTTTCTTTTTTAAATTATGAAGGGCTTTTTTCCCCAAAATATTGCCCAATGGTACATTTACTTGCAATTTGTTTTGCTTTTCTTTTTTAAATTATGAAGGGCTTTTTTTTTTTCAAAATATTGCCCGATGGTACATTTACTTGCAATTTGTTTTGCTTTTCTTTTTTAAATTATGAAGGGTTTTTTTTTTCAAAATATTGCCCGATGGTACATTTATTTGCAATTTGTTTTGCTTTTCTTTTTTAAATTATGAAGGGCTTTTTTGCCAAAAATATTTCCAATCAAAGAGAAGTAACTTTGATTGGATAAAAAAAATGGCAGCCATTTAAAAATAATTTCAAACTGGAAGAAATTAAATCAAATTACATTTTATTATTAACACGCTGCAACGATCCACCAAAAGAATAAAATATTGATTTTGTCGGAAGAAAAGTATCGATGACAAAAAAATGGGGAAAGCGACTGACTTTACTTTATATATTAGACATTAAGTTTACACAAAATAAAAGAATTGACAAAGATGTGCATGTGTGTGTGTCCAAGAAAGAGGAATACACAAGCACATGCAGGATTAATGATTTATGTCAATGCAATGTATCTGCAAGTTACAATATTTTGATTCCATTTACATTGCTCCCCCACCCCGATATAATCAGGTACTCATGAAAGGGAGCACGTGAAGGTTACCAACATCCCAAATGAAAGTGGTGCTATGAACTAGACAGGATGTTGTATAATGAGAGAGACATATCGAGGGTGCTCGGATGGAGCTAATGCCAAATTCCCTAGTCAGGGTTTTATTACAGATCTCAGCTGAATTCTTGTGTGGCTTTTTTACAACGACGCTGGTCTGTGCCATGCAGTGCTCAATAAAGTTAACAGATATGTAAGTTTTGGTGCAATTCCGGATAATAGAAGCAACAAGGATTCACAGCTGTCGTGCATTGTCACCAGTCTGTGCTGGTATCCACTTCACTGCTACCACCTTCCAAATGACAACATTATTAAACAGGCAGTTGAAACACTATGCAAAGGAAGAGACCCAGGCAACACGATTATTCATGAGAAAAATAGACATGCCAAGAAATCTTAACTGGCAATAAAAGAGTTGAACACACACACACACACAGGTAAGAGAAAAGAGGCAAACAAACATACATGCTGACAGTAGAAAGACACATGCATGCATATATGCTACTAGTAAAAATGTGGCGTAGATTGTTTAAATCAGGCAAAGTTTGCAAATCAAGTCAAATATAAAAAAATAAAAAGACAATTTAAAATTAGTCTCTTTCTGCTTGCTATATCTTTTTCTCTCTTTAGAATTAGAAGTTAAATAATATTACTATCTTTGGTGATATTTCCTTTTGTTTATAATGGACTATTCTAATCTTTTTACTCTTTCCTTTCTTTATTGTCTTCGACTGTTAATCAACCGAGAGGAAGTGATGAAAATGAAAAGGTATTGTACAAAATAAGAGCGGGGGGGGGGGGTCAAACAGTATACAATGAGATAGGGCGAGAGGGATAGATAGAAACTCAGTAAGAGAAGAGTCTATTTACTTGCATCCCCACAAGGACAAGATTAGACAAGGTCGGTTTTTAATGTGGAGAAAATCCAGATCCCCAAAAAGGGGCACTCTGAATTGAAACAAAAATAAAAGCTGCCCCAATCTAAGAATTTTTCCATCGACTGAGAAAACAGATGAAACGTAGTACCAGAACAGATACTACATTTTGATCTAATCCAAAAGGCCAATGACTCACTCGGTGAGTTAATTACAAATTTCGACTAATTAGAACAATTAAAATGAAAGTTTTTTGTTTTTTTTTAAATATATCTCGATTCTAAAACTGTCAAATATTTTAGCATACATTTTGTGTGAGTAAATTATACACATTACAAAGTAAAGTATACACATTACAAAGTAAAGTATACACATTACAAAGTAAAGTATACACATTACAAAGACACTCGTGTTTCAGAATTTTTGAGATGAGGATTGATAATTTGTATCATTTGAATAATTCACACTTATTCTCATCTTGAATGTTATTCTTGCGTTCTGGCCGATATACAATTAAGAATTACATATGACTTCTACCCGGTCATGGCTGATGGAACAAGAGCAAGCTATGCCCATGGATTAAATAAAGGGCTCCATCCGAAATTCCATCCAAATTCCAGAGTTTAACAATACATACCTGATGATGGCCAGAGGCCGAAACGTTGTGGGAATGACATCCAAAATAAGAAAACTAGTCTGAATAATCCAAATAATAAACGGACAAAAATAACGGAGAAAGATTTTATATTTTTCAAACATGGAGTAGAAAGTGACTAACTTGTTTTTACTTTCGGCAGCCTTGTAGCTTTTGCTTTCCTTATTTTGTCCTTTAGTCCTCACATTCCATGAGCGATGTTTCCGACAAAAAGAGAAGAATTGCTGTTTTCTGGGTCAGAATCTATCCATATAACACCTATTGTTGGCTAGTTTTTTTTTGTTTTTTTTACCTTAGAGTAGTATTTAAAAAAAATTTTTTTTACATCAAGTGGCTTCATGCTTTTTCTGGAGCGATTTCCATTTAAGAAAAAAAAAAAAAAAAAGAAAAAAAAGACATTTTTATATTCACATTCAAACAATCAACTATTTTTACATCATCTGTTTCTGCTGATATTCTTTAGGGAAATTTATTTTTGGATGTGATTAAAAGCACATATCGTTCAATTTAAAGGGAAAATGAAAATATGCCTTACACAATGTAAAAAATTACATGTACCCTCGTTCAGTCCGAGAGTAGCTTTGTTACCATCAGGCTGAGGTATAGTTCTATTAAGTCCTAACAGATCCACTTTCCCAGGTTTTACCTTCTAAGAAGAGGAGTAGTTTGTTACTTAAGGAATACCAACAGGGCTGCTGAAGCATTTTTTGTAGGCCAGAGTTTACTTATTCTAGTGCACGGTCTTTTCAAAACCACACCTGACCTTGTGTCTAACCTCCTGGAGAGAATGGTACATAAACTCACATGCACAGGTTTCATATAGAAGCTGAAAGAAGTCATTGCCTGTTTTGGAATTTTAACCCCATGGTGATTTGATAAATATGATCATGTGATCGAAACGCATCCTGGTGTCCGAGCTGGAGATATTGTCTCCTAGATCCTAGATTGGTTACATCATGATCGGTAATTATCTGGAAAGACGCATAGACATGCGCACACATCTCGTCATTATGGATATTGATGGAAGAATAATAAAAGAATAATTTATCTAGTGATCATCAATTCGCTGTTTTGACACCTCATTCCAGTAGATTCTTTCCAAGAACTGCAGGCTTGTGGAACTCTTTCTGCTGACTGTTTTCCTCCTACCTATAGTCTTGGTCTTTTCAAGATCAAGGCCAATAGGTATCTCCTGTCTTTGTGATTATCATCTTTCGTTCTTTTTAGCTCCTTACATTAAGTGGCTTCATGCCTTGTCTGGAGCGATTCCCATAACAAACAAAACAAAAAAAAACCTATTTGGATATCTCAAGTATTAGAGATGGTGGTAGACCAAGGGAGATGTGGTTCGAGTCTGTAAGAAGTGATGTCATTTAATTTAACTTGGCATCAGTCAACTCTTTGGAATGGACTACTTGGAGAGCAAGCGTGGGACGTTGCCTGCTCTTGCCAACCCACGAGTTTGAGAGATTCGCAGCATCTTTAATACCAAAACTGGATGAAGAAGGATACAAAATTGGAAATAAACAATGATGGAAACAGTGTTCTCTGAAAAAGGCCAGAAAGAATGAACAAAACAAAAAAAAACCCACACAAAAAAAAAGATGCAAAACAAAAGATCGGAAAAAAGGCGGGGGGGGGGGGAGACAACTGAAAGGAGTTTACAAGCCTTTTCAGCTTGGAATTTGGTTGTATTCAAAAATATCTGGTTGACAGGTTTAGGTTTTTGATAACATCAAGAATTGACATACACAAGAACCTCTCTTCCCTGTTTATACTCTCAGCCTTTCCATCCTCTCCGAAAATACCTGCTGTCACATCTCCATTAGATTTGTCTTGTTGTCGAAACAAAAATATATGTTGGCAATGCTCAGGTTGGAAAGATTATGTTTGTTGATGGACGATAACCAAAATCATATTTCTTTAATCTGAAAATCAATCAGACTTTGTATGATAAGCGAAAAAGGAAGAGAGAGAAGAGAGAATATTTATAATACTAGAGAGAGAATGAATAAAAAAAACGGGACAATGAAAGGAAGAGAAAAGAACACGGAAATTAAGGATGATGAAACGATGGAAGGAGAGGATAACAGAGCGAAATAAAGGAATATTGTTTTCTCTCCAAAACATTGTTAGCAACAATATGCTTCAATGTTTATGAAAACAAAAATAAAATCAACAGTAGATGGCAGTTTCTCGCATGTGCGTTCGATTCTGAAGTTGACTGGAATAAAAAACCAATAAGTCTATAAAAAAAGGAATCTTTTTATTCAATGACGTGCAATCACAGCCATGGAGAGAGCATCTACTACCAGCAGAGTACGAAATGGCACCAGGTTTTATGCATTTTCACATCATCATGTCTATACTACTAAAAGTTGGATGCTTTATCAACAGTATTATGCACTTTTCCCGTAGAAATATAGCAACTTCTACAACTATATTTAAAATATTGCATTTATTTATCAACAAATAAAAAATAAAACTTTTGTATCCCAAATCCATTTCATAAGTCTGGAATGTACCAGACTGGGAATGGGTGGTGTTATCAACAGTCATTATTTTTGCTTTAAAAAACAAAAATCATAATTTCTAATGTTTTTTAGTCAATAAAAACAATAAATAAAATCATCATAGTTACTTACTCTCATGCAAATACGAAGTAGCATTTTTTTTCTCACAAAATTTAAAATATTTTTCTTTGTACAAACTATAAAGTGGTATAAGTAAAGATGAAAATTGACATACCAAGGTACTGTACCAACAAAATTTGATTATATTTGTGTAAACTTTTGTTTCTTTTCTGATGTCACAATTCATAGCTATTTTTGTACGCATCCTTTTTGCTTTACAGGTTGTGCTGGTGTTGTTACCGGTTTATTATAGTAGATATAATCACGTTTCTTTCTTAAAAAAGCAGAGATAATGAACTTAACTTTTATATCTGCTCTAACACACCACAAGAGTAGATATTGACGATCCCACCCCGATCGAGGGGGAAGGATTACTGTTTAATGTCTGAGGAGAGCTACATACTGGAGAATTGAACAGCCGGTGTCTTCTAAGCATACAATACTGTGGATGCCAGGTTAATTTCAAATCAAATAGAATACCAACAAAGATCCTGGTTGAGTGTGTGAAAGGGACCCTGAAAGCACATGGGATCCACCCACTTGAAGCATTTATTACAGTTACATTCTCTTCACAACACCCAGCGATGGTGTAATCAGAAAGATGAAGAAAAAAATGAAAAATTTACTACTCTAATAGCCTTTTTCCTCGAGCTGCTCACTTTTGGAATTCCCTCCCTGCTCCCGACATGCAGAAATTTAAATGTAAACAAGCATCTTACTGTCCAAATCCCCACCCAGGTCGCTCCCTATAAATCTAGCCCAAATCACAGTAGCCCCTTATGCTTCAGTGGCAAATATGCCCCCTTGTTATGGAGTGAACAAGGTAAAAAAAAAAAATAGGGAGCAAAAATAAAATTGTAAAAGGTCAAGTGTGTATCTCTGAAAATGGTTGTGCTATGTGCCATCTGCCAAAAACAAAACGTAATCAAGAATCGGCAATTTTAGTAAACATCAAATATGTCAGAACCAACAAATTAAACTAGAATGTATTCCTATCTATATATTAATACACTTCACACTGCCTATGTACCTACCTATACCATAATCTAATCTATACAGATATCTGGTCGGATTCTCAAAGACCCAAATAGCAGTTAAGCTGACAAATCAAACAATTTATTTTTTAAATTACTTACCCCGGCCCAGACAAGTGCTAATATAAAAAATTAAATAATCACCTAAAAATAAAAACCAGCAAGAGGATTACTCATTTCAAATTTAAGAATATAATCAGATTTCTTAATTCAAAAATATGCAACTAAATAAAAATTAAAAACTAAAATTACTTCACTGCATCCCGAGCAACACCGGGTGGGGACAGCTAGTCTAAACTAATACAAAACAAATACAAATAAAACAAATGGTATAGGTTTTTTTTAATGCTGAAAATGCTTTTAGGGCATGGCCATATCTATAACAGATCAGGGGATCATGTGAATTTTCTAAGATAATTGATATAACCGCTTAAAATAGAGGGAAAATTCCTGTGAGATTAGTTTGATGAGTTTACGTGTTTTACATACCAAATAATAAAAATCTCAATGAGCTAATTGATAAATTTGACAAATTCCCATGAATGAAGAGACAGGTAACTTTAAATAAAAGCAAATGCATATTCCAATAAGTGATTTTTATTTCAATGTGAGATTTTTTTTTTCTTTTTAGAGAATTTGTGCTTAATCATGGCCATGGTTAGAATCATTTCAGAATGAAAATTTCTAGGAGCAATGACAGCAGATAAAATAATCTCTCCTTGCTGATTGTTAAACTTGCCTTTAGTCAGAGACTCGAAATGTTAGATCTCTTGGCCTGTTATAGAGATGGCTATGTTTTGGGGACAAGTGCAAGCAATTCATTGAAGATATGACAAATACAAATGTAATATCTAAGAAAAGGATTTATGTGCTGTATGCCATTTCTCAAAAACGAAAGCAATAACAAAATTTAAGTGATTTTAAATTTTTAAATGTTATTTTTTTACCCTTACTCACCAGATTAAGATGAAGGGAGATAATTCTTTTTCTTAACTCAATTTGTGGAAGAGTTAAGATTGTAGGTGTGCACTGTAATTAGATATATATATATATATATATATATATATAAAAAAAACAATTTTTTTCAAATTTAGATTTGACTATTGGTCTATTGAAATTGGACTGGAGATTTCTGATTGACAGTAATTAATCTGTGTGATTATGATAGTCTGATTTAAGAGATGTCTTTGGATGGAATTAGGAATCTGTTGAAAGACTATTCTGAAGTTAATTCAGACACATTAGTCATTTAGTATATGAAGGAAATTCATAATTCTGTGTACAATCAAACCTCTACAAACAAATTTAATTCGCTTCAGAACCGAACTGAACTCTCCATCCCATTGCAAGTGCTGCTGCATAGAGGGCTAGCCACAAAACTGACATCATATGTTGGATTTTCCATCGGGTGTAGAGTCGATAATTTAATCGAATTTCACGTCGTATGGTGGAAAAATTTGTATATAGAGATTTGACTATATGTGTGTCTAGCTAAAAAAAAACCGCACTACACAAGACACACCTAATATCGTTGAGTAACCCTGCTAGTTATTTAGAAAGAAAAACAAAACAAAAAGCAATAAATGAAACCCAGGAAAATAGGCAATTTTTTTTCTTCATTTTTTTTAATAGAATCAAATTCTAATCCTAGAAAAATAAATAATGGCGGTAAATATGCTCAAAGTAAATTCAAATAAATGATAATAACTATATTAATCAGACATAGCACATGTGAATCAGCCACAGTGTGTGGATGTGTGTGTGTGTGTGTGCACGCATTCAATTCTTCCTGTAGGCGCACACATTTCTCATATCAATGATAAGCGTGCGTCGAGATCGCCAATGTCTCCTCATTTCACCATAAATCATTAATCCTGGCATGTATTTGTCCATTGCATTTCTTTCAGTCAGGTGCAAAAACCAGAGTGCATGATTGAACTAATGGATACTGTCGCAAACTATGGAATTAGTCATACAGGATTCGAATCCTATCAGATCTATCATGTTCAATTTTATACTGATATCGCTCAGAAAATTATGAATCCAGACGCACCTCTCTTCGGCAAATGAGTAGAATAAAGTGATATTAGCTCGATAAAGAGTTGCATTCAATTACATTGGATGGGTAAATCAACTGAGTTAAGGCTGGATTAATGAGTGCTTCGCGAAGAACAATTAATCTGTGGGAACATCACACGGCTCAGAGAGAGAAGGTGATAGCAACAAAAGCAATCTGGGGAAGCACGTAACGCATTCGGACGTGTAAATGCTGACAACATATGATTAAACAGCGATTATTTCTCTGCCCCTCCTTTCACACTGGTCAATGATTTTGAACTAAGATCAAGTTGAACAAATGTCGGTTGTCTTCCATCAGTTTTGTCTTGAGTTCTTTTGAAAGTATAAATAAATTTGATTATAGGACGGCAAAGAAGGATCACACAGAAGCGTTTATAAAGGTTCTCTCTTCAGCAACACGGTATGAATAATAAGTTGTGAACTTTGGTGATTTCGATAACTTAGTTGCTGCATGTGTGGCATAAGGTTGAGAACGGAACACAATAGATGGAAATAGTCATTGTTTCAGCTTTAAATAAAAAAAAAAAGAGTTGATATGCTATACAAACAGACAAATCAAATTTTCAGAAAACAAAGCAAGACCTGCGAAAAATACAAAAAAAAAAAAAGAAAGAAAAAGAAACATAACTAGAAGCATTTATTATCTGGCCGATTTTTATTTATGGAAGCCTGTAATCTCTATATAAAACTCAATGTCTGTGTGTGTGTGTGTGATGTTTGTGTGTTCCCTATAAAAAGGAAGTTTAGAGAATCTACATAAACTCTAAAACTGTATCATGTAAAATTTACCGGGGAAAATGGAAGTGTTCTCGAATCTCTAAGTGCACTCTTAAGGGAACTATGAGGGCATAACTCCTTTAAAGCTTCAAATATATATATAAAATTCTCTGAGGAAGACATTGAAAGTGGTCCTGAATCTCTTATCTTTTATGTACTGAACATCTACGTGCCCCCCCCCACGTCTAAGTGACTCATGGGGACAGACACCCCTTAAAACTTCAAATACATATATCCAATTTTAATGAAATTTAAACTATATGTATTCAGAGAGTTTTCCAACATGTCAGCTTCTTCCGATTATAATTGGGGGTGAAACAGAGGCGGAAAAAAAACAAAGAAAGAAAGTAATATGGTGTTATTAGCATAGTGAAAACGTAGAGTAGTGATCCTCATTCAATCTCGAGCAATGTCGAGTCTTCCTGCTTGTAACCTATAATCTTTGTTTTCCAGCTCTCCTGAACACTAGCCCAGTCTAATAATACTAAACCAGCAGTGACATATGTGGTATATATGTGCCTTTATCAATGTCTTTAGTTTTTTTCTACTGTTTCTCTAGCCGTTGCTTCTGCTGCTCAAATTAACTGGACAGCGAACGGAACCTACAGAAAGCGTAAGATCGATCAACATTTAACAGATCGAAACTTCGATAGCAGTCTTAAACGAACACTGGATAATGCAACAGGGAGCGATCTTACAACGAACGGCAGACTAGTTGTTGAACTACTGAATAAGTGAAATAGGTCCGCTTATATGGAGCCCCAAAATGTCCTGGGTTGATCAGGAAAATGAATCATTTGCATAACTGGATACGGCTTACTGCATTGTCTTGAATGTCTGCAGTAGTAACTAGTCCATCCTTTGTTAGACTAGAAAACAAATAAAATTACCTATTTAGATGCAATACTATTCTTCAACCGATCAAATGTGCAGCAGGTTTTATGACACTCCTGAAATTTTCCTAATTTGATCAAACATATACAGAATAAAATTCAAAGCGACAGATACACAATTCTTACATTTCATTTGTTTGCATTTCATCTTCGGCAATCATATCTTTTTAAAAAGAGGTACTTTTTATTTTTGTCCTAATGCTGAGTGCCCCCCTTTTTGGCGATTGTTGGATAAAAAAAATGCAGAGATATTGAGGTGGAAGGTCAGAGGAGGGTGGGATGATCCAAGAAAACTTGGATGTAAACCATTAACAAGGATCTTCGACAATGGAATTTGAATTGAATCAATCCTCAAGACCGCCAAGATTGCAGACTGCCAGAAAACTTGAAACCCTTGACCAAGGGAAATAAGTCGATAAAATGGATGACTATGATGCAGTAGTTTTTGTAAAAAGAAAAAGAAAAAAAAAAAATCGAAGAACACAATATCAATGAGGGATATGGGTGTTTGCGTCACTTTGTAGTTGAAACTGATGTGGATATTTTCTTGGGGTAAACTGGTACATAGATAAAGGATGACACATTTTAAGATAAAACCAACTATGGCTATCCATTTTCTCTTAGCTAAGAGTTGCTTTCGGTTATCTTCAAAAGTGTGTGTGGAAGGGCAATAGTTCTAAAGAATATTACATTACATGCTTATTTACCAAGTTCTAAACTGCAGCTTAAATCTAACTTCAAATTCCTTCTACGTCATGATTAAACTAACCAATTAGATACCATATGTATATGAGGCTCATAGTTGTCCAAGGTTAAACCTTGCCTTATACATTAATTAAATATCTACAGTAACTTCGAAAACGCATTACTGTTAAGTAATATGTAAGACAAACACCTTTACTTATTGGCGGAAGTAATTAATATTTTACATGCAGGTTTTAGGGTTAGTTAATAAAACTAATCTTAAACTTGTATAAGTGAACAATAAAAAGAAAAAAAACAAAAAACTTTTTAATTAAAAAACACAAAATAAAAAAAAAATCCAGATTAGTGATTGGAATATATAGAACTAGCTGTACCTACTCGGGAGTCTATTTTCATTTTTGTTTTTCACCTCCTCCGTCTGTCTTAAATAATTTCTTTTCAGACGTCAAATCACATAAATAACATTGATTTTTTGTAACTATGTTGGTTTATTTACAAAATTATTATTTTATTAATTATTAATATAGAAGAGAGACAGCTTTTTGCAGGTTAAAATATTAATTATTCCCCTTGAATTATTTGCTATTATTGTAAAAACAATAATATTCATAGAAAGTGGGCGTTATCTTTTGCATTATGCGAGTCATTGTTTAAAATTGTTGCTATTCTCAGCCAGAAAACTTTTTTAAAACCAACTGAAGCGAAAGACATTTCGGTATTGTAATATGCTGGAAGAAAAAAAAGACAAACTGGCTAGGCAAAATCAAATATTGATGTATCAGATGAGATTCTATTTAGGTCTAATTTCTTAAATCCGGCTGACATAATTTTGTAGATATAGATAAGAAATGAAAGTCGTGTTGGTGAAAAGAAACCGAATAAGGCATAAGGAGGGGCGGTTTCTTGTTTCCTTGTTTCTACTGCATCTGAATCAGTGTTCACATTCTTTTGCTTCTGGGTGGAAGACTTTAAAAAAGACGTAAATCCCTTTTGATATTAAGAGAATCGTTATTGCAAAGACTTTCACGGAATCTTCTCTGGCGAATTTACTGCATTTATATGCCCTCAACATAAATACCCGAATAATAGCAGCAAAATCCCACCCTTCACCGTCGAGGTACCCAGATGCCGGAAAACTTTCTAATCTAATAGTTTCTTTTCTTTGCCTTAGGAATTCCTTCCCTGCTCCCTCGACTGTACTAACATACAGAAATTTAAATGTAATGTGAACAAACATCTTGCTGCACAACTATTCACTTTAGATGGCCCCTAATCACAGTAGCTCCTTACGTTTCAGTGGCAATATGCCTTGTTAGGTGTGAATCAAAGAAAAAAAATACATATATATGTATATCCCAATTCACCATTGACGCAAAAGGTGCACGATTCCCCCAGTTGCTTTTGTCACATACAATAAAAGGCGGCTGTGAAGAGTTCAAATCGTAGTGGATCTATCATGATCATTTATGCACTAATACTGCTGGGAAACGTATGAACCGTTTTGGGCTAAGAAGTGGTCATGAACACAGAAGTGATTCTTAATGCTAGCTATACCTCATACTGCATATATGCCACATGAAAAGGCTATAATGTACGTTAGGTCACTCTCCTCCATACAAAGTAAAAAAAAAAAGTTCAAAAGAACAAAAAATAAACAAATTAAAGTAAACACAAAAGTAACTTGATAATTTCACATTTGAAACCAAAAATGCAGTCTAAACTAAAAGGAAATTTTAAAAATCCGATTTTCAGTTAAATTAATATTCACTCTTTTTACAAGGCTGACACTATGTAGCCCCCCCCCCCCATTCATGCATTTGTCACATAATCAACCCTCCTATTGTTGATTTTGGCACCTCTGGCTCTTAAAATCATAAGATAAAAAACAACAACAAAAAAAACGCAAAAATATTTATACAGAGGTCATAGAAGGCTATCACAATGCAATATGTTGAAATGCTAGTGTTGAGAAAGAAGACAGACACAAAGTGATTTTTTTTTTTAGTAAATCTTAGTTGATTTAGTCTCAACTTCTACAAAGTCATCTAGTGTGTGTAACCGTGTTGTATAATATATTTTGAGGTAAGACCTCTTCATCAAATGGGAGTGTTTCAAATCACCTAATGCTCTTGTGGCTTTAAGCGCTGGTGATATTGTTTTATTTTGCATTACCGCAGTCAATGCCAAATGAGATTTAGATGTTTTAAATTATTAAATGTATTTATTATTGTTATATTTAAATAGTTATTTTAAGTTATTTAGCAAAACTATTTATGCAATTAAAAAGAAAGAAAGCAAGCAAAACAAGAATGAAGGTAAAAAGACTACCGAGCAATGCCGGGTTAGGGTTAGGGTAGATTTTTATATTATGGTGGCTGCTTTTTATATTGACGTTTTTTAAATGCGTCGAGACAACCTTGTAACTCTCGCTTCCCTTATTTTGTCCTTCAGTTCTCACATTCCATGAGCGATGTTTGTGACAATGGGGAAATAATTGCCGTTTTCTGGGTTGGAATCTATCCATCTAATGTAGGCTTGTTTTTGACCGTTAAGTAATTTTTTTAGCTCCTTACATCAAGTGGCTTTATGCGTTGTCTGGAGCGATTTCCATTAAAACATTTTTTTTTATAAAAGGCTCTGTCTACTCTGTTACGTGTAACTTTCAGTATTGAATAAACACATCTTACAAATATGTTCCGTTTTTTTTTTTTAACAGTAGTCATCAGCGAGGTTTTGAATTTTGATTTTTCTACTAAATAGTGCGATAAAGATTTAGGAGATCATTTGTTATCGAACAAAGTGGAACTATGTAACAATACTACCCATGATGTAGGTAAAGTAATAATAGTGAGAGGATTAATGATACTACTGTGATGATTAGTAGTGGATATGATGATGATGATAACTGTCTTTGTTATGAAAGTGGGTTATGAAAATATAGGTTAGTGAACATGGCAAGAAACAATGATTTAGCGAACAGGAAGTCACTTTATGGAAGTGACAGAACATAGTAATATGTAGCAAAAAAAAAAACCCCAAAAAAAAAACGGATTGGTTGAGAGACGACTCATACTTTTAATGCTCTCAGAGGAATTTAAAGAAAAGTAAAGTTAGAACACCAAATAATGTTATTTTTTTTAAATGAATAAAATCATTTATTTAAAAGAAAAAATCAGACTTTTGACGTCTAACTTTTATTTCATTTGATCTATAAAGTGTGAATATAAATATTCTAGAAACTTATTTCTTTAGTTTTCTCCTTCGAATTTAGTGACTAGTTAAAAAAAATTAACTATTGTTGTAGAGCCCTTTGATGGCGGTGATACATGCCGTATGCGTTCGCACTTATCAGGAGGCCAAGGTGTAACAATCCATTTCCTTATCTAAGAATTTTCTGGCTATTGTCAGAGAGAACATGAGAGCTTTAAACACCCTAACCATATCATGTTATATTTTTGTAAGTAAGGTTTTTTGTTCTTTTTTGGCTCATCTTCTGTTTATGTCTGAGAACAATTAACTGATAATTGTTTTACTTCACTCAACAGAATCTCGAGTTAATTACAAATAAACAAGATTTGTTGAGTCTGCTATTTGTTTGGGGTTTTCTCAGCACAAAAAAAGTGAAATAAAAACCACACTTCTTAGTCATGCATTAGAAATGAAAGCATTCTTCTTTTCTAAAGATATTAGAAATGTTTCCGGTTTTCTGTACGTGTTCGAAAATATTGCAATATTATTCATTCCAGAATAAAATGAGTATATGCATAAAGACAAAATACGCAAAGCTTTATTTTTTTTTTAAATAAAAAAAAATAATGAATGAAAACGTTAATTTTGCTGTTTAAGCATGTCTGACACGAATGCAGACCCCATAATATGTATCGTATAACCCTTTGATGTATTTTGCTCTTCTCGGGACCAGGGCTACTTCTAAGTATCGTCAAAGGGGAGACTAGGGGTTAAAACACCACTCTATCCGGACTTCACATGATTGCTTTTTTCAATTTTAGATCTTTTAAATCTATGTCGAGCAATGGGACATCATCCACCTTCATGTGAACTTGCGTTTGTGTGCGTTCACTACACAGGCTGTGATCGTTTGCTTGTTGTCTTCATATGAATTTGGGTTAGCGTTAGTTTTCGACACTGGCCGTAGTGTTAATCTGTAAAGCTGTAAAATGATTTCCCTTAAAAAAAAAATAAAAAAAAAGAAAAAAAGAAAAAATCACAACTAGTTTGAAACAAGTAACGATGTTTTATTTTAAGAGGTTACAATGATACTTGGTTTATTTACCGAACAATCAGAACATTTCTTTCAACTGAACACATTCCCTCCACTTATGGCCCCAAAGGCCCCTCCGTCTCTCGGACCAAGCAGAGACCTAACCTCCTTTGCACGTTTTGCTGAAATGTATATATAGATATTGCTGTCATTTGGAGTAGGCCACACAAGAGCACTTGAGAATGATGGGTTGTTTTTTTTATCAGTGGACATAAAAACTTACTGATCAGGTGTCCACCATCTGGAGTGGACATTAATTCAGTAGGATCTCAACTGATCCGAGTTTTCAGTATAAACCCTTTATCCAAAAAGACATTATTTCTAAGATGTCAGCCAATTTCTTGTGTGGTCTTAGTTCAATATTTTCCCATTGCGGGCCTGCCGTAAGCATCTATGCACCCCACTGAACATGCAGCATTGTTCATTTTTACATTCGTACATGGAGACAGATAAAGCTATGGTAAAATCCTGTTCATCACCTTCAGTAACCGTTTGCATTTGGCAAATATTTCTACCTGTAACTTGAAATACATTACTACTAAGTAATCTGTAATTCTAGGAACAATGTCATAAACAAATTGTATTAAAGACATTCCATTTTTGTTGTCTGCATTATAACCTTTGCTTTGTTTATTCTAAACCTTGTGATTTAGTACACCAGATGTAGAAGAGATCCCACAGTCTGTGTGATAAAATATTTACAAATAAAGAGCTTATTTCAATGGCTGGACATTCCACTTGAAAGCTGGTATTAACAACCGGAAAGATAAGGCCAAGTCATAAATTAAACAGAAGTCTGTATCCAAGGAACAAATCAAGTTTTTCCATAATCTGTACATGTTCTCATAAACACCTTCTTTGTCTTTAACTGATAAAAAATCAAAAGTACAAACAGTCAGGAAATAAAAGAAAAATACTATACAATTCTTGTTTATTTGTATACAATTTATAGTTATAGTATAGGCTCAAGTAGTCACCCCTAAGAATAAATGTTATGTTAAATCTTTCTCTCTCATATATATATATATATATATATATATATGTGTGTGTGGGGCAGTTTTTTAAAGTTTGTGTACAAAAATAAAATAAAAATCCTTGCTAGCCTAAATCAATTGTCTAAATCTATTCTGTAAAAGGCAAGGATTTAACATGTTCTTTTTTACACAATCTTAAAAACCAAACTCTGCACAGACTTTAAAACTTGCTCCTGTGGAATGCTACTTTGACCTGTAACGCCAAAGTAATGCGTAAACAGTTTATTACAATAAACAATGGTCACAAAATAAATTGTGTACATGTGTACAAATTCATTGGGAACATTTTAATCAACACTTTATTAAGAAAGAATGAGTAGAGTTTTGTTTACATCAAAATATTATATAAATTAAGTAAAGGCGAGAATTGTCTTGAATAGCTTTAATAATAAAGGGCAGAAAAAAATCCGTTTTGTCAGTGATTTAGGTGAATTTTTGATTAGGGTTTTAAAAAGCTAATTTCATTTTTTTGTTTGAGTTTCTTCCCTCTCGTTTTCATCTACCCCCTCCGCACATTATCGAGAGAAAATATTTAGTAAAAGACAGTTAAATCATTAATCAAAAAAAATCTACTTATATCAGCTTTTGGATAAAGACTTTCATTTGTTTAAAAGTAGGAAAAAAAAAAACATTAGAAAATTTAAATTTGAGTTTCGACCCTTGATCAGCCTAAAGTAACTTTCTATTTTCTAGAACAAATACAGTTTGCACTAAGTACATGAATAAAATAAATGAATTTCAATTATCAGATCTTATATTTTATTAACTTAAGATTTTCTAAAATTTCTTCATTTTATGTACATAATTTCATTTCGTCGAGATACTCAGATTTAATCTTATTCATTGTATTTTAAGTTATGATTAAACATAATTAAGGAATTTCCATTTCGAACACTTCTTTAAATGTGTGTGTGTATGGATGAAAGATTATATATGTACACACAGTGTTTGGGAAATCGATGGCATAATTTTGGGATTATATTCTATATGTGTAAAGGAGCCTCTTCCTGATCTTATTTCTGGTGTATGTCTTCCTCGGCAAAGTCTTTGGTTTGTATTGATTATATTTATCTGTATTTGCTCTGTTGTATTCTGTTAACTGAAATAAGGGCCAACATTTTCAGGATGTCGATTGAGTGCCCCATGTTGGCTATCAAAGGAATATCTGCCGATCATGATTCTCAGGACTTTTATATTTGTTTGATGCCATTTTTTTATGGCTTTATTGGCATATGTGGCAACACGAGGCACAGGCTTATTTTACCTGTGATCCTATCACAGAGATAGTGCGTATCCCATATGTAGTGCACTATCACACACAATGTATGTCTAAATGTTTACAATTAAGAATGATCAGTACTCGAGTGCAAACGTTTCTTGGCTTATATGCACATATATGTGCATAGTTATGAATTTATACTATCAATTTTTTTTTCACTCACACACAGATTTGCAGGTTAAAACAAAGATTTAAGTCAGTCAAAATAGTAATTAACTGGTAAATAATTTCATTACTGTAAATGACAGTTGAAAATTAACAGGGCTGAAGTTTAATGAAAAATAAAATCTTAAAAATAAAGTACATTTCGTTTCAATGTTCACCACATAATCATACCAATAATGTACACCACTATAAGCAAATCATACCAATAATGTACACCACTATAAGCAAATCATAGCAATAATGTACACCACTATAAGCAAATCATACCAATAATGTACACCACTATAAGCAAATCATACCAATAATGTACACCACTATAAGCAAATCATACCAATAATGTACACCACTATAAGCAAATCATACCAATAATGTACACCACTATAAGCAAATCATACCAATAATGTACACCACTATAAGCAAATCATACCAATAACCAGTATATTATAGCAGGAAAATACTCCCTTTTTGAAATGTAGCAATGATAAATAAATCCAAGTTTTTTTTATATTAAAGAGTCACCACTTATCAAGGCCAAAAACCACTCGAGGATAAGGGTTAATGAGGTAAATAGATTGTCAATGAACTGATGAATAATAGAAAAAATTAAAAATGAATGATGACAAGTATTTATTGACATTAGATTTTAAGATGACTATGTTGTAGACCTCAAGGTAGTAATCTTGCGGCAACGTGTTTCACAAATGGGAAGTTCTTGGAAAGAAAGTTTTCATGGACATTCCATTTGATGTTAGGCACACGAGGGAAGGAAAGTTTTTTGCAGTTGTGGTAGAGAAGAATTCTTCTGTGAAAGTTTTACATGAAGGAATGAAAGATTGAAGCTCAGTGGAACACTTTCGACGGGAATAACGACAGTAGAGTAAGATTAGCAACGTCTCTTCTGTGAGAAAAGGAATGGAGAGAAGAGAGTTACATAACTAAACATTGTTGGTTGCAGTTAAGATTAGAGAAAAATATTCACTGACCTATGAAAATATACACTGACCTATGAAAATATACACTGACCTATGACAATATACACTGACCTATGACAATATACACTGACCTATGACAATATACACTGACCTATGACAATATACACTGACCTATGACAATATACACTGACCTATGACAATATACACTGACCTATGACAATATACACTGACCTATGACAATATACACTGACCTATGACAATATACACTGACCTATAACAATATACACTGACCTATGACAATATACACTGACCTATGACAATATACACTGACCTATGACAATATACACTGACCTATGACAATATACACTGACCTATGACAATATACACTGACCTATGAAAATATGTGTGGAAAAAAGTTACATTGATTTACAAGCAGACGATTTATGGTGGCCCAAGAATTTTACACCGTATTGTACATATGTATAAATTGTTGTTTTTTTTCTAATAGTATTTACCGCATGTAGAGGAGAGTATGTAAAGATAGTATGGTAAATTTTCACACAAGATTAAAAATTGAGTCGAGTGGAATTTTGCAATACTTGTAAGCATTAGGTACACAAGGAGTGCAGTAGTGCATTAAGATAACCAATTTATGTGCAAGAAGTCTAAAGACAATGGAAATGGATGAGCACTCAGATGTGGACAAAGTATATCTGGATAGCAAAGCTTTTGAGGCTGTCAAAAAGTTTTGTTATCTTGGTGACACCATTGGAGCAAATGCTAGTGTGATTGCAAGAATTGGAAGTTGATGAAGTTCAGGGAACTTCTGCCATTACTAACCAGCAGAGCGTTGCCATTGTTGACCAAGGAAAGAGTCTATCAGGCATGTGTACGCAATGTGATGATGGATGGAAGTGAAATCTGTCCAGTGAGGGTTGAGGACATGCGTTGAATGGAGAGAAATGATATGGGAATGATACGCTAATGTGTAATGCGAGTCTAAAAGACAAGCTTAGTTCTGATGATTTCAGAGGAAGATTAAATCTGGACAGTATAGGGAGATGTTTGTAGAACAGAAGACTTAGGGTATGGCCATGTTGAAAGAATGGATGAGAATTCATAGGTGAGTAGATGTAAAACAGTTAAGATAGCAGGTTCAGTTCACAGGGGAAGACCAAGGAAAACATGGGAGGAAGTGATAAGAAAGAGATAAAGACCTGGTCAGAGATAGGTTAGTTTCGAAGTCAATTTCTTAAAGCCGTCCAACGCATGCGAGAACATGAAAAACGGATGTTAAACCGATTATGATGAATAGGCAAGTCACTTGGGGGCAAGAAACACGAGAAGTGCTCACACTTTTATTAATGGAAATATTTTCATGCGGAATGTGCAAGTTTAATCTTTATACATTTCAAGTAAAACTAATTTTGTTTTGCTTTTTAACTTACTATGTTTTATAGTTTTCATCTATCTAAAAATCTATCGCATGTAGCCGTTTTTTAAGCACTTGTCACTGTAGTATATCTTGTCTCCTTCAACATTTCCTATCAACCAAATCGTGTGTGTGGGGGGGGGGATGACTTCAAGTAAATAAATTGCTTATGAATAAAAGATGATGATGCGCCAAACAGCGTCTGGTCTGGCTAAAAATGGCTACCGGAGGGGGGGGGGCAAAAAAAGAGATAAAAAGAAAAAATAGAAATAATATTAAAAAAAAAACAAATAAAGTTAGAGTGTGTGCAGGTTGAGTTGTGATGGAGTGATTGTGTGCTCCCTTCCCTCCTTTCTCTAATCACCACCTCACATCCAGTCAATCTTATCAGCAACCGATATTGATCAATCAATCGTGGGTAAAGAACCCCATAGAAGATGCGGCTTTTTTTTTATCTTCTATCTTGCTAGCATCTTTGTCTCTTGAGAGTCTGCGTTTAAAATGTATCTGTATATTTTCAAGTGGAAAAGTGTTGAACATTGAGGGATGAGGGGAAAGTAGGTCTGGTGTGGCCGTGACGTCACGCAAGTGGAATTCAGTGAGAGACCCCTCCTCCCCCGGACCTAGGTAGAGGGTACATACTAATGACAATTTGGTATCATGATTCAGGAAGATCTTTTCCTTGAGAAGGCTTAAGAAGTGAACTGTGAATTCTTGTGATGTATTTTATGAGGACACAGGTCTGTGGCACATTGTGTCAATTAAAGATGGCAATCACGCACGGACGATGCAACAAAAGGAGGTTTTAAATTCACACTCTCCAACTTCAGCAAATCTTGATCATCAAACAAGATCCTTTCCAGAGAAATCAGCTTAAAAATTACTATTTATAAAATAATTGAATGTAAAATGCTTCCCGAACTTTCAATATAATTGCTATAAAAATATTAAAATGGCCGACTTTTTATGAATAAGCCGAAATTAAATCTGGTGGATTTACTTTTTAAAATAGGATTTTTACAATATTGTTTTATTGCTTTTTTATTACAATATCCGATTAACAGTAAATTTTAAAAAAATGTAATTATCAAAGTTGACATTAGAAATAAAAACACAAGTAGCCACGATTTTATAAATATTGAGATTTTAAAAATTAAGGAGTGGCAGTTACCATTTTTCTTTCTTCACCTTTTCATTGGTAGAACGTGTTTCATAAGAAATACCAAGGGGAAATTGCAGTATGTGTGTGTGGTCTGCTTAGGTTCACTCCCTCCCCCTTATCTATTATTTTACTAAAGCTTCATTAATCAACATTTGTTTCCCTAAGGCTTTTTCTTTTTTGTATTTTGTGATTAAAAAAAAATAAATGAATAAAATAAAATATATCTAGCTTTGGGATTGAGCTGTTTGGAAAAAATACTTTAACTTTAATTAATCAAATTAGTCGAAGTTTGCAATTAACTCACAAACTTTCCATCTATCACTCTCACCTCCCCTTATTTTATATGGTATCTGTCACTCTCGCTTCAGTCATTCTGTTTATTAACAGCCAAAGGTAATAAAGAAAGAATAAAAAGATTGGAATAGTCCAATAAAAAAGAAAAGGGAATATCATCAGAGTAGTAATATTATTTAACCTGTAGCCGGAGAGAGAAAGAAAGAGAGTAAGGATATATATAGAGAGAGAGAAAAAGAGAGAAAGAAAGAGAGGGTGAGAGAGAGAGAGAAGGAAATACAGTGAGCATACAGCGACTAATTTGGTATTTTGTCTTTATTTATATTGAACCAGCTTTGCAAACTAAATCTAACCCAAGCTCAATGGGTAATCCAACAGGTCACTTTTTCTAGTCAATATATAAAAGCGACAGAAAAAAATATTGAACAGAAAAATTGTTCTATTTACCATGAGAATTTATGCCACAGAAAAAACTCCAGCATGGAAGAGAGAATGTGTGAATCCAGATAAAAACTGTCATTTTTTATTACCATTTTTCCAAGATGAATAGAATTAACGCCACTCTGGAGTTTGAGTGACAAAGCCGTTACATCCAATATAGCTGATTGTGTTGAATATTAGCTTTCTGTGTGTAGTGAAACAACCACTGACATTCCGTATTACAAAAATAAACTCATTTCTCATTCTTGCATCCTTAAAGTCTATCTTTGTTGGTCTGTAGAAGAAGAAACTAGGAGAGTGCAAAAGAATTTTCGCTCAAGCATTATCACGATTTCTGTTTTTTTTTTGCTTGTGCATTCATTGGCTTCATGTTTGTATCATATCTAAAGAATCAATCTTACATTTTTCTTTTGCGTCTGTCACAATTTGGCACAAGGCTGATGGCACTGAGCATGATTTTGTATCTCTATTTATCGTCTGATGTAATCAACTTTATGCACATGAATTTAAAAAAAGGGTTTGCAGGTGACAAAAGGGAAAGTATCCCTCAAAAAGAGAAGCAAGTGAAAATTCTCAGTGTTGGGGGGGGGGGGTGTAATTAGATAATGGCAGCATGTCCTTATTTCTCCAGTTCTATAAATAATGAAGAAAAAAAATGGGTCTTTGAATCTGGCCAATTTTCTTGTACAATTATTGTTTCAGAAAATCCATGTGGTAAATAAAACCGAATCAGTGTACTGCTTGTATCCGGACTCCAACGAGACAGCAAATGATCGCTACAGAAAACCAAAGGTCGATCAGCTTTTAACCAACTTAAATTGCAACAGACCAAGGACTATAAGTCTTTAACAAACCTTGGTTATCGCAACACAAAAGCTACAGGTGAGTCGTCGAACTAGCTGACTGAATTGGCGAAATACACCTCTAGCAGAAAATGTCATTGATTGGTTAGCAAAAAGAAATATTTGCATAAGTGGACGTGGCTCACTTCATTGTCCTGGATATCTATCTACAACCACTTGTTTGGGATAGCAACTGCCACCTTTTTTACCACAGACACAGAACACAAGTTGGCAGAGCTGGCATGGGCGGCCATTATCACCAAGGGCAGATTGCAATCTATTGTTCGTATCAACTGAAGAACATTTTTCGATTATACCAAATAAATACGGTCAAGTTTAAGTTACTTAAAAAATTAAAATCCTTTAAAATCTGTTATATTTAATATTTTGTTCATTTTTAAATGTTGGATACTTTCTGAAAATTTAGTGGTTAAATTTGAACCCCACGTGCGACCCTATAACCGTCTTAGAATGTTTCCTTGTAGCTGGAATATGTGCAAAGTGGATGAAATATCACGAACAGGCAGAAGATTTCCAATGTTAATTTATTCATTCTCACTAATTTCCCTTGGCTGGGTGATTATTTAACATGTTCTAGGTTTAGGTCTCACCTGGAGGCTGTAGTGGCGACTCAGCGCGGCTCCTTCAAGTATTTGGCAAAATATCTAGGATATATGCTTTGAATTTTGCGAACAGATCAATTATTGGTCAACATATGAAGTTTTTCCTTTCCAAAAAGTTTCAAATGCATCTCGAACACATCCAATAATTTTATAAATGGAGTTAAAACAATTATTTAGTTTTATAACAATCTGGTTCGATTAATAATTTAATGACAAAACAATTAAACTTAAATTTCAAAATCCTATTTAAAAAAATATTTTAGTCAAAAAACAAAATCCCGAAACAAATTAAAGTAAAAATAATCTTGCGTAAAGGCAGGTAACTATGGCTAATAAAAATATAGAATGGTACTCACCAACTATAAAAAGTAGTCCAACTGTAAGAAAAAAAAAGGAACATTTGTTAGCAAATAAAATCTGGTTATGCTTTCAAACAAAACACTAAATAACTATCAAAACTTATTAGAATAACAATTAGATACACAGACACACGACACAACTATAAGACGATATATATCCCCTTCATGGAGAGTCTTCAGGCAGCTGTCAACAATTATGCAAAATAAAGGTATCCCATTGTATGCGAGAGTGGCACACGTCCAACCTGTACTCTTGTAAGGCTGCAAAACATGGTCAACGACGAAACGTTAGAATGACACGATTCTGGCAGCTGCACATCAGATGGAGAAAATTGCCGGTCTTACTCTGCAAGAGGAAGTATGCTGCACAACAATGCCTCAACTGGTACAGCCATGTCGCCCACCATCAGCCATCCAAAACACTCCAAAGTGTATCCCACATTGAAGTCAGTGGACCAAATAGGCTGCTTAAAGCATGAAGAGGATCAGTTGATCACTATCTGATCCTGGGGTGGGCGGCACCAATGAAATGGCAACTGACAGGAAAAGTTGGAAGTCTAACCTCAAGCATGAGACAAGACATATTTGCTAATATTAAATTATCCGCAATATTCAGAAAAGAAAAATATGAGAATATAACGTTATATCTTAAAAAACTGTACAGACAAAAATCATTAAATTTAATAAATCTAGAACGAGATATTAGATAGTGGGTGAATTAGCTATTACATATACAGATACATGTCTGAGTGGTTAGTTTAGGAGACAAGTGGGACAAATGCACGTAGTAAAAAGTATTGGTCAGAAAGTACAATAAATGAAGAAACATGCAAACAAGGTATGGTTTCAAATAAATGTTTCAGAATCGGCCGCATGATTATTATTATTATTTGTTTAACTATCTTCTCAATTCAGCTGTTAAAAATTTTTTTTAAATAAATAAAACTCTTAGTAAAAAATCTTGATGTGAAATACTTAAGGACTAACCATTGATAAAGTAAGTAGAAGAGATTGCATGAAACAAAATGGCTTGAAAGAGGCTGCAGGTTTCATTCAAAAAAGCAAAAAGTTAAGCAAGGAAAAAAAAGGTAAAACTCTGGTTTACTACATAACAAAGAGCAAAACTAATAAATATCCATCAGCTCTCTCTTCCACTTGCCACATCAGATAATTATAGAGAATGTTTTCCCCTTCTCTGTGTTCACTTAAATGCGTCACTCACATGCTTTCTAGTTGATTAGCAGGCAGACGAAGCTATGAGGTGAGGTGTTTATTTTGGTTTTTCATTCAAATTAGACTGGAAATGAACAAAGTCAAGATGAATATGTGTGTGTGTGTTTCTTATGTAAATTGTGCGCGAGTGAACGAATGTAAAAAAACTAAAGAAACTTGAAATTTGCTCTTAAAGTTAGTCAACATCTTTTGAAATTCTGGTGGTGTGACGTAATATTCAGTGTTGTAATGTCACATCTGTTTTAAATTTTCTTTTTGAGAATTTGTACCATGTCGCCGATTCTAACAAATCATTCTCGTAGCTTACAGCCTTCTATAATCAAAGAACATGTAGAGTGGAGAGAAGCATACAGAGTGAATTGATGACCAGACCCCAAGACAAATAAGCCCGTAGTGGCCCAAATAATAAGAGTATCATAGTCTTCATCGGATTCCTTTTTCGTAGCATTTTATTTTTCTGTTCATCTTAGCATCACAAATTTAATTTTCTATACCTACAATGGGTCATTGTCAGTAGAGGTTGAGTATTATACTAGGATATTGTGCCAGCGAACCCACCAAGAAAGTGACATGTGAACAGGAAGTCATGATATGTGGTATATAGAAAGCTAGAGACTCTTGGGATTTTGGTCTGTGAAGGAAGCAAATCTGTTTTTGGAGGACTTTTCCAATTCCCCTGTAGCGGGAGGGAAGAAGAAAACTAGTACAAGAAAATTTTAGATATCTGTAAACATAAATAAATGCAGATTATTATAAGATCATCTTGGAAATTGTATTTGCCACAACTTCCTATATTTAATAGAAATAGTGTTGAGCCCATTTCAGAGAATAGAGATTCCCAGGCACAAATTAGAGGTATTAGACTCTTATTCTTTAATCCAGGACAGGTTTTTGATGACTAAAGATTAACAGTTTTTGATGACTAAAGATTAACAGTTTTTGATGACTAAAGATTAACAGTTTTTGATGACTAAAGATTAACAGTTTTTGATGACTAAAGATTAACAGTTTTTAATGACTAAAGATTAACAGTTTTAACACTCCTCCTTGCTTATCTTTCACGGTATAACCCTTTAAGAATAAAGAATTGATTATGGATGTCTCCAGGGGAGAGGGGGCAACTGGGGAAGAGAGAAATGGTTACACTTTTGCCCCGGGCAACGCCGGGTAACCCCTGCTAATCTATAATATAAAGAGCAGTTGTCTGTGTTTGTATGTTTGTCTGTCGCATATTTTTCAAGTTTTAACCCACAAAGTTGACATTTTCGAAATCGTCCATCTTTCAGACGTATAATATGCAAAAAACGTCCATTTCTTCACGTGACCATCCAATTTTTACATACGTGTGTAAATTAGATGACAAAATGTTTTTATTTCTGATATATATATATATATATATATAATTATTTATAAATAATATTTTCAAATCAACCCATATACACATGTTTCATACCGGACCTGTAATCATCAGTATGCGAGGAGACAATCCCTGCCGGTCACACGGTCAAAACCCCAATACGAAAACATTATATATACCTAACAGAAAAATGCCAAAAATACTGACCAAGACGCTTCATTTGAATAATAATTTCATAAACACTCAAATAAATTAATATTCTGCACAATTCATTTCTATTTTTGTACTCCACTTTCCTTACATAAATTTAATACTTTTCTTCATATTAATATTAGTAGCAGTATTAATAAACAACGATTTTATGAACAACGTTTAACATTCAAAATGATTATTTTGAAATTAGAAAGAACTTCCGGTTTTTGCTGCTCCCCCCCCCCGTCATTCCCTCTCTCTCATCTGTCTCGCGCCGCGTCACGCCAAAGCCATATTTTCTTTTTTTTATTGTTTTTTAAAGAGCCCAGCATCATCGCCCATGCGAATTGAATTCACTTTTCTTATCCATTTATTTCTTTTTTAAAAAGATAAATAAATTTGTATCAAAATTACCAAAATATTAATATTTATCTATTTCATAAATGAATGCAAAAGTTTTTGTCCCGTGTTTACAAGACACTTATGAATGAAATACATTAAACTTAGGCATGACGACCTAATCATTCTTTTGGGGAAGGGGGTACGATGTTATACAATTTTGACAACAAATCTTTATTTGTGGGGTCGATAGTCATACCTTTTGTCCCAAATACCTTGGACTTACTCTACGCTATACACTCACCAAAATACCGCATTCACCCTATGACTTAATCCTTACTTACTTTGCGAAGCGAGAGAGAGCTGGAACCATTTTTTTGCTATTGTTTGAAATAAATTCTGTGCGTTATTCTTTTTTGGGGGATGGGGGGATCCACTTTTTAGGCAATTACGTGTGGTTGTATGACCTTGCCAGTCGGACTTAGGGTTAGTGTGAAAAAGTATATCAGTTAATTGGCCTAATAAGTTTGAATTAGCCTAAAAAGTATAATCTCATTTTTTTAAGTGAATAGATAATTTAGCTGGAGGTGTTAAGCTCCAAATTTACCAACGTTTGTTAATTTTTAAATTATAAAATAAAAAAATTAGATTCATATTTGAAAAAAAAAAAAAATCGTCATTAAGTTTAATATTTTTCTGTCTTTAATAATAAAAGCGAAAAACAAAGTAACTATTTTAAATTACTAAGGCAAATAAAAGAATTCCTAATAGATAATCCGCTTTTGGCGATTGTCAAGAATAATCAGCAGAAAGCAAAGGGGGGCAAAAATCAAATAGTCAACAAATAACTGTTACCACAGGCAATAAAACTTACTTTTCTACCTACCTGTCTTATTTTTTTTTGTGTTTTAAAGCATTTTAAAGTGTTTTGTTTATTTCAATTAAAAAGTACGGTCAAACTGAAAACTGAAAAACAAAAATGGCTGACAGTCGATCACCGATTGTCTACAAAGTCTCATGATTTTCTTTTGTACTTTTCTCCTTTCAATTAGGTAGAAAGTAAATCTTAAAGCGTCTGAAACAGTTATTTGTCGACTATTTAGGATGTTCGCTTATGCAATCTTGAAAATGGAACTGCTAAGCGATCGAATTTAGACGCATTATTAAAATGCAATAAGATGCTTTAAAATACTTTAAAACACACACACAATAGGCAGGTAGGTAGAAAAGTACTTTTGTTGCCTTTGGTAACAGTTAATTGTTGATTATTAGTTTTTTTTGCCCCTTTTTGTGTTCGTTATTCTTGACAATCGCTCCGATTTTTCGTTTATTCCTTTCATTATGGGGATTTCATTTTTATGCTAACAAAATCAAATCTCAACATTGGAATATATCAAATGACACCATGACAACAATCTTTTTGTTATTTTTCTTCAAATTACCAAAATGTGAAAACAATGTTTTCTTTGCTTTTCTATATATAATCCTATAGCTAAGTTAATTGCTGCCCGGAGGGCCGGTATTTTTTTTGCTAGTATATATATATATATATATATATATATATATATAATAATCTAAATGTGTGCTCCTGTGTGTAATAAAGTCTGTTTTGGGCCAAATTTAGATTCACTTTCTTGAACTAAAAATTTACTCATTATCTTTAGGTTGTCTCTTGTATTTTATATTCTAAATGATTAAAAAGTTAATTTTAAGTTCCCGAAATTATTAAGGGTTCTATGCTCTTTGTCCTTGTACCAGACTAAAATAAATAGAAATAGGATCTAAGTGAAATGATCGAGTAGTTATTGACATTAGGCTGAACTGGAATGTCTTAAATGTCAGTAATGGCGAGAGATTTAGACAAATTAACAAATTGGATAAACAGATTTTCTTAAAAAGGGATAACATTTCTAAATCAGGTCTACTGTATTGAGGGATTACAAGATGAAACCTGTCCAATAGGGCATGTTCCAACGTGTGTATGTGTTTATGTGTGTATATATATATATATATATATATATATAGTTATTAAGCTTTGTTAAGCTGAGCACTCAGAGAAATTAAATTGAGGATTAAAATTTAGCCACGTTGTGAAGTTCTCTCCCTTTATGAAATTCGAATACTGTCTGGATCTCATTACTTGTTTTTACAGATAAATACAATGCGTATTTCTCTCACATTTGAAAGCGTGATTGTCACGTCGGCCTTGCGGTAAGAACTGTACGACCGGTGGTACAGTTATATCATCCATACTGACAAGTGTAAGGTAACACAAAACATGTCTATTGAAAATATTTAGTAAAAAAATAATCATATATGGTATATATATATATATATATATATATATATATATATATATATAAG
>OY744530.1:100788820-100831320 GCA_963556195.1 Sepiola atlantica
ATATAATATATATATATATAATATATAATATATATATATAAATATATAATATATATATATATAATATATAATATATATATATTAATATATAATATATATATATAATATATATATATATAATATATAATATATATATATAATATATATATATATATATAATTTAAATATATATATTATATATATATATATATATTATATAATATATATAATATATATTATATATAATATATATATATAATATATATATATAATATATAATAATATATAATATATATATATATATAATATAATATATATATAATATATATATATATATAATATATATATATATATATAATATATATATATATATATAATATATAATATATATATAATATATATATATATAAGTAAATATGAAGGTGAGAATTCCGATGCAGGAGCAATGCAATATTGAAAACCGGACGGTGGAATAAGAATCAACAAAAATAAATAACAAGAGACGGTAAATCTCCGATCAATTCATTTATATTTCAAAATTTAAATATAAAGACAGTATATTGTAAAATTGGTGGGCTTTCTGTTAAATATTTAAAGGTCCGGAATGGTAGAGACTTTAATCATTTCGACAGTAACAACCTCTCTGTTTCAAAAAGAAAACTAAAATTGAACTGGCTGTGTCAGTTGAGGAGAGCCAAGTGGACGCTGTTATTCAAAAAATAGAAACATGAGATTCGCAAAAAGACAAGTCCTGCAGAAAATGCAATAGTTAAGATATGTGATAGATTACTGAGATCAATTAATTTAATCTTAAATAATATTTGGATTTAATTTATTTTGTTGTTTTTATTATTATTATTATTATTTGTTCTTAATTTATTATTTACTTTTTCTTTATTATTATTTTTTTCTAGATTAAATATTTAATCAGATACATTGACGATATTGTTATCCTCACATTGTCTCGTGATGAAGCCACCACTATTTTCAACACATTCAATAATACTGACCCCCACGTACAGTTCACTATCGAACACCCCAGGCTCACTCTCACTCCTAGACTTCAATCTTAGTATCTCTGAGGATGGATTAATACACATTACCTTTTACAGAAAACCCACTTGCAGAAAACTCTTCATCCACTTTAAATCCGCCTTACCCCTTAAAACAAAATTAAGTTATGCACACACACAGATCGCTCGTATACAAAGTAAATGCTCCTCTACTACTGATAAAACTACACACACTAAGGTCTTCCACCAGACACTCTTAACCAACGGATTCCCCCTTCTACCATAACCAGCCTCAGTAACACCAAAAAATGCAGACAACCCCCTTACCAACACCTGCTTCCTCAAACTTTCTTTTGCGATAGCATTACATCCGCGATCCACAAAGCAATACGTAGTGAGAACCTTGATATTCAACTCACCCACACAGGCACAACCCTTCGACAACAGCTAACCAAAAAACACAGTAACCACACCTCTGAACCCTGCTCCCTAGCCAATTGGCCCATTCCCAACTCTGGTCTGCTTTCGCACTCAGTTTACAGACTACAATGTGTTAAGTGCCAGAATTTCTACATCGGTAGCACTATTAGGCCTCTGCACCAACGCATCAAGGAACACTTATACACTCGCATTTCTTTCTACAAACACATCTTATCATGTGGCAACACATAATGCATTATCGATGTCCGTATCCTTGCCTCAGTTAGAAACATCGGTAATCTAAGGATACCGGAAGCAATTCTTATCTCTAAACATAGACCCTCTTTAAATAGCAGATCCGAGCGTTGTTCCCCCTTCATTCTTTAACCCCACTCCTCTTCCAAGATCATTCCAACTCTACTCACCTTGGACCATGCTTTATACTCCTTGCTCCTTTGTCTCTACCCGATCCCAATGATCTCAACCATCTAACCTATCTAGATCTCCACACTCTCACTTTCCTTGTTCTCCTATACCCTTTCATTCAGGCACCCTTTCCCTATATCACTCCCCTTAACCGACACCCATCTTCCCCTACGTTTATTTCCTCATATACCTTTCTTGTCGATACTCTTTCCTACAACTTCCTATTCATAGAATAAGCCACCCACACGATTTAGACTTAATTCCCATATATTGTACTTACACTTAATTAGTTTTGTTCACTATGCAATAATAAATGTTAATTTTAATTATATATAAACCCTTTTCCCTTCCTTTCTCTTCTAACAACCCCCTATTCCCACACTCTAGGTTGAGTATAATGGAACATATGAAAGCTTAAGATAGAATAATTCTATCTATCTGACCATGCATTATTTTACTTTATCCCCTTTGGCCATTTTATGCTGATCCCTAATTATCTCCTTTAATCTTTACCTGACTATTCGACCCTATATTTACAATTGCAACATTTAACAAATATTAAATATAAATAAAAAATTATAATAAAGAAAAAGTAAATAATAAATTAAAAAACAAATAAAAACAAAATAAATTAAATCCAAATATTATTATTTAAGATTAACTAAATTAATTAATTTTAGTAATCTATTACATATCTTAACTATTACATTTTCTGCAGAACTTTTCTTTCTGCAAATTTCATCAGCCAGTCCAATATTCGTTTTCTTTTTGAAAAAGAGAGGTTGTTACTCTCAAAATGATTAAAGTCTCTACCATTCCGGACCTTTAAATATTTAACAGTAAGCCCATCAATTTTACAATTTACTGTCTTTATATTAAAATTTTGAAGTATAGATGAATTGATCTGAAATTTACCGTCTCTTGTCATTTTTGTTCATTCTCATTCCACCTTCCTGTTTTCACCATTGCATTGCCCCTGCCTCGGAATTCTCACCTTCATATTTACTTGTTTACTAGCAATGCTTCAAGCAAACTACCATTTCCTTATATAAGTTTTTATAGATAAAATAGTTATCACGGATTAGCTGCTGCCTTGTCCCTGAAGGGCCTAACGGGTTGGCTGTCAGGCATCCCAACTCCTACTCCTTTAGGTGAGTCAACCCATAAAAACGCTTGCACGCTGTGTTCAGGCCTCTTTTCGACCCCTCCTTTCAACTCAGTAAGACCTCGATGACAAAGCCGCAGTCACAGAGAGCCTCCCCACTCCTCGTTACCCACCATTTTGGACTGAATTGACTACATCTCAACAGAGCCATAGACGGCAGTTCGGATTTAGCCAACCCTTATTCCCAACCTTGGTTGTTATCAGCCCGCTTGCATTGCAACAAAAGTCCTCGAAGATGGCACCTGCAAAAAGCCTTTACTTCCAACGACAAGAGCCAGAATTGAGGCGCGTACACGTACAACTCGTTACCCAAACTCTTTAACAAGATAAGTTCTTGTGAAGAACTTTTTCGCAAACCTATCTTAACTTAGCTCCTTTCTGAACTTTGAACTCACTATTTTGTTGTATATATAAGCCTTTGTTTTTTTCTCACTTAGTAAAACTGCTTTAAAACTATATACAAATGTTGTTGTGTACCTTCTCACAAAAGATGTAGCCCTATTTCTATTTTCAGTACTTATCTGCACAATTGTTACTGCATTCTCACGTGCGAGAATTGAACTGTTTTCCAGGGTAAATTTAATCCCAACAATACTTTCTATTAAACTGTTTATAAATGTGAAGAATATGACTTGGAGTCACTACAAAACTAATGCTAAATAAATATTTTGTTGGTCCTTATGTTTTTAATAAGCTTGTCATTTGTTTGTTTTTTTCCAAACTAGATGAAATATTAACATTTAATGATGAAGTTAATACAAGACACCAATTTTGAAACTAATATATAAAATACATGCAAACCAAAGTTAATGAGATGTGTGCATACACACAAGAAAAAAGGCTTAAAAAAAAGCAAAAGTTAAATAATTCACACACATGAAGAATTAGTTGGAATTAGTCCAATTATTTTGTCTAAAATAATTGGATGTTTTCCGAAACTGTCTTGTAATTAACAACTTTACTCCCTCCATCAAAACATACAAAAATAGAAAACAAAACAAAAATATACACAAATCATCCACGAGGAAAAGTGTTGGTTCCATTGTCTTGTATTTATCAAATAGAAACTGTATCTAAAAAGCTTATGTTAATAAGCATGGGAATTAATTCCGTATCATTGTCAGGAAGTTTTCCGATAAAATTAAAAGAATCTTATATCGAAAACAAATTAATTATTAAAATGTACATATGAAGAAGCCTTTAATATTTTGAAGCACAATGTAGAAAAGAACAAGTTTTCTTTTCTTTTTACACGTTGTGAGACGGTGTCAAAATGGGCATGATGTCATCCCGAATAAAAAACCAAAACATTTATTTGTTCGTTTATTAACTTTAAGAAATTGATTCTCAAAGTAACCTATCTTTGGCCAGGTCTTTATTTTAAACTAAATCTTGGAAACTAACTCCGACACAAATATTCTAATTCAGAATGCTTTTGGGCTGGTTATTGTATATAAAAAATAAATGAATAAAAACTAACATATATTCACTTCAGCTGACCACGGACCAAATGAGTGCAGGACGGGGAGGAGGGGGTCATAAAAAATACTTTCAGTTCTACTGATAGTTTGAAAATAATGAAACTAGGTCAAACAGTTAGCTGCTGATTGCTTTTCCTTTCTTTTTATATTGAAGCAGTTGCAAAAGTTTATGTATGAATTAGAGGGGGCAGTTCGAGGAGGAAGTGTTTACAAAAAGTAACATGACTGAGGAAGTTTTATTAGAAAGATGTTATACTTAATTATTTTCTTATTTGGGACACCAAGCAACACCGTGTGGCCCTGCGGATCATATATAATAATTAGGAAATAGTAACTTGAAACATAGCTAAAAAACTTGCAACCATGAAAGTGTTTAACATAACCACTGCAGGAATACTTAACGAACCCTAGTAGCAGACATTTTTTGATGGCCACAAACTTGTATTCGATCATTGCTCGACTATTTGCCATTGCATCATGAAAATTGCCACTGCTCGACTATTTGCCATTGCATCATGAAAATTGCCACTGCTCGACTATTTGCCATTGCATCATGAAAATTGCCACTGCTCGACTATTTGCCATTGCATCATGAAAATTGCCACTGCTCGACTATTTGCCATTGCATCATGAAAATTGCCACTGCTCGACTATTTGCCATTGCATCATGAAAATTGCCACTGCTCGACTATTTGCCATTGCATCATGAAAATTGCCACTGCTCGACTATTTGCCATTGCATCATGAAAATTGCCACTGCTCGACTATTTGCCATTGCATCATGAAAACACAGTAAGATCCGGAAGTTTTCAAGCAATGCCTGCACATTAAGCTTTCAAGGAAAGACTTTGCACAGAACAAATCCCACTTTCCAAGCAACTGCCAGTATGACCCAAAAAGAAAAGCAACAGTCACCACAGGTCTTACATCAGAAGACTAAAAGGGACATAATTGCCGTGGTTTTACTGTGCCTGCAGACACCAACCTTAGAATTTCCATGTACAGACATATATAAACATTAAAAACTTGCCTCTGACAAGAACTCAACACATCTATTCAACATTTTGGTGAATGAGTCTTTGTTCATAGGTAAAATAATTTATGGAAATGTCCAAAACAAAAAGAACAAAATGTCTAAACACCTTGACAAGGTTCAGAAATATCGACAAATACTTCTACAATGCCAACGATTGTTTGAAAAATTAAACCAGTTTTTCTCCTTTTCTAAGACATAAAAGACATTTTATGAAAAAGTAGTGGCAAAAAATTATTGGTTCGATTTGGAACCGATTACCTGATACAGCAAGCTGGTTGTGGTGAAGTGGATATTGATGTGGACGGACAACCGACACATATTAAGTTTGAATCCTGTCGGTCCCATAGCACCATTTTTTTTTTTTTTTGGTAATTAAAAATTTTTTTTTTTTTTAATATAGTTCACTCCAAACAAGGCAGGACGCCACTGTAGACTCTAAGGGGCTACTGAGAAAAAAAAGGGTGAAGGTTTTGGTGGGGGTCAACCTAATTCAGGAGCTGCGCAGTGAGATGTCTGTTTACATTAGTTTTAAATTTCTGCATGTCAGTAACGTCAGGAAAGCAGGGAGGGAGTTCGAGAGTCCAGCAGTATGAGAAAATGAAGCTTTTGGAGTAGAAGGCTCTTCGGCATCTGGGGACCTCCACAGTGTATGGATGGGATTTGGCAGATTGTCAGGTTGGTCTAGTGAATTTACGTCGTGGAGGTACCAGAGCAGCAAGTTCATCAGAGCACAAACCATTGAAGTACTTGTAAAACAAGCACAAGGAAGCAACACTGCGGCGATGGGACAGGGGCTGGAGCTTGGTGGATATTGAGTGACCTATCAAGTTGGTGACTCTTTTTTGGATCTTGTCTAAGAGAGAGAGACTAGCAGACGATGCACCAGCCCAGATGTGGCAACAATACTCCATGCATGGGCGCATGGTGGCTTTGTAGAGATATAGGATAATGTCAGGTGTGAGAAGTTTACTAGCTCGATAGAGGGAGACTACCTATTTTGCAGAAGCCCTGGCAATGTTTTCAATGTATTTATTTCAATTCATGTTATCTGTGAAAGTTAAGCAGGCATCAGGGAGGTCATTTATGAAAATCAGGAACAATAGTGGTCCAAGAATAGATCCCTGGGATACACCAGCATTTATGTCATGTTGCATGTCATGTTGCTTAGAAGAATGGCCATCGAGTACAACCAGTATCTTTCGTTTTGTTAGGAAGGATTTAATTATATTAAATATTTGTCCAGCAATACCATGAGTGCAGTTTTATGAGAAGCCCTAAATGCCAGACCTTGTCAAAGGCCTTGGGCATATCGAGCGCTACCGCCCAAGCTTCACCTGCCTTGTCCAGTGTATGGTATATGCATTCAGAGATGACCGTTAGGATATCTGCAGTGGATCGTGCTTGTCTGAATCTAACATTACCTAGGTGCCTGACTATCGCTAGATTGATTAATGATTCAAAGATTTTAAAGATCGGGAGTAGACTGATTGGGCGGTAGTTTAGAGGATCAGTTCTATCTCCAAAATTCTTGAAGACTGGTACCACAGAGGCAATTTTCCAACTATCAGGGGAAACAAGCTTCAGTAAGGCATTTGTTGTATAGTTCTGAGAGGACAGGGGCCAGCTTAGCAGAGCATTTCTTTATTACTATTACTGGTATAAGATCAGGCCCACAGGCTTTGGAGGTGTCAAGTTTTTTATAATGTCTCACTTGAGATGGGGTGATGACCAGGTTCTCAAGTGTGGCTTCAGTCCGCAATGGGAATTTAGGGAGAGGGTTGTTTGCCGAGTCCAGAGTGGAGTTTAAAACGAAAAGCTGGGCAAGTAGTTCAGCCTTATCAGTTGCCGTGCAGACAATATCGTTGTGATTTGATAGCGGGGGAATTGTCGATTGACCATTGTTCATCACACTATTGTAAATTTTCCAGAAATCACGAGTACCTAGTTTCTGTGAGTGAATGTGGTTTTTGGTTATCTCTGCATACCTCCTCTTTGCTTCATCTATCACTACTTTGCAATCATTTTTTGCCGCTACAAATTTTTGTCTGTTCGCAGTTGACTAATGGCGGCCGAATTTTCGGAATGCCTTCTACCTCTCAGCAATAGCAGCTGCACATTCTGAGGTGAACCATTGAGGAGAGTGGGGTTTGCTGAAGAATTTTCGTGTGGGGACATAAGTATCAATGCCTGCTTTGACCCATTCGGTTAGCTCATTTGCACACTAACCAGCAGGGAGTGAGAAGGTTACACCTCGGGGATTCAAAATCAGCCTGCTCATAGTTTCGTCATTTTAAGCACAAGTTTTTAAGGTGATCAGAGTTTCCGAGCGGGCTATAAGCATTCGCCACACAAGCCTCAGGTAGTGAGGTCAAGAACAGGTCGAGAAGTGAGGCTTGCTGGTCCACGTGATCCGGAAGGCGGGTCGGAAAAGTGACAGCCTGTGAGAGGTCGTGAGCTGAGGAGAAATTAAAGGTAGAGTTCCCAGCAACATCAGTAACACTGGAGAACTTCAACCAGTCACGGTGATGTGCATTAAAATCCCCAAATACATGTATTTAGGTATTCGAGTCGAGTGAGAGTGCTCTATCTAAGCTTTCAGTAGTGAACAGTCCTGGGTCGAAGGAGATCGGTATAAGAAATAAAAGTAACTAACTCTGTGATGTAAGGTCAATCTAAAGCACATGTAGGCTTGGTCATCTGATTCTAACCTATGTTCTCTAGTCAAGGGGAGGGTGCTCCGAACATAAACTCCTAGCCCATGCATATGTTTGTCAGAGTCCTTACAGTAGAGTGGAAGGTAATCAGTCATGTCAAAGTGGTGAGAGGGAATTGAGGATTGAAGGTTCGTTTCACTTAGAGCTAGGATATCCGGGGAGTTTGTCAAGAGAAAAGTTGCTATGTCGTTAATGTTGGTTCTAAGTCCCCGGATATTTGTGAATGCAGGCCTCAAGGGTGGAAGTGAAGATGTTTTTTGTTGGGCGTCTGGTTTAGGTTTGTTTATTCCCTAATGGATGGTGGCAATTTTAACATGGTCCCTCCTGTAAGTTCTAGAAAGAACCAGGAAAACCAATGCCAAAATAAGAAATTAAAAAATGTTGAGCCAGTTAAAAATCGATTAAAATGTTGATTCATACGTATTTACTGTAAACATTTTTTTTTTATACCTGATACTAGGATAAAGAGATTATTGGAAAAGTTAATTATGTAACTAAAGAATATGAAGTTGTATCAGTTGCAGTTTAATATTTAATGAAATAGAAGTTTCTGCAAGATAGGGGTGCTTATACCCCACCAAAAAGCAACTCTTAGATAATAAAATGGATCCATAATTTAGTAAATAATATATATAGTTTAAAATCGAATTTTCTCTTTCATAAGTTCTAGATATCTGTCCAAAAGAAAAGGTATCCAGACCACATCAAACCCGACCCAAAATATCAAAAATAGTTCCATTCCTTTTGATTATTAAACCTTCAGTTAACAGCTTATTTCTTGCACACAAACTATCAATCACTCCACTATTTTATCAATGTAATAAGATTAATATCAAACTGATAGCTGTTATAATTGATCCTAAGTGTGATAATGGGTAAATATGCTGAAATTCTGGCAAATTATTTTAAACTAAAAAGAAGAAAAAAATTTGAACGTGTTTATTTGCAGAATGTATGCTAGACAGGATTGAAGATATACTATTTTTAAAAATATCACATTTAGAACAACACCAACTTGTTGTTTATTGGAAGAGTGTGATATAAAGAGCAGATTATATTGTATATTGAGTCGCTTAGAGTCCATCCATAGCCAGAGAAAATAAGTGTCAGAAAATTCAATAAATAAAATTTGTGCTCTCTCTCTCTCTCATGAATAAAGTGTTCCGATTAACAACTGGGCTGGTTGTATTCAGAAAGGCAACCACCAGTCGATCAAGCTAAGAAGTTCCGATTCCTTCATTTGCAAAAATAAATAGCTCTTAGATAGTCATCAGTGTCAGACAGACGTCCTCATATGAAGAGGGACACCTGCAGCTGAGGCTACAAAATAATTATAATAATAAAAAAAAAATTGGTCGTAAAAATTAATTCAGAAACAAGTAACAGATATTCTTGAGATGGATTTAACAATGAAAATGTTTGCATTTGGGGGGGTATTATTCAGATTACTATTCTCATCTTGATTGTTATTTTCTCAACGTTTCGGACAATGTAATCTCCGACCTTTTTCAGGTGCATCTTTTCGAACTCGAGAATCTATATGAAACCTTAAACTAAACCCTTCAACAGGGTTATACTGTTCTCGTTCAGTCATTCAATTATTAAATTATTCTTAGTAAGCTCCAGATAACCGTCACTTAGAAATAATTGTTCAATGCTTTTATCAGTTGCAGGTTCAGTTTGAGATTCTGTCTAGACAGATCCCGACTTGAAAAATCCTCAAGTTGGAAAAGATGTAGCTGAAGTTGGAGGTTACATTGGCCGAAACATGAAAATAACATCCAAGATGATAATAGTAGTCCGAATACAAATTAGAAATGTTTGTCTCAAAAATTCCAAAGCATAATAAAAATGGTATCTCAAACTTGAATGTGACATGTGACTCTTGAGCTGCGCAAATGCATATAAAAACATAACAGGTAAAAGGCTAAGCCTGTAACACTCGCTCCACACCTGGTCTTGTAACTGCATTGGTCGGGCGGTATGTTGTCTATATGACCAATGCTTGTCTAGCTGTACCTTAAAATGTTCGACATCTTTGGCATTGACAACCCATTCTAGCGGTTCATTCCAGCTATTGATCACCCGTAGCTCAAATGAAAACCTCTTCGTGTTCAATCTTCCATATTTCTTGAAGGAGGCTGTGTCCTCTTGTTCTGTTGGTTATGCTGAGAGGTAGTAATCTATATTGGTTGACCGTGTCTCTTCCTCCTGTCAAGATAGTGTAGATGTGAACCATGTCACCTCGATCATGTCGATAATACATTGAGGGCAGCATCATCGTTTCCAATCTCTTCTCGTAGGACAGTGTCGAACACAATTTAGTAGCAATGTCAGCAGCAGTATGTTTGTGAATTAGAAATAGCTTCCGTTTTGCAGAATGTGTAGCGGTTGTAAATAAAATATCTCTTTAGGAAATGGTTTTAATTCTTATGTCAATTTCAAAGATTTTTCTGTAAAGTTTGGGAAAAGTTTGAAATATTTTCATGGCTTTTGTGAATCCATTATCTGTAGAATCTCATATAAAAGTTACATCAGAAAATTAAAAACCAAGGCATTCAGCCCTCTGCTCCCCAAAGACGAATAGCTATTTTTTTTCTGTTTGATTCAAAGAATATGAAGTGATATATTAGCATACGATTAAGTGGTAGCTATAAATGATGACCATCATGCATAGGAGTAAGACTAGTTACTCCTATGCATGATGGCCATCATTTATAGCTAGTAAGACTAGTTACTATTTGTCACCGAGAGGATCACTTTTGCGATTGGCAAAGGCAAAACTTTGTTGAAATGTGGATCGGGCTAAACAATTGAAGGATAACAAATTGAAAGGAAGTGAAAACGAAATCCCAACCTCTTCCTAGCCACATCTGGAAGTGAAACTGCCATTATGAAGATATCTGTAATGACATCCAAGAGAATGAGAAGACAACTTACTACTTCCATAACAGAATCTATTTTTTTTTTCTTTTAAAAGAATGGGTGGAATTTGGAAAGAGAGAAAGATAAAATGGCTCAATTGAATGACAATGAAACATGAACAACTTTCTGGGCAAAGAAAGTCAATTTTGCTGCATCAAACCTTGACCTCAGTTTGAAAATAGGACATAACATAGAATTGGGATGGGAAGCTCTTCTCCATAAGAGCATATTTCTGAAACCTATCCTTTTCAAACTACTATTAGAATTGGTCTACTTGAGAACACAATTGCTTTGTGTTTTGTTTTTTTAAATGTAAGAATGTTAAGAAATTAATTGGATAAAAACAGAATACCGTTTTTATGATGGAATAAATCCGGATGTCCTGAAAGAGTAAAACTGTCAAAGAAAAACTTTGAACCGGCACATTATATATATATATATACACATACTTTTACCCACCATTCGAGGTATGCAATTAAAAAAGAAAGCTCTATACCAAGATCAAACCCATTTTTCTTGAGTAAATTTTTTTACAAAGGATCCAACTGGTGATATTAATTTTCTATTAGGTGGTCGGTGTTTGTATCAGATATCTATAAACAGCAAAAACAGCAGGTTTTACTTTATTTATAACTTGAAAAATCAAAATTATTGTACTTAAAATGAAAATAGTAATACGGGAGCCGGAATAAACATGAAGGGGTGGGGTCATTTTTTGGGAGTCGACTGGGCCAGGTTTTGTCAGGGGGGTGGTCGTTTTTTCAGCCATTTTAAATACTAATTTTGAAAGAAAATGCCTACTCGAGGAAACTATTATATAAAGGAGAGTTGTCTTGTGTATGTGTGTGTCTGTATGTCCAAAGAGAAATGGGCTGGCCAGAGGTAAAAAGGGGGTTGGGGAGAGGGAGGAGGAAACCAGGGAAAGAGTTAAGAGAGAAAAATAGAGATACGGATAGAGAGAGGTAGAAGTTTTAATAGAAATATGTTAGACTTTTGCCTTGGTCAACGCCGGGTAGTCCTGCGTGTAATATTATAAAACACATTTTATATAATCAGAATCGTATAAGAAAATCTGATTTGAGTAAATGAATCATTTCTAATTAGTAACAGAGAAAGCTTGATATTGCTTCTATGAAATAATAGAGCTTAATAATATACATTCAAAGATTTAAAATAAAATTTAAACCAGGTTTCAAAAGTAGGAAAGTTCCAGCATGATTTTTTACGTACATTGATAGAATCTTATTAAATTGGTCAGCAAAAAAAAAAAAAAAAAAAAAAAAAAATAGAGCAATTTTGTTTCTCATCAGGAAAACCTTTTAATACATTGTTTTGAATGTATTTGAAATGTGTTTTTTTCTGATGAGAGGGGAATCGCTTTGTTTTTGACTGACTTTTAGAGAGTGTTTCTACTGCTTTTGCTGACCCATTGAATAACATCTTTCAAAAGGTACGTAGAAGATCATGTTTGCTGGAACTGAAAATTTAAATGAGGTTTATAAAGTGATTTTAAATCATTGAATTCATATATATATATATATATAGTATTTTTTCGAAATAAAATCAGTATTCAATTACGTTTGTAAGAGTATAATATATTTATTACAAATACTATACTTTCAATTAGTTATTGATACCTGTGGATAGAGATGAGTAGGGAGAAAGGAGAGTGGAAGGGAGTAGATTTGGTTGATTTTTTAAAGCATAACCCTTTCCGAGTTATTTCATGCTAAATCCAGCCATTTTGGTAAGCTTTTTAAGCTTTAAGTTCCTAATGTCGTCAAACATTTATTCATAATGTTTGCTTTGGTTTTAGGAATATATTTTGTAAATGCTAGATTCTATTTATCAGTCTGAGTGGATATGGGATCAAGATCAGCTAGTGGAAAGAAAAGAGGGGGGGGGGGTTCTACTCTCCTAAGCTGGAAAGGGGGAGGTGGGTTTAAACAAGCCGCAGAAGAAATATTTTTTTTACATTGAAAAGTAATAAAAAATATATAAGCAGATCAAATTTAAATATATTTTCTTTAATCAACCGTGGAATTTCCAAGGGACCTGTCTGTAACAAATTAACCTTTCACACGATTATGATTACAGATTAAAAAGATGTAAGTAATAAATTAGATTTAAATTATTAATGTCTTTTTGCCCAGGGCAAGCCAAAGATGAATTACCAATTGATGCAATGCCAAATTCAACTAAAAGCAAATGTGCACGAGAAGCAGACTAAAGGTATTTGAGAACCAGTTTTAAAGAAAAAGTGATCCAATATTCTCTAAATTTTCTTTAATAATTTGGCAAAGTCAAATAAACATTTTAAAGAATAAGAGGCAACTCTTCTTACATTCTAGTTTTTTGAATTAAAGAAATGAAAAAAAAGATTACTATAATTTTTTATAGTCAGACTACTATTCTCATCTTGGTTGTTATATTCACAATATTTCACCCATGTTCTAATATATGTATATGTATGTATGTATGTATGTATGTATGTATGTATGTATGTATGTATGTATGTATGTATGTATGTGTATATATATATATAATTAGAACATTGACTTTCAGGGTCGACCAAATTTGGTTAAATCCATTCAATTATTTCTAAGTCTATAACGATCAAAAACAGACATTAGTACAGGTTAGTACTTTTTTTTATTTTATTTTTTTTTTTTTTAACTAATGTCACTACTTATCAAGTCTAAAAGCAACTTGCGGATAAGAGTTAATGAGATGGATGGATTGTCAGTTGAATGATGAAGTATATTATGAGAAGATTGAACATTATGAACAAAATTTGATTACTCATGAGGACGATTTATTAAAGTTCTTGGAAAGAAACTGTTCATGAAAATTCCTTTTGATGTCAGTCACACGGAGGAAGAAAGAAAAATTATTTTCAGTTGTGGTAGAAGACGAGTTCTTGTGCATAAAAACTAATCATTTTTGAAACATTACAAATGCAAATATCAGTCTGCATAATATAAGACTACCCATTATTCGTCTCTTATAACAACTTTGTCTTTGTAAACTCGAATGTAAATATAAAGTCATACAAAACGATAGACAAACGAAGTCATTGATTTTTTTTATCAACAAAATAAACAAATTTTGGTTCAATGACGAATGTGTTTGCTTAAATCTTAATCTAATCAAGGATTCAAGTTACAATGAAGATTCAATATTTAAGTGTGTTCAAGCGCCATTTTAGTAAAAAAATATTTGCTAAATATGCAAAACTTGTTGGCTTATGTCATCTGAAATGGAGGACATGAAAGCAAACAAATATATTACAGATGAAGTTGCAAACATTTACTTTGAAACAATAAAGTTTAAAGTAGAAACCCTTTGAGAAATTTACTAATACCACATGCAAAATAAATACACACTGATATTGTATTAGATTCTCTCAAATACAGGAACTCATTGCAATTCTGTCTCACACACAAACATCTTCAGCATATTCGGTTCAATGTCCGTTTTACAAGCTGGTATGCGTTGGACGCCTTTAAGAAATTGTCTTCGAAAGTAACTTATCTCTGGCCAGGTTTTTATCCCTCAGGTCCATTTTTATCACTTGCTCCCATGTTTTCCTTGGCCTTCCCATGTAAACTGGACTTGCTACCTCAACCGTCTTACTATACTAACTCAAGAACTCTCATCCATTCTTTCAATGTGGTTATATCATCAAAGCCTCCTGTTCTGCACACATCTCCCTATACTGTCTAGATTTAATCTTCCCGAGGTTATCAGAACTAAGCCTGTTTTTAAGACTCCCATTACACATTTATCGTATCATTCGCATATCATGTCTCTCCATGCAACGCATATCCTCAATCTTTGATTGTTTAAAAAGGAATAAATATCCAACAGATAAGAATAAGCTGATCAGCAAAGAACAAACCAAATAAAAGGGGAAAAATTAACATGGAATCATCAGGTTTCCTTTGATTGGATATTTCGTTTTAGTTATGAAAGTTTGTTAAGAATAGTTATTCTCTTTTTGAAACTGTTAAAAGTGAAACTATTTTCTTGCATAAAATATATCAATTTTGGATTAACACAGAATTTGCTCAAGAGACCCTATTTGAGCTTAGAATATTTTTGTTTGAATATTTGGTCTGGGTTTACTTTTAAGAGGAAGAATCCTATTGTCCGGTATTGACAAACCCCTGTATAAAGAGACCGAAAACATTTGGGATTATGTCTAATAGGCATTTAAGCAGTTTCTTTTTCTTTTTTTGCTCAGTGAGCTTTCAAAGAATCAAGCGGCTCCTTCATGGGTCTAACACTTGGTTTCTATTGATTCAATATTTCGTTTTAATTCTAGAAAAGTCTTGTAATTGAAACGAAATATTGAATTAATCGATGATTTTGTATCATTTTGTTTCTGCTCATACCTTATTTCTATCTATACCAACACATCTCTCCACAGAAAATGTTTCGCTGTATCACAGCTCTTAAGTGACTAGAAAAGCAAGTACTTCAGAGATCGAAACACAACGACCGGTGGACGTCTGACCTATTACGCAATCAACAAAAGCTTACGACACTAAGTGAAATCTAAATGCATTACGGCTAATGGCTACCACAGTGATCAACCCACCCAATTATATATATATATATATATATATATGGTAAGTCAATGAAAATCGATTAGACCTGGAAGCAAATTAATATCTTCAGTTGTTCAAAACAAGGAGCAGTTTAGTTAATAAAAACATTTATTTTTCTTCTCTTTCATTCCTTAAACCAGGCTTTTCAAAGATTAAAATCTTATTAGAGGAAAATTATGATTGATAAGTTGACAGAAGAGGACTGTCAAAGTTCTAAAATTGAAAGAGTTTTTTAAAAAAATTTTTTAAGTTCAAACGTGTATGAAAGTCACCGATAACGAAATCGCTTTTTTTTTTTTCTTTTCTTTTGTGGTTCCCACCCTTTTTTCTGTCTCTATATTTTGTCTAGCGTTTTTCTTTTTCTCTTCCCTTCTTTATGCTATCCCACAATTCCCAAGTAATTTTTATACATTGCAACAGTTTGCTTTGACTCCATTGAGATTTTGTCGTTTTTGTTTGGAATACGCTTAACTAAAGACAGGAAGAATATTGTTTTCCTTAACATGGCCAATCTTATTTGATCCCCTCTCCGAGGACAACAGACCTGGGTGGAATCGTCGTCGTTGGATTTTTATACAGATTCTTCTGGATTTACCAATATTTCTGAGCCCCACACTTTTTTGGATTTTGTTATTGGTGACTTTCATACCCATTTGAACTTTAAAAATTTTTTAAAAAACTCTTTCAATTTTAGAACTTTGACAGTCCTCTTCTGTCAACTTATCAATCATAATTTTCCACTGATGATAAGATTTTAATCTTTGAAAAGCCTGGTTTAAGGAATGAAAGAGAAAAAAAAAATGTTTTTATTAACTAAACTGCTCCTTGTTTTGAACAACTGAAGATATCGATTTGCTTCCATTTGCAGGTCTAATCAATTTTCATTGACTTACCATATTTTTGCTCTATCCAGTATATTGAGCTTTCCTTATTTCACAATAGGTCCAACTCTCTAAAAGTTTACCATTTAGTTATAATTTTTTTATATATATATATATATATATATATATATATATATATATATATATAAGGCAGATCGCTGATGGCATTAGTGGTACTGCATATATTTTTCTAAAGGAATAGAGCACTTTTTTGCTGCTGAAAATGTTGAATATAAGCATTTATTTATTTTTTCCCCCGGCTTATCAACCCATTTAGAGTTATTTAATGCTGTATCAAATCATTTTTTTTTCAATTAACATTTTTTTCTTCAAGCTCTTAATATCAAATATTTATTCATGGGGTTTGCTTTTGTTAGTTATTCTGAATGAAAGTTATGTATATACCAACTGCTGCAGTTTCATGTTATTCTCTTTTACAGCTTATATTTTGATAGTCCCAAGAACTATAAGACTGCCTCCATGTTGCCTCTCAATTAAATCTTGTTATATAAGCATTTAGATTTCTCTTATTTTTGTAAACTTTTGCTGATAGCGTCAGAAGTTCACCAGTTTTTAATACGAGCATGTTTGGATTTCACCTCAAAGTATGTGCTTGTCTAGCCACACTGAAGAGCTGTGATATAGGAAAACAGTGTTTGGATTACTATATATTTACATAGATATATGCAAAAAGAGTAAACATAAACAAATTAATAAATGAAAACTGTCTCTATAAATATTCGGTTGTCTTTTAGTAAAAGAGTTAATTCCTCTGCAATGATCTCCTCCCACAATTCTTATGACTAGAATCAGATTATTGGCAAAAGGCTTTTCATTCCTTGTAAACTTCCTCGAATTACTATTCGACAGAACTGGTAATAAAATAAGCCAAACAAAAATCATAGACAATGTAGTTTTTATTTCTTCTGGCTTACCGTTTATGACCAATCAATAACATCAGAGAGAAATATCGGAACAGGGGAGGGGGTAGATTCTTCCTATTCTCGATGCAGCAGCAAGACGCTCTGTCTAGTCGGTTTGTAACACCCTAATTACAAACACGCAGATTAAATAGACGCATCTTTAGAATATCAGAATTTCCATTTTAGCAGTTTGGTGCCAAATATATAAAGAGAATTTCCGATTCAGTTTTGTGTCCGAATGCCTCTGCTAGCATTGGATAATTCTTTCTCATGACGCACAACTTACCCCCAAAACGCCAATGGAGAGGCTGCTAGATGATTGAGAGGAATAGTTTCAACAGCACACTCTTGTTTGTTTACAAATAAAAGTTTCTAGTAGAAGGATGAAACCGTATCAGACTCACAAATGTGGTGGTGAGGTCGTGAACCCTTAGCATCGACACTGATAGAGTCTCAGGAATTTGTTATTCAAAAAAGTGGAAGTGGGGAAAATGTTAAATGTGAACGGTGTTTGAATCCGCCTCAAAATGTGAACGGTGTTTGAATCCGCCTCAAAATGTGAACGGTGTTTGAATCCGCCTCAAAATGTGAACGGTGTTTGAATCCGCCTCAAAATGTGAACGGTGTTTGAATCCGCCTCAAAATGTGAACGGTGTTTGAATCCGCCTCAAAATGTGAACGGTGTTTGAATCCGCCTCAAAATGTGAACGGTGTTTGAATCAGCCTCAAAAGATTAAAGAAAAATATTGGATGTTGAAAATATCTAAATCTTTTTTTCTTTTAAATGAATATATGAGCCAAAATTAAACAACAACGGTTAGTTTATATCACATCAGCCGTTTGTGGTCATTTTATGCTAAAATAACAAGTATAATTTGTAGATTAATTTGTCTCGTAGGCAGATATTACGTAAACAAATAGTCTGTAACCGGAGTTTTTACTTAACCCAGATATAGATTTACTTGTTTCCCAGAGCAGCAACATCTGGCGCAATACCGGAAGGTGGGAAAAACCAGTTCCATTGAGAGAGAGAGCACTCTGGTTGGTACAAAAATAGCCGACCATTCCCTAGTAGCGGCATCTCAGGCAATAAACCAACCAACACTTCTTTGAAGAGAAGGCAATGCCTGGGAGGGGATACTTCCAAGAACTGAACTATACGTCATTCTGACTAAAGAACGGTCCGTTCACCAGCGAGGCAGTCCCTCTTTGGCAAAATGATACCTAGGACGTTTCCTCAGCTGGTATGGACACAACCAGAGAACCAATGATTCCGAATGCTGGTAAGCGGCTCAGCAGATACTACCACTCCTGGTTAAAGTGGTCTTATAGGAAGCTGTATTACAATGAGGTATCAAAACAGTGAATTGATGGAGACGACTAGACCAACTAGTGAAACGAGCTGGAACAAAGGAAGCAAGAAATAGATCACAATTCTGAAGAACACGTGCCATAGTAGTATCTATAGAAAAGACCGAGATTAGCAACATTACATCTGTGAGAGAGAGAGGGTGCTTTAACTTTTATCAGATTCTTGTTACTACTATTTTGTATTGACCGTAACCATATTAGCCTCCTCGAGCTTAATAGTTTATTATAATTTCATTTACAGAACAATTTGGGGTCCCAGACGATATCGATAGATCCAAGTGGGATGATGTAATAACATTTTTATTTTTTTAACTGAAAAAAAAAACAAAAAAAAAAAAAAACAACAACAATCAGTAAGTTACAATATTTTGACTGTCTTCGTGCTGGTATTGACATTAGTTTGTGATTCTCTTTAGAATCAGCTATTCACAGGAGGGACCACATGAAGGTTGCCAACACTTAGTGAAAGTGGTACAATAACTCCAAGAGTACTCGAACACAGCACAAAACAACTGCACCATCCCCACTTTCACATGCAATAATCATCTTATAAAAGCTAAGAGAATGCCACTTGACTATAATCCGATATGAGAACATGTATTTAAACTCTTGTAGTAATGTTTAGTTAGCACAGGGTAAATCAGTGCAGCATGGGCAGTTCAAGATATATATATATATATAAATATAAATAAAAAATGGCTGAATACATTCAAGACAGACATGAATTTGTTTATTACAAAAGTGGTTTTGAAAACCTTCCAAAATAGACAGCTAATCAAAACATTTCACTCTTGTGAAGATAATCAGTAAAAAGAATGTTTTATTTGGCTTATTTCAAGTTCTGCCAAAGAAATTATTTTTCCTTAATTAAAAAAAAATGTGGGCGGGTGGAAGTTGAGGTTTGTTGAAAATAAACAAGACACCATTTATTTTGAGTGGACATTCCGTTATGGTTTAAAGGTTATTTACCAAGAGAACGAGATGATGTAATAATTACATGCACAAACTGCAGAGTTGTCATGCCAGTTTCAGTATCACAAGAACTGTTAAGTAACTTGTATTAATAATCATGGGAGAAGGTATGAACCCATCTTTATCGGGGGGGGGGTCATCTTATTATTCAGACTAATCTGCAAGATCAAGGAACTTCAAAAGATGTCATATTTGGAATTTATTAGTTTAGGAAGAGAAAAGAGCCAGCAGGCTTTCTTTTAACCGATATTTGCAATTGCAGAAGTGTCGATAATTTACAATGAAATCAATCTGTTGAGCTATCGAACAATTCTGGCTAATGATGTAACTGTGGAAGCCTATAGGGGCAGAGATTTCCTTGGGTTACGTGTTGAGTGAAGCGCTGGAGACTGACAAAATTTTGACACCTGCTCATCAAATTCTACAACCCGAAGATTACAACCCAGTTTTCAAATTCTAAGGGTTATTTTTACCTTACCAATAGGCAGTCAGTTATTATTCAGTTTATAACTGAACATTTATGACAATACCATAACGGTTTATCTTAGCCTAAGTTAATTCTGCAAAAATTAACAATCCTAACTGAGTTCTTAATTCATTTGATCTTGTATCAGACTAAGTAAAAACCAGCACTAGCAAAGATTTATTTTATCAGACTAAGTAAAAACCAGCAATAGCAAACATTTATTGTATCAGACTAAGTAAAAACCAGCAATAGCAAACATTTATTGTATCAGACTAAGTAAAAACCAGCAATAGCAAGCATTTATTGTATCAGACTAAGTAAAAACCAGCAATAGCAAACATTTATTTTATCAGACTAATTTAAAACCAGCAATAGCAAACATTTATTGTATCAGACTAAGTAAAAACCAGCAATAGCAAACATTTATTGTATCAGACTAAGTAAAAACCAGCACTAGCAAAGATTTATTTTATCAGACTAAGTAAAAACCAGCAATAGCAAACATTTATTGTATCAGACTAAGTAAAAACCAGCAATAGCAAACATTTATTGTATCAGACTAAGTAAAAACCAGCAATAGCAAGCATTTATTGTATCAGACTAAGTAAAAACCAGCAATAGCAAACATTTATTTTATCAGACTAATTAAAAACCAGCAATAGCAAACATTTATTGTATCAGACTAAGTAAAAACCAGCAATAGCAAACATTTATTGTATCAGACTAAGTAAAAACCAGCACTAGCAAAGATTTATTTTATCAGACTAAGTAAAAACCAGCAATAGCAAACATTTATTGTATCAGACTAAGTAAAAACCAGCAATAGCAAACATTTATTGTATCAGACTAAGTAAAAACCAGCAATAGCAAGCATTTATTGTATCAGACTAAGTAAAAACCAGCAATAGCAAACATTTATTTTATCAGACTAATTAAAAACCAGCAATAGCAAACATTTATTGTATCAGACTAAGTAAAAACCAGCAATAGCAAGCATTTATTGTATCAGACTAAGTAAAAACCAGCACTAGCAAAGATTTATTTTATCAGACTAATTAAAAACCAGCAATAGCAAACATTTATTGTATCAGACTAAGTAAAAACCAGCAATAGCAAACATTTATTTTATCAGACTAAGTAAAATCCAGCAATAGCAAACATTTATTTTATCAGACTAAGTAAAAACCAGCAATAGCAAACATTTATTGTATCAGACTAAGTAAAAACCAGCAATAGCAAGCATTTATTGTATCAGACTAAGTAAAAACCAGCAATAGCAAACATTTATTTTATCAGACTAATTAAAAACCAGCAATAGCAAACATTTATTGTATCAGACTAAGTAAAAACCAGCAATAGCAAACATTTATTGTATCAGACTAAGTAAAAACCAGCACTAGCAAAGATTTATTTTATCAGACTAAGTAAAAACCAGCAATAGCAAACATTTATTGTATCAGACTAAGTAAAAACCAGCAATAGCAAACATTTATTGTATCAGACTAAGTAAAAACCAGCAATAGCAAGCATTTATTGTATCAGACTAAGTAAAAACCAGCAATAGCAAACATTTATTTTATCAGACTAATTAAAAACCAGCAATAGCAAACATTTATTGTATCAGACTAAGTAAAAACCAGCAATAGCAAGCATTTATTGTATCAGACTAAGTAAAAACCAGCACTAGCAAAGATTTATTTTATCAGACTAATTAAAAACCAGCAATAGCAAACATTTATTGTATCAGACTAAGTAAAAACCAGCAATAGCAAACATTTATTTTATCAGACTAAGTAAAATCCAGCAATAGCAAACATTTATTTTATCAGACTAAGTAAAAACCAGCAATAGCAAACATTTATTGTATCAGACTAAGTAAAAACCAGCAATAGCAAGCATTTATTGTATCAGACTAAGTAAAATCCAGCACTAGCAAACATTTATTGTATCAGACTAAGTAAAAACCAGCAATAGCAAACATTTATTGTATCAGACTAAGTAAAAACCAGCAAAAGCAAACATTTATTTTATCAGACTAAGTAAAAACCAGCAATAGCAAACATTTATTGTATCAGACTAAATAAAAACCAGCAAAAGCAAACATTTATTTTATCAGACTAAGTAAAAACCAGCAATAGCAAGCATTGTAGAAAATTCACAAATGAAGCATAACAGATCCCCTAGGAAGCAAGCATCAGCTGATTCAAAATATTAGTTTTTAATGTAAACTTAACTTTTTTTTTTTCAGCTGGATTTGATTATAAAAGTTGTAGATATGTAGAGTTTTTAACAGGCTTTTTTTTTTTTTTACTTTTCTTAATTTAAGCCTGACAAAGCAGGATTCATTAAATACTATTATTTAACTTTTGTGATTAAGAAAACAAAAACACCTTGCATGTTGTACTAAATTATGCAATGAATAAAAACAATGTAAAAAGTATGACTTCATATTTTCGATACATACTTTTTTTAAATAGAAATCGCTCCAGACAAAGCATGAAGCCACCTGATGTAAAGAGCTAAAAAAAAAAATATTCTCACAAAGACAGGAGATGCCTATTGGCCTTAGTTTTGAAAAGACCAAGGCTATAGGTAGGAGGAAAACAGTCAACAGGAGTTCCACAATCCTGCAGTTCTTTGAAAGAAGCTGTAATAGTAAGCTGTATTACAATGAGGTATTAAACCGGCTAATTGGTGAAGACAAGTAATATAAAATTAAAAAATAAGAGTTGTTTCTGGTCCAATATCTATACGTATGCAGACTTGCGTAACACTAAGGGAGATAATTCAATATATATCTAGTATCTTAAAATACTCTTCCCATGTTTACATAGCATCATGTGACGATCAATGATTCATAAAGGGTATCACAAGTGCTATTAAATGTATGAAAATTTTTTTCCTATCTCTTGTGTTTCAATATCTATTCTTTCACGTTTAATACAGTATATTACCAAGCTTAGCAGTATAATGATATAACTATGTTAAAAAAATACTTTACTACAGAGTCACCATTTATCAAGGCTAAAAGCCACTCGAGGATAGGGGTTAATGAGATGTATAGAGTTGAATGAAAAACATTAGAGGATTGAAAATGCTAAATGGAATGAACAAAATTTGATTACTTCTGAGGATGGTTTATGACATGTATTTGTAATATAAACCAGACTACACCTGTGTGTTTTTAGTTATAAAAATATATATTCAAGTTGAAAGCAATAATAAAAAGTGTGCCATCATTTTTTTACGGTATGGGTACGTTAGGTATAATATAATTATAAAAATAGCAACAGCATCCGAGCTCAGTAACCGTAACATTTTTTAAATAAATTTTCTTTTTTAAAATGGCGTTATCGGAAATTGCATTAAGAAACTTTCAATGTACAAAAAAAGAATCTGCAAATTCATGCTAATTTTGACACCGTATTAAGAGGAATAAAAAATTTTTTTAAAATGGAGAAAAAAACGGCAAAGACAAGTAAAAATTCCTCGTTTCTATATTTGGAATTGGTGGGTGCAGCCGACCGAACAGATCAACACCAAGGAATGGTGGTTTTGGAGTAGCATTGAATCAAGCAGATCACAAGCTATGTAGAATCTGTCAAGTAGGTTGGGATGGGCAGCCTGTTAAGGTTGAAGATTCTATTGTGGCGAAATATGTGATTGTTTAAACAGTAGTGATTTAAGAAATGCCACCGATCCACAGACATCCAAGAATTCAGTATTATTCATAATCAACAGCTGAATTCCATATGTCAATGTCAACAGTTTTTTGATAGGTAGGCAAGAGAAAATAAAAAACTATCTTTCATGAATAACTTGCTGTACCTATCCGGTGTTGCCCGGGACTTTTTTTTTATTTTGAAAGTTAAATTTAATTATTACAATATTGATTGATCTTTGAATTATGAATTGAACCAAATTGTTATAATAAAACTATAACTAATTTTGTTAAGCTAATTCTGTTTTAATCTATTTATAAAATTGGATGTAAATAGCTTGGATTATTTAACAGTGGACTGGTGGGAGGTAGTTCTAATAGTGTGGGAGGGGGCGAGATGAGTGAAATATGTTTTCTTCTCTGGACAGTGGAAATCCTTGCTATGCCACTGCCTCCAAAACTGGAGAGTTCAAAGATGAGAATACGAAACTACATTATTAAAGATAATAGGGTGAAAGAAAAAAATAGTATGACGAAGAAAGTGGTCCATATGGCAACACGGAGTCAGGAGTTGTGTGCGAGGAAGAGATAAGGAAAAATGTAAACAGTTTAGTCTTTTGAGGTCAATTGGCAAAGTAAACAAAAAAACGTATTCACTTTTCCTATAAATTTCCCCCTTGAACATAAGTCATAGGAGTGGTATGTAAGTTTTCTCCGTGACAAACACGCACGGGTGTGTGCATGAAAGTTATTTCATGCATTAGCAGTTGGGATTTTCTGTTTTTATAGAAGATCTGTAAAATTTAATTTGAAAAAGGATTGCAAACTTCATCAAAAAAATTGTGGTGTGTGTATATTTAAGCAGCAATAGAGCTGTTGGGGTTGCCTTTTCCTAATACGTGGAGTCACAGATCATTTGATATTACAACAATCAGGCATTGGTTGATTTCACCATTTAGTACTGAATATGTTATTTTAATAGAAAACATGACCAATAAACCAACCGACAGACGAGACTTATCAGAGAAGCAAGGACATATTCATATACAAATGAAGTGGCTTTTAAATTGAATGCAGGCAAAGAGCCAATCAACCTTCCGTGAGAGGGACGTTAAAGAAATGAATTTTATAGGAGTAATTACATCCTGTCGAAACGAGTGGATTTTGATTGCCGAACGAAGGGCTTGATGTCCACATTGACACAGAGGGCAGGGGTTGGTATCTTGCAAAGTTTGAGAGGAAAAATGTCGATGTTATTCATAGATGATGGCTAATGAATAAATGTTGTTTCATTTTCAAGTGAATACCAGACTTAACAAGCAGAAAGAAAAGGTTATTTGAAAAAGGATTGGCTCAAATCAATGCACATATTTCAATTGTACGACGCCAATCAACACCGTTGCCTTTAAAGAGTGCAACTGGATCGGTGCCAACAGTTTGCGGCTACGCATGTCCTTTCAGGATAGAGATAAGAAAGTAGATTATAATTTGGAACGTTATTGCAAAATATCTAAATAATAATAAATAATAATAAATAATAATAAATAATAATAAATGATAATAAATAATAATAAATGATGATAAATGATGATAAATGATGATAAATGATAAATGATAATGATAATAATAATAATAGTAGTAGTAGTAGTAGTAGTAGTACGCTAAGGCAATTTCATGTTCATTTGTATGTTATCCTCTTCCGCCCCCTGTTTAAAAATATGGATCACCTGATCACCGAAGATTTAATGCAAAAAATATATATCTTAAATTTGATCTGATGTCACTTGTGTCCAACATGAAACTAGAACTGAAATAGACTTTCTTGGACTTCAGGTTAGGAACAGAGTGTAGTATCTCTTCTGTTCTAAAGTGATACAATATCATGAGGTCAAAGTGTAGTATCTCTTCTGTTCAAAAGTGATACAATATCATATGGTCAGCATGTAGTATCTCGTCTGTTCAAAAGTGATACAATATCATGGGGTCAGCATGTAGTATCTCTTCTGTTCAAAAGTGATACAATATCATTAGTCAGAGTGTAGTATCTCTTCTGTTCAAAAGTGATACAATATCATGGGGTCAGCGTTCACACCAGATGTCCATCAAATGGAAATATGTCACAAACTCCTACAAGGGTTTCGGAGGTAACCCCCCCCCCCCTCAATAAGCAGATATATTCTAAAACTACATTCACCAAAGTACTTAAAAAGTTTCAGTTTAAACAAAACGTTATACATTTATGTTGTAAGGGTCTGCGTTTGCATTGGACGTCCATAGAACAAACTATCAAGATATACTGTTATATTTTTACACAATTATTTGTCGTCATTCTTTTAGACATGGCAACAATATACAACAGATGAAGGATTCAACTGTGGAATTTCCACAGGTCCCACTAATAATATAGATTACTGCAAATTGTAATTTAGTATTTTATATCTAGTTGTTGGTCACCTAATAGGCTCAGAATTATCAGAGAAATGATCTATATAGGATCAGATCAAAGGTATTTCTTCTGAATTATACTGATCAACGAAAAAAAATGCACTCTCCTACTTCTGGACACCGAATATATCAAACTAGATGTACTTATCCGGCATTGTCCGGGAGTATGAAAAAAGCGAAATGGAAATTAATTCACCCCAGCACCAAGTTATGATGTCTGCAAGCACCCGCAGAAGATGTACCACCATTATTTTCGGTTCAATAGAAGGAAGGCAGCAAAATTCTCTGTCCGTGTTTCTGCTCCGTGGAACACCCTAACAGAGGAGGTCGTGACAATGACTATCATATCCAGTTTTGAAACCGCCTTGGACAAACATTCAGACAATGGATATGGATGAAAATAACTTCCGTCTCATAGCTTGTTGCACTTTGCTATTTTGGCCAAATAAATTTGATTTGATTCATTTTGATGACTTTAATTTTGATAACTTTAATTTTGTAATCAGATTGTCTTGTGAAATAGGAATTTTTAGAAGACTTTGTTTTAGTATTTGACACTAATAGTAAATCAAAAAAATTATAGTGCACAATTAATGCGGAGGAGAGAAACATTTATTTCTTTATAGTATAAGAGAGCTTCCGGTAGCTTTGTGCCAAATATATTTTTCAGCTCTTCTCTATTTTATCTTTGAATTCTGAGCAGATTTTGTATAAAATATACAACTCTTTTTTTGCTAATTTTTCTTATGTTACTAACTTACTTAAACTAAAAATTGTTTTTACTTATAAATCCCTACTTACCAAGGCTAAAAGCCACTCAAGGGTAAGGATTAGTGAGATTTTCAGTTGACGATGAAACGGTACTATGAAAGGATTGAGAACTGATTAATTCACAGGATGACTACAGATATTTGTTAACATTGGACTAGAAAACGACCATGTTGTAGTCTGTAGTGAAACATTCCCACGGTAACGTGTTCCACGGGGAGGAGGGGTTCTTGGAAAGAAACTGTTCATGGAAGTTCCATTTAATTTTCGGTGCACAGAGGAAGAAAGCAGAGTTCTTTGCAGTGGTGGTTCTTACTCTGTAACATTCCTTTATCAACCGATTATTCCAACTTGATGGATTGCATGATGATTTGTTGATATAACTATTTGTTACAGTTTATTGCTATCTTTCATTTCTTAACAAAATAAATTTGAAGAAACGTCTGTGTATATGGTTGTATCGGTGTCTTTACATCTATAGGAAGAAAACTACTTAACCGATCTTCATGAAATTTGGAATATAGATAGTAGACATAAAACGGAGTGTAATGAGCTATGATTTATTTATACAGAGAACAAAGGAGTCAGATTCTAACCCATGTAAAAATAGAATGTACCCATGCATTCAAAAGCTACTTAACAGATTTTTATGAAATTTCGAATATAATTTTGATCAAACTAAGTAAAATATCGTTTGGGGCCAGCTTTCACACCAGCCAACTTTATTTAAGACTTGAAAATTATAGAAATTAAAAAACAAAAAAACAAAAAGGAGATAATGAAATTCAGGGGTACCTTATTTAATCCCGGATCTTTTTTTTTTTTTTTTTTTTTTTCAATTTTCTTATCTTTTTGTTTTTGCTGTGGATGGAGCATCCTACTCAATGCCAGCCATTTACCCACTGTTTCAGAGACTCCAACTGAGATCTTTTTAGGATTCTAACTGTCCTAAACGTAATTGTATCTCTTGCACTTGGTTCACCGGGTATATTCGCCAGGCAGATTTTAAAATTCTTTTTCATAAGCCTATTGATAAGCTCCTATGATTACTGGTATGATGGAGATCTTCCTAAGATTCCAGTTTCTTTTCATGTCGTGCATAAAGATATTAGTATTTTTTAAAACTTTTTATTTTCATTTTACTTCATTGTAAAGTCTCAGAAATACAGCGACCTCTTCCTGGGGCTAATATTTGATCTCTTCCTGGGGCGAATATTTGATCTCTTTGAGATATAGATATCCGAGTGTTCAACTAAAGTTCTCCTAACGTTGGGTTAGCAAAGAAGTGAAGAACATTCATTTTCCTCTCTACCAAGTGACCAGTTTACTATGATACAGTATATCTTTCCTGTGGTATCTCGATCTTACCGGATTCCAGGACAAGAGTTCACCTAGTCTGGTGGAGTATCCAGCTAAGTGCTGTTATTTGAGATAACATTACTTGGAGAAGGTGCACCATTTCTCGTATCAGCCAGTGTATAGCCGTGTCAAGGGGATCTTATTTGGGCTCGTGCTGTTAAAAAAACCCAGTGTACTTGAAGAATTAGAGTTCAGCTACCAAAGTTCTTCATATGATTTTGAAGAAGTTGAATAACAAAGGTTTGGGGATTATTATTTAGCATTTTGCATCATTATCATGACTATGTAAATGAGATGCTTGTATACATACAAGAAAGAAAAAAGAAAGCTTAGTAAAAGCAAAAGTTAAATAAATCACATACATGAAGACTTAGTTGGAATTAGTCCAATTATTTTAGACAAAATAATTGGATGCTTTCCCAAACTGTCTTGGTAATTAACAACTCTCCCCCTCCATCAAACATATAAAAAAAAAAAATACACAAATTATCCAAGAGGAAAAGTGTTGGTTCTATTGTCTTGCATTTATCTAAAAACTATCTAAAAATCACGGGAATTAATTCTGCATAATTGACAGGAAGTTTTCTGATACCATCTTTGTTGTGTGATGTTAGTAGAATTTTTAAAGTTTACTTTCTTGTGGGAACAAAGCAATTGTTGGGCATCATCTCGAAATCAATTAAGATAGGAATACCATTGACTATGTTAATTAACATGCATTAAGCGAGTTGTTACATATTAATGTTTTCCAAGTTCAGAGAAGAATGTGAAGTTATTCACAGGATTTTGGTTGTTTTGTTTTATGGCATATCAACCCTTTTCGGGTTATTTAATGCTCAATCCAATCATTTTGGTAAAAGTTTTTATGCTTCAAGTACTTTGTATGTTCAAGTATTTATTGATGGTGTTTGGTTGAGTGAAAGAGGGAAGGGAGAGAGGGGGGGAGGGAGAGAGGGGAGGGAGGGAGGGAAAGTTTTTTGTTTTGGATTTTGCAGAACATGATTGAGTTTTGCAAAGAAAAAAAACAATAAAACATCAATGTTTGGTGCATTTCGGATATCTTCAGACAGTCTGATCTGGTAGCACAATATCACATGGTTTTGAATAAGTTAAATAACAGATTTAGGGACTATTATTTTAAGATTAATTCAGTTTCTGTAATATTTTGTATCATCATGACTATGATGATGATGGGTAAGTTGTTAAGAGTTCTGTAAAGAAGTTAGCTTAGCAACAGCTTGGTCGCTGGTACGGACGGCTTGCTGGCATACATCCTACAGATCTCCAGTTCTGTTGTAAGCTGTGCTAGACAGAGTCGACAATGGTTGATGAGGCAATGATAGTCATGTTGCTGGTATGTGGTTCGTGCTGTGGTTGTCTACTTCATTTTGGCAGTTAAGCTCGTTCTAAATGTTAGATAATCATGAGCAGTTTTATTAAAACGACTTTAATTATTTGTCTGCACAGGTTTTTCCGTGTCAATTAACACTGCTTTTATATACCTGTTGATCAGGTGACCGACTCAAAAAACGACTTTTTATTTCTGGGAGTTTGTAGTCCTGATTGTTGCATGAATCAAACCTCAAATATTTAAGTTTCAATTCTAGTCAAACTGCACCTAACTGCTTTAGTATTTTTCTATTGCCCCCCCCCCCTCCCACAAGAAAAAGGAAGTGAAGAAAAGGGAATGGACGGAGTAAAAACAAAACAAGAACATGGAGAGAAAGGAATATAGTAATCTTAATAAACCAGTTGGTATCCAATCTCGACATGTTATCCTTGCCAATATCCTATAAAGCCACCATTCATCCGTGCATGGAGTATCTATCTAGTTTGGTGCACCAACAACCGACCTCTCCCACTTGGAAAGGGTGCAAAAAAAAAAAAAAAAAAAAAAAAATTCTAACCTAACAGGTCCACCAAGCTTCAGCCCCGGTCTCATCACTGCACCGTTGTATCCATGTTCTTGTTTTACAAGTACTTTCACGGAATGTGCTCCAATCAACTTACTGCACTTCAATGTAAATATCCACGACCTACCTAAACAAAAACTACTGAATAAAAGTAAAAAAGAAAAGTAAAGTCACTGATTTCAGTCTCATTTGTCTAGTAATCCTACAAACATTTTATGAAACGTTTTGATTGGATATCATTTTCCATGAGAAATAGCTTTGATCATATTTAAAAAACAAAACCAAAAAATTCTTATTTACTTTTCCTGACCTTTAGATTGATCTAGCTCCAATGTATATAGCCTATGCACAGCTGTTTAAAAGGTGTCTATAGCCTCCTCAGGCTCAAAGTTAATCCAAGTAAAAATCATCACAAAAATTGATTTTATTGCAATAGATTTTCATAATTCATAGTAAAATATTGAAAAATGACTTTTCATCTTAAAATATCAAGGAAACTTGAACAACCCAATAAAAGTGGGTATATTATTTCTGAAAGCAAATAATGTTCTTTCATTTAAAAGTAAAATTGGCCAATGTAAACGACTCAAAAGAATTTTTCAGTGTAAAATGTGACAATTTTGCATTTATAAGCAAAACTTTTCCAATAATAATTGAGAATTAAACAGTTTTCTTTTATTAACCCTAACCACCGGTTAACATCTCCCACAGCCAAATCGAAAATTGAGCCCAAGAGATTAATTCCATGTGAAAAATAAAATCGTCTGATATTGGCTTCATTGCCTGAAAATGTGGAGAGGGTAATTAATTGGTAAAAAAATAAAAATAAAAAGAGCAACATCATTGGGTTTTCCATTCATTTTTCTTGCTTGTGTGATTTAAAAACAGACATGTCATGGATGACTATAAAAATAGCTTTTTACCTCTTACGTTTTTAAAAAAAAACTTAACATGTTCTGAGCAGTTTTATGCTGTTTATGAAATTAGGAATTTTTGCTTAATATTTCATTCGGCTGCCATGTTGGAATTTCCTACAAGACAAAACCCAACATCTTAAACAGATGTGTATAACACTCTGGAATTATAGCAATCTGTCTGCCAAGTTAGGTTGAAATCAAACTGGTAATTTTTTAGTCTATAGGTTTGCTATAGACGTACACAATAAAGTAATTTAATTAAGGTCTTAAGAAATATACATTTGTGTAGACACTAAATGAGAGAAGTTAAAATAAATCTGTGTCAACATAACTGCTATGGCGGTGACAATCAATGGTTGATGGCAAAAATATCAAGTGCAAGAAAGAAAAGAAAACATAAAATAATAAAGATGTCAGTTTGGTGAACTAATGAGAGGCAACCCTGCTTTATGTTGAGCACATAAAACAACCTGATCTGATTTATTTGTCTTAAAATAAACCTAATCCCAAAATGGAGACAGATTAGTTGACATGAGCATCAGCCTCTGGCTTGCAGGTCAATTGGGTTAAAGACATGGATAGCTTAGAAAGAGAAAAAGAAAAAAACAGCAGGAGACAAATAAAAAAAATTAAAAATGAAAAGATTCTTTCAATGATCGTCTAACTTGCACCGAAAAGGTCTCTTCCAAGGGAAGACCTTAAGGCAAATGACAACTGCAAGACAAAACTTGCTGTGGTAATCCATTAAAAGGTTTGCATTAGCAGACAATGAGCACTAGACAAAAGAGGACAGTCTGGACAAAATAATGGGTCACTCAAATGACAAGCTTTTCAACACCTGTCCAACGTGTATACGTGGGTGTGCGTCCATTTTGGTATTTAACTTTATCTAGTTCAAAGGGACAAAAGAATTGTATGTCATAAGTTTTAAGAAAAAGCTGCTCACTATACGATATCTTACCAGTTACTGCATATATTATATTAATTGATATATGATATTAATTGATATAACTTGCAACTGATAATAACTAACATTTTGTAGGGCTAAAATAAAATTTAAAATAACATAAATTAGCGCTTCTTTAACTGTTGATGGGGAGGGGGCGTTTCAGCTTTCGATTCTAGGGTCTAGTTTGCTAGAGGACAACCCTTTTTTTTATGAGGCATGGTTTGGTCGTGCCCTAGGAGACCATCCTCCCAGGCATCACTTCCTCCCCCATAATGGAGATGGGGGATTGCCGGTCGCCTAAAGCGCTCCTACCAGGCAATGTCAAAAGATTTGTTCTTGTCTATTTTTGTTTTGTACCCTTTTAGAGTGCTCCTCTGGGAACAGTTTATCCCCCCCCTCAACTGACCTCATGTCTAATCTTTCTGCGGGTGGCAAGCAGGTAAAAACACCAGCTAAAGCACGATTGTATCAAGATTTATCTTCTCTTGTCGAATAACGTCAAAATGATATCGCCATACAAGCTTGTTTGCGAAAATTAAAATTTGGGTGGGAATAAATAAAATAAAACTACCTATTTCTTTTAACTCAAACTTAAAAAAAAAAAATCATTGTAAACACCATAAGATTACATAATATAAAAATAGAATCTCATTTAAATATTTTAGCTGGTTGCTCGTTGGATTTTACGGCACACCAACCACTGTTGGGTCATTTTATGCCAAATCCATACATGCTTTGTATATTAATTTGTTTTGTATATGTGTAAACAAAATAAAAAAGATGGATTTCGGGTGATGTGATGGAATAAAGCCTAACACATTGCCCAAGGCCCTTGCAAGGATGTCCAATGTAGTTTAATGTCTTGGCCGAGACAAATTTTATTTGACCCATAGATAGCACCGACAGGTACTACCTGCGAGTAAGAGTGAATCTGGAAGTAATGGAGTAATCACCAACTCCATGAAAAGCTCCAAATTATGGCCTCACCACTGGATGCACTTTAAGCTCATATGCAACATCTTTTATATTTTAACATAATGCCAACTTCTAACTCAAATGAGATGTAATAATGCCAGGGACTAAAAGTGGCTAACTATAAAATACCTAATATGTTACCAGGAGTTGTCTGGGATAAAATAACTGGCAAAGCCATTTTTTTTAATGCAATTTTATATGTCTAATCATTAACATAATAACAGGTGACTGCACACATTTTTTTTACAGTATTTAAAAATAGAATTTGAAAGATTACAAAATCAATGTGATCGTAAGTTGGTGCTATATTATCAAAGACCTAATGAAAATTGAAATACCGATTCAGCGATTTTTAAAACTAATTTCATTATGAGAGATTTCTAATCCAAGACTGAAATTCTTTCTTAAAAGAAAAATACTATTATTCTAAACTATGCAAAGCACAACTATTTAAATATATTTATAAATTGCTTGCTCTCACACACACACACACACTTAATCAACGTTTGATTCCCTAAGGTTTTTTTCCTCTATATTTTAATCACAGAAAATGCATGCTCAGTTTTGGAATTGAGTTATTTTATTTAAGCCAAAAATATACATTCACAAAAAGTTTTGTTTTTTTTTAAAACAAAAACAATCATTTATACCACATCCAGTCTGTGGCTTGATCTTACTTAGATTATTCCCAATTTGTTTTAAAAAGATTTTATTTAAAAATAAATTATCGTGAGGAGTGGGACAAAATTTACAAATAATCAAAAAAGAAAGAATAACAAGCCGCGCATGCATGGTCCCCTCTGTATATGACTCGATGTGGCGAGTGTAAAATGCAATAAATTTGGGCAATTTGGGGCATTTTTGACCCCCCACCCCTGGGGGCGCGAACCAGAATTGTTCTTAGGTCAAGGATGCTCATTTTATATCCAGAACAATTGCCTCTACATTTTGGCCAAGTTTTAAAAAAATTGAATGGATGGATCAAACGTTATGGGAGAAAAGTGTCATTCTTTGCCATTTTGGGGGCTTTTGACCCCCTGGGGGCGCGAACCAGATTTTTCCCAAGGTCAGCGATACTTATTTTCTATTAGGAAAAATTGCCTCCACATTTTGGCCTAGTTTCAGAGAAATTGAATGGATGGATGAAAAGTTATGGGGCAAAAAATGTCTTTTTTTGCCATTTTGGGGCCTTTTGACTCCCTGGGGGGCTAACCAGATTTTTTTTCAAAAATTGGAGAATGTCGCTTTCTAACCTGACCAAAGTTACAACTTCATGCAAAATTTCAGAGAAATTCAATGGATGGTTGCGGAGAAAAATCCAGACAGACGGACGGACATGCCTCAAAACATAGGTCCCCCGATTTATAAAATGTAGGTTAGTGTTAGACCGCTCACTGTTTTCCAGGTGCTACGAAAACAGAGTTATGTTTGAAAAGAAAACTTCCATTTTAAGTTATCTAATTAGCCGTAATTTGCAATTAACTCATCAAGTGACCTATCTCTCACTAAGTTTCTAGCTATCACTTTCACCATGCACTGTTCTTATTTTATATGGTATCTATCATTCTCGCTTCCATTTCTTTGTTTAACAGTCGAACATAAGAAAGGAAAGAATTGAAAGAATTGAAAGATTGGAATAGTGCATTATAAAGAAGAGGAAAAGGGAATATCACAAGTAGTAATACTACTTAACCAGTAGAGAGAGGGAGAGGGTAGAGAGAGAGAGGGAGAGGCCAGAGAGAGAGAGGGGGAGCAGAAAGAGACTAACTTTAGATTTTGTCTTTATTCTTTTATATTTAACTGGCTTTGCAAACTAACGTTTTGTCTGATTCAATCTTACCCAAGCTCAGTGGATGACCCGACGGGTAACATTTTTTTCAAGTAAATAATTAAAAAGATGCTAATCTCAACGTTTTTTTGCAGTTTCACAGTAGACCTGATTGCAAACTAATTTTAACTTGCATTCAAATATATACAAATGTATGAAACAAAAATATGCTTCTGACGATCGGGTCTAGCATGAAACTGTAATAAATTGTTTAGATAACAATTTAATTATTGTTATAAAGCTCCATCTGAAAGAATATTGAGTCCTTTGTATGTGCAAGGTCTGCTGTCTTGGTTCGGTTCTGTTCTTATTCCAAGAAGTTGATTTTTTATGTTATTCACAGAGTGCAAGAGATCAAATCCTGAAATACTTTAACTCAATCGAAAACATTAAAATATATATCAAATACAGATCACACAACTGAAGTTATGGGAAAGTTTTATTTTTATACAAATTTTTTTTTTTTACATTTAAATTTTTTTAGCACAGAACATTTGGCATTTTTGATAGCTCTACACTGTATGAAAAACAATATAAGTTTGGATATATCAACTTATCTAGATCATAGCTAATCTCTTTATAAAGTTAGGTATGTTTATAGTTTTAGATATTAGCATGTACAAGATTCACTCCTAAACTAATTAGCCGATTATTTATTATGAATTTTGGAACGCAGCTGCTAGACATAAGAGGTCCAAATGTGGGCTATATTTAATTTAGTTTTATGCAAAGGGAGTGGAGTCCTTTGTGAAAATTCAGATACCTCCGATGTTTGTGAAATTACAAAAATAAGTATTAGACATCAATTAATAAATATTCCTCAAATTTCAGTTTCTTTGGGGTATTTTAAAGGGTTTTTAGAGAGCATAATATGGGCACAACCTCTTATTTGAAAATTCAAATATAACAGATTTCCATTAAATTTGACCCATAGTCACCAAATAAGCAAGATTCCCTGAATTTCAATTTCTTAATATCCCCTAAGCCTTAAATTCAAGCCATTAAAAAAAAAAAAAAAAAAAAAAAAAAAAAAATCATGTACTGGATTTTGATCAAAATTAAAATTAGGATTCTAGACATAGGTCTTAGTACATTATATTTTGATTCTAATCTTCATAAGGGGACATAAAAGTGAGGCAAAGTTCTTCTGTTCGAGGAATTCATTTTACCGATCCTGGGACGGGTATTCTCGTACTACACAGTTTCAGTGTATATAACTCAAGCAGAATTTTGGCATCAAATTTGGCTGCTAAAAAGATATCTTATGCACTGAAAATCGCGTACTTTAAACTCCAATCGGAATCCACCCATTTTAAACTCATAACATAGAGTATCAAACAATTAAAGAACCGTTTATTTTCATAAATTATTTCGATTTGTGCCCGCCCGAGGGGAAAACGCTTGGATGAGCAGATTGACATGCTCTCGGCAAACATGAACTGACAATTTAAATTAAAAGATTTCCTTCAAATTTAGACAAATCTAATTTGCTATGAAACGTAATCTGCGTGAGTTGATTGAATAATGTTTGACGTCATTACAAACTATCGGCAGATTTAACGAAGATGAGGGGAAAAAATTTTTTTCCTAAAGACGTGTCCATTCAATCTGCGTGTTTAACGATGAAAATGATACAAAGTGACCCAATAGAAATGCCACCCAGTGAATTGGTAATAAAATTCACAACCTTTTTATATACTAACGAGTCACTTATCAAGGCCCAAAGGCCATTCGAGGATAAGGGTTAATAAATTTGTCAGTTGAATGAGGATAACACCCGATTGGACTAGAAAAAGATGGGTGAAATGGGCAGGATTTGATTATTTAAAAGGATGGCTTAACAAGAATTTGTTAACATTGGACTTGAAAACGAACGTGTAGTCAGTCGGGAAGCAGTACTGTGGTATTGTATTCCATAGATAGGAAGTTCTTAGATTTCGTACAAATAAACTTACATCTATGCCTGATTTGTCCACCAAGTTTCAGTCATGAATGTCCAACAGTTTTTGTTTTATTTCCATTCAGTGATATGGGGGGGGGGACATTTTGGTGATTGTCTCTTCAGAAATGGGTGCGAGTGTGAATGGGTTTCAAACTCATCCGATCTTAACTACCCTAGATGTTTATCTATGGGGTTATCTCAAAGATAATGTCTGTCAAAAAATCCCCCAAATATTCCTAAACTGAAGAGAACAATCACAGCCAAAATCAGAGCCGTGGCAAGAGGGGGGGGGGGGTCAGAGTTATTGACAAGTTTCTATATCATATCCAGGTCAGCTTAGCATTGAATGGTGATAAAACAACTAATGTTGACTATTCATGACTGAAACCTGGTGGACAAGACAAGTTTATTTTTTTTACTAAATATATTTGGATTGTAGCAAGGATTGTGAATTTTATTAATGATTCCATGGATGGAATTTTTTAGGTGTGTGGGGGGGGGGGGGGTCACCCTGTATTTCAAACTTAAGCATGATAGCAAAGTAAATCCTATTTTAACTTCAAGTGTGATGGATCAACAGACGGGAAAGTTTCACCAAGAAATGTGAAGATGCATCTAAAAATTTCAATTTCAAACCTAAATAGCTATCAGCTAAATTTGCCAATTAAAAGCTTATCAGTGAGGCTAAGGAAGAATCCATTTCTTTTTGTTTGTTTTTCAGAACAAGCAAGTTTAACAGACATTCCAGGTTATTCCTCTTCAGATAATTTGATTTCAATGGCAAATTTAATGTCTTTAAAAAAGGTAGAATCAAAAATATAAAACCTTACAAGAAATGAATTTATTTTTAGCTTAATTAAAATCGCCATTCCTTATTAAATGCTTTGTTTTTTTTAATCATTTCATTTACTGATTAGGATCCTAACAAGTTATGATAAAAAACATTTTCATGATGAGTTCATTTAATCTGCTCATTTATAGATGGAAATCTTAGATATGTGGGCGCATCTAAAAACGCTCTTTCATGTTTAAGCATAACCAACCTACAGACAGAGCCTCTTGCAGAAATGCTTGGACAAATCTAAAAAAATCTGTTTTCATAAGGAATTGGTTATGCTCCATATGCAATCAAATTTAAAATCAAATATTGGGATGTGGCACTAGTGAAGTGGATAACAGCATGGACTGACGATCTGGGTGTGCCAAGTTCGAATCCAGCCAGTTCCATAGCACCGCTCTCACTTATAGATGTTGGCAACTTTCATGTGGTCTCTTTTGTAAGTAGCCGAAACCATTTAGGAAACCAATGCCAACAACAGAACAAAGTCAAAAGTCGTACGATGCGGATTCATGCAAATTTACTTTGAGTACTTTTTGCCCGTGTTGGTCACACTGTAATGTTGAAGGAGAAACTATGTCTTAACTAAAAAAAAAAATTAAAAACGAAGCTGTGTGGTTGCTGTCGAAAGAGAAACTACGCAACAGAATTGCACCAAATTTGGCATGAAGCTTCCGTATGATGCTGGATGTATAATGAAGAAGGGAGAGAGAGAGTAAAAATTCTAATCTGTAATATAAGATGGCTTTTGTCTATTTAAATATCTGTATAAATAGCTATTTCTTTTGCATGTAACATTAAGGGGAGGTAATTCAGTATATATTCAAAAGTACACTATCACTAGATGGCTAACTATTTGTAATGTAAACAACTGTTTTCCTAAGAGACTTCAATATACATGAAGTAAAGTTGCTCACTCCCAACCACCCAGACTTTTGTGATGAATAGCTTTTTACTACAAGATCACTAAAAAATGTTTCAGTGATTTACGACAAACATTGGTTTGTGTTAAAAGCAAAAGTTATTTTCAATCGATACATAAACCAGACTATTTCCTCACCTCCTGAGTCGAATATCAGTCAGCTAAAAGGGGAAGGAAAGAAAAAGATAGAAAGCGAAAAGGGCAAATCCAGACTTCCTTTTCCTCTTTATCACCAGTGAATATCGAAAAAATTATCTGTTCTTAAATTAGTACCTGGTGATTTGGGTAGTAGTATTAGGACTTCTGACAGAGTAAGAGCTCCTCCACTATCCTTTAATTTATGACTAATAAAATAATTAGTATCAGGATTAAATATTAAAAACTGATGAAATTGATTAAAAAATAAACTTGTTTTTAACATGAATCAATATTTAGCATAAATCACTGAAACCCTTTTTTGATTTTTGTTTGTAAAAAAGCTATTTATCACAAAAGTAGAAGGGGCAGAAATCGTCTTTACTTGATATATAAGATATAATAGAATAGGAGACATCTAATGAGTCAGTGAAGGATATTGAGACAGTACCAATGAGCGAAATCCAGGCCATGAGGATGAACGGATGCGTGAACAAGCAAGATCCAGAGATTTATTCAAAGAACCTGAATGAATGAAGGAATGAATTAAAGTAGATAATGTACCTTAATAACCTTTTCGCGTGACTATGTATCCAAATAATCTAATCACATTCAATACAATTGTTCCAAAAATTACTTTTTTTTTTTTTTTTTTTTTTTTTTTTTACTAAGGTGAACATCTGGTGAGTCAAATGGAAAACTTCTCAAATCTCTATGATTGACACTTGCTCTTGGTATAAAAAGAGATCCGAGGGAACTGGTGAATTGATCTTAATAAAATCCAACAAGGGTCTGCAAGTCTTTCAGATTAGCACTCAATTACACAGAATATGTTTTTTCTTCTTCCATTAAATATTTGGATAAAGAATAATTCCAGGAGAGGCTCAAAATACTGAGACAAGCTGTGAACTTTCAAGGAATACAAGTGAATCAAACATCGAACTAGTTCAGAACAATCAAAAACAAAACTAGTGAAAACTAAATTTTAAAAGTTTACGTACCTGATGCTTTTTATTTATATACGAAGGATTCACTGCTTACCAAGGCCCGAAGGCCAATCAAGGATAAAGATTAATGAGATTAGTTTCCAATCTGGAAACTAAAACCTTCATTTCTAAACCTTCCATATATGTTAGGTCTGTAGAAACCGTTCTACTCATGAAAAACTAACTTAACAATCAAAAACACATTTAAAAGCAACTATTAAATTTCACACACAAAATTATAGTGATAAAATTTCACACACAAAATTATAGTGATAAAATTTCACACACAAAATTATAGTGATAAAATTTCACACACAAAATTATAGTGATAAAATTTCACACACAAAATTATAGTGATAAAATTTCACACACAAAATAGTGATAAAATTTCACACACAAAATAGTGATAAAATTTCACACACAAAATAGTGATAATAAAATTTCACACACAAAATAGTGATAAAATTTCACACACAAAATAGTGATAAAATTTCACACACAAAATAGTGATAAAATTTCACACACAAAATAGTGATAAAATTTCACACACAAAATAGTGATAAAATTTCACACACAAAATAGTGATAAAATTTCACACACAAAATAGTGATAAAATTTCACACACAAAATAGTGATAATAAAATTTCACACACAAAATAGTGATAATAAAATTTCACACACAAAATAGTGATAAAATTTCACACACAAAATAGTGATAAAATTTCACACACAAAATAGTGATAATAAAATTTCACACACAAAATAGTGATAATAAAATTTCACACACAAAATAGTGATAATAAAATTTCACACACAAAATAGTGATAATAAAATTTCACACACAAAATTGTGATAAAATTTCACACAAAATTTTGATAACAAAATTCTCTTCCTTGACATAAAAATAGAAGCTGATTCATTATCTACCTATACAAAAAGTCGACAAAGATTCATGCTCACTTCACTTTAACAGCGAATGTCCTTATAGATACAAAATGGCCAAAGTAAAAAATCTTTTTTTTCGAGTCAAACGCAATTTATCTACTTACACCACATTCTATAAGAAACTTGCCGACGTTAAACAAACTCTAATTAATAATAACTTCCCAAACGACATCGTCAACCAGCAGATCAAACAATCCTTAGCCACCGTAACTTAAAATACTAACAATAATATTAATAATATCAATTATTTTATTGTAACCAAATGTACACTAACTATAAAGTAGATGAAAAAATATATATAAACATATCCTCTACTGACAAGAACTCTAAACTCCGAATTATTCCGTATTAGTTATAACAAATCTAAAATGGCTAACTTACCAATATAGAATAATTCGGCATCCAAAAATAATTTAGTAATGCCATGTTTAAATATCCAGCAAGAGAATGTGTCTATTAATAATACATATATTGGCAGGAATAGGAACAACTGTCTCTCGCCACCTAACATGACACCTCACCATCCATCAAAGCTCCATCCACCAACATCTAATAGCACACACAATTTCCCCCAAAGACTTCTGTAGTGCCATTTCAAACTATAGCCTTCATCTATCGTCAAAGCATTATTCATTCAAGTACATGAACCTACTATCAACCAAACTCGATACAAGGAATATTGAAAGGTTTTTAATCGACTTTCTTAATAAATTCACCAATTTTAATTTGTAAGATCATCACATCCCCTAGGACGACTTATGGGAGTCAAAAGCGCTTTCAATTAGCGAGTTTCTTTACACTGGAACAGGACATCAGATCGCTGGTTCAAACTGGACAGATTAGATAATAAAAAGGAATAAACAGAAACTTTCACTTCTGTTTAATCAAACTTTTATCAATATATATTTCTGAAACAGTTACATAACAAACGGCTTATGATCCCCATTTCTATTTCACTGCTTATGTTTCATTACTGATATAGATCGGTCAGCCCCTTTGGTATTTGGGAATTTTCCAGCGGTGAAATCGGCTTAGACAAGTCTGCAATATGCAGATTTAGTATCCCAAGCATTTAAACCCCAAGGAGGCTCGTATATTAGTGTTAGGATAGTAGCGCTGTCACTAGAAATATGGAAGACTGGAATGCTTCTATATTGTTAGCAGTGGGGGGCTGTTTCTCTGAATGGCCTATATAAATTGGAGTTTTGGACTTGCATTATACTATTAATGTTCAATACATATATATTGATAATATATATATATGTATATATATATATAATAAATTATTTTTTAATATTTTACCTATATACGACATCGTTTTGAGCTTATGGCTCTCATCAGTGTAGGAAAATAATCTCAGACAGGCATAGGGCACGAACCCGGTTCACAGATACACCTTGAATCCGTAGGCGTTCACCTAGTCCTATTAGGCCATGAGAGATTGCTACGTAATAACGGAGAAATTAAGTGATATTTATACTGAACGTGCGAGTATAAACATCTGAACATGTCTGTCTTTGACTATCGTTTTT
>OY744530.1:100841320-100903820 GCA_963556195.1 Sepiola atlantica
GAAAAGAATTTCAAGATTTTGTTAAAAATTAGTTCACATTACCATTCACTCAGCTTAAAAGTTATGTCATATGTATTTTAGCAAATGTATGCGACCGGAAGGAGCATATGTTTGCTAGTAATGATAATTTGGAAGTAAAGACTTATTTTTAATTATGCAAAAAGAATTTAGTTTACAAATTTTCTGAAGGATAAAAGAAAAGGGAAAGATGGTCACTGTTGATGGAAACAACGTGCTCGTCACTGGAACTTTGTTAAGTGGTATACTTTTCTCTAACACCATTTTCAATACTAATCTGCTTGTTACTTGAATCGTTACAGGATATACTTTTCTTCAACAACAGTTTTCAATACTAATCTCTATCGCTCAAAGATCTTATCCCTTTGAGTGTTAAAACACCTTATGTTGACTTCCAGTCAAGCATTTATGGATGGCAAAACAGCACGCCAGTCACACATAGTCGATAAATACTCTCAGTCCAGCACGTACGGGTTCTTTCTTACATCGAGGTATTACATGTTAGACAAAGATGAGCCTTTTTATTGTGTCGATTATAAGTCAAGAATATTTTCACCACTATTCAGGTCCCAGCTCATCATGCCGGCCACATTTTTAAATATTGATACGTTACGGGCCATCTAGTACATATATATAATCATCCACCATTTCAATCATCATCATCCTACTCGGTTTAACGTCTGTTTTACATGCTAGCATGCATTAGGCAGCTTTAAAAAATGGACTCCTAAAGTAACCTATCTCTAGCCACGTCTTCATCCTTCACATTCATTGTTATCAGTTCCTCCTGTTTTCCTGATACCTCAATTTTTCCACATCTATTAACCCTCGAACTCTCATCCATTCTTTCAACATGACCATACCATCGAAGTCTACTCTTTTGCACACATCTCCCTATATTGTCCAGATTTATTCTTCCTCTGAGGTCATCAGAACTGAGCCTGTCTTTGAGACTTACATTACATATCCATCGTATCATTTCTCTCAAGGCAACGCATGTCCTCAACCCTTACTGGCCAGCTTTCACTTTCATACATCACTCAATAAAGTGCGGAAATATTTTAGCCAAGGAGTCTGATAGCATACATGGTAACCAGATAATAATTTGTCAAAATATTTAACGTGATATAAGTAGGTTTCACAAAATATAGGTTAGTGAATGGAATGCATGTACGAGGTTAGATTTGGTTGCGTTTGAAATGCAAGGCAGGATATTTTGACAGGTGATTAAGGAAATACAGTAGGTGAAATCATTAAGAAACATTTTCTACTTATTGTTTAGAAAGGAATGTGTACAAATAAAAATAGATGCTTATGGCGAGCTGATTGGAAAATGGCAGTGAGCTTACTTGATTTTGAGAAGCATGGACATCCTCTGCCTTGCTCGCCTAGTGGGGCCTTCCTTAGAGAGCCTGTTGGAGATAGATAAATGAGAGCAAGATGATGTTGATATCAATAAAGTTAAATCACATAAGAATATTTATGTTTAGAGTTTTCATTGTGTTCTAACATGCTGGGGAAAATGTTGCATGAAACGACAAAATGATCAACTGGTGAAAGACACCAAGTATGTCCAGATTTTCAGTCTTTTTTTATATGTGAAATCTTGAGTTACAAGCCAATCCACTCGAAGATAATGGTTACATGACACAATGATAAGAGGCAGTGTCATGCATAACCATGTGAAGTATTTTACAGACATTCATATGTGGAACCCTCCTGAGAAAGAAATAAGGGCTGGTTATGTTACATCTCTAGAAAAAGAGTTGACTTACCAGCTGGTCAAAACTGGGCTGTTTTTACAGCAAGAACCGATAGAGCAACTGCAGACCTAAAATCTTCCACTCTATAATAAGACCAATGTAACTAAATATATATCCGTGACATTACAAATGTTAGAGTAAAAAAACTGTCGGATAAAAGCATTTCAAGTGTTTAGAGGAAGGAAGAAAAAAAATTTCAAAGAAATCGTTCACTCTATTTCCATAACCATACGTTTTCTTTCTTTTATTTCTTCATTCATTTTTCTATGCCAATTGATGTTTTTTTCTTTACTTTTATTAAACTTTCAGCTTGGAGACGTTTTTTTCTTTAACTTCACAGACGTTACTTTATATGAATATAGATTTTAGTGACAACATTGGGGAAGCAAAATCTTTTTTCTGACATTTTTGACAGATTGTATATTCATATGATAATAATTAAGTCAGCATATTCTCGGGTTCTGATTTTGTGCTAATACATATCCATTATTCAATTTCTTGGGAAACTGGAGTAGGTGTTTGTATTAAGTTACAGCCCACTTTTATTTTGTCTGCCAAAAATGGACCATAGTTGGGAGTTTTATTGCGATTAATACGATGCTATAGCATTGTAAGAAAGAAACAATTGAAATTATCAACAGTGGTGAAGTATACAGACTTGAGAAGTCGAGTGAGAGATGCATATTAGAGACAAGACATGCAACGGAGGTGAACAAATATGCATAAAATAATGACAGCTGTGCAATCTTTTGACAAGGAGCTTAAATTTCAACTCTAAACTACAATAATGGCCATGAAAAAATTATATGTTGAATTTAATTAAAATTTATTCAAGAATTCAATGGAGTGTTTTATTTAGTTTTTGTTTAATTTTCTAGCCTAACTTCCAAATCTCCAAATGTTTGCTCATCAGAGATTGGCAAGTCTGAAAATCAGTTTTTTGCTTTCTGCTCAATCCCATGCACCATCACAGTAACTAATCGTGATTTATTTTGTATTGCCTATTTCTGACAATCAATGTGCATATGCAAACATTGTATTTAAAAACAGATGACATGGTAAGGCATGCACACATGACAGCAAAAGTAACGATACGTGCTGTCATTTCTCTTAAAAATGGTGTCCAATAGAAGATGCAGACATTCGTGATTGTCATCTATTATTATATACAGGAAATATATCTTTTCTGTCTATCTAAAAGTCAGATACTTCAAAAGATACACTTGCAAATCTTCCATAATCTGATTTAGTATGACATCGAGCAGGTTGGGGTTAGGGTTATGGGTTAGGGTAAAAAAATAAAATACTTATATTCATTCGTTTGAAGTCAGGGACTAAATTATTATTGACTGCAGTCAGAAAAAAATGTTCTTGCATTCAAAAAAATGCAAGAAATCAAGGGAAATAGCTTTAAAGTTAGTTCACTTGAACGAATTAAAATGAAAAATTATAAAAATTAAGAAATAAGAAAAATTATATTGGGAGTACACCAGGAGTACACAAGGGGTCCTTATTCATTCTCAGACAATACCGGGTAGCCCTACTAACCGTCTAAAATATTTTGAAACAGTTGCATCTTTTATATTTATGTAAAAAGCAATCTTTTCAATCAAAACTTTGAAAATAATAAAGAGGCACAAATCCTAGAGCCTGAGGTCATAGGCTTGCTCCCCCCTCCCTCCTCTAAAAAAACAAAAACAGGACGAAGTTGAAAATTTAGAGTAAAATATCAAGGGGCATAAATCCAAGTGCAAAATGCCGGTAAAAAAATAGTTGTATCACAATTAAAGTGATAAACATACCTCACTATGAACAGATTTACTCCTGACCTCCAAGGCCTGATTAAGTCCTATAGACACCCTAAGTACTTATAAAATGATGGTACCCCCCTATATATATGTATATCTGCAGTTTTTTTTTGTTTTTTTTTAACGAAGACATTCAATTTCAATAAAACTTATACGAAAAATTGAATGATTTACTTGAAATATTTTACTGATAATTTCAATTTAACATGGAAACGAATGGTTGATTCATGTACTTTAACTTTATATTTGAAAAAAAATTTTGTTTGTTTTAAAATTGAAAACTTTCTTTTCTTTTGTGCTAGTTGGTGTATTGTTATTTTAGTTGACTTTGTGGCGGTCTCTTTGATCTCCAAGTCTTTTGTTTTCTTCAGCTTCTTTTTTCTTCCATTATATCTCCCATATGTTAAAATTAGAAAACCCGGAAAACTTTCATCACTGATACTTAGAAAACACAGCGTTTAAACCTGAGAGTGATAAAGAACAATATGAAGAGAATAGCAACCCTAGATGAAGTCAGTCCTGAATAACGCCGGCCTAAACGATTTCAATCATGTCAGTAATTATAGGAGTCACTGTGCTCATGAACAAGAATTGAAAAAACAAAACTACCTGGCAAATATACCCGGTAAACCAAGTGCAAGAGATCCAAACAATAAAAAGAATTTCTTGGTTGGAGTCTCTAAAATTGCGGGTGAATGTCTGGCATCCAGTCTTACCCCCAGCAAAAACAAAGAAAAGAATGGAAAAAAAAAAAAAGAAAAAGGAAAACATACATAATGCACCAAACTTGCCTTATTGCCTCGATGGTTCCCTCATCTTTCCTTGATGCCCTAAGCACATGCTTATTGCGCTTAATGATTTATCCAGCCCTGCATCTTTTGTCAAAAAGCTAACATTTTTATAAAAGGGAGTTTATGCTTTGTTATGGTGGAGTGGGATGGATGAGAATTTGTATATTCAACAACAACAAAAATTGCCATGTCAGTTTTCCAAAGACAATACAGAAAATTCTTCAAGGTAAAACATTTTCTTCATTTATTTCCCGCTTTTGTGCACTGTCATGGATTCCCAGGACACATTGTTTAGTGAATAAAAATAGAGCATTGCACGGTTGGCTTTCAGTCGAGTGTTTTAAACTTTTAAACGGGTTAGGGTGAGGATTTCAGCAGAAACGCTACTCCAGCAAAGTGTGACCTTTTGCTGCACATCAAGAAAAAGGTTATATAACGTGTCTGCTACACCACTTATATAAAACGGAGATTTTGTCCGTCTGTCCGTCAGTTACAATTTTCTTAATTGTGATAAATACATTGTGGAATTTGTTTCATTTCGAAATATCAGGGATCTCGACTACTTTTAGAAATCGAAAATATTACATTAATAGTAAATAATAAATTCCCAACAAATAAAGCAAATACCATGCCCGAAAATCGAAACTGAAACCCTGAGATCTTCAGTCTGACGTTCTACCAACTGAACTATTTGGACTTCTTACTTCTATTACAAAATAATTGTAGTTTTGGTGTGACGTCATAGATTTGATTTACGTCCTGTTTTAAAACATGAATTCAAACATAAGCGATAATAAAAAACAAATCAATAGCGTTGGAAATCCAAATTTGCTACTAATTCATGACCTACACAAAATATTTGAAGGTTTTTTAAAATAGCAACAAATAACTTCTTTTTCTTTTTTTTTTTTTAATACCTAAATTCCTATTTTTTCTCAGTTAAAACATCTTTAATAACTAATTCTCAGTCTTTAACGATATTTCCACGATACAATATTGTTATTTACAAGTTTTGGACTTTCATCTTAGCATGCAGAATGAGAGAAATTTCTCTGGTAGAAATAATTCAATTTTAAATTCCCCAAATATTACGGACTAAGACAAAGCGTGAAGCTCAGAAAGTACTATAGATAAAAGACTATTGTAAAAATTTATATCGCATCACATGAATTGCATGGCGGACAAGTATCTTTATCCTTGTTTGATAACCAGTCAAGGATTAAAATAAAACAAAAAACAAAAAAATTAATAATTACAAATGCTTACGGTTATGATAATTTAATTGTCTCCGACTGCAGCAAGATGTGGTAGAAGGCCGGAAGGTGGGGAAGCCAGTTCCGAGGAGGAAGTCGGACTGGTATAAAAACTAGCACTGAATGGACCTGTTGACATTTCTCAATAAACCAATTCCCCTAAAAAAGGAGATAATGTCTGGGAGGGTGCACCTCTTAAAACCGAGCTGAACTATGCCTCATTCTGATAAAAGGTTTGGTGGTCCAGGTCAGTCAAGCTGGTCGGAATGATTGCCAAGAATTTAGGAATGGTATAAATTCATTCTTTTCTACAACAAACGAATATTATGGAAATAAACACTAAAAAAATAAAATATAAAAAGTTTATTTGCATGTTATGCCCGTTTGGATAAATCATTTCTCAATTTCAATTTATAAAATAAAGTGTTTGCACGAACGTCTACACTAATAATACAACATTAATATACATATAAAATTTTGTTAAATATTTCATCTGATAGTTCCCAATAATTCCATCTTAATTCATTTTTTACATTTATCTTTGAAGACATTTAATTACATGTTAAAATGTTCTATGCTATTGTTGTCCTTAATCTGATAACTTTCTCCAAAAATATATTACTCTATTCGTAAAAAAATTCAATTAGTTAATAGATCTATTTTTTAAAAAATCTGCCTTATTAGATAAAGAAAACTTTTACAAATTGTCATAGAAATGCAAGTATTTTGAAAGTTCTAATTAAAATCGTAAAGTAGTTAATCCTAATTTTTCCAATTCTCTATTTTGTCACTCTACTTTGAAACCATTTTAAACATGTTTAAATCTACATCATTGCAAAGTTCATTTATGACTAATTTTCTCAAACCACTTAGGTTTTTAAAAATCTTCAGTTGCTAAACAAAAGAACTTCCATCAAATCTTCATAAAAAGGAAGTATTCAGAGAGTTTCTTCCTTTCTTGTAAACATGGCTACCTATCCTGAAGATATTGAACGGAAACAGGAAGTGAACGCTATTTAGTTAAAATTAAGTTCCATGATAAAGGCAAAGTAGACATACATCCACTAACATTAAAACTTAAAAAAAAAATAGCAACTAGTCTGAAACAATTACATAAAAAGATTTATATAAAGTCAAGTTAAATAGTTTCATTAAAAATCTTTTTTTGTTAGTTGGATGGGGCACATATTGGTCAATGTTAGAATATTTTTACTTTAGATTGAATTTCGATTTTTATATTTAATCCGGATCAATATTGGATTATTTTTTAGTCAGATATATAGGAAGGAGGTTCTCACTAATTTTCATCTACTCCCAGTCTATCCATCAACACCATTAAACAATTAATAGGTTACATGTTCCTCATATTCACGGCTTGTTTGTAATATTGGACAACTATAGTATAGGACACGATTTGATCTAAAGAATTTCATAAAATGGCTAAGATTTCAAGATTGATTTATTCTACCAAAAGACAATCTTTTGTGGGTGATTTGATGCGGAAACATGCTAAGAATTTAAGTTTAGCGGTAATGTTTTCGGAAATGAAGAGTGGAAGGATTGTTAGATAAAAAAAGTTACTTAGGTATGATGAACAAGTGTGAAGGTAGATAGCTTATTAGCGAATCTAAATCAAACGGTGTAGATAGTTATTTTAAAGTTACGACAGTTATGTTTTCGTAGTTGTCTTAGGAAGTGTCACGTAAAGTCAGGATAGCTAAGAGCATTTAGAAGCAATATATAAAGTTAAAATATATAAAGTTAAAATATATACATCTTAAATCCTGGAATGCGTTCTAGCTACCCTCTATGAAACCATCAAGAGAACATTGTCACCCCCACCCCCAAGAGAAAAACAATATACATAGCCTCTTTAAAAAAAGCTCTATAGCATTTTTCATGCCAAAAATAGAAATAGATCAACATTGACTATCATAATTCATTTTTATATCTAACTAGCTTCACTTACCCGAGTTATCCCCCTTAATGATTTATATTTTTAGATGATTATTTAAAAATCAGTCAAATTAGTAATTTATTAAATAAATTTTTTCTAAGTATGTTATTTTATTGCCAATAACATGTTATAACAATAATAAATGAAAATTGGCTAGCTGGAAACAAAGTTTGATTTGTCAGCTTAAATACTATTTGGGTTTGACTTTGAAAATCCAATAAGATAACATTATGTTAGAAAAGATAGATTTAGCTTAGTTTTGTGGCATATCAAGTATTTAAGTTATTTAATACCAAAGACAATTATTTTCATAATTTATTTTTTATGCTTCAAGATCGTAATATCTTTAAAAATGTATTCATGGTGTTTTCTTTAGCTAGTTAATGCAAATTCCTATGCATACCACCGCATGCAGTTTCACGTCATGGCCATGAAAGAATCTTATTAACCCATGTATGGGATCCAGAACTTTCCATTTGTGGAACATGTTACCACAGGATAACTACCCTGCGGGCTACAAAATGGTCATCTTCAAAGCCAATGTTAATAGCTACTTATCATAAACTATCCTTATAAATCATCAAAAATTATTATTCATTCTATTTCTTATTTTCAATGTTCTCATAATGTTCTTCATCATTCAACTGACAATCGATCCATGAACAAAAAAAAAACAAAAAAAAAACGTACACTACCACTCCAGAGTGAAGCTGGGAATAATGGTAACAAAAAGATAACTCCACTCACCAAATTGGAACCTCATCATCAGATGTAGTTTAAGGTTATATCTTGGACATAAGAGTATAGAAACATTTTAGAAAAAATATGTCAAAAGAAAAAATATACATGCATAGCCTTCCACTTTAAAAGACTCATGAAGAAATATGGCATAGTTCAAAAAAAGAAGAATTCCAAGTAAACACACTACTGGACAACACCAGGTCGGGAGAGCTAGTATTTATTAGAGTAATGTCCATTTGGATTGCAATTTTTACACTTGTTTTAACATATTTCTTGGGTCAAAAACATCAGCTAAAAAAAGTATGCCTTACAGACATGATAAAGGTTATCATCTAAAATTGCACAAGGACATATCTTTTTTTACAATGAAATTCAATAAAAATCAAAACAAAAATCTGAAATGCCTGTTGACTTGTTTAGCGAAGGGAAATCCTGCATTTCATAAATAATGCATGAATTTTTTTTTTCATATATATTTCCAATTTCTGGCATCTGTTCAGATCTGAATAAGAATCCCTCTTCTATCAGTCATTTTTATTAATTTTCTCAGTGGTGCCCAAAAGGTCTAATATTTCGAACTTTTCATCATTTTTGTTTCATTGTTTAAAATCTTAGTGTAACGTCTAAAGAAAAAATGTTGGCAGTAATTTTGTATCTTTCTTTAGGTTTTTTGTTTGCTATATTACAAAGTTATTTAAAAATGTCCAACTTGATGCGTTTCTTTTCTCATACTGAATTAACTTTTTATACATCGTCTTTATAGAATTATCTAGTGTTTGGTATGAACATAAACCCTAACCCCCCTATGTTATTTTCATACATGAAATTATTTGTGATCAGTCTCATATTTTTATGGCTATTTTGATCCAAGGATTATTTTTTTCACTTGAATTCACTGCAAACAAGACACATTGCAACTAAGACGTAAGGGGCTACTGTGAATATGGAGCCATATCCATCTGGGCATCCTAAGTGGGGAGTTGTGCAGTGAGATGTTTGTTCACATTATATTTAAATTTCTGTCTGTTGTCAGGGTAACAGGGAGCAGGGACGGACTTCCAAAGGCTAACAGTTCGAAGAAAGAAGCTATTAGAGTAGAAATCCCTTCAGCATTTGGGGATCTCAACAGTGAAGGGGTGGGATTTAGCTGATTGTCAGGTTGGTCAGGGATATTTACGTTGAGGGGGCACCAAAGCAGCAAGTTCAGAGCACATTTCATTAAAGTACTTGTAATACAAGCACAGGGATGCAACATTGCGACGATGGAACAGGGGCTGGTGTTTGGTAGACTGCGTTGGACATGTTAGATGGGATATTCTTTTTTGAACTGTCTAAGGAGATACTAGTGGATACACCAGCCCAGATGTGACAACAGGGTGTATGGACGAATGGTGGCTTTGTAGAGATACAGGATACTGGCAGGTGTGATTAGTTTTATAGCACGGTGCACGGAGCCCACATTCTTTGCAGCAGCTTTTACCCTATCTATTATTTGTGCCAATTCATGTTACCTCTGAATGTTAGGTAGAGATGCTTGAATGTTGGACTCTCAGGTTGGGTGCTAAACCTTGTGGGACGCCGTTCTTGCGCTTCTTCACCCTGCTGCTCTGGCCGTTGCTAGCCAATAACCGAAAGCTGCGGTTGCTCAGCATCACCATTATAAAATTCACCACGTGCTTATCTGGGATGGTTTCCAGAAGCTTCATGTGTAGCCCCCGCAGCTCATGGACTCTTACTGATGTTGTTCTGTCTATTTGAAGTTAATTTATGATGGTTGAATCGGTGGGATGCTTGCTGCCTATGAGCAATATCAGCTGCACAGGTCGAAGTGAACCATTGGAGAAAGTGGGGGGTTTGCTATAGAATTTCCGTACATGTGCTTCTATGCCTGCTTTGACCCATTCAGTTACCTCATTTGCGCACTGGTCAGCAGAAAGCTAAAATGTTTTACTCCATGAGGCGTCTCTGATGTGATATCTGATTGATTCCCAAATCAGCCTGTTTATAGTATCTTGTCATTTTGAGTAACGGCTGTTTGGCTTGGAGTTTAGAGTGAAATCAACCATTATCACAAGGTGTTCAGCGTTCCCGAGTGGGCTATAGGCATCTGTCACGCACGCATCGGCCAGAGAAGTCAGGCTTTCTGATCCTCACAATTAGAGAGGCGGGTTAGGAAAGTGACAGTCGGGTTAGGGTTAGGGTTAGGAAAGTGACAGTCGGGTTAGGGTTAGGGTTAGGAAAGTGACAGTCGGGTTAGGGTTAGGGTTAGGAAAGTGACAGTCGGGTTAGGGTTAGGGTTAGGAAAGTGACAGTCGGGTTAGGGTTAGGGTTAGGAAAGTGACAGTCGGGTTAGGGTTAGGGTTAGGAAAGTGACAGTCGGGTTAGGGTTAGGAAAATGACAGTCGGGTTAGGGTTAGGAAAGTGACAGTCGGGTTAGGGTTAGGAAAGTGACAGTCGGGTTAGGGTTAGGAAAGTGACAGTCGGGTTAGGGTTAGGAAAGTGACAGTCGGGTTAGGGTTAGGAAAGTGACAGTCGGGTTAGGGTTAGGAAAGTGACAGTCGGGTTAGGGTTAGGAAAGTGACAGTCGGGTTAGGGTTAGGAAAGTGACAGTCGGGTTAGGGTTAGGAAAGTGACAGTCGGGTTAGGGTTAGGAAAGTGACAGTCGGGTTAGGGTTAGGAAAGTGACAGTCGGGTTAGGGTTAGGAAAGTGACAGTCGGGTTAGGGTTAGGGTTAGGAAAGTGACAGTCGGGTTAGGGTTAGGGTTAGGAAAGTGACAGTCGGGTTAGGGTTAGGAAAGTGACAGTCGGGTTAGGGTTAGGAAAGTGACAGTCGGGTTAGGGTTAGGAAAGTGACAGTCGGGTTAGGGTTAGGAAAGTGACAGTCGGGTTAGGGTTAGGAAAGTGACAGTCGGGTTAGGGTTAGGAAAGTGACAGTCGGGTTAGGGTTAGGAAAGTGACAGTCGGGTTAGGGTTAGGAAAGTGACAGTCGGGTTAGGGTTAGGAAAGTGACAGTCGGGTTAGGGTTAGGAAAGTGACAGTCGGGTTAGGGTTAGGAAAGTGACAGTCGGGTTAGGGTTAGGAAAGTGACAGTCGGGTTAGGGTTAGGAAAGTGACAGTCGGGTTAGGGTTAGGAAAGTGACAGTCGGGTTAGGGTTAGGGTTAGGAAAGTGACAGTCGGGTTAGGGTTAGGGTTAGGAAAGTGACAGTCGGGTTAGGGTTAGGGTTAGGAAAGTGACAGTCGGGTTAGGGTTAGGGTTAGGAAAGTGACAGTCGGGTTAGGGTTAGGGTTAGGAAAGTGACAGTCGGGTTAGGGTTAGGGTTAGGAAAGTGACAGTCGGGTTAGGGTTAGGAAAGTGACAGTCGGGTTAGGGTTAGGAAAGTGACAGTCGGGTTAGGGTTAGGAAAGTGACAGTCGGGTTAGGGTTAGGAAAGTGACAGTCGGGTTAGGGTTAGGAAAGTGACAGTCGGGTTAGGGTTAGGAAAGTGACAGTCGGGTTAGGGTTAGGAAAGTGACAGTCGGGTTAGGGTTAGGAAAGTGACAGTCGGGTTAGGGTTAGGAAAGTGACAGTCGGGTTAGGGTTAGGAAAGTGACAGTCGGGTTAGGGTTAGGAAAGTGACAGTCGGGTTAGGGTTAGGAAAGTGACAGTCGGGTTAGGGTTAGGGTTAGGAAAGTGACAGTCGGGTTAGGGTTAGGAAAATGACAGTCGGGTTAGGGTTAGGGTTAGGAAAGTGACAGTCGGGTTAGGGTTAGGGTTAGGAAAGTGACAGTCGGGTTAGGGTTAGGGTTAGGAAAGTGACAGTCGGGTTAGGGTTAGGAAAATGACAGTCGGGTTAGGGTTAGGAAAGTGACAGTCGGGTTAGGGTTAGGAAAGTGACAGTCGGGTTAGGGTTAGGAAAGTGACAGTCGGGTTAGGGTTAGGAAAGTGACAGTCGGGTTAGGGTTAGGAAAGTGACAGTCGGGTTAGGGTTAGGAAAGTGACAGTCGGGTTAGGGTTAGGAAAGTGACAGTCGGGTTAGGGTTAGGGTTAGGAAAGTGACAGTCGGGTTAGGGTTAGGGTTAGGAAAGTGACAGTCGGGTTAGGGTTAGGAAAATGACAGTCGGGTTAGGGTTAGGAAAGTGACAGTCGGGTTAGGGTTAGGAAAGTGACAGTCGGGTTAGGGTTAGGGTTAGGAAAGTGACAGTCGGGTTAGGGTTAGGAAAATGACAGTCGGGTTAGGGTTAGGAAAGTGACAGTCGGGTTAGGGTTAGGAAAGTGACAGTCGGGTTAGGGTTAGGAAAATGACAGTCGGGTTAGGGTTAGGGTTAGGAAAGTGACAGTCGGGTTAGGGTTAGGGTTAGGAAAGTGACAGTCGGGTTAGGGTTAGGAAAATGACAGTCGGGTTAGGGTTAGGAAAGTGACAGTCGGGTTAGGGTTAGGGTTAGGAAAGTGACAGTCGGGTTAGGGTTAGGAAAATGACAGTCGGGTTAGGGTTAGGAAAGTGACAGTCGGGTTAGGGTTAGGAAAGTGACAGTCGGGTTAGGGTTAGGAAAATGACAGTCGGGTTAGGGTTAGGAAAGTGACAGTCGGGTTAGGGTTAGGGTTAGGAAAGTGACAGTCGGGTTAGGGTTAGGGTTAGGAAAGTGACAGTCGGGTTAGGGTTAGGAAAATGACAGTCGGGTTAGGGTTAGGAAAGTGACAGTCGGGTTAGGGTTAGGAAAGTGACAGTCGGGTTAGGGTTAGGAAAGTGACAGTCGGGTTAGGGTTAGGAAAGTGACAGTCGGGTTAGGGTTAGGAAAGTGACAGTCGGGTTAGGGTTAGGAAAGTGACAGTCGGGTTAGGGTTAGGGTTAGGAAAGTGACAGTCGGGTTAGGGTTAGGAAAATGACAGTCGGGTTAGGGTTAGGAAAGTGACAGTCGGGTTAGGGTTAGGGTTAGGAAAGTGACAGTCGGGTTAGGGTTAGGGTTAGGAAAGTGACAGTCGGGTTAGGGTTAGGAAAATGACAGTCGGGTTAGGGTTAGGAAAGTGACAGTCGGGTTAGGGTTAGGAAAGTGACAGTCGGGTTAGGGTTAGGAAAGTGACAGTCGGGTTAGGGTTAGGAAAGTGACAGTCGGGTTAGGGTTAGGAAAGTGACAGTCGGGTTAGGGTTAGGGTTAGGAAAGTGACAGTCGGGTTAGGGTTAGGAAAATGACAGTCGGGTTAGGGTTAGGAAAGTGACAGTCGGGTTAGGGTTAGGGTTAGGAAAGTGACAGTCGGGTTAGGGTTAGGGTTAGGAAAGTGACAGTCGGGTTAGGGTTAGGAAAATGACAGTCGGGTTAGGGTTAGGAAAGTGACAGTCGGGTTAGGGTTAGGAAAGTGACAGTCGGGTTAGGGTTAGGAAAGTGACAGTCGGGTTAGGGTTAGGAAAGTGACAGTCGGGTTAGGGTTAGGAAAGTGACAGTCGGGTTAGGGTTAGGGTTAGGAAAGTGACAGTCGGGTTAGGGTTAGGGTTAGGAAAGTGACAGTCGGGTTAGGGTTAGGAAAGTGACAGTCGGGTTAGGGTTAGGAAAGTGACAGTCGGGTTAGGAAAGTGACAGTCTGTGAAAGAGTGTGTAGTACAAAAAGTATGATACCAGCTGCGTTTGATTCATTTGAGAAGCCAATACTAATGGTGGACATTAAAATATCCAAAGACATGTACTTGGGCGCTTGAATCTAATGAGTGCTGCAACTATACTATCAGAGACAAAGTCGAGCAGGGTTGAAGGAGAATGGTAGATGAAATATAAGTAACAAACACTGTTTTAAAGTTAATCTAAAGCACATGTAGGTTTGATCATCTGATTCTAGACTATGTTCTCTAGTCAAAGGGAAGGTGTTACGAATATAAACACCCAGGTCTGTGCATATGTTTGTCAGAGTCCTTATGGCAAAGTCATGGCATCAGTCATGTCAAAGTGATGAGGAGATTGAAGGCTAGTTTCACTTAGTGCTAAGATATCTGGGGAGTTTACTTGGAGAAAGGATTCTACGTCATTGATGTTCGTTCTAAGCTTTCAAATATTTGTGAATGCAAGCTTCAAGGGTGGAGACGAATTAGTTGTTTTTCTGTGGGCCTCTAGTTTGAACATATTCCTTGAAGCCTCACTGCCTAGGATTGTGTGACGAATGCCCATAGCCCGATCGGAAATGCTGATCACCTTGTAGTAATGATTGATATCACCCTAAAATCTTATTTCAAAGCTGATGAGCCCTTGCTCAAAACAACGAGATACTATGAGCAGAGACGCCCCATGGAGTGAAACTTTCTCTCCCTGCTGATCAGTATGCACATGAAGAAACTGAATAGGTCAAAGAAGGCATTAAAGCACATGTCCCAATGTGAAAATTCTACAGAAAGCCCCACTCTCTACAATGGTTCACCTCGAACTGTTCAGTTGCTATTGCTCAGAGGCAGCAAGCATTCTGACAATTCAACCACCACAAGTCAACTACAAATAGACAGTAACTTATAGTGTCCAGAAATAATTGTAAGACTGTAATAGATGAAGCAAAGAGAAGATATACAGAGATGACCAGAAAACGCATTCAGTCACAGAAACTACGTACTTGCGATTTCTGGAAAATCTTCAATAGTGTGGTGAATAATGTGAAATCAACAATTCTCACGCTATCCAACCACAATGATGTCGTTTGCACAGAAACTGATAAGCTGAACTACTTGCCCAGAGCTTCCCCTTAAACTCCAGAAACCACTCTCTCCCAAATGTCCCATTGCTGACCGAAACCAGACTTGATGACTTGACCATCGCTCCATCCCAGGTTAGAGACATAAAAAACCTCGACACCTTCAAAGCATGTTGGCTTGATCTTATACCAGTAATAGTAATAAAGAAATGCTCTGCTGAATTGATCCCTGTCCTCTCCAAACACTACAACAAATGCCTAGCCGAATCTTGCTTCCCTGATAGCTGGAGAATTGCCTCTGTAGTACCAGTTTTCAAGAATTCTGGACATAGAACTGACCCCCAAAATTATCGCCTCAGTCTACACCTGCTCTTTAACATCTTTTAATCCTTAATCGACCTCGCGATTAAGTCTGTCATCTCGTTAATGCTAAACTTCTTTGTGACCATCAGCATGGATTTAGGCAAGCACGGTCTACTGAAGATATACTAACGGTCATCTCTGAATGCATATACGCATACAATGTACAAAGCAGGTGAAGCTTGGCGGGTAGAGCTTGATATATCCAAAGCCTTTGACAAGGTCTGGCATAAAGGTTTTCCCATAAAAATTAATTCATATGGTATTACTGGACGAATGAAATATAATTTGATCCTTTGAACGAGTCAATGCAAAGCTTTCACAAAAATAAATGTGGCACTCCTTTTCGCGCTCACCTCTCACCTAATCTCGCGAATCACGTTTTTTCTCGTGCTTGTAGTAGAGACATCTTACATATGCAAATGAGTACGACAAAGCCGCCCGCCGACGTTTCCTCTTTAAAAAAAAAAAAAAAGATTAAATTCAACCTTTAGTTAATGGGCATTTCCGGGTTCGCGCTCGCAGCCTCCGCCGCACAAGCAGCAAACCAATCGTCTTCTCTTCGACAGCCACGGACAAGCGTCTTGATCCACAGCAGTCGGCTGCCTCTCCTGCTCTGCGCTACATCCTTCCTATCCAAAAGAAAGAAAGATCCAGTTTGTCCTCGATGGCCGTTTATCCAAACAACATAACATAAATGCAGATGTACCCCAGGGATCGATCCTTGGACTTTCATTGTTCCCGATTTTCATAAACGACCCCCCTGATGACATTGCGTCTGATAGGAGTATATTTGCTGACGACACCATGCTCTACTCTTGTCATGTGGATAAAACGGACTAGCACATATCCGAGGCAATGACTGAATCCTTGGAAAATGACCTCCAGTCATTAGTGGAATAGGGTCATAAATGGATGGTAATATTTAATGCTGCTAAGACAAAGTTACTTTCCTTCAACTACTACAAGAAATCTCTTCAACCACTGATTGCTATGGCAAATAACACCCTACCTGAGAGTCCAGCATTCAAACTCCTCGGCCTAACATGCACAGGTAACATGAATCTGAACAAATACAGAGAAGACATTGCCAAGTCTGCTGTAAAGAAAGTAAGCTCCCTCTACAGTGCTAGAAAACTTCTCACACCTGACAGAATCCTATATTTTTTACAAAGCCACCATCTGCCCTTGCATGGAGTATTGTTGTCATATCTGGGCTGGTGCACCATCCACCAATCTCTCCCATTTAGACATGGTCAAAAAAAAGAGTTGCAAATCTAATAGGTCCCTCACTATCCACCAAGCTGCAGCCCCTGCCCCATCGCTGCAATGTTCCACCTTTGTGCTCGTTTTACAAGTACTTCAATGGAATGTGTTCCGATGAACTTGCTGCTCAGAAAACCTATGTTGAAAGCATGTGCCACAGTTTTCACTGACAAGAAAAAACCCGGATATGACTAATTGCCAAAAAATATGTCTGGATTTGTGAAAAGTTTCTTCTGTGGAGTAATTTAGTTTACCAGCCTTTTATTTTGAGAAATGTTTATAAGGGTCACTGTTTTCTGTGATCAAGGATTGGCAAATTCATGAGAGATTTGGGTGTAATTTCTTTTGCCAAAATATGAACATAATGTAGTGTGATTTACAGTTTTTTTTTTTTGTTCAGTATTATTTGATGATTTATTGAAAGCAAACATGTTAGAGTGTAAAATAAAAATTTAAATCCTTTTTAAAAAATAATTCTATTATGAAATTAAATTCGCCAGAATGCATTTCTGTTTCTTCATAAACAAATCAGCCATTTTAATCTTTTGTTAGTGGTTGAAAAAGAATTACTTCGAAATTTGAAAGTATTTAAACTGTCTAATAGAACGTCATTTCTGACTTTAAAATCTTTACCAAATCCGCATGTATTAAAAAATAAAAAAACAAAAAATAAATAAATAAATAAATAAAATAAAAAGTGCCCCGAACATTACATTACATTCAAGTCTCAAAATTGTTCCTTGGTGATGACTAGTTTCTTCACTCTAGATAAATAAAAAATACTTCAAATCAATAAATCCTTCAAATTTAAGATCACCTTGTTAAGAGCCAAATCTATGACCGAGAGCGAATTTTCAGCCAAAATATAAATAAGTGTTATTCAAATTAGGGCTCTCATCAAAATAAAACCAAAAACTAAATTTAATTTATATTTTAATGTTTTATTTTTATTATTCTTTCGAAATAAAATTTATATTTTTAATTTTTATCCCACACCCAACTAGATTTTTTCATTTTTGGGGGTTCTTTTAAAATCCGGTATTGAAGAGCCGTACACTAGGGACCTCCCATTGGTTGTGAACTATTTATCCCCCCCTATATGTAACACGATGTAACTTTAATTTAGATTAAGATTAAGATTATCAACAAAACTTTTTTACCATTCAAAAGAGGATACATAAAATAAACTGCTGATGATTTTTTAGAATTTTTTCCAGCATACGAAACTCATGAAAATGTGAAGTTAAAATGTTGTTTACTTTTTTTACGTGATAAAATAATGTTCTTATGTATAAGCATTTCTGCGCGCTCTGATGGGCATATTTTTAATAAATCTCGCATAAATCAAGTTATGGCCAGATCTTCACGAAATTTTCAATACTTATTCACTATAGAACTAATTTATCTTTAAAATGAAATATTGAACGAAATATATTCAGGTCCGGCGGTTTTTTTTTCTTATATAAAACTAAAGTCTTTTAAAAAACACATTCGATTAATTTTATTAAATTTTACGTCCACATATTTTAGTAAACTGGTCTGTGAATGCACAAATAAAAAGTGGAAATAAAAGCAATATTATTATGTTTTTAATTTTTTTTTACCTTTTCTCAATAAAATATACTGTGATTTATTGAAATGCCAAAAAAAAAAAAGTTTTACGAAATAATTTTTATTTTCAGAGACATTTATTCATTTGATCGAGTTTATCGGTTAGTCAAAATGTTTAACATTTTTGAAAATATGCGTTCTAAATTTTTCAAAATTTTTTAATATAATATAGCCCGAAGTATTAGGAATCGTAAAAGACCAAAGTTGTATACGACCTGAGGTCGTATACAACTTTGTATACGTCGACCTCATATGTACTTGGAAAAAAGTCCTTCATTTTCTAGAAGTAAGAAAGCCTTTTTTTGCCGTAGCTAGTTTCGCCGCAACTATGGAACACAATACTAGCCGTAATTAACGCGGTTCATTTTTAGAGTGAAATTGACGCACGCTAATTAATTTGTAGAGCTAAGCTCATTCTAAAAAAAATAAAAAAAACGTTGACAAAAAGTATTAAATATATTTATTATTATTATATATTTATAATACTTTTTATCATTTTTCTTTTTTCAAATTAAAATGTTTATCCATTCAGAATTTTCTTTCAAAATAAAAACTTATTTTTACTTTGAATTTTTATTATTCAATGGACGAATATTTTTAATCATTAACAAACCACAATACTTTCTCCATTTTCATTTTCAGTTTAATTTTTATTATATAAAATTAACCCCAAATTTATATCAAATACTAACAAAACAAAATAGATCAAATCGTTACTTGCAGTAGTATTTTAAAATTAAACGTGACTGGGGAATCTTATACTATTGTCAACAGAACGAGAGTGGGCTTAACAAATAAATGTGCAACAAATAAATGTTACCAGAGAGCTAACTTGAGTTACTCAACTACCTACCTGGATAAGTTTATTTGTTTTTAACTTATTTTAAAGGGTTGTTTTTTGGTTCCAAAGATGCCGTATCCACTCTTCCGTTTCGGCGAGAAAAAGAAAGATGGCTGACATTTATATTTATGTATCAAAATTGTCAACACTCGGGCGTTTGCGTAGGACAGCTGAACACTTCCGAGTCGAACCTCACGAAAACTGGTTCAGGATCGATATCAGTACCTTAATAAATATAGTATTTGTAAAAATAAAATCCTAAAATTATCCATTTTAATATTCTTTCCTTAAACAAAAGTAAATACTAGTTTAAGCAGGTAAGTTATTTAGGCAATTGCAATAAAAAAAGTAATAAATCTGTCTAAAAAATGTGCAACTCAAGGAAAATGTAAAAAAAAAACCGTTAATTTTGTCTACAACATAATGAAAGTAATTAATTCTATCACTTTTGGACATCCATAGGTACATAACATCTCGCAATGTCGCACATGATAATGCTAATTTTTTGTGTAAACAAGACATCCAGCCGTAGAAAAAGAAAATTTCGTACTTGTATCGCAAGATAAAGGGTTTCTTTCCCAAATAGATAATTTAATCTTTAAATAAACTATTTTACTTTAAAACAACTTCCTATAAGTATAACTTTATTTTAGGGAGATTTTTAAAAACACTACATGGAACGCGAATGTATGAATTTCTTAAAGAAAGCAGAAACCGGTGACGTCAGCGATTCTGTGGCTGCGATTGGAGGTCCCTACCGTACACTGTATAATTATTTTTAAATAGAAAAATAAGCCTGACGGTTTTTGTTTACTTATTGCAAAGTATTTTTTTTATATATATAATTTATCATAAGCTATTATTAATTCACAATACTGTTTTTTTTTTCTTTAAAAGAAAAAAAAATTGCTAAACAATATTTTTTTTTTTTTTAATTTTTGGATTTAAAAATTTTTTCAGATGTTAATTTGTAATTGATGCCAGAGATGAAGAGAAGGCGATCGGAAGTCATCATGACATCGACTTCAATTCACAGATCAAGGAATAAAAACTTAACTTGAACAGCACAAATATCGGCAGAATTTGCGAGTGAAAATGTCGAATTATTAAAAATAAAAATAAAGCAGAGGATCGAAATATCGTCAAAAAGTCACAACGTGCGAGCCGCCATTTTCCGGAGGGGGGGGGGGCATTAACAGAGGCCGAGAAGTTATTTAGGTAGGTGAATTCCCTCGGACAACCTTCATCTTTATCTACAGATGAAGATTTTACAAACCTTGGGAATTCACCAGACCTTAGGCATAGTGCCCGAGATGTAGGGGGAGGGGGGTCGGGGATAAGTGAGACAAGCTTTTAACATTTTTTATTTCCAACAAAAAATACAACAAAACAGAAAAGAAAACTTTTGCTTACTCTTAACCAGATTCTTGCACCAAAATACCGCATTCACTCTGTGGATGGATCCCTACTTAACATATCCCCAAAAGTCGTTGTTGTAAATAATAATTATCGTGGGAAAAAATATTAAAAACACCCAAAAAGAAAGAAAAATAAAGAACCAAATAAAATGGTAAAAAAGGGGGGTTAGTATGGCCCGTCTTTCCCTCATTGCTAAGTGTTGGACCACCCGCTGTTTTCCGGCCCAAGACCGAAAACAAGCGGGTCGGTCCCTAAATGGGAGTGGGAACTTAAAAAGAGGGGTATTCAAAAATAAATTCATCGGGAATGGGATCAAGGGGTGGATGGCGACTTCCAAGATAGTAATGCCAAAGGTTCCGAAAGACCGGGGACAAAGTAAAACAATGGAAGTGGGAAACTTTGGAAGCTCTCTAGTGCCGGCAAAAATAAAACAGGGACAGGATATCTCTCATTCCTACTAGTTAAGAGTTGCTCTTTTAGTTAAAAAAGTCTACAGGGGTGGGTTCCGTAGAACCCAGTACCGCGTGTGCCATAACTATGGAGGGAACACGAACTCAAACCTGGCGCCTCGTCGGATGCACAAACTAGTGTCATGCACCCATCTCCTATTGAAATCCATGCGATGTAATCGCTTCCAATCGCATCTGATTTTCACTTTAAGTTGATGTTTAAAGTAAACTACAGATCACGATCTGAAACCGATCCAACCCCATGAACCTCACCAAGACGTGTAACTCACGTCACTAGTCTCGCTACGGCTAGGATGGTCAGAAACACCATTCGTTTTTCCTCAGTCCACTGCGGAGCTGCGTTGTTGATGACAGATGTGACATCCAGGACCATCGGCGTCGATGCGAGCCGTCACCTCTCTGACGTATTCCCAGAGACGTCGAACTTTGCTGCAGGTGAAAAAGGCGTGCTCGGCCGTTTCTTCTTCGTCGTCTTCACAGCGCGGGCATAAGGGGACGTCCCTTAAGCCATCTCTGCGTAATCTGCCATAGAGGGGCAGTGCGTTCCGAACCAGTCGCCAGGTCAGAGAATACTCAGAATTGTTGAGATAACTCTGGCCCGGCGCCCAACTCCACTGGGAGCGGGCCTCTTCCCTCGACAATCCAAGCCGCTCCTCAAGTGGGTCCGAAGCGGTACCCTCCACTAGATCCCGATATAGTCTCTTCCTAGACCGGGCTAGGTTACTGGACCCCGGCAACGCTCTAAGCGCGGCCCGGCATTCGGTGAAGAACAAGGGCTCCCCTCTTGGCCTACGTCGACCTTCGACCGAGAGGTCGGGTATGAGGTTGGGAAAGGCGCTCCCGACCGCAGGGACCCACGGAGTGTCTTCCATCAAAGTCCGACTTAGGAAAGCCAGTCTCTCGACATGTCGATGACTTGCCAAGTCAGGCATCCCCAAGCCTCCCACACTCGGAACTTGAGTACAGACCTGTCTGCGGACGTACGCTTTCCGGCCCTTCCAAAGAAGCGAGAAGAGTAAGCGTGTGAAAGCGTGAAGGCGGGCCGCAGGCAGTGGTAGTACAGACAGCCGGTAAAGGATGAGGGGGAAGACGTAAGTGGCGCACGTCTCCGCTCTGCCCTTTAAGGAAAGCTTCCTTCGAATCCAAGCCCAAACCGACGATTCGACCTTTGTCTGTACTTCCGACCAGTTCTTTTCCAGCTGGAGGCCCGGTCCGAACCATACGCCGAGGATTCGAACCGGGCCATCCGACCAGCTGAAGTCACCTGGAAGAGCAGTCTCTCCGCTCCAGGCACCCTACCGCAGGCCGTTCGACTTGCTGCGGTTGACTATGGCCCCTGTCACTTCTTCGTACCGAGCGAGCGCCTTAATCACCGTTCGAATGTCAGTACGGCTCGACACGAAAACGGTGACATCATCGGAAAGGAGACCAATCATAGGTCTCTTTTGTTTGGATTTGAAACCGACGGTACCGATGTTCTGTAATACATATATAAATAAATATTATGCTATTATTTTTTAATTTTCTTGATAATTGAGCACTCTGCTGGGGTTCTCTCCCACTAATCTTACATAGAAATATAGCTCCCACTAGGAGTAACAGTGATACATTCTCTCTCTCTCTCTCTCTCTTATATATATATATATATATATATTCGATTTTTCTGCTGTTAACAATACTGCAACTTAACCGAATATTAGTCAGGCTTAAGAGAAAGTGCAGTTTTAGTCCTCACCTATGCTGTTTAGTCAGTAATCGCCCCCCGCCCACACACACAAGGGTCGAGTGAAGAAGGTTGAATGGATTTATACTAACAGATACAATTGGTATATCGAAGGCCAGCCAATATGTAGCTAGCTACTGGTTTTACTTAATGATCTTTTTGCAATTCACTATGGCCTTTTATTATAGCCGCCAGTAGTTTATTAAATAAAAAAGTATCCCTGATTGTTATCAGGGATACTTTTTTATAAAAACACATGGTGTGTAGTGCCGTCTTCTAACATTAGTCAGAATAGATTTTTACAATTATGTGGAAAAAAGGGTTACACAAACAAAATACCCCAAGCTGTAAAAGCTATCCTATCCCATTTTTTAAAACCAGGCAGGATAAAGGATAAATGTGAGAGTTACTGCTTCCAGGTTTGGATTTCTTTTTCTACCAAATTGACTAACAAGACTATTAAAAAACCAACAACAAAAACAATCACTGGCTGTACCGACTAGAAGCGCTGCATATACAGTCAAACACAAGGCCACTTTTTTAATGTGGGGAAATCCAGCTTCTCCAAAAGGGAGCACTCTAGATAAAAATTGCCTCATTCTAGAAGAATTTCTCCTTCACTGACCGAGGACAGAAAAGATGGAGTGTAACATCAGATCAGACACTGCACTTTGACTTTAGCCAAAAGGCCAATCGTGTAAAGTATATTTATCTGCCTCCCACTGAAGCGACATAAGGCAGGAAGCCATGTCAGCCGAGTCGAGTTTTTCTGATGATATCATTGGGAGAGGGAGAGGAAACCACTGTCAATAAGAACCGAAAGTAAGCCGTGGCTTAACGCGCATGCATCCATCTGTAATCAGAGCAAGTAATAACAGCAAGCAGACTCAACTCCATAGGATTATTCATCCACTTGGAAATCATTAACTAGTACCTTTTTTCAAACGTGTTTGCCTTTTTTTTTTATAGATGTCAAGCGCGAAAGAGAATTTTTTTAAATCCAACATGGCGTTCAAAGATTAAGGCATTGCATTAAGTTTTAATTTCAAGTCTTAAAAAAATAAATTAGAATTTTATTTCGAGATGAAAAATACAATTAATAAGTTTTATCCCCCAATTAATTTTTTTTTACTATATTGTAAATAAACTGTTCGTTTTGAAAAAAAAAAAAAAAAAAAAAAAAAAATTTTTTATTTATTTCATTAAATTATTTTGAATTATTGATTTTGTGTTACTTTATGAATTCGAAATCTTTCATGTTTGATTTTTAGTGGTACAACATTTTATTAAAGCAAAGAATACAGACGTTTGTGACATTTTTGGGGGGTGGAATGAAATTGAAAAGTGTAAAAACGAGAGGAAATTTTTTAAAAAATATACATGAATATACTAAGCCGGCTTTCGTCCACACTCATCAGAGTAACTACGTGGAAATAATTCAAGCATTACGACTAAAAACTTAGAAAAAAAGTAGAATGAAGACCAGTTGTAAGAAAAATAAAGAATAACGAACTAATCTTTAAATAGAGATGTCGCCAAGATCAAGTCCAAATGGCAGGAAAAAAAACAGTCTCTCTCAACTGTATATCTAAAAAAAAAACGTCCTTCAAATCAACATGAAAGAAAATCCAGCACTCTTTTCTTTTGCTCGCTTTCCAATACGCGTTCAGAACGATATCCACGAAAAAACTGCCTGACTCTTAACTTTTCGCTCTTATTAAAACGAAAATCACACGCATGCAAACCTAATTTGCATGAACAAATAAAATAATTAAAATCTTATTTCACTTTCTGACGCCTCTCTCCTCCCACTCCTCTTTCTTTTTATGTCGGCAACGAGGGTTTTCGGGTTCGCCCCACATGCACAGCATAACAGACGCTGCCTCTTTGAACGGCGCCGACAAGTGTCTGCATCTACTTCAATCGGCCGCTCTCGGTTACACCAGTGACAAGTTTAGAAAAAAAAAGGGGGGGGAGGGTCACAAGTGGATCACATTGAGTCCTAGAAGCCACTCCTTTTTGTTTGAATGACTTTATGTAGCTTCCAGGACTTTAAGGTGGAATAAGGAATGTGATCTACTTATGACAGAAAACCAGTCACTAGTGTAAGTCGACGCACATTTGGCGCTATTTATAAGATGGTCAGCAATAGCTGACCCAGATGTGTTGACTAAATTATTTAGTCGGCCCTGGTGTATTGCAGGGGGGGGGGATGTGTTGTTTTATTCTGGATTCAAACCTTTGCACTGTATACGGCATCGCACCGACATTTAAATTGATAAATAATATTACTGATATGTTGAGGTGGGAGAACATCCTTATGAACGGATTTTAACAAAGGTCGAACAGAAAAAACAATTCTAGGGTTAGATGCCTGGTAACACCGACACACAGCCACAGAAATTTGGTTAGAAAAGTTTATGCTAATATTACCTAACCAGGTACGCCGGACATTTTGGAGGACCAAAAAGTTTAGGCTTATAAAAGTGGGCGATCTTGGTAACGATATTAGAATTAACAATATCAAGAGGGTAACCATTTTCAGCGAGCACCTCTTTGATAAATTTAATCTCTGAATCAATCAGGGATTCAGAGCAAATCTTTAAGGCACGATGAACGAAACATTTAATCAGATTTATCTTTCTTTGTTTGAGACAGTGACAATATAAACCAGTAAATGTAGGTTTGCGGTAGACAGATGTAAGAAACAATGAATCATATGTATGCACTAGTACATCCAGGAAAGGAAGGGTGAACTGTAAGGCTGGGTGTAATTGTGCATTAAGGAATAATATGGACTCTGACTCATTGTTAAACACGCAAAATGTATCATCAACGTATCGAAAGTTAGTGGTTTATTGATACGGGCCAAAAGATTATGCTCGTCAAAACCTACGAAGATATTGGCCAACGCAGGACCAAGAGGTGACCCCATAGAAATGCCGTCGAATTTGTACAGACATGCTAGCAAACCACATCAGTTCTACGAAGACCTCCTCAAAGTTAGTGGGACAGACTGAGAAACCACGATATAGTACATCAGCACAAATATCGATGGTTTCTTGTAAATGAACGCATGTAAATAAACTGCTGATGTCGAAAGAATAACTCAGCAGAAAAAGGGCAATTGTGTATATATTCAGCAAAAATGAATGAATCTTTAATACAGTTGGCCGAATATACTTCAAGCACAGGTTGAAGCAATTCAGCCAACCATTTAGCTAACTTGTGCTGAACCGACCCGACCATAGAGAGAATCGGTCTTACGGGTATATTTTTCTTATGTTTTTTTTGGTAGGCCGTAGAGACGTGGTCTTATAGACCCTATTGGTCGGATTATATCGTATATTTTCCCAGGACGAACACCTTTCTTAACCAATTTAAGTAATCTTTTTTGAAAATTACTTTCAATGGAAAGGGTCTTGTCATGCATATTAACAAGTTCGAGTCTTTTAAATTTATCGACATCATCCAAGATCATCATTTTTGCCACATAATCAGCATAATCTTTTAAGTTAAAAACAAAATCAAGAAACATTATTTTCGGAAATGAGAGCAACTCTTATCAAATTATTCAAAAACAAAAAATTCATCTAAAACTAATGATAATGAAATATTCATATAAAGAATAAAACGGCCTAAGAATACGGATTTGTCTTGTGTTTATAAACCAATAGATATTTCCATGCAGTATAACTGATACTGGTCTTTTCATTCGATGTAGACCGGAAAAAATGAACTTATTTAAAGAATGAATATTAAATCAGACAAATTATTTTTCAAAGAAAAAATTTAATGTTTTAAAAATTCAAAGATTTATGACAACACCATTTTATTATTAGGTATTAATTTAATGTTTGCTGTCTAGCCGACGCAAATTACACAAAATAGATTTGCGCTAAAATAAAGTGATGCATTAATTATATTCCGTGATCTTTAATTAAATACTGAAAATTTCATTGATTTCCTGAAGTTTGATGAATTTTTTAGTGAAGGGTCAAAATGCCTGTTCGACAGATCTCGTTTGTTACTTTATAGCATGACGTCATTTTCCAGTGCTCTGCCCTCCTTTACTTATGATGGTCGTACATAAGGTCAGTTTATAGTGGAGAATTCAGCTTCACCTAGAAATGGGGGGGGGGCACTCTGGATGAGAGCAAAATGTGCAGCGATTGGATTCGTCGGCATGTCCATGAATCCTCTCCCCTGAAGTAAAAAGGTAATGCCTGGGAGGAAGGTCTCCTGAGACCTATCAAAACCATACTCCACTTTGATATAAGCACTAGTGTAAAGTAGACTTGTGCATGAAAGTTGTTGCAAACAAACCCCCAGACTAAAAATCATAGAAAATAACTTTTTATATTTTTATTCTGACAAATTTAATTCATGGAGGAAGGTTTTATGAATGTATTGCAAAGTAACAAAAAAAATGGTGGAAAACGCGTTTTGTAAAGTCAGTGATCGTTGGTTAACACCGATTGTAACCACAAAACACGGAACGGAGAATCAATAATTTACAACGATAAAGCTATAAAAACTGAAATAAATTTTTTTTAAATAAAAAAATAACATTTTTTTAATTGATTTTGTTTTAATTTTTTTTTAATTTCTTTTTATTAAACGTTTTCTCCGCTAGCTGCAGAATATGCAGTAACGTGGCCGAGTGTTCTCCAAGCCCTACGATCCTGGGCCAATGTGTTCGCTTCGCTTATGTTTTAATTAAGAAAGAAAAAATTGCAATCAGAATTGAAACTCTGGACTTTATAGTGTTCATCAACCATGGAAATCCAAATGATCAACAGTGCCTGGCAGATAACTCAAAGCTAATGAGATTTTTTAAAATTATGTAAACTTTAAAAAAAAAAGACATTTTTTTTTTGTTTCCTTTTATAATGGAAAATAAAAGTTAATATTAATTAGAAATAAAAACTCTGGGAAAAAAATCAATTTATTTTCAATGTTTTACCCCCCCCCCCCCAAAAAAAAAAAAACTTTCGGTTCCTGAAGCACATGATTCCATTAACGAGGTTCTTAAGAACAAAAATTTCAACACATTAAAAGAAAAATACGGAAAATTTTACATAAATCTGCGTTCCATCCGGATATTAAAGCTGAATCTTATAAAGTTAAAATTTCACCTATTTCTTTGACTACTATAGCTCCATAAACAAAAGTTGCTTCGTGCGAGTTTTTAGTCGCGTATTCGTATGTGCTTACAAAAAAAATGTTTTCAGATTTGTTTAAATTCGCTATTTTTTGTATTTTATATATATAGCCGTTCTCCTTTTGTATAGTAATCACAGCGCGGGAGCAGGAGTGACTACTCCCATCCCAATACATCTTCATTCTTTAACTCAGAACACCGTAAAAGAAATGCGATAAAAATCTGATTAGGGTCACTTTTTCATATTGCACCATCTGCCATCTACGTTTGTATCAGCAATTATGCGGCTAATAAAAACAGGATTTCCAAAGTTACGTTTCCAGATTAAAACTAATACAAATGGTCAATCGTCTTTCCTACGACGTTCGATGAATATACAGAACAAATCATCTACGATTCTGTTTTAAACTCAACCTTAAAACATTATGCACTATTTTTCAATATCTATTATTAATGAGTGCTTCGGTTCTTGGTCTATTCAGAGGAAAGATTGTAATAGTCAGCAGCTTCAAGCTAGCAAAAACGGTTATCACCAGTTACCATATAGTCGTTGTGTCGCACAAGAAAGTAAGTCAGTTACCATAGAAACGTACATGATTCGAGGATGTTTGTTCGTTTCAGTGTTCATTTTTGTACATTTCTATTTATTTTTGTACTGTAATTTAAATTTTATTTTTTTAATTATCCTTCAAATTCATAACAGGTTTTTGCACAATATATTTGCTTACTCTAATTAAATGCTGATCTTACAAATAATATCTATAAAAATAAGTTAATTACAAATATTTTTTATTTCTATGTTTGTGTATAGATACCATTATTTACAGTTCCTTCTATAATCGTTTTAGAAAAACACAAGATCTTCACCTCTACATAAGTACGTTTCTACAAGGATGCTTTTTATTTAGTTATGAAATAATACAGACGTTTAAATGTTAATTATTTATAAATTTAATAATCAAAGAACACTATAATTTATACTTAAATAGTTTGTTTTTTTAATCTAGTAATAATACTTAAATGGAAACGGGAGTTTCTTGGGGTGTTCATTTTTCTCAGGCAATGGCCATTCGCAGATTCCGCTAGTGGGAAATAAAGTTGATACAAATTAGAAATAACAATTCCGAGAAAATCAATTTATTTTCAATGATACTGCTTATAAGTAATTTAAAATGTATTGTCTACATTTTTTGCCTTGAAATAAAAGTTAAAAATAACATTTGGAATATGAGATCAAGTAATAAATAAAAACTGTCAGCATTGTTATGTCTTGTTTGTTTCAGCATCTCAAATTCTGTTTTCAAAAAACAATTTTATGATCATTCGATTTATAGTTTTAAAATTACATTGGAATTTAAGATAAGGAAGTAAAATATATAGATAAAAATTTTATATAGATTTTTTTTTTTTTTTTTAAGAACATAAATTTATTAACATTTAGCTTAGTAAAAGCTAAATTTTAATCTATCAATGTTTCCTCCATGTTTTGTAATATTAAAGTTAACAAAACAAAAAGAATCGATTAGTCATGAAACTAATCGATTAAAATTAAAAATTAAACAAAGAAAATCTATTTTTTTTAAAAAAGTGAATTTCGCTTTTTTATGTTTTGATAGATTTCAGTTATTTTATGGACCTACCGATAATTTCCCCTAGTGACTCCAGATGAAATTGAAAGAAAATTTCAATGGTGTCTTCATATTCCTTGAATAATTTAACCCTTATTGAAACTTGTTTGAATGTTCCGTTAAAATATCGATTTCTATAACAAACAAATAAATCTATAAAGATGTAAGAAACAACCAGATAAGCCGAATAAATTGATTTTACTAACCACTACTTAAATTGATTTTACTAACCACTACTTAAATTGATTTTACTAACCACTACTTAAATTGATTTTACTAACCACTACTTAAATTGATTTTACTAACCACTACTTAAATTGATTTTACTAACCACTACTTAAATTGATTTTACTAACCACTACTTAAATTGATTTTACTAACCACTACTTAAATTGATTTTACTAACCACTACTTAAATTGATTTTACTAACCACTACTTAATCAGGTTAGGGTTATTATGCCTTTACATTCCAGTTCAATTAATAACACTGGTAGACATTAACAACTATTACTCATGATGACAGAATTATTTTATGTACAAAACACGACACCGTTATGACAGTTCTTAATTTAGATAAATGATAAAAGAATCTGGTATTCACAAGAGGGACCGTGTGACGGTTGCTAATATCCCAAATGAAAGTGGTACTATGAAACTGAAAGAACTTGAACCCGGCACTCCAGTTGTCATTACAACCAACAAAGAAATCAAACACACAAAACATTCATCAAATTACAAGATTGGCACCAAAGTTGCTGGCAACCAGAGGAAACGCTGAACTTTATCACCCAAAAAAATGCAGCAAAGTTGCACCCAAAATTACGAATACATAGAACCCTAACCTTAGTCCTCAAGATTCCTTAAAGTCTACATTTAAAAAACTAAATCCGTTAGTGCATCATTTGGCAGCTGGACATAAATAGTCAAATCCTTGGGGGTTCCAACTCCAGGCGACCCTCCCCCCTCACAATGCTTTGAAATGGGCTCAGGGGCATCAGAGTGCCACCTACCGTGACATTGGCCAGGAAGAAGATTTTTATATTTATTTCATGTGTTCACACTTACTTGAATGCGAGGGAGGATGTGGGCGCATATTACGCATCAAATTCTTCATTTGTGAATACGCAATTTACTAATAATCAGAGTGTTATGTGTATATTCTGTGAACGTTGCTACACCCATTTGCTACGCCCATTAAACATTCAACGCACCAGTACATTTTTAAGTGGGAAATTTGACATGTTCGCATGGTACGGTCTATTAAAGTTCTGAAGAGTTGTTGAACAGGGGAAACGAGTTCCGTCTGTAGTTGTAACTTAATATTCTCTTAAAAAGTGGTCATAAGAAACGATTCTCAGAATAAAATGAATTGAAATGAAGATTTAATGGCTTGCGAGGTTTACCATAAGGCACGCTGCTGCAAACAGAATTCCCCAGAATTCAGAGAATGTAGATTGAAGGGCAGGATTATGGATCGGGATTACACCCACAGTATTCAGACTCCCATTGCTGAGCAACAGCTTCCTAGAGAAATACTAATCAAGCTCGGATTTAGTGACACAGCAGTAAAACGGGCATGACCCTTTCTATTTCTTTTTATATACTTAATGCGTCACCGCTTATCAAGACCTGAAGGCCACTCGAGGATAAGGGTGAATGAGATTGTCAGTTGGCGATGAACAACATTTTGAGACGATTGGAAATGATGGCTTAAATGATAAGAATATGATTAAGTGGGTGAAATGATGGCTTAAATGATAATATGATTAAGTGGGTGAAATGATGGCTTAAATGATAAGAATATGATTAAGTGGGTGAAATGCTGGCTTAAATGATAATATGATTAAGTGGGTGAAATGATGGCTTAAATGATAAGAATATGATTAAGTGGGTGAAATGCTGGCTTAAATGATAATATGATTAAGTGGGTGAAATGATGGCTTAAATGATAAGAATATGATTAAGTGGGTGAAATGATGGCTTAAATGATAAGAATATGATTAAGTGGGTGAAATGATGGCTTAAATGATAAGAATATGATTAAGTGGGTGAAATGATGGCTTAAATGATAAGAATATGATTAAGTGGGTGAAATGATGGCTTAAATGATAAGAATATGATTAAGTGGGTGAAATGCTGGCTTAAATGATAATATGATTAAGTGGGTGAAATGATGGCTTAAATGATAAGAATATGATTAAGTGGGTGAAATGATGGCTTAAATGATAAGAATATGATTAAGTGGGTGAAATGATGGCTTAAATGATAAGAATATGATTAAGTGGGTGAAATGATGGCTTAAATGATAATATGATTAAGTGGGTGAAATGATGGCTTAAATGATAATATGATTAAGTGGGTGAAATGATGGCTTAAATGATAAGAATATGATTAAGTGGGTGAAATGATGGCTTAAATGATAAGAATATGATTAAGTGGGTGAAATGATGGCTTAAATGATAAGAATATGATTAAGTGGGTGAAATGATGGCTTAAATGATCAGAATATGATTAAGTGGGTGAAATGATGGCTTAAATGATCAGAATATGATTAAGTGGGTGAAATGATGGCTTAAATGATCAGAATATGATAAAGTGGGTGAAATGATGGCTTAAATGATCAGAATATGATAAAGTGGGTGAAATGATGGCTTAAATGATCAGAATATGATTAAGTGGGTGAAATGATGGCTTAAATGATAAGAATATGATTAAGTGGGTGAAATGATGGCTTAAATGATCAGAATATGATTAAGTGGGTGAAATGATGGCTTAAATGATCAGAATATGATTAAGTGGGTGAAATGATGGCTTAAATGATCAGAATATGATTAAGTGGGTGGCTCGACAGGAATTTGTTAAAAACGACCATGTTGTAGTCGACTGGGAAGCATCCCTACAGCATTGTATTTCACAGATGTGAAATTCTTGGAAACTTTGTTAATGGTAGTTCCATGTCGTTTTAGGTCCACAGAGGAAGAAAGGAAAATTCTATGTGGCATCGAGTGGTTTCAATGTGTCATAAACGGCAAAATGTTTCAATAAGATATTAAGAAACTGCAAAGATGGACATATTTTTTTTTCATATCCTGTCCCGTGACAAAAGTAATTAAGTAAAACTCAAACATGCAATTGAAAGAAAATCCTAAAAATAAAATCCTAAAAATAAAATCGATGTTTTCATTTAAGTTCTGTCGAAAAAAACCCATAAATAAACGAATAAAACCCTGAACAAAAGTTAAAAAATAAATATAATTAAAAACAAATTCAGTCACAACTTTTACAGTCATAAACATAATAAATATATAGACCTAAATAAAAAATTTTTTTACAAAAATCTGTAGGGCCAGGTTTCTGAGATTTTCTTAAAATTCGATTAAAAAAAAAATTTTTTTTTAATTTTCTTTTTAACTCTATCTTCACAATCAGTTCAAGGCATTCAAATGTATAAAGGAGAGTAGAAAGTAGACCTTTGGTTTACTTTCAACTGCCTTGTAACTCATTTTCCATGAGTGATGTTTCTGACAAAGGGGGAATAATTGCTGGGTTCTAGTTCAGAATCTATCCACATGACACTTATCGTTGGCTAGTTTTTGGCCTTAAAGTAATATTTTTTATTAGCTCTTTACACCAAGTGGCTTTATGCCTTGTCTGGAGCGATTTCCATAAAGAAAATACATTCACGTAAAATGTACCAACGTCCTTGGCGTTTGGGTTGGGATCAGAGTGTAGTATCTATTCATCTTCAGTTGAAGGAGGAAAAATCATTCTTGACTGAGGCAATTTTAATGTTTGTCCCCCCCCCCTCATAATTTTTTTTTTTTTTTTTTTTTTTTTTTTTTTAAATCGATGTATTTATCATATTCGTTTTAACAACAATTTTCCATACTGCCATGTGTTTGACAGCTTTTTGATTTGCAAACTAACCTGTCTCAGGCCAGGTATTTACCTATCTCTCAAATACACCTTTATCACTTCATGTTTTCCTTGGGCTTTCTCTGCAAACTGATCCTGTTACCCCAACTATCCTACATCTACTAATTCAAGATATCCTCATCCCCCTCAAAACGATCTTGTGTTTAACTGTCGAAGAGGCAAGTAAACGTATCATAGGTCTACTTAAGTATCATGTTGTGACATACAAAAATGTTGCCTACTTTTTCAATACTTAATTAAGTATTTTTAAAAAATCTAACAATTCTGCCACATAAAATGACATAATAGTTATAATATAAACACTCATGGCTACCCGGCGTTGCCCGGGAGCATGGCTAAGAAAATGTGTTACATCTTTCTTTAAAAACTGTCTTCCCCATAGATTTTCCATCCCTTTTCTGCAACTGGTTAAATAGAAAGAAAGAAAAAGAAAGCTGACTGACTGGTTGACCTAATTTTAGTGTTGTTTCACAAATTACATAGTAATAAGTATGCCAAATACGGAAAAAAAAGAGTAGACAATGGTCATTTGTTTATGAAACGTAAATTAAAAATGCTAAAATATCTTATTTCTTTTAAACTTTTATTAAACAGTTTCCAAATTCATTTGTAAAAAAAAATTTAGACTTATGTCACAAATACACTTTGTCTTGTTTTAATAGTTTTTTAGCCGTGTTACCATAGCGTCCTAACGCTAAGCCATGCTTATTTTCTTAAATCAAAAGTGTAAAGTAAACAGACTATCATCACAGTCTCCACAAAACTAGCGGATTATATATGTGCACTAGCGGGGCTACCCGGCGTTGCTCGGGATCATAAAAACATATAATTGAAGAAAAATCGCGTGTGTAACATCTTTATATTCAAACTTCTATTGCTCCCCCTCTCTCTATAGCCTTCTCTTTATCTTTCTACTTTTCTCTTCCCTAGTCGCCCCATTTCACCGCTACTTTCTAATTTTGCCTTTTGAGAAAGCTGTTTCTTCCCCACAGTTTCTCCTATGTTGCCCAGGGCAATAGTATGACATTTCTATAAAAAGTAACACCTCTATCTGCGCCTTCTATATAGGTACCTACCGCCGCCCTAGTGCACATACTACATACGTACCTATCGCCACCCCAGTGCAGATACTATATAAGTACCTATCGCCGCCCCGGTGCAAATGCTAAATAGTACCTATCGCCTAAAATTTTCCCTGGGGCCCTAATCTCTCAAGCCCCCCGCAACTATTTTTTCACTCTCCCACAACCCTGAAGAATATTTTTAGTTAAAAAAAAAAAAAAAAAATTTGGCCCGACCCCTAAAAAGTTTGGGCCGACCCCAAAAATGTTCCCGACCCTTTAATCTCTCCAGCCCCTTTCCCAACCTTTTTTCACTCTCCCACAACCTTGAGAAATATTTTAAGTTAAAAAAAAAATTAGTGAAAACAATGGCGGAGCATAATTATTTCTCTTACTATTCTTATTGAGACGTTATTTAACATGTATACAAATATTAGTGAAAACAGTGATGGAGCATAATTATTTCTCTTCTTACTTTACTTATTGAGACGTTATTTCATATGTATACAAATATTAGTGAAAACAATGGCGGAGCATAATTATCTCTTTTCTTACTTTACTTATTGAGACGTTATTTGATATGTATACAAATATAAGTGAATACAATGGCAGAGCATAATTATTAATCTTCTTACTATTCTTATTGAGACGTTATTTAATATGTATAAAAATATAAGTGAAAACAGTGGTGGAGCATAACTATTTCTCTTCTTACTTTACTTATTGAGACGTTATTTAACATGTATACAAATATTAGTGAAAACAATGGCGGAGCATAATTATTTATTCCGTTAATTCCACTAATTGAGACATTATTTAATATGTATACAAATATTACTGAAAACAATGCGGAGCATAATTATTTATTCGTTTAAGTTCACTGATGAAGACGTTATTTACTATGTATACAAATATTAGTGAAAACTAGAGTTGGGCAGTTTTGAAATTTTGGTTTTGGTATCGGTTTCGTTTTTTCGGTATTTTTGAAAAAAAATTTTTTACTATGGAAGCTATTCATTCTCTTGTGTGATGATTAGTTATTATTCAACGTTTAGTTGAATTATGCCACTGTTTCGATAATTTTGTGACTGAATCATTCTCCATGATATGAATCATATAAGTTTTAAGGTGTTGACTGTTGTAATCAAAGTTCTGATACCTTTTCAACAGTTAACTCGTTAAAACAGTGACCAAAGATTCATGAAAGATTTCTGAAGAATAAAACTGAGTTTGAATATACATTCTATCTAATTCTTTAACCCATCAGAAGCTAAAATATAACTCAGAAATGCAAGAAATTAAAAAACGAAAATTTATTTAAAATAATTTTACAAATAAAATTAAGCAAAAATGATGAAAATGAAGTTGCATTGGCAACTACTTTTTTTCTTTTTAAATGTTTATACTCGCTCGCTACTTTTCGTTTATTTACTTTTACAACAAGTATTTTTTTTAAATTTCATTTTAATAACTTATTTTTTTAGATAACTCTGAAACAAACATAAATAATTATTTTACAATTTTGAGTTGAATCAAATAGATTTTCGACATCATACGGAACGCGTTTGATTTTTTCTTTTTCATTTGAAAATAGTTTATGCTAAAAATACGATGTCATGTTGTCTGTCGTATTTCTCTTTTTCATTTGAAAATTCAAAATGTTAATGATAAACAAACTGTAAACAAAGATTTCTTCCTACAAGTCAATTAAATGTTTTTATCATATATTTGTTCAATCTGTCCTCTTACTAATATAAGATTTTTTGGTAATATTCAATTTTATTCAAATCGGAAAATCTTTTCAACCGTATTTCCTTGTATATGGTGGCTTACTGTAGTAAAAACACAATACCGAACGGTTACGGTTTAAAAAAAAACCTAAAAAAAAACCGATTCGTATTCGGTATGGAGACGAAACCGAAAAACTGCGTTTTTTCGGTAAAACCGCCCATCTCTAGTGAAAACAATGGCGGAGCATAATTATTCATTCGTTTAATTTCCCTGATTGAGACGTTATTTACTATGTATACAAATATTAGTGAAAACAATGGCGGAGCATAATTATTCATTCTTTTAATTTCACTAATTGAGTCGTTATTTAATATGTATACAAATATTTGTGAAAACAATGGTGGAGCATAATTATTTATTCCTTTAATGTCACTGATTGAGACATTATTTAATATGTATACAACATTATTTATTCCTTTAATGTCACTAATTGAGACGTTATTTAATATGTATGAAAACAATGGCGGAGCATAATTATTTATTCGTTTAATTTCACTGAATTTAGTCATGTATTTAGTACTTGCCATTATATGCTTAAGCTCGATTTTACAGCACCTGGTCACCATAAATCGTCACACATTTAGTACTGGCCACGCTATGCATTGCTTAACTTTTTCTTTTTGACCAATAATAATGACAACAGAACGTTCTTAACATTGTATTGTTTTATTCCCGGACATCGACAAATACAAGGAGGTGTACTAAATCGCTTTGTCTTATTCCCCTCCCTTTGGTGAGGGCCATAGTCCGAAGAGAAATGGAAAAAAAATCAATAATAATGTGACGATGGCATAAAAATAGATACAAACCCATCACTATGACGTCATGTACCTATCAATGTGACGTCACGGGCACAAGATAACATTAAAAATGCTGATCACATTAAACGAAAAAAATGGCTATTTGACCCCTTAAAAATGAATCTTTTTTTTAATTTTTAGATATTATTTTCTCGAGGTTATGGCAGTTAAAATAATATCTAATTTGGGGGTGTTTGTATAGCATTTTTTTAAGTTTTAGCGAGACATACACACACACAGATTTTTGCCTTATATATATTGAGATGAGATGAGATGAGATGAGTTCTATTAAAAGAATAAAGAAAAAATGCTCACAATTTCGATTGAAACAAATATTTAAAATAGTTTTTCATATAGAATTATCAAATAAAATGTCAATATTTTTAGCTAAATTTTATTCATATAACATTTTCTTTAATTAAACAAATATACCTTTCCGTTACACTGATTTATATTAATTCAATTCATAATTATTCATTTTCTAAAATCTCTAAAAAATAAAATTTTAAAAAAATAAAGAAATAGATAACTTAAACTTTTTAAGATCACATTCCAAAATAAATAAGTTGATGATTAACAAAAAAAGAAAAAAGCCAAAAAAACGGAAAATATTTTGTCTTTAATATGGGATTAAAGTTTTTAAAAAATCCTATTTAATCGATTATTTCTGTTTTTATATATTCCTTAATTCAATTCTTTTTCCAATGTCAAAAAAATTAGGTACATCAACTCAATTACGAGAAAACATTTAACTATGGGAGGGACACTGCGCAAAACAAAAAAACTAAGCAAAAACTTATATTGCCTTTTAAATTTACAGGAAACTTGTTGAAATAAAAGATTACTTCATTACTTGTTGAAATAAAAGATTACTTCATTACTTGTTGAAATAAAAGATTACTTCATTACTTGTTGAAATAAAAGATTACTTCATTACTTGTTGAAATAAAAGATTACTTCATTACTTGTTGAAATAAAAGATTACTTCATTACTTGTTGAAATAAAAGATTACTTCATTACTTGTTGAAATAAAAGATTACTTCATTACTTGTTGAAATAAAAGATTACTTCATTACTTGTTGAAATAAAAGATTACTTCATTACTTGTTGAAATAAAAGATTACTTCATTACTTGTTGAAATAAAAGATTACTTCATTACTTGTTGAAATAAAAGATTACTTCATTACTTGTTGAAATAAAAGATTACTTCATTACTTGTTGAAATAAAAGATTACTTCATTACTTGTTGAAATAAAAGATTACTTCATTACTTGTTGAAATAAAAGATTACTTCATTACTTGTTGAAATAAAAGATTACTTCATTACTTGTTGAAATAAAAGATTACTTCATTACTTGTTGAAATAAAAGATTACTTCATTACTTGTTGAAATAAAAGATTACTTCATTACTTGTTGAAATAAAAGATTACTTCATTACTTGTTGAAATAAAAGATTACTTCATTACTTGTTGAAATAAAAGATTACTTCATTACTTGTTGAAATAAAAGATTACTTCATTACTTGTTGAAATAAAAGATTACTTCATTACTTGTTGAAATAAAAGATTACTTCATTACTTGTTGAAATAAAAGATTACTTCATTACTTGTTGAAATAAAAGATTACTTCATTACTTGTTGAAATAAAAGATTACTTCATTACTTGTTGAAATAAAAGATTACTTCATTACTTGTTGAAATAAAAGATTACTTCATTACTTGTTGAAATAAAAGATTACTTCATTACTTGTTGAAATAAAAGATTACTTCATTACTTGTTGAAATAAAAGATTACTTCATTACTTGTTGAAATAAAAGATTACTTCATTACTTGTTGAAATAAAAGATTACTTCATTACTTGTTGAAATAAAAGATTACTTCATTACTTCATATACTTACGATTTTATTAAAATCGGGCCAGTAGTTTTACTTTAGATGGATTTTTAAAAAGGTTCTTGCAATCCTTCATTTTGGGGCATAGACAATAATAAGGCATACCTACATAGCAAGAAAAAAAGAAAGTAATTTTTAAGCTTCTCCTGCAACATGCAGCAATTTGGTCTTTGATAACCCAAAGGGATGAATATTACAAGATTTTTATTTTAGCATGACCAGGGTGTGGTCACACAGAATCCGACAATGTAAGGTTTGTAAATGTGTTTTGAGTAAATTATGATTTATCCGGACAAGAAAACAACTTTCATTTATATAATTAGACTAACAAAAACTTTCTGCCCTCAATTAATGAACCTGTAGTCTTCTGTAGAGAAAAACAAAGAAATAATATTCATTTGACATTTTGCTAATTAGGAGAGAAACTACAAAAAGATATTCCAATGTTATGGAAATATACTGTATGAACATAGTAACATTTTATTAATTAGGAAAAAAGACAAAGGTTATTTTATAAGGTTTTTACAATATTTAAAGTCCAGGAATTTGATTTTGTATAAACACAAAAATGAAAATAAATTCCATTAAAAATTGGTTGTATAATGAAATGAATAAATGAAAAAGCGGAACGGCTGTTGGTCAAATAAAACAATTTTATATTACCGAGTAATTTGAAATGATTACGATGCGCTTTTCGCCTTTATTATTAGACAGAAAAAAGACTTAAGGAAGATTAAAAAAAAAGATAAGGGGGCTTTTTACTTTTTCATGGCAAATGTTAAAGTTATCATTACCAACAACAGCAACACATTTAGTATTAAAAATAAACGTATGTATGTAATTATTAACAGAAAACCATTGTTAATTGTTTTATGCAGAATTGATTTTTAAGAGTAATTATTCCAAAGTCATCCAAGTTTTTGCTATGTGTAAATGTACACGTGCGAAAATGTAACCAGTAAAAGAAAATAGTGAAACGAAAGTCATGATTTTGAATTTTAAAGTTTGTTCATTAAATCACTAATTCATATTGCTACTGATGATAAAGAAAACTATTGCATATATAATGCACGCGCTAGGAGTTTATGTTCGGAACACCCTCCCCTTGACTAGAGAACATAGGTTAGAATCGGATGACCAAGACTACATGTGCTTTAGATCGACTTTACATCATAGCGTTAGTTACTTATGTCTTATACTGTTCCCCTTCAACCCAGGACTGTACCCTGCTAAACTGTCTCTAAAAGCATAGATAGAGCACTCAATTGACTCGAATGCCCAGATACATGTATTTGGGGATTTTAATGCCCACCACCGTGACTAGTTGGGATTCTCCAGCCTTACTGATGCAGCCGGCAACTCTACGTATAATTTCTCTTTAACTCACTCCCTCTCTCAGACCGTCAATTTCCCGACCCGCAAGCCTCATTTCTAGACCTCAATGCCCGAGTGTGACGAAAGCTCATAGCCCACTCAGGAATACTGATCACATTGTGCTAATGATTCATATCACCCTAAAAAGTCGTCCAAAAGCTGATGACCCATTGCTCAAAATAACGAGATACTATGAGCAGGCTGATTTTGAGTCAGAGATCACATCACTCCCTGCTGACCAGTGTGCAAATGAGTTAACCGAATGGGTCAAAGCAGGCATTGAAGCCTATGTCCCCATGCAAAAATTCTTTAGCAAGCCCCACTCTCCTCAATGGTTCACCTCGGAATGTGCAACTGCAAGCATTCTGGAAATTCGGCCGTCATAAGTCAGCTACTAATAGACAGAAATTTATAGAGTAAAGAAATAATTGTAAGGCCGTGATAGATGAAGCAAAGAGAAGGTATACTGAGTTAACAAAAAAAAAACACATTCAGTCACAGAAACTAGGTACTCGTGATTTCTGGAAAATCTACAATAGTGTAGTGAACAATGGTCAATCAAAGATTCCCCCACTATCAAACCACAATGATGTTGTTTGCATGGCAACTGATAAGGCTGAACTACTTGCCCAACGTTTCGCCTCTAACTTCACTTTGGACTCAGAAAACCACTCCTTCCCCAAATTCCCATTGCGGACCGAAGCCACACTTGATAACCTTGTCATCACCTCATCTCAGAGATATCATAAAAAAACCTTGACATCTCCAAGGCTTATGGGTCTGATCTTATACTTGTAATAGTAATAAAGAAATGCTCTGCTGAACTGGCCCCTGTCCTCTCCAAACTCTACAATAAATGCCTAGCTGAATCTTGCTTCCCCGATAGCTGGAAAATTGCCCAGTCTACAAGAATTCTGGGAATAGAACCGATCCTCTAAACTACCACCCAATCAGTCTACTCCAAATCTTTGCTAAAATCTTTGAATCCTTAATCAATCTAGCAATAGTCCGGCACTTAGTTAATGCTAAACTTCTTTCTGACTGCCAGTATGGATTTAGACAAGCACGATCTACTGCAGACATCCTAACGGTCATCTCTGAACGCATGTATCATACACTCGACAAGGCAGATGAAGCAAGGGCAGTAGCGCTTGACAATGTATGGCCTAAAGGGCTTTTCCTGAAAATATGCTCATATGGTATTACTGTATGGGCAATTACTTAATAATATTAGATCCTTCATAACCAAAAGAAAGATTCAGGTTGTCCTCGATGGCTGTTCATCTAAGCAACATGACATAAATGCTGGTGTACCCAAGAGAACTATCCTTAGACCTTTATTATTCCTGATCTTCATAAACGATCTCCCTGATAACAGAGTCTGAGATTGGTTTATTTGCTGACGACACCACGCTTTACTCTCGTCATGTTGGCAAAACGGATGCGATCATATCCGAGGCAATGGTTGAATCCTTAGAAAAGGACCTCCAGGCTGTAGTGGATTGGGGTCATAAATGGTTGGTAACTTTTAATGCCGCAAAGACAAAGCTCCTTTCCTTCAATAACTACAAGAAACCTCTACAACCACCGATTGTCATGGCAAATAACACCCTACCTGAGAGTTCAACATTCAAACTACTCGGCTTAACCTTCATAGGTAACATGAATTGGAAGATACATTGAAGACATTGCCAAGGCTGCAGCAAAAAAGGTGGGCTCCCTCTACTGTGCTAGTAAACTCCTCACACCTGACATTATTCTGTATCTTTACAAAGCCACCATCCGCCCATGCATGGAGTATTGTTGCCACATCTGGGCTGATGCATCATCTACTGGTCTCTCCCTCCTTGACAAGGTCCAAAAAAGAGTCGCCAACATAATAGGTCACTCACTGTCAACCAAGCTCTAGCCATTGTCCCATCGCCGCAATGTTGCATCCTTGTGCTTGTTTTAAAAATACTTCAATGGATTATGCTCCGATGAACTGGCTACTCTGGTGGCCCCTCAACATAAATTCACTAGACCAACTCGACAATCAGCTAAATCCACTGTGGAAGTCCCCAGATGCCGGAGAGCCTTCTACTCCAATAGCTTCTTTCCTCATGCTGCTGGCCTCTGGAACTCCCTCCCTGCCCTCTGTTTCCGACAGTACCGACATGCAGAGGTTTAAAACAGACATCTCGCTGCACAGCTCCCAACTTAGAATGACACCCTAGACCTACTCTCTAATTCTCAGTAGCCCCTTACGTTTACAGTGGCGTCCTGCTTTGTTTAGGGTGAAATATCATTAAAAAAAAAGGGAAAAAAAACGTATAAATGAATCGTACAGAATATGAATTTATAAGACAATGTTAAAAAATACATATGCAAAGGAATTGTTTTGTAAGGTTTCCTGTCAGTATATATAGCGTAAATTAAAATATTTTGTTGTATCATTGAATTAAGTACAGCTAAAGTGTTTTGATATAAATAAAGTTTCGATAAATAAATTTTTAAAAAACAACAAAAAAAAAAAACTTTCGTATTTATTCATTTAGATGACAGTCTTATTTAGACTAAAAGATATATTTTGAGTCGGATTCCCATTGGCAAATATTTCCAGCAGACTATCTTTTGCAGAAAGACTGGTGGGTGGGTGGGTAGGCAGTGGTGGTGGTGTGAAATGTCTTTTCCCCAGTTTTTTTCGCCTACAGTACAGATGACGTGGGTTATGTCATCTGCTAAAAGAGCGGAAAGTTTGAATATCATAAATTCTTGGAAACAAATTCATCCGTAAACAATTTCTGCTGCATTTGCTTTCGCTATGAAAGTCAGATTTTCTTTTTGTTCCGTTCCAATATCATTTTACGTTTTTTTAACAAGCAGGTTTAACCACAATAGCAATTAAACAAGTTAAATATCGCGTGTGAGATAGCGTGTGAGATAGCGTGTGAGATAGCGTGTGAGATCACTGGTAATGGTGTGGAAAAAATAGACTGGATTCATTTAATTAGTTATTAATTCAATTAGTCATTCTATTACGAAATAACTTTGAACTTAGAACTAAAATTTTTGTTGAACACAGCGTTCTATATTACAGGCCACTTAATGGTGGAGATGAGGAGCATGACTGAAGGCCTATTGACAAATGTTGGATTTTCAGAGTTTTGAACGAAGTTATGGTAACTATATTTGAAAACACAGAATAATATTCTGACCTATACCTGTGTATAGATGTGTTGAAAGTAAATGAAAGTATGTATGTAGATCATTTATTTTAGCAGACATCTGAAGTACTAAACCAAACAAAGAGGTAATTAAAGTGTCTGCTTAAAGATATGATCCACATACATATTTTCATATGTTTATCTTTCAACATCAACTTTCTTATCCTCAGGTATAGCTCAGAATGTTATTCTATGTATTTTCAAATATAGTTTATCTAATTTCCTTTTCCAAATCTCTGAAAATCAAACATTTTCAAGAGGTCTCGAATTATTGTGTTTCTAAGCTGCACCATGAAGTGGCCTGCAGTATAGAACGCCATTCTTCTGAAGTAATTGGAGACAGAAAGATCCTAAGCAACCGTGGAAAGTGTTGGTGCTAGAAAGCTTTAATGGTTCTTCTTTTGAATGCTACAAAAAAATGATAATATTGATCTTTATTCAAGTTCCGTATTAAATATAGAGTAGGATAATTTCAATCATAGAAGTGGGGCTCCTAGTTAACAAAGGGTAGTTTCCTAGTGGATGCACTTTGATTTATTTAGTTTCAATCTGTGCTTAGTCCTTATTTACTTGCCTCCCTATGAGAGCAGAGTTGGATTGGGACAAAAATAAAAATTGCCTCTGTATAGAAAGATTTCTCCTTCACTGACCGAGGACAGAAAAGATGAAGTGTAGTATCAGAACAGATACTACACTTTGCTCCTAAACCAAAAGATGCTGTTTATTTGTGTTCTTCTGAAATGGTAAACAAATTAGGTCTTCCTGAGCATTTCTGGTTACTTCTATTCCTTTTTTTACTTATTTTTGCGATTTCAAGGAAAACTTTACGAGCACTGTGAATTCAATGAGGCTGTCATCATGTGAAACGATAACTTCCAAATGGTGTGTTGAATGTTAACAGGTTTTTTTGTTTTTTAACAGAGTTCACCCCAAACAAGGCAAGTTGCCACTGTAGACATAAGGGGCTACTGAGAATTAAGGTGAAATTTTAAGGGGTCATTCTAAATTGGGAGCTGTGCAGCTAGATGTTTGTTCACATGTAAATACACTAGACCAACCCGACAATCAGCTAAATCCCATCCATTCACTGTGGAGGTCCTCAGATGCCGGAGAGCCTTCTACTTTAATAGCTTCTTTCCTCGAGCTGCTGGCCTTTGGAACTGCCTCCCTGCTCCTTGTTTCCTTGACATGCAGAAATTTAAATCTAACGCCTCAGTTTTCCAGAGACGACAATTTCACAGCCTTTGGAACCAGACTCCATATACAATTTGTAAGCGTGGAGATTTAGAAAGGAGGAATTCGTAATAAAAGAGTAATAAGGATTTGATGTTCCAGACCAGAAAAAAGTAATGTCGGATGCTGGCTTTCGAAGCGGAAACTACTTTAAATTTGTACGAATAAACAAAGTCCAGTTGTAATAGTTTTTTCTATTTTGATTGTGATGGAAAAGGTATTTGCAAATCAGATTTAATAATCTTTACTTCAAATATTGAATCTTATTTTTTTAAAATTTTGTCCGGAAATCGCTCCAGACAAGGCATGAAGCCACTTGATGTAAGGAGCTAAAAAAAAAAATAAATAAATACTACTTCAAGGTCAAAAACTAGCCACTGATAAGTGTTAGATGGATCGATTCCAACCCAGAAAACAACAATTCTTCCCCTTTGTCAGAAACATTGCTCATGGAATGCGAGAACTAAAGGACAAAATACCGACTGTACACACATAATGGAAGCGTTACATATACAGTCACTCATCACTGTACCAAGCAAAAAAGCACTGCAAATCGGATGCTTCACCCACCCCATTCTGGGAGAGGGGTACTATCGATTAGATACCAAAATGATGGAAGCAAAGGGTTAAAAAGAAATGTTTTCATTCAATTAAGGATGGGAAGACTTAATTGCATTTAAAAAAAAAAAATTGGGGTCACTATCGATTATTATAGTGGGTGAAGGTCGTCTCGACTCCCACCCCCTATCTTTGAGATGGAATTTTATTTTAAATAATCTGAATGCTATCGATTAAGCACTAAATTGTCAAATATGAAAAAAATATTAACTGCAAGAAAATTAAAAGCTCATTCATATTTATTTACAAAACTCCAAAAACTAAACGTCTGAAAATCGGATTGCTGTAGCACTTCTTCATTTGTATCGGAAATACTCCCAAGCTTAGAAGTTACGTCATAAAAATTGTTGTAATTTTCCCCAACCCGCTTCACTTCCGTTTCGTTTTTATTTTGCGTACTACACTATGTAACTTTCTCGCAAATAATTATCACAAGATTAGAACCAGTGTCAACATTTGTCATACCACGATTACAACTCGGCACCCCTAATAACAAAACCAGATGTCAACCTTTCGACACATGTGGCAGAGAGACACTTTTTTGTCTATGTGCATCTCCCTTTTTCGCCAACCAAGTGTCATCGAGGAATCGCTATTAGCAGCAACTGACAAGCTGTATAGAGGGGACGCATTTTTTTTTCCACTCAACATTTTGGAACTTTTCCCCAATGGCAACAACGGCAGCAGCAGTAGTATCCGTCCTCTGGCAATCTACGACGAGCAGAAGCCAACAGTGAGAAGAAGCAGCTCCAATTCTATCCAGAGTAGCTCTGTTCCTAACACAAAACCTTTGCCGCTGTACGAAGCATCCATAACACAACCCTTCACTTATGACTGGAGACTTTCCAATACTGACATCATTACTACTGCGATCCTGTTCCTATCTACAACTAGCAGCACTGATCCTGCCTGCAACAGTTGACGACTTTCCAATACCGGCATCCTACGACTAGCAGCAGTTTTCAATCTTGCCCGCAGCAGCATCTACTCCAGCACCTTTTCCCTAGAAAAGTATGTATTTCTAATTAAATAAAAACTATTTTTATTGTACAACCGTGTTTTTTTTTGTTTTTTTTAAATCGTGAGTCATGGGACACTGGATGAGTAGCCATTGCCACCCACTACACATTTCATTTTTTTTCTATTCTGAAAAAAAAAAAAAAAAAAAAAAATTGGTCCATTAGAAATAATATTTCTTGACATGGCTAGGAGTAAAGTGTAGTATCTGTTATACTACACTTAATCTTTTCTGTCATCGGTCAGTGAAGGAGAAATCCTTCTAGACCAACGCAACTTCAATTGTCCAGATCTAGAGTGTCTCTTAGGGAGCTGTATTTTTCCACCTTAAAAACTGACCTTGTGTCTAAATGCCTTCGTGGGGAGGCAAATAAATAGGGACTAAAACTCACTTGTGCAAACGCATTGGGAAGAAGGAACGTAATCGTGTTGTTCCAGGTCTAAAATAATAGATTACTAACGCCACTGGCGAAGAGGGGGTGGGTAAAATAACGTTGAATTGCGCGAGTGCGCTCCGAGTGGACGGTAAGAAAAGGAAACAGAAACTAACCAATAACTTTTGACCTCGATGGCGGCAAGGTTAGTGACCTTTCCCCGCAGGCGAGATTAAACCAATCAAGGAAAGCGAGGAGAGAAGACCACGTCTGGATTAAGAGATTTTAACTCAACCGCACACGACGAACAAGTGAACGATAGTTATAAAACAGCACGCGGCCTTGGCAAAGAAAAGCGGGATTCTTCGACATCTTTTGAATAACCGCCTAAAGGGAAAGGGAAACTGACTGATGAAACTGATCGGTTTGTTTTGTTTGAGGCAAAGTTGTTAACCTTAACCTCTTACTGGGGCAAAGTTAGACACACGGGCAGTTTATAGCTGGAATTAAAAAAAAAATAATAAAAATGGCGCTCTGGTTAAGCTGCAAAAGTAGCCTAGTCGGTTCCGTCAGGATTGCCTCATGCGATAAAATAAAACCACCCCAGCAAGGCGATAACGAAAGTGATTCTACACTTTGATCTTCGAATAATTTATTTTGTTTTGGATGAGTTAGACATGAGGCTATTGAACGTTCAGTTTTTCTTGGGGGCGGGGTGCAATATATAAATTAGCCAAGAATTTATTTTTAGAACGGATATAATCACTCTAATCGGCCCAAAGAATAACAAAGTTAATTAGTTTATTTTATTTAAAAAGTTCCGGCGAAAAAAAAAATCGTAAACAAGACTCAAATCATGTTGAAAAATTGCTTTTTACGGTCATTCAAACAGCGATAGTAATATTTTTATTAAATTATATTATACGTATTGTAAAAATACAAAAAAAAAACATTAAATATAATGGTTTTATACGATACGATTTTTGAAATGGTACCGAGCGGTAGTTTTTTTTAGGATTCCTTTAAAGATATAAAGCAAGGCATCTATAATAAAAAAAACTAGTTCTTAAATGGCATTACAGCCAAAGTCAATAATTAATAAAAGTTATTATACCCGAGTAAATCAGACTAAAGTAAAATTTAAAGTGTTTGCAAAAGAAAATATTTGTAGATTTTCGTTTGTTACCTGGAGAGTAAAAAAAGTAAAAACAACAAGAATGTGTCACCGGACTAATTATTTATTTGAAAATTCGAAATAACAATTAGCTTGTCATGGCCTGTTTTGGAAGTCACCACCTTTTCAGTGTTGTTGAACAGACGGATGACCTTCACTTCGTTGAACGGAAGTTTGACTTTCACCTTTTTATTCTTGGTTAATTTCTACCTGAACATCATTTTGACATCAAATGTGTAGCAGTCAGTACCATGAACGACATCAAATGTGTAGCAGTCAGTCACATGAACGACATCAAATGTGTAGCAGTCAGTCACATGAACGACATCAAATGTGTAGCAAGCAGTCACATGAATGACATCAAATGTGTAGCAAGCAGTCACATGAACGACATCAAATGTGTAGCAAGCAGTCACATGAACGACATCAAATGTGTAGCAGTCAGTCACATGAACGACATCAAATGTGTAGCAAGCAGTCACATGAATGACATCAAATGTGTAGCAGTCAGTCACATGAACGACATCAAATGTGTAGCAGTCAGTCACATGAACGACATCAAATGTGTAGCAAGCAGTCACATGAACGACATCAAATGTGTAGCAAGCAGTCACATGAACGACATCAAATGTGTAGCAAGCAGTCACATGAACGACATCAAATGTGTAGCAAGCAGTCACATGAACGACATCAAATGTGTAGCAAGCAGTCACATGAACGACATCAAATGTGTAGCAAGCAGTCACATGAATGACATCAAATGTGTAGCAAGCAGTCACATGAATGACATCAAATGTGTAGCAAGCAGTCACATGAATGACATCAAATGTGTAGCAAGCAGTCACATGAATGACATCAAATGTGTAGCAAGCAGTCACATGAATGACATCAAATGTGTAGCAAGCAGTCACATGAATGACATCAAATGTGTAGCAAGCAGTCACATGAATGACATCAAATGTGTAGCAAGCAGTCACATGAATGACATCAAATGTGTAGCAAGCAGTCACATGAATGACATCAAATGTGTAGCAAGCAGTCACATGAATGACATCAAATGTGTAGCAGTCAGTCACATGAATGACATCAAATGTGTAGCAGTCAGTCACATGAACGACCGGAAGTGCACTCTCCACTGTGCGAGATTCACGCGATAAATCGTAATTTTGGTGCAAAGCCAAATCGCGTGATCAGCATGATTAACGAGTTTGTGACTTTCTCCCAAATAGACAAGATGTGATCCTGCAATTCTCTGCCTGGCCAATTGCAGAGAATCTACGAACTCCAGGAAATAACTATTTCGCCTTGTCATCACATACTCAATATTATGTATTATCTTTTTTTATTGTTCCTGTGTTGCTCCTACATAAAACTATTACTCATCGGTGCAATGTTTGTTCAATTGATTTACGCCCCAAGGAAAATTTACAAACGAATGCACATATCCTTGTGCAGTTCCCGTCTTTTATCTTCATCTTAGAATTTAGCTTCTATACAGCTAAAAATGAATACAAAGTGAACACGATTAGCCTATCCGACAGTAACACCACAGAATATTAAGTACGCCAATTACGTTATCATGGGCTAAGAATTGATTACTGCAATGTATTATTTTCATTAACTTGTCCGAGTTCAGATGTAGTCATCTACCCAGAGATGAAAAAAAAAACAAAATAAAAAACACAACTTGTTGCCTTTTCGCCTGTCCAGTCGTCGACTCAATGGCAACCAACATGCCCTCATTAAAGACACTGTCATTTCTATTTGTCCGTCCCAGGAAAAAAAATTGCCCCTTTCAGGGCAACATTCCTATTCCAATTCTATCCACCTCCTTTCAGGGCAACTCAGCTTCTACATTTTCGTGCGATTCATAGCCAGTTTCAGAATGAAGGACTCGTTCGAGTGTCCTTGCTGCAAAACGCAAGAAGAAGAAACGCCCGATCACGTTTTCTTCAGGTGGCACATACTCTAGCGGTTCTCAGTGTATATTAACGAGGTCACAGCTCATATCGATCCTGAGCATTCTCTGCTGGTAGACATATCCTACGTAAATCGACAACATTGGGCCGTCGTTGGACAGGGAGTAGAAAAATAATGGTCTTTCTCGCAATCCTGGCCTTAGCGCAAATGTTGGTGTGGACGTCACATCCGAGAGGATCTGATCGAGTTCTTCAAGCACCAACTGAAGGTCAAGATCATTTCTCGGAATTCGAAAAAAATGGTGAATAAAGGTAGCGAGCAAGATGCCTATAAACCCAACACGTGTCTCTCTGCACCGTGGGGATCGTGGTCAACCGCACACACAGGTGTATGATATCCTGGTCGCGGTGCCAAATTGTAAACCCCACTCGCGCGCAGTCTTGCCAGACCGTGAACACACTTCATCGTCATAGTGGAAAAAAAAAAAAATATGTCGATCGAAATTCCTCTAGGCTGGGATGATGATGACATCGATCTTGTCGTCCTGTCCAACTCCCACGTAGAAACTGTTTATATCAGCGAGCTATCACTGGGTGAACAGCAATCGGTTGGCTCTTTGAGGGCGAAAGATTATTCAAAGCAGAACAAAAGGAAAAGAACAATGTTCAACAACTCGGTCAGGGTTTTTGTATGGAAGAGTAATTATTAAAAATAAAAAAGATTAGATTTTACATTAGATTAATGTCTACTGTACTCGTAAAAGTTGTTTGCTCTAAATTATCTCGTTGGATCTCTGTGTGTGTGTAAATTCGTTTACAAGTAGTTGTTTAGTCACAAATTAACTGGAAAACGATGGGGAGTTGGTTCGGTTTTCTTCTCTTCGTCGCGCACCTTCATAGGCGCGCCCGGCTCTCTCGGCGTCTCTACTCCATCTGATCTCTCGTGGTTCTGTTCTCTCGTGGTTCTGTTCTCTCGTGCGTCAAAATGCACATTCTCTTATTGAAGATGTCTATCGTCACACCCTCCTTTCTCTGCCATATTTCTCTCTGCGTCTCTTCCTCTCTCGGGGGGGGGGGGGGACACGAGCCTCGCCTCCCTAGAATAAATGGAATTCCTTTTCTGGCCTAGCGTTATAAAAACAATTAACTTCTCATTCTCGCCGTGTGACCCGGAGGCTCTCTGCCGTAATTAACGATGACAGGCCTAAATGATTATCTTCCCAGTTAAAGCAGACCTCCGGAATCGCAAACCCAAAGTGTATCACTCACTCAAACAACCATATGTCTTTGTTGACATTTATTAGAATTAACGCTAAGATCATGGATTTTTCTTAATCTTTAACTTCCCATCTGGACGCTCTCTTCCTGTTGTAGCGGCAATCGATGTTGACTACCAAACACGACTGCCAGACAAACCGGCGCCTTTATCCATTGTTTGAATAAGCTCGTTTCCACGTCAAATATATACTAGTTTTATATCTCCACTTCGTCTCTACGCAGGGCCTAGCATCATCACCAAGACGCATACTAGCGCGTAACCAGGGTACCCGATCCCCATGGGGCCCCGGACACTTTGTCACATGCCCACAACATTTTTATCTTTTGTCCTCAACTTCCAAAATTATAGTACTAATCTTGGAAGGACACCATCCAATCCCACAAAAATCCACTCCTTTTTTCTCCCACTTAGATCACACTCCCATTTAAAGATTGACCATCTTGTTTTCGGTTCTGAACAAACCGGAAAAAAGTGGGCGATCTATTATTTAGAGAGTGTTGAGAGGATCTTACTAACCAATTTTTTGTTTTCCAACTCCTGACAATAAATTTTTATGAAAAACCAAAATTTCAAATAAAATTCAGGATATATTAAGCAGGATGTAAATGTAAATATGGTATTTTGGTGACAGATGATTTAGCCAAGAGTAGAATATACATTTTTATAAATTTGATCACTTTTGACTAGGGATAACCATTGTCTCCCATTTTCGCCACACTTTCTATAGCCTTGTGCCTAACTTGTTCTAAAATGTAAAATTTTATATTTTTTTGCAAATAAATAACTCAGGCAAAAATCATAAGCGACCTTGTGTCACACTACTTTTTTCCCCATTTTATTTCAGTAAGTTCTCAGAAATCACGGGGCCCCTTTCTGGGGTTAACACTTGATTTCTATGAGACACATAGATACACCATTGTTCACTCAAGATTCTCCTTCACCTCGCAAACGTTGAGTTAGTACAGCAGTGAACAACAATAACTTTCCTCTCTCCAATTGACCATTTAACTATCTTATAGTTCGTCTGTATTGATCTTTTCTGAAGTTGCTGGATTCCGGAATAAGAATTCATCTGGTCTGGTGGAGTATCCAGCTAAACGTTGTTTCTACCTTTTTTTTTTTTTTTCACTTTTCTTATCTTTTTGTTTTTGCTACTTGATGCCAGAATTAACCCGCTACTTCAGACCCTCCATCCAAGAGATCTTTTTAAGATTCTAACTGCCCCTTTAAGTGCAATTGTTTGTATCTCTTGCACTTGGTTCACCGGGTATATTCGGCAGATAGTTTTTGAGATTCTTTTTCATGAGTCCGGTTGCTCCTATAATTACTGGAACGATGGAGATCTTCCTAAAATTCCAGTTTTTTTTTTTTATGTCGTACATTAGACCTTGGTATTTAGTTATCTTTTCCCTCTCAGCTCTATTCAAGCCAGCATCATTAGGGACACTGACTTCCACCAGGGTTGCTACTTTCATCTCTTGTCCTATGTCACGATGTCAGATTTAACAACTCCGTTTTCTAGATATATAGCTGTAAGAATTACATAGTAATAGTGTGTGTATGTGGTACCAAACATACACATGAAGGCCGGGGGGGGGGTAGATCGACCGAAACAGTCGCAAAATAAATAGCAACAACATCATCATCATCATCATCATAGCAACAACGGTGGGGGAACAACAGTCAGAAGAAAAACAATACAAATAGCTTGTAATTGTGTTTACTTTGAAACCAAAATTCAAGAGATGAGAACTAAAATGATGAAGATGGAATCATCCGACGTCCAGTCTCCCTTTCAAGAAAAAGGTGTTGTAACACTGTTGGATTAATTATGCAGCTTTGACAACATTGTCTTCTTGGTGGTCGAAAGTTGGCGTTAAGAGCACAAGTGAACCATAATAATAGTACACGACTTTTGCTTTTACAATTGAATTCAAGCCAGAGTTTAGTTCGTATTAGTCAGTTTACAGGCTTCAAAATTACTTTCGAATTTCGAAGGGTTATAATGTAAAACCACCTGTGTGCCATAAGCCTTCCGGCTAATATTAGAGTGGGGTAAGGTTTTGTTCCGTCGGTTCCACTCAGGTTTTACTAGGTATGTGCAAAAATGGCGGCTTCTTGTGCGGACTATGCTTATTAAAAAGCGCTTATCATTAATTATTTAATTAGTTTCCGTGTAAACTTTGATTGTGTTTGAAAGATAAAAGCCCAAACTTAATCTCTAAACGAAAAAAACTGCATATTTACGTGTGAAAAATAAATTATAATGAAATATGTAATTAATACGGTCAAAAACCCCAAAAATTCAGTGAATTTTGAACTTTGAAAAAATTACTTGTAAAAATCCCTTGAAAGATAAATATAAGTTTTTGGAAATTATTTCAAAGATAATTATTAAATTAAAGTCATAAGACACTGAATTAAAAAAAAAAAAAAATCCCACGTTTGATTAAAAATTAGCAAAATTATCCCTTCAAATGTGATAAATGAGTAAAATCCGCCATAACTTCATCGGAAAACGACTGTTTACAAATTGACTATCGCTATGCAAAATATATGGAAGACAAAAATGTCATAATTTATCATTTTTAACTTTATATATAAAAATGTAATATTTTATAGAAGTTGAAAAATTATTATCCATTAATTTCTTTATTCTTTTTAAGGTTATAAACAAATTTCAGTACCCTTATTTTGTTATAATAAAAAAGAAATGCTTATTTAATTATTTCTGAGTGTACGCAATTATTTTTAACTGAAAAGGCTCAGTTTTTAATTTAGTAATACTCTGAAATTATTGATGACGTCTATTTACCAATGTTTTTCCTTAGAATTCGAAATAAAACTATTTTTTAAATGTTAAAATATTTTTACGTTACGAACTGCGTCAATTTTATCAATTTTTATTACATGATTTAAAACTTTAATTACTTGATTTATTCTTAACGTGTCGTAACGATAAATTACATTGATTCTTTTCAAAATAAAGCGTTTGTTTTTTAATTTTAAGTGTGAAAAAGTAAATTAAAGTCAATGACTACACTGACAATTTATTCATTGAAAGTTAAAACAGTTATTTATTGATAAACAGAATTCAATTTTGAAAGAAAATGTCATGTTTGAATTCTCTTTATTTATTAATAAATAATTGTTTTTAACTTAAATATTTATTAATGAAAAAAAGACAAAACAAATACAAATCTTTCCAAATAATTGACGATGAATTGTGAAATTAACGAAATTGTTGAATCTCTAAAAAAAAAAAAAAAAATTTGAGTGCGGTGTAAAAGTGAGTGATTGTTGGAAAGCTAATCCCACCTGGTTATTACAGAACGGGGCTACCATACCAATGAAAGTTCATCGTTAGTAGAAATTATTCAATTTTTAAAATTCTTTTTTTCGTTAAGTTCCTGGATCTCAAATTTGTCAATTTTTGGTTTATTTTCAAGATTATAAAAAAGATTTCTTGCGCTGATGATGCCACGTTCATGTATGAAAGGGAAATATAATTATGTCGCATTTTTTATTTTTCCAAAAACTCTAATCATTAAAATCACATGAAATATTTTTTGCAATTATATTTTTTGGTGAAAATATTGATTAAACAATGCTTTATTTAATAATAATATCGCTAATTCAAAAAATTAATTTTTCTTCGAGTTATAGTGATTTTATTAACACGGTATTTAGGGGCCTTTTTCGTAATATATACGAAATATTTTGAAAAAAAATTTAATTGTTAACATCTACGATGCGTTATTTACATAAACAACCTTTAAAAAATCATGCATTTTTTTTTATTAATATATAAAAATATAACTTTAGTAAAGGTGTATTTTCTTTTAAAAAAATAATACATTTTCACTAAGATTTAAAAAAAATAATGGTTTCATTATATTCCGTGATTGTTGATTAATAAATATTGAAAATTTCATTAAAATTGGTTGATTTCCTGAATTTTAGTGAATTTTTAAGTGAAGGGGTGGGGGTCAAAATGTTTTTACATTTTGGGAATCGGCCATTGATTTTGCACGTACCTATGTCTTACCTACTCCTTTGATAGAGTAGGTTTGTTTATTGCCTCTGGCGTCCACAACGGGGAATGCCGACGGGTACGATCACAACTCTTGCAACCATCTATCTCTTTTCCGGGGGGGGGGGGGTATCCGATATTAAATCGACCCACTCAGTGCCCCTATTTACTGGTATCCCCACGAGAGCAGATTAGACACTAAGTCGGTTTTTAAGGTGGGGAAAACCCAGCTCCCCAGAAAGGGGCACTCTGGATTGAGACAAAAATGAAAATTGTCTCAGTTTAGCAGGATTTCTCATTCACCGACATACCAGAACAGTTTAAGTGTAGTATGAGAACAGATACACTTTGTATTAATTATTTGTAAAAATATAAATCAATTTTCAGTCACAATAATACATTTACTCCAGGGGGCCATCCTACTTAAAATATCTCCGACTGAAAATTTAATTTAACTTATGAATATGACAAATGTATTGATACAGATACTACACTTAGATCTTAGTCAAAAGGTCACCCCCCCCCCCTGGTAAATATTACCTGTCTGCTATTTTAAAAAATATCTATTAATAGATTCAAGTGATTAGTATTTATTTTAAGTATTGCGAGTCTCCGAAAGTATTAAATTCTAACGCAAAAGTCAAGTGGTATGGTTCATTTGTGCTCTTCAAAGGATAAAATTAATTTCCACCGCGCCACTGTCGTATAAAAGAACCAATTAAACACTAAGGCGGGTTACATTCCAACGGTCGAACAACAACAACTCCATCCAGGTGTTTCTCTATCGGCAGACAGCGATTAATTACAATTAGCAGGTAAAAACAAACGTAGTTCGTCCTAAAAGCCGAAGGTTTTCATGCTAATCCGTGTAATGATTTTCACGGATTTTTTTTGAAAAAAATAAAAATAAAAAGACAAGAAACAGAAAATGTCCATCGTACAAAGTGATGATCATTATCTTGGCTATGATGAATGAAAGAACGCATAGCGATTTAAAGATAGGATTATGTGGCATTAGCAGTTAAACAGTGGGAAATGATTACACAAATGCAGAGTCCGTAGAGCTTTTCCCGTTGTCTAAACAGTTTAACAACACAGCGGGAATAGTGAGGCAGTTATGGTGTTAAAAAAAAGGGGACAGAAATAAAAGGCACACCCTGCCCTCGTCAGTGTCACACTAACATACAAAGGAGAAAAAAAAAGGACACAGATTGGCACAGTTTTGCAGCTGCAATCGTCGTTTTTTTACGTCTAGACATATCAAAGTTGGCGCCTCTTGTCCGGGGGGGGGGGGGGTAACTTTAACACTAAGTTATACAGTCATGCACTTCAACATTTCTTGGATCAGGAAAGTTTATTTATTTATGTGTAACTATATCGTTAGAAACAACCAAGTGAAGTGGCAAGTGGCCAACCACCCCACCCCAAAATCAGTCCCATAAATAACAATTTTGTTTTCTTTAGCTGCTTTCAACGGAAAAGCTAGACTCAAGGTCAGTTTATAGTGAGAAATCTAGCCCCCCCCCCCCCCCCAAAAAAAAGATCACTCTAAATGCTGTGATCGGACACGTCGGCACTCTCGGATAGGGGCGCCTCAGACGACCGGCATTAAACCAATCCCTCTTCACGAAGGAGGAGGTAACGCCTGGGAGGATGCCCTCCAGAGACCGAAGAGAACAGTATGTAAACAAAAAAGTAACAAAAGTGTAGTATCTGTTAGTGTTTACACTTTAACTGTCATCCAGCTAGACTTCAGAGTGCCTCTTTTGGGGAGCTGGATTTTTCACCATGTTAAGAACCGACCTTGTGTCTACGTCTATCCTCGTGAGCAAGCAACAAATCGTGACAAGGAAAGCCATTACACAAAATTGAGTTTTTAAAGAAATGTTTGAATAATTTTTGTATGTATAAAACTTAACGGTTTCTCAAAAGTAATGTTTGTAAGCAAGTAAATAGGGTTTGGCAAACACACGTCGAGTTGAAAATTAAATATGAAGTAAGTAAAAGAGAACCTCCACACTCTCGTCCCAACCACTACTACGGTGGAAGGATTTAGTCTTTTAGTGGTTATTTCATTTGAAGCCTCCATAGACCGATTAGAATTATTCTGGCTGGATCAATTGCAAGTCGTAAAGAAACTAAATACAAGATCGGATTCATTTTGTTTAACAGTTAGATTTTACTGGGTGAAACGCGTTACGACACGAATAACTTCTAAGTAAGTAAAAAAACTTTGCAAAAAGTAAATGACACATAAAAACTTACAACCCCATTTTACACACAACGAAGAACGAAGTTTGTATGGGGATTTGGGAAACAATACAAACGATTTATCTTTTTATGCAGCATGTGTAATATAATTATATATATATATATATATATATATATATACACACACACACAATTATAGATTGTCATACACACACGACAGATGATACATATAAATTATATAAGTGAATAAATTTTGGATTTCTTCAACGCGTTATACGTTCCTTGGCTTTTTTTGTCTAGGAACAAAGAATATCTGTGAGTGTTCTGATATAGTTAATCTTTTCAGTCCTTGGTCAGTGAAGGAGAAATCCTTCTAGACGGAGGAAATTTAATTTTTGGTCGAAATCCAGCGTGCCCCCCCCCTTTTGGAGATGGGTAGTTGGGGGGCTGAATTCCCCCACATTAAAAATCGACTTTGTGTCTAACTCTGCCCTCGTGGGGAGACAAGTAAATAGGAACAACGCGTTTTACGAGAAAGTCACGTGACTAAACACTTCCCGCCACGCTTAATTGCTGCAATGCAATGTCACATAAGTGAGAAACAACAACTCCAATAATCCCACGGTTGAAGTTAGAAGTTGTTTTTCGACTTTAAAGAAAGCTCAAAAGACGTGCGGGTTTTTTTTTTTTTTTTTTTTTCTTATAGAAAAATAAATACATCGAAGTAAGTAAGGATAACATTACATAAAACATACTTTTCTTTTTATTTATTTCCATCATTTAAAATAATATGATTACTATTTATTTATTTGTCCACATCAGGACTCCCTCCCCCGTATGTAACTTTGCCCTCGCGAGGAGGCAGGTAAACAGAATCGTTTTGTTACACACTTGAATGTGACATGTGCCCCCCCCCCCTCTCTCATGAACACGATTAGAGTCGGCTGAACATGTGCTTTCCGAGTTGCACAACGACACATAATTGTTTGGGTCATCATTTACTATCAATCAAATATTTATTGAAATCAAAAATAAACTAAAAGAAAATTTAAAAGTTTTTAAAATCCTATTTAAAAAAATGTAAACAGGACTATATTTTTAATTATTCTTTTTTATTCAAGAGCTCTATCGTGGCCGTAATGCCGGGTAAATAGTGATATTTTTAATTATTTTTAAACGACTTAAAAATTATGAACTGAAACAAATCGAGATTTGAATAAAATGCACTATGCTTCTTCCTTAAAAAATATAAAATTCATGAGACTTGGTGCGACTGAGGCCAATCCCAACGGAATCATCACAGCCAAAACTAAAACAATTGAAAAAGAAGCCGAACATAATAATTCTTGGTTTCGTTAACAAAACTGTGATGGGGGTTTGCGGGGATATGAATTTCTGGTAGAAAAATTAAATTTTCAAAAAATAGAATTCTTTAAAAAAAACAAAAAAAAAACAATAGAACATTTCCAGGGTTCCTGGCTTTAGTAATAGCATTTAGTAGTCGCTAGAGAAGATTGGCAAACAGTTTGTTTTGTTTAAGCATTATTTACACCCTTGACACTCAAAAGCAAATACTTTCTAAAATCTAAGAAAAGAAAATAATTATACGTTAAAAACAGAACCAAAATAATTAAACCGAACTATGAAACGTGGGTTTAATTCACTCTAAAAAAAAAGAAAAAGAAAAACAAATCCTAGTGATTGTTTTCAAATTTAAACGTGTTGATGTTATTGTTTGAAGATGTATTTCTTTTAAAGCACATAAAAAAACATGACAATACATAAATAAATCAAGTACTTACCTTAATTTATACGTAAATACTTGTAATATATATGTATATATATATATATTAAATCCGAAGGTTTTGAGAGAGGCCGACGTTTAAAATAGGGAAAAAGATTGACGCAGGAGTAGTAGTAGTTGTTATGTTATTACTACTATAAATGAAAGTAGTTGCAGATATAATAGTCAAGTTGGGATAGTAATAGATATATATATAGATATATATATATATATAGTGTTCTTTTGAAAAGGTTATATACCAGGCGTAGACGTATTAACAAGTATGTATGTAGCGATTAAATGAAAAGAAACGACATTTAGAGAGAGGTGGGGAGAGAGAGAGAGAGGAAAGTTAAGTTGTCTCAAAAGTTTAGGCGTCGCGTATTCCGCCTGAAAGGGTGGGAGGTTGCAGTTTGGACTGTACCATTTAGTATTGAGAGGGGCGGAAGAAAAGTTACGATTATAATTATTTCATTTTGAGGCTCTCTGTCATCTAAGGGTATTATGAAACAAGCACCTCCACGAGTTTGGCGGTTGGTCTTAGATCTAAACGCACACTCCATTATCAGGTTTTGAAAAGCAAAAAGTCTGTAGTGTTTATTATTTATGCATGCGATTTATATGAGAAAGCGATGAAAAAAAATGTTTTTATTTAAATGCACTTATTTGTCTGTGTGACACTGTCGGAGGGAAGTAGGATTCTATTCGGTCTCGGGAGGCCATTCTGCCAGGCATTACATCCTCCTTTTAGAAGTGGGGTTGTTTTATTGCCTGTGGCGCCCCCTCCTCTCCACGTGGGCATGCTTACGGGGCTGATCACGGCAAATTTTGAAACCATCGAGCCCCCCCCCCCCTCCATTCTTTTTTTGGGGGGGTAGGGAGATGGACCCAAGTTAAGCGGACCTCATGTCATATCCAATGGAAGAAAACTAAGTCAAACTATCAGGTGGTTTGGTGGCGGAGTTCTGATGGCATTTTTATTTTTTACGTTTGCTCACCCCAAACGACGGACATTGCCACTGAGACGTAAGGGGCCACTGAGAATTAGGGGCATCATTGTGCAACGGTATGCTTGTTCACATTACATTTAAACTTTTGCATGTTGGTCCAGTCAGGGAAACAGGAAGCATGAAGAGAATTCTAAAGGCTAGCAGTTCCAGGAAAGAAGCTATCAGAATATAAAGCCCTCCGGCATCTTGGGACCTCTACAGTGAAGAAGTGGGATCTTGTTGAGTGACGGGTTGATCGGGGGTATTTACGTCGAGGGATCACCAGTGCAGCAATTCGTCGGAGCACATTCCATTAAAGTACTTGTAAAACAAGTACATAAATGCAGAATTCCTATAATATATAAAGGAAAGTGGAAATTCCGTGTGTGTGTGTGTGTGTGTGTGTGTGTGTGTGTGTGTGTGTGTCCGGCAAAAAAGTCAGTAACTACACAAGATACACCTACAAAATTTAGATCATCGGACTCAGTATGACTCCTGACCTTTTACTTTTTAAAAATTACTTTTATTCATCTAAAACTAAGCACATTATTAGTGAAGCGTAATTGACAGGAGCCAGATTTATAGGGGGCAAACTAGGTGGGGAGTTGAACAGTAAGATGTTTGTTAACATTACATTTAAGTTTCTGTATCTTGGTACTGGCGGAGGAGCAGGAAAGGAAATTCCAATGGTAAACGGGCCTGGTTATGGTTTAAAATATACTGTAATTTTCATACGATTGGGCGTCTCCAATGACCTAATTAGTGTATAGAGGGAGGGAGAGATACAATCATTATTTTGTTTCATTCTTACTGATGTTTCAAAAGTAACACTGAAACTAGGTCAAACAGTCAGTCAGCTTTCTTTCTCTTTTTTGCTTTCTTTTTCCTTTTTTTCTATTATAGTTAACCAGTTGCCAACGAGATAGTGTGTGTGTGTGAGAGAGAGAGAGAGAGAGAGAGAGAGAGAGAGTCGATGACAGGGTATATTCAAAAAGTAATGTGAAGAGAGAAAGAGGGGGAAGTTTTAAAATAGATATATTTCACAAACTTTAACTTGTCATCCATACACCCAGGAAACGCCGTGTATCCCTGCTAGTAAACGAAATGCTGACCCTAGGAACCCACGCCCCACCCCCTGAATCTATGATGTCGGGTCCATCACTTTGGTGGCTACTCTTTCTAAACAACCAAGGCGTTGATTTATTTTAAACGCAAACAATCAGAGAATTATCTAATCTTTATAAAAGCTTAAGGTTCTCCAATCACTTGTCTCCCCAAGTTAGACACAAGATCGCATTTTAATTTGAGGAAATCCAGCTCCCAAAAAACTTTGGCTTAAGACAAAAATAAAAATGGTCTCAGTTTAGAAAGATTTATCGTTCTCTGACCAAGGACAGAAAAGATGGAGTGTAATATCAGAACAGATACTACATTTTGCTCCTAACCAAAAGACACTTCAAGGTTCCAATTAAACGTCATAGCGATTTTCAAAGAGTGAAAGAAGGAAGTCCCTATTTACTTGCCTCATATCAAGAGTAAACTTTGACACGAGGTCAGTTTTTCATGTGGAGAAAATCCATCCTCGTGAAAAGGGGCACATTGGATTAGATAAAAAAAAAAATTTCCTCAGTCAAGGAAAAATTCTACTCCTTTGACGACAGAACAGATACTACACTTGGATCCTAGTCTGAAGAATTTGAGTTTGGGCAAGATTAACACGCTTTCACAATACACTCTTAGCTACTTGGTGGATAGTAGTAATTCTACTATTTACAGTTAAAAATTCCCCTTTATTTACTAATTAGTTTCCAGTGGCCTTCGGGTAAGATCTTCGACTGCGAATCAGTGGCGATTTGTGTTCGGGGTTCGCGCCCGCTGACCGTTGGGAACTGGTTCCTAGACTGAAGATTGCGTTAGCATGAAACATCGATGTCTCTAGGTATATTTTAAATATTTAATATTTATAAAAAATATTATTGTTTATCAGCCCCCTCCCACAGAGGCTGGGCACTTTTCGAGGAGCTTTAATAACAAGTAGTACAAATAGCTATATGCAATGATCCGACTCGTAGATCACTCTTAGCTACTTGGTGGATAGTAGTAATTCTACTATTTACAGTTAAAAATTCCCCTTTATTTACTAATTAGTTTCCAGTGGCCTTCGGGTAAGATCTTCGACTGCGAATCAGTGGCGATTTGTGTTTGGGGTTCGCGCCCGCTGACCGTTGGGAACTGGTTCCTAGACTGAAGATTGCGTTAGCATGAAACATCGATGTCTCTAGGTATATTTTAAATATTTAATATTTATAAAAAATATTATTGTATATATATATATATATATATATATA
>OY744530.1:100908820-100948820 GCA_963556195.1 Sepiola atlantica
TTTGTTCACAATATAAAAGTTTGTTTGTACATTTGTTGTGTCATCAATAGTTTTCAAAAGTTTTTTTTTGTAATACCCTTTCACATTTATAGGCCTTAAAACACATTTTTTTTTGTTTTAACTATCAAAGAAAGCTTGTTTTTGTTTTTTGTTTGTTTTCAGAGTCCCATTAGTAAGTGTCTAAATTTTTCATTTCTAAATCTATTTGCTGGTTTGGTAAATATATCGGCTATGTTTTCTTCACTTGCAACGTGAATTAACTCAAGCGTATTATTTTGTAATTCGTCTCTAATTAAATGAAATCTAATATCTATGTGTTTTGATTTTTGGTGATTTACGGGGTTTTCGGCTAAGGTTATCGCGCTCTGATTATTGCAATATAATGTGAATGTATCGATTTTCTCGTTTAATAAATCTGTCATTAGTGTTTTTAGGTATTTTCCTTCCTGTGTGGCTGCACTGATTGACATATATCCAGCCTCGCAAGTAGATAACGCGACTGTGGACTGTTTTCATGTTTTCCACGAAATTAATGGCCCGTCGTCTGATATTTTAAATCTATATCCAGTTATGCTTCGTCTATCCTGTGAGTTTGCCCAATCTGCATCGCAAAAACCTATGATGTTTAAAGTACTTTTAGTGGGTTTGGATATTAATTGTTGATTGATTGTGGCTTTTATATACCTTAGGGCGTGTTTAGCTAACAGCATGTGATTTTCGTATGGTTTATTCATATATTGTGATAGTTGTGTTACTATGAAACATAAGTCTGGCCTGGTGGCTGTCATTGCATATATTAAGCTTCCGACAATTTCTCTATATAGCTTTTCATCTGCTAATTTCATAGTTTCGTTACATAACTTGTTAATATTATTTTCGCTAGGTGTGTATCTTTCTAATAATTTTTGAAGACATCGTTTTTGATGCATGTATATTGTTTTGTTTTCATATGTGAATTCTATGCCTAAAAATATTTGATTTTGTCTTGATCTGTCATTTTAAATTTTTCTTTTAGAATAGTTTTCGTATTTATCATATTTTCGTTACATTTTGTCGCTATTAGTATGTCATCTACCCATACAATAATAATTGTATATTTGTCATTATATTGTGTATAAACACAAACGTCTGCCAATAATTGAATAAATCCGTTTTCTATTAGATGTGTGTGTAACAAATTATTCCAATTTCTACCACTTTGTCTTAAACCATATAGTGATTTATTTAATTTATACACTAATCTACCGGTTTTGTTTTTATTTTCTATTTCAAATCCTTTTGCATGTTCCATGTAAAGTTCCAAATTTATCGGTGCGTTTAGATTTTACGTCTAATTGATGTATTTTTAGATCGCATTGTGCCGCGATTTGCATCAACATTCTTATTGAAGTTAGTTTTGCTGTTGGTGAGAATGTTTCTTCGTAATCTACGTTTGGCTTTTGGGCATAACCCTTTGCCACTAGTCTTGCCTTAAATGTCTCTCCCTGATTTTCATCAGTTTTAATAGTATACACCCATCGTGCTGGGATTAGGGTTTTATTCTGAGGTAATTCAGTTAATTCAAATGTTTTCTTTTCTTTTAAAATGTCCATCTCCATTTTCATGGCTTCTGCCAGTTTTCGGAACTATCTGAATTTATCGCTTCTTCGTATGTACTTGGTACATTTCTTATGTGGTAACAATAATCTATCGTGTATTTTATTGCGTCATTATTTTCGTCTTCTACATAGTAGTCATTAAGATATTTTGGGCGGGTTTTCGTTCTCCCAATATTTTCAGTTACTACTTCTGTTTCGGGTTCAACTGTTTGAATATTTTCAGTTGTAGCACTTTCGCCTGTTTCTTTTATATTATCTTTAAATTTATCTGTAAATTTTACTATTCTGACATTTTTTATTTCACCGGTTTCGGGAAAATATATTAAGTAGGCCGGACTACCTCTGTCATATCCTACATAAATTCCCTCCTTACTTCGGTCTTCCAATTTTTTGGGGTTTTGTACGTATGTGTAACAAATGCTTCCAAATAAGTGCATATTTGATATATTTGGTTTATCGCCCGTAAAAAAACTCGTATGGCGGTTAAAACGTTTGTTGTAACATCGGTTACGAATATACGTTGAGGAGATAACAGCATATGACCACATATATTTTGGAAGGTTAGCATGTTTTAGCATGCATCTAGCCATTTAAAAAATTGTGTGCCATGCTCTTTCGATTGTACCATTTTGGTGGGGGGAGTAGGGCACCGATTTTTGATGATGTATCTTATTCTTAATTAGTAGCGATTCGAAGATTTTAGAAGTACATTCCGTGCCTTGATCGCTCCTTACTGTTTTTATATTTCCATACGGGGCAACGTCAGCTATAAATCTTCCGAAGGCTTCCACTGCGTCACTTTTACTTTTCAACATGTAGGTGACTATGAGACCGGAATAATCATCTATACACCCTAATACGTACTTAAAATCATCCTTTGCTATGGGGTTTATCGGTCCTGCTAGATCAATGTGTACTAGTTCGAGTATATTTGTTGCTCGTTTGTCAGGTATTTTATTTCTGAATTGGGGGAGTTTTGCCTGTGGGCACACTTCACAATTTAATTGTTTTTTGTCACTAATTTGTATACCAGAAACGTTTTTTTTTTTAAATTTAATTATATCGTCGATGTTGCAATGTTCCATTATGCTATGCCACTTTTCTAGCGAATGTTTTATTTTATTCGGAGAAGTTACATTATTTAAGTAATATAGTTTACCTTTCTTATATATATATATATTAAATTTAGTTCCATTAGTATTTAATGTTGCAGAGTTAGGTTTAAATTCAACGTAAGCACCCTTTTCTGTCGCCGCTTGTACTGAAAAGATATTATTATTAAAAGAAGGTATATACAAAGCGTTTTTTAAGATGTTATTATGTATCCTTCCATTCGTATCAGTCATTTTAATAGAAGCATTCCCCCTTTATAGCGCCAAATTATTGTATCGGCTTCCATCGGCTAACTCAACAATATGGCGGGAGGAATCAAATTATTTATCGAAGTTAACGAACTTGGACTCGTCGTTTAAAATATGGGTTGTGGCCCCACAATCGACTAATAAATCAAGATATGAAGAGTCACTAGTGTTATTAACAGAAAAAATATAAGAAGTGTTCTTATCTGATACGTGTTTTATCGCATCCCCTTCGGTGTTTGAGTGTCTATCTTGCGTTTTTCTGCAAAAGTTTGTGTCATGTGTTCGTGTTTTGCAGTTTTTGCACCAGCGTGCGGGTTTTCTACAATTTTCGGCCGCATAAGAAGCATGATCCATTGAATTCGTTTTTGGTATATTTATTTAGTCTGGAAATGGTTACTGGTTGGCTGTTATATTTCTTTTCTCTCACACTCATTACTGCGTTCGCGCTTTCACCTTAGGTTTTTTTCAGTTTCTTCGAAGTTTCTTAGAGCGGTTTTAAAGTTCATAGGTGTATCTCTCTGCGTTATTACCATGGTGAATGTCTTATATCCACTCGGTAATCCCTTTATAATCATTGCGATCAGTAATCCATCGCTTATCGTTTCTCCGGCATTTTTTAGGAATGTGGCGGCATTTTCCGCTCTTATTACATAGTCTGTAATATTTTCATTTGACTTGTTTTGCAACGATGTTAATTCCGTGTACAACGAAATTATTCTTGGCTTTCCACGTGACAGATAATGTTCTCTTAGGATATTTAATGCTTTTCTGCCATCGTTATTCGCGTCTCGTATGATCAACAGAAGACTTCGGTCATCGAGGTATTGTACTAGTTCACCAAAAGCTTCGGCGTTCTTGTTCTGATTTATTTCAGCTTCGCTCCCTGCTGTAATGGTGCTGTAAAGTTTTTGAGTCCGCATGTAGCCAAGGAACTTCACTTCCCATAATTCATACTTTCTTTCATCTCCCTGAAACATTAGTCTGTGATTTGCATAGCTGGGCCCATAACCTGTTAAGCTTTGAGGGGTAGAGCGTAACATCATGGTAGACTATGAGTCACGAAGACATAGAAGAAAAGACAAGAATAGAATGGGGTAACAATAATACGTGCGTATTGCACAACTTTTATTCTCGGACTGAAGATACAATTTTGAAAGAACAAATTTGGCGCCTAATTTTCATGTCACGTGATACCTCTGCAGTGCAGTAATTATCACGTAGTGCGGTGATCAGGTCGATGGCCTTATCACCACTTGCTTGAGTGGAACTATATTCAGTTGACAATTCAACATCACTATTACTTTATCGCCTAAATTCTTCACTAGATGAAACCATGTTGTCACAAATTGATATAAATACATTAATCCGTGAGTTAGATCTTTTCTTTCTTTCTTCTGTTTATGTCACCTGATTTTTTCTTCTTTCTTTTTTCTTTCTCAGATTGTTTTATTTCGACTTTTCTTTTTCTTTTGTTCCCGATACGTTGTTGTTTTATTATCTGACTATCTTGTTCTTTTCATTTTGTTGTCCCTCTTATTTTTTATTTTTGTTTTTTATATTTTTATATCTTATTTTTTATTTTTGTTTTTATTTTTATATTTTTATATTTTATTTTTTATTTGTATTAGCTTGTTTCTTTTCGGCTGGTTTGTTTCCTTTCTTTTTTTCCAGAAAAATCTAGTCTGGCTGTCTGGTTTCGGTGGTCTCGCGGCTTCGTGTCAACATATTCATGACAAATACGATTTGAAGGTTATCATCGACGTATCTTAATAATAAGTTTTAAATTTGATTTTATTCCAACTGGAGATACATATTAGCTGACCTCTTTATATTTCCCTCCCCTTCTTTTCTGGATGATTTTCACTTAAGTGTGTTGCTTTTCCCCCTTTTTATCCCCCCCCTCCCTCTCTCTTCCTATGATATTTCTTTTTTGGCTGGTGAATATTTCTTTTTTCCATCATTTCCAATATATATATATATATATATATATATATATATATATATATATATATATATATATATATATATATATATATACGCTTCCCTATGGATGAAGCACTCTGGCAGACTTGTTTTATGTGTGTGTATTCATGTTTTAATAATCGGTATAGTAAGTATTTTTAGTGTCGATGGCCAATCCTTTTTTTTGTTGTTGCTCATTTCCTTATTTGACTCCCTTACAAAGAATTCGAGCACATACGTGACACTGAAAGAACACAGTTGACGTGCATATAATATATCATTACATATACATATGTGCGTTAATATATTCATACGAGTGTACATTCTCTGTCAAAATGACGGAAAAAAAATTATGCCTCGCTAGTGTTCGTTCACGCTATTTATCCAGATATATAACTAAAATATTCATATAAAATCATAGAATTACGTCAGTAATAAATTATTATTATCATTTCTGATGACCTAAAGAAAACAAACACACTCACCGTTGACTTTTTATTATAGAGTGGATGAGTTATTTCCGAATTAATTTCAGACGGCAGGGTAAATCTGAGATGGTTGTCTTGACTTTCTCGTTTCCCCTTGCCACTTGAAATGGTTTAGTCCGATGGATAGAAAAAAGCACGTGTTTTACTGACTAACTTTTACGTGACGTTATGGGAGTACATATATTTATTTATATACAATAAAAACATATTAGTCTTATTGTATAGTGGGTGATACTACTACTACTACTACTACTACAACTACTAGCCGGAATACCCGTTCCCGGATGAGTTAATAATAGTGAGGTGATGTTGTATCCTTTAGTAAGTACCAGAGGATCAGACCCCAAAATACTTAAAAGTAATAATGAAAAAACCGCGAATCTGCTTCAGCGAAACTGAATAATAAAAGGATGATGTGAGTGAAGTTATGGCTTAGAAATGTTTTGTATTCAGATGTAAAAAATGTCCTGATGTTTCTCATGCCCATTGAAGAAGAAATAATACAAATATATCTGTAATGTAAGTACACTCTCTATAAATAAGGGATCATATCTACCGAATTTCACGTTCCCAGGTCTAATAGCCAAAAAATAGCAGACACATAAAAACGGATTACAACTTGGTCGTTTTCAAATACAATCTCCACAAATTCTTGTCATGGACCAATAAGTTAATACTTCCATAGTGTTCCTCATGTTTCAATAAGTAATCAAACGCAGTTCATACCATTGTAAATACTTGCATAGTGTTCCTCATGTTTCAACTAGTAATCAAACGTTGTTCATACTATTGTTAATACTTGCATAGTGTTCCTCATGTTTCAACTAGTAATCAAACGTTGTTCATACTATTGTTAATACTTCCATAGTGTTCCTCATGTTTCAACTAGTAATCAAACGCTGTTCATACTATTGTTAATACTTCTATAGAGTTTTTCATGTTTCAACTAGTAATCAAACGCAGTTCATACTATTGTTAATACTTGCATAGTGTTCCTCATGTTTCAACTAATAATCAAACGCAGTTCATACTATTGTTAATACTTCTATAGAGTTTTTCATGTTTCAACTAGTAATCAAACGCTGTTCATACTATTGTTAATACTTCTATAGAGTTTTTCATGTTTCAACTAGTAATCAAACGCTGTTCATACTATTGTTAATACTTCTATAAAGTTTTTCATGTTTCAACTAGTAATCAAACGCTGTTCATACTATTGTTAATACTTCCATAGTGTTCCTCATGTTTCAACTAATAATCAAACGCAGTTCATACTATTGTTAATACTTCCATAGTGTTCCTCATGTTTCAACTAGTAATCAAACGCTGTTCATACTATTGTTAATATTTTAATAGTGTTCCTCATGTTTCAACTAGTAATCAAACGTTGTTCATACTATTGTTAATACTTCCATAGTGTTCCTCATGTTTCAACTAGTAATCAAACGCTGTTCATACTATTGTTAAGACTTCTATAGAATTTTTCATGTTTCAACTAGTAATCAAACGCTGTTCATACTATTGTTAATACTTCCATAGTGATCCTCATGTTTCAACTAATAATCAAACGCAGTTCATACTATTGTTAATACTTCCATAGTGTTCCTCATGTTTCAACTAGTAATCAAACGCTGTTCATACTATTGTTAATACTTTAATAGTGTTCCTCATGTTTCAACTAGTAATCAAACGTTGTTCATACTATTGTTAATACTTCCATAGTGTTCTTCATGTTTCAACTAGTAATCAAACGCTGTTCATACTATTGTTAATACTTCTATAGAGTTTTTCATGTTTCACCTAGTAATCAAACGCAGTTCATACTATTGTTAATACTTCCATAGTGTTCCTCATGTTTCAACTAATAATCAAACGCAGTTCATACTATTGTTAATACTTCCATAGTGTTCCTCATGTTTCAACTAGTAATCAAACGCTGTTCATACTATTATTAATACTTTAATAGTGTTCCTCATGTTTCAACTAGTAATCAAACGTTGTTCATACTATTGTTAATACTTCCATAGTGTTCCTCATGTTTCAACTAGTAATCAAACGCTGTTCATACTATTGTTAATACTTCTATAGAGTTTTTCATGTTTCAACTAGTAATCAAACGCTGTTCATACTATTGTTAATACTTCCATAGTGTTCCTCATGTTTCAACTAATAATCAAACGCAGTTCATACTATTGTTAATACTTCCATAGTGTTCCTCATGTTTCAACTAGTAATCAAACGCAGTTCATACTATTGTTAATACTTCCATAGTGTTCCTCATGTTTCAACTAGTAATCAAACGCTGTTCATACTATTGTTAATACTTTCATAGTTTTCCTCATGTTTCAACTAGTAATCAAACGCTGTTCATACTATTGTTAATACTTCCATAGTGTTCCTCATGTTTCAACTAGTAATCAAAGGCTGTTCGTTTGATTGAAAATACTTCCATAGTGTTCCTCATGTTTCAACTAATTATCAAACGCTGTTCATTCTTTTATTAATACTTCCATAGTCTTCCTCATGTTTCAACTAATAATCAAACGCAGTTCATACTATTGTTAATACTTCCATAGTGTTCCTCACGTTTCAACTAATAATCAAACGCAGTTCATACTATTGTTAATACTTCCATAGTGTTCCTCATGTTTCAACTAGTAATCAAACGCAGTTCATACTATTGTTAATACTTGCATAGTGTTCCTCATGTTTCAACTAATAATCAAACGCAGTTCATACTATTGTTAATACTTCCATAGTGTTCCTCATGTTTCAACTAGTAATCAAACGCTGTTCATACTATTGTTAATACTTCTATAGAGTTTTTCATGTTTCAACTAGTAATCAAACGCAGTTCATACTATTGTTAATACTTCCATAGTGTTCCTCATGTTTCAACTAATAATCAAACGCAGTTCATACTATTGTTAATACTTCCATAGTGTTCCTCATGTTTCAACTAGTAATCAAACGCTGTTCATACTATTGTTAATACTTTAATAGTGTTCCTCATGTTTCAACTAGTAATCAAACGTTGTTCATACTATTGTTAATACTTCCATAGTGTTCTTCATGTTTCAACTAGTAATCAAACGCTGTTCATACTATTGTTAATACTTCTATAGAGTTTTTCATGTTTCAACTAGTAATCAAACGCAGTTCATACTATTGTTAATACTTTCATAGTTTTCCTCATGTTTCAACTAGTAATCAAACGCATTTCATACAATTGTTAATACTTCTATAGTGTTCCTCATGTTTCAACTAGTAATCAAACGCTGTTCGTTTGATTGAAAATACTTCCATAGTGTTCCTCATGTTTCAACTAATAATCAAACGCTGTTCATTCTTTTGTTAATACTTCCATAGTCTTCCTCATGTTTCAACTAATAATCAAACGCAGTTCATACTATTGTTAATACTTCCATAGTGTTCCTCACGTTTCAACTAATAATCAAACGCATTTCATACAATTGTTAATACTTCTATAGTGTTCCTCATGTTTCAACTAGTAATCAAACGCTGTTCGAACTATTGTTAATACTTCCATAGTGTTTTTCATGTTTCAACTAGTAATCAAACGCTGTTCATACTATTGTTAATAGTCCATAGTGTTCCTCATGTTTCAACTAGTAATCAAACGCTGTTCATACTATTGTTAATACTTTCATAGTTTTCCTCATGTTTCAACTAGTAATCAAACGCTGTTCATACTATTGTTAATACTTTCATAGTTTTCCTCATGTTTCAACTAGTAATCAAACGCTGTTATTTCTATTGTTAATACTTCCATAGTGTTCCTCATGTTTCTACTAGTAATCAAACGCTGCTCGTTTGATTGAAAATACTTCCATAGTGTTCCTCATGTTTCAACTAATAATCAAACGCTGTTCATTCTTTTGTTAATACTTCCATAGTCTTCCTCATGTTTCAACTAATAATCAAACGCAGTTCATACTCTTGTTAATACTTCCATAGTGTTCCTCACGTTTCAACTAATAATCAAACGCAGTTCATACTATTGTTAATACTTCCATAGTGTTCCTCATGTTTCAACTAATAATCAAACGCTGTTCATACTATTGTTAATACTTCCATAGTGTTCCTCATGTTTCAACTAATAATCAAACGCAGTTCATACAATTGTTAATACTTCCATAGTGTTCCTCATGTTTCAACTAATAATCAAACGCAGTTCATACAATTGTTAATACTTCCATAGTGTTCCTCACGTTTCAACTAATAATCAAACGCAGTTCATACTATTGTTAATACTTCCATAGTGTTTTTCATGTTTCAACTAGTAATTAAACGCTGTTCATACTATTATTAATACTTCCATAGTGTTTTTCATGTTTCAACTAGTAATCAAACGCTGTTCATACTATTGTTAATACTTTCTATAGTGTTCCTCATCTTTCAACTAGAAATCAAACGCTGTTCATACTATTGTTAATACTTTCGTAGTGTTCCTAATGTTTCAACTAGTAATCAAACGCTGTTCATACTATTGTTAATATTTCTATAGTGTTCCTCATCTTTCAACTAGAAATCAAACGCAGTTCATACTATTGTTAATACTTCCATAGTGTTCCTAATGTTTCAACTAATAATCAAACGTAGTTCATACTATTGTTAATACTTCTATAGTGTTCCTCTTGTTTCAACAAATAATAAAATGTAGTTAATACTATTGTTAATACTCCCATAGTGTTCCTCATGTTTCAACTAGTAATCAAACGCTGTTCGTACTATTGTTAATACTTCCATAGTGTTTTTCATGTTTCAACTAGTAATTAAACGCTGTTCATACTATTATTAATACTTCCATAGTGTTTTTCATGTTTCAACTAGTAATCAAACGCTGTTCATACTATTGTTAATACTTTCTATAGTGTTCCTCATCTTTCAACTAGAAATCAAACGCTGTTCATACTATTGTTAATACTTTCGTAGTGTTCCTAATGTTTCAACTAGTAATCAAACGCTGTTCATACTATTGTTAATATTTCTATAGTGTTCCTCATCTTTCAACTAGAAATCAAACGCAGTTCATACTATTGTTAATACTTCCATAGTGTTCCTAATGTTTCAACTAATAATCAAACGTAGTTCATACTATTGTTAATACTTCCATAGTGTTCCTCATGTTTCAACTAATAATCAAACGCATTTCATACAATTGTTAATACTTCTATAGTGTTCCTCATGTTTCAACAAATAATAAAATGTAGTTAATACTATTGTTAATACTCCCATAGTGTTCCTCATGTTTCAACTAGTAATCAAACGCTGTTCGTACTATTGTTAATACTTCCATAGTGTTTTTCATGTTTCAACTAGTAATTAAACGCTGTTCATACTATTGTTAATACTTCCATGGTGTTTTTCATGTTTCAACTAGTAATCAAACGCTGTTCATACTATTGTTAATACTTTCTATAGTGTTCCTCATCTTTCAACTAAAAATCAAACGCTGTTCATACTATTGTTAATACTTTCGTAGTGTTCCTAATGTTTCAACTAGTAATCAAACGCTGTTCATACTATTGTTAATACTTCCATAGTGTTCCTCATGTTTCAACTAATAATAAAACGCAGTTCATACTATTGTTAATACTTCCATAGTATTCCTCATGTTTCAACTAATAATCAAACGCATTTCATACAATTGTTAATACTTCTATAGTGTTCCTCATGTTTCAACTAATAATCAAACGCAGTTCATACTATTGTTAATACTTCCATAGTGTTCCTCATGTTTCACCTAATAATCAAACGCATTTCATACTATTGTTAATACTTCCATAGTGTTCCTCATGTTTAAACTAATAATCAAACGCGTTTTATACCATTGTTAATACTTCTATAGTGTTCCTCATGTTTCAACTAATAATCAAACGCAGTTCATACTATTGTTAATACTTCCATAGTGTTCCTCATGTTTAAACAAATAATCAAACGCTGTTCATACTATTGTTAATACTTCCATAGTGTTCCTCATGTTTCAACTAGTAATCAAACGCTGTTCATACTATTGTTAATACTTCCATAGTGTTCCTCATGTTTCAACTAGTAATCAAACGCTGTTTATACTATTGTTAAGACTTCCATAGTGTTCCTCATGTTTCAACTAATAATCAAACGCAGTTCATACTATTGTTAAATATCCATAGTGTTCCTCATGTTTCAACTAGTAATCAAACGCTGTTCATACTATTCTTAATACTTCCATAGTGTTCCTCATGTTTCAACTAGTAATCAAACGCTGTTCATACAATTGTTAATACTTCCATAGTGTTCCTCATGTTTCAACTAATAATCAAACGCTGTTCATACTATTGTTAATACTTCCATAGTGTTCCTCATGTTTCAACTAGTAATCAAACGCTGTTCATACTATTGTTAATACTTCTATAGTGTTCCTCATGTTTCAACTAATAATCAAACGCAGTTCATACTATTGTTAATACTTCCATAGTGTTCCTCATGTTTCAACTAGTAATCAAACGCTGTTCATACTATTGTTAATACTTCCATAGTGTTCCTCATGTTTCAACTAATAATCAAACGCAATTCATACTATTGTTAATACTTCCATAGTGTTCCTCATGTTCTAACTAATAATCAAACGCAGTTCATACTATTGTTAATACTTCCATAGTGTTCATAATGTTCTAACTAATAATCAAACGCAGTTCATACTATTGTTAATACTTCCATAGTGTTCCTCATGTTTCAACTAGTAATCAAACGCTGTTCATACTATTGTTAATACTTCCATAGTGTTCCTCATGTTTCAACTAGTAATCAAACGCTGTTTATACTATTGTTAATACTTCCATAGTGTTCCTCATGTTTCAACTAATAATCAAACGCAGTTCATACTATTGTTAATACTTCCATAGTGTTCCTCATGTTCTAACTAATAATCAAACGCAGTTCATACTATTGTTAATACTTCCATAGTGTTCCTCATGTTTTAACTAATAATAAAACGCTGTTCATACTATTGTTAATACTTCCATAGTGTTCCTCATGTTTCAACTAATAATCAAACGCTGTTCATACTATTGTAAATACTTCCATAGTGTTCCTCATGTTTTAACTAATAATAAAATGCAGTTCATACTATTGTTAATACTTCCATAGTGTTCCTCATGTTTCAACTAGTAATCAAACGCAGTTCATACTATTGTTAATACTTCCATAGTGTTCCTCATGTTTCAACTAGTAATCAAACGCAGTTCATACTATTGTTTATACTTCTATTGTGTTCCTCATGTTTCAACTAATAATCAAACGCTCTTTATACCATTGTTAATACTTCCATAGTCTTCCTCATGTTGCAACTAGTAATCAAACGCTGTTCATTCTATTGTTAATACTTCCATAGTGTTCCTCATGTTTCAACTAGTAATCAAACGCAGTAATATTATTCTTACTACTTCCATAGTATTCCTCATGTTTCAACTAATAATCAAACGCAGTTCATACTATTGTTAATACTTCCATTGTGTTCCTCATGTTTCAACTAGTAATCAAACGCTGTTCATTCTATTGTTAATACTTCCATAGTGTTCCTCATGTTTCAACTAGTAATCAAACGCTGTTCATACTATTGTTAATACTTCCATAGTGTTCCTCATCTTTCAACTAATAATCAAACGCAGTTCATACTATTGTTAATACTTCCATAGTGTTCCTCATGTTTCAACTAGTAATCAAATGCTGTTCATACTATTGTTAATACTTCCATAGTGTTCCTCATGTTTCAACTAGTAATCAAACGCTGTTCATACTATTGTTAATACTTCCATAGTGTTCCTCATGTTTCAACTAGTAATCAAACGCTGTTTATACTATTGTTAAGACTTCCATAGTGTTCCTCATGTTTCAACTAATAATCAAACGCAGTTCATACTATTGTTAAATATCCATAGTGTTCCTCATGTTTCAACTAGTAATCAAACGCTGTTCATACTATTCTTAATACTTCCATAGTGTTCCTCATGTTTCAACTAGTAATCAAACGCTGTTCATACAATTGTTAATACTTCCATAGTGTTCCTCATGTTTCAACTAATAATCAAACGCTGTTCATACTATTGTTAATACTTCCATAGTGTTCCTCATGTTTCAACTAGTAATCAAACGCTGTTCATACTATTGTTAATACTTCTATAGTGTTCCTCATGTTTCAACTAATAATCAAACGCAGTTCATACTATTGTTAATACTTCCATAGTGTTCCTCATGTTTCAACTAGTAATCAAACGCTGTTCATACTATTGTTAATACTTCCATAGTGTTCCTCATGTTTCAACTAATAATCAAACGCAATTCATACTATGGGTAATACTTCCATAGTGTTCCTCATGTTCTAACTAATAATCAAACGCAGTTCATACTATTGTTAATACTTCCATAGTGTTCATAATGTTCTAACTAATAATCAAACGCAGTTCATACTATTGTTAATACTTCCATAGTGTTCCTCATGTTTCAACTAGTAATCAAACGCTGTTTATACTATTGTTAATACTTCCATAGTGTTCCTCATGTTTCAACTAATAATCAAACGCAGTTCATACTATTGTTAATACTTCCATAGTGTTCCTCATGTTCTAACTAATAATCAAACGCAGTTCATACTATTGTTAATACTTCCATAGTGTTCCTCATGTTTTAACTAATAATAAAACGCTGTTCATACTATTGTTAATACTTCCATAGTGTTCCTCATGTTTCAACTAATAATCAAACGCTGTTCATACTATTGTAAATACTTCCATAGTGTTCCTCATGTTTTAACTAATAATAAAACGCAGTTCATACTATTGTTAATACTTCCATAGTGTTCCTCATGTTTCAACTAGTAATCAAACGCAGTTCATACTATTGTTAATACTTCCATAGTGTTCCTCATGTTTCAACTAGTAATCAAACGCAGTTCATACTATTGTTTATACTTCTATTGTGTTCCTCATGTTTCAACTAATAATCAAACGCTCTTTATACCATTGTTAATACTTCCATAGTGTTCCTCATGTTGCAACTAGTAATCAAACGCTGTTCATTCTATTGTTAATACTTCCATAGTGTTCCTCATGTTTCAACTAGTAATCAAACGCAGTAATATTATTCTTACTACTTCCATAGTATTCCTCATGTTTCAACTAATAATCAAACGCAGTTCATACTATTGTTAATACTTCCATTGTGTTCCTCATGTTTCAACTAGTAATCAAACGCTGTTCATTCTATTGTTAATACTTCCATAGTGTTCCTCATGTTTCAACTAGTAATCAAACGCTGTTCATACTATTGTTAATACTTCCATAGTGTTCCTCATCTTTCAACTAATAATCAAACGCAGTTCATACTATTGTTAATACTTCCATAGTGTTCCTCATGTTTCAACTAGTAATCAAATGCTGTTCATACTATTGTTAATACTTCCATAGTGTTCCTCATGTTTCAACTAGTAATCAAACGCTGTTCATACTATTGTTAATACTTCCATAGTGTTCCTCATGTTTCAACTAATAATCAAACACTGTTCATACTACTGTTAATACTTCCATAGTGTTCCTCATGTTTCAACTAGTAATCAAACGCTGTTCATACTATTGTTAATACTTCCATAGTGTTCCTCATGGTTCAACTAATAATCAAACACTGTTCATACTATTGTTAATACTTCCATAGTGTTCCTCATGTTTTAACTAATAATCAAACGCAGTTCATACTATTGTTAATACTTCCATAGTGTTCCTCATGTTTCAACTAATAATCAAACGCTCTTTATACCATTGTTAATACTTCCATAGTGTTCCTCATGTTGCAACTAGTAATCAAACGCTGTTCATTCTATTGTTAATACTTCCATAGTGTTCCTCATGTTTCAACTAGTAATCAAACGCAGTAATATTATTCTTACTACTTCCATAGTGTTCCTCATGTTTCAACTAATAATCAAACGCAGTTCATACTATTGTTAATACTTCCATTGTGTTCCTCATGTTTCAACTAGTAATCAAACGCTGTTCATTCTATTGTTAATACTTCCATAGTGTTCCTCATGTTCCAACTAGTAATCAAACGCTGTTCATACTATTGTTAATACTTCCATAGTGTTCCTCATGTTTCAACTAGTAATCAAACGCTGTTCATACTATTGTTAATACTTCCATAGTGTTCCTCATGTTTCAACTAGTAATCAAACGCTGTTCATTCTATTGTTAATACTTCCATAGTGTTCCTCATGTTTTAACTAATAATAAAATGCTGTTCATACTATTGTTAATACTTTCATAGTTTTCCTCATGTTTCAACTAGTAATCAAACGCTGTTATTTCTATTGTTAATACTTCCATAGTGTTCCTCATGTTTCAACTAGTAATCAAACGCTGTTCGTTTGATTGAAAATACTTCCATAGTGTTCCTCATGTTTCAACTAATAATCAAACGCTGTTCATTCTTTTGTTAATACTTCCATAGTCTTCCTCATGTTTCAACTAATAATCAAACGCAGTTCATACTATTGTTAATACTTCCATAGTGTTCCTCACGTTTCAACTTATAATCAAACGCAGTTCATACTATTGTTAATACTTCCATAGTGTTCCTCATGTTTCAACTAATAATCAAACGCTGTTCATACTATTGTTAATACTTCCATAGTGTTCCTCATGTTTCAACTAATAATCAAACGCGTTTCATACAATTGTTAATACTTCTATAGTGTTCCTCATGTTTCAACTAATAATCAAATTCGTTTCATACAATTGTAAATACTTCTATAGTGTTCCTCATGTTTCAACTAGTAATCAAACGCTGTTCGTACTATTGTTAATACTTCCATAGTGTTTTTCATGTTTCAACTAGTAATTAAACGCTGTTCATACTATTGTTAATACTTCCATAGTGTTTTTCATCTTTCAACTAGAAATCAAACGCTGTTCATACTATTGTTAATACTTTCGTAGTGTTCCTAATGTTTCAACTAGTAATCAAACGCTGTTCATACTATTGTTAATATTTCTATAGTGTTCCTCATCTTTCAACTAGAAATCAAACGCAGTTCATACTATTGTTAATACTTCCATAGTGTTCCTAATGTTTCAACTAATAATCAAACGCAGTTCATACTATTGTTAATACTTCCATAGTGTTCCTCATGTTTCAACTAATAGTCAAACGCTGTTCATTCTATTGTTAATACTTCCATAGTGTACTTCATGTTTCAACTAATAGTCAAACGCAGTTCATACTATTGTTAATACTTCCATAGTGTTCCTCATGTTTTAACTAATAATAAAACGCTGTTCATACTATTGTTAATACTTCCATAGTGTTCCTCATGTTTCAACTAATAATCAAACGCTGTTCATACTATTGTAAATACTTCCATAGTGTTCCTCATGTTTTAACTAATAATAAAACGCAGTTCATACTATTGTTAATACTTCCATAGTGTTCCTCATGTTTCAACTAGTAATCAAACGCAGTTCATACTATTGTTAATACTTCCATAGTGTTCCTCATGTTTCAACTAGTAATCAAACGCAGTTCATACTATTGTTTATACTTCTATTGTGTTCCTCATGTTTCAACTAATAATCAAACGCTCTTTATACCATTGTTAATACTTCCATAGTGTTCCTCATGTTGCAACTAGTAATCAAACGCTGTTCATTCTATTGTTAATACTTCCATAGTGTTCCTCATGTTTCAACTAGTAATCAAACGCAGTAATATTATTCTTACTACTTCCATAGTATTCCTCATGTTTCAACTAATAATCAAACGCAGTTCATACTATTGTTAATACTTCCATTGTGTTCCTCATGTTTCAACTAGTAATCAAACGCTGTTCATTCTATTGTTAATACTTCCATAGTGTTCCTCATGTTTCAACTAGTAATCAAACGCTGTTCATACTATTGTTAATACTTCCATAGTGTTCCTCATCTTTCAACTAATAATCAAACGCAGTTCATACTATTGTTAATACTTCCATAGTGTTCCTCATGTTTCAACTAGTAATCAAATGCTGTTCATACTATTGTTAATACTTCCATAGTGTTCCTCATGTTTCAACTAGTAATCAAACGCTGTTCATACTATTGTTAATACTTCCATAGTGTTCCTCATGTTTCAACTAATAATCAAACACTGTTCATACTACTGTTAATACTTCCATAGTGTTCCTCATGTTTCAACTAGTAATCAAACGCTGTTCATACTATTGTTAATACTTCCATAGTGTTCCTCATGGTTCAACTAATAATCAAACACTGTTCATACTATTGTTAATACTTCCATAGTGTTCCTCATGTTTTAACTAATAATCAAACGCAGTTCATACTATTGTTAATACTTCCATAGTGTTCCTCATGTTTTAACTAATAATCAAACGCAGTTCATACTATTGTTAATACTTCCATTGTGTTCCTCATGTTTCAACTAGTAATCAAACGCTGTTCATTCTATTGTTAATACTTCCATAGTGTTCCTCATGTTCCAACTAGTAATCAAACGCTGTTCATACTATTGTTAATACTTCCATAGTGTTCCTCATGTTTCAACTAGTAATCAAACGCTGTTCATACTATTGTTAATACTTCCATAGTGTTCCTCATGTTTCAACTAGTAATCAAACGCTGTTCATTCTATTGTTAATACTTCCATAGTGTTCCTCATGTTTTAACTAATAATAAAATGCTGTTCATACTATTGTTAATACTTTCATAGTTTTCCTCATGTTTCAACTAGTAATCAAACGCTGTTATTTCTATTGTTAATACTTCCATAGTGTTCCTCATGTTTCAACTAGTAATCAAACGCTGTTCGTTTGATTGAAAATACTTCCATAGTGTTCCTCATGTTTCAACTAATAATCAAACGCTGTTCATTCTTTTGTTAATACTTCCATAGTCTTCCTCATGTTTCAACTAATAATCAAACGCAGTTCATACTATTGTTAATACTTCCATAGTGTTCCTCACGTTTCAACTTATAATCAAACGCAGTTCATACTATTGTTAATACTTCCATAGTGTTCCTCATGTTTCAACTAATAATCAAACGCTGTTCATACTATTGTTAATACTTCCATAGTGTTCCTCATGTTTCAACTAATAATCAAACGCGTTTCATACAATTGTTAATACTTCTATAGTGTTCCTCATGTTTCAACTAATAATCAAATTCGTTTCATACAATTGTAAATACTTCTATAGTGTTCCTCATGTTTCAACTAGTAATCAAACGCTGTTCGTACTATTGTTAATACTTCCATAGTGTTTTTCATGTTTCAACTAGTAATTAAACGCTGTTCATACTATTGTTAATACTTCCATAGTGTTTTTCATCTTTCAACTAGAAATCAAACGCTGTTCATACTATTGTTAATACTTTCGTAGTGTTCCTAATGTTTCAACTAGTAATCAAACGCTGTTCATACTATTGTTAATATTTCTATAGTGTTCCTCATCTTTCAACTAGAAATCAAACGCAGTTCATACTATTGTTAATACTTCCATAGTGTTCCTAATGTTTCAACTAATAATCAAACGCAGTTCATACTATTGTTAATACTTCCATAGTGTTCCTCATGTTTCAACTAATAGTCAAACGCTGTTCATTCTATTGTTAATACTTCCATAGTGTACTTCATGTTTCAACTAATAGTCAAACGCTGTTCATTCTATTGTTAATACTTCCATAGTGTTCCTCATGTTTCAACTAATAATCAAACGCTGTTCATACTATTGTTAATACTTCCATAGTGTTCCTCATGTTTCAACTAGTAATCAAACGCTGTTCATACTATTGTTAATACTTCTATAGTGTTCCTCATGTTTCAACTAATAATCAAACGCAGTTCATACTATTGTTAATACTTCCATAGTGTTCCTCATGTTTCAACTAGTAATCAAACGCTGTTCATACTATTGTTAATACTTCCATAGTGTTCCTCATGTTTCAACTAATAATCAAACGCAATTCATACTATTGTTAATACTTCCATAGTGTTCCTCATGTTCTAACTAATAATCAAACGCAGTTCATACTATTGTTAATACTTCCATAGTGTTCATAATGTTCTAACTAATAATCAAACGCAGTTCATACTATTGTTAATACTTCCATAGTGTTCCTCATGTTTCAACTAGTAATCAAACACTGTTCATACTATTGTTAATACTTCCATAGTGTTCCTCATGTTTCAACTAGTAATCAAACGCTGTTTATACTATTGTTAATACTTCCATAGTGTTCCTCATGTTTCAACTAATAATCAAACGCAGTTCATACTATTGTTAATACTTCCATAGTGTTCCTCATGTTCTAACTAATAATCAAACGCTGTTCATACTATTGTAAATACTTCCATAGTGTTCCTCATGTTTTAACTAATAATAAAACGCAGTTCATACTATTGTTAATACTTCCATAGTGTTCCTCATGTTTCAACTAGTAATCAAACGCAGTTCATACTATTGTTAATACTTCCATAGTGTTCCTCATCTTTCAACTAGTAATCAAACGCAGTTCATACTATTGTTTATACTTCTATTGTGTTCCTCATGTTTCAACTAATAATCAAACGCTCTTTATACCATTGTTAATACTTCCATAGTGTTCCTCATGTTGCAACTAGTAATCAAACGCTGTTCATTCTATTGTTAATACTTCCATAGTGTTCCTCATGTTTCAACTAGTAATCAAACGCAGTAATATTATTCTTACTACTTCCATAGTATTCCTCATGTTTCAACTAATAATCAAACGCAGTTCATACTATTGTTAATACTTCCATTGTGTTCCTCATGTTTCAACTAGTAATCAAACGCTGTTCATTCTATTGTTAATACTTCCATAGTGTTCCTCATGTTTCAACTAGTAATCAAACGCTGTTCATACTATTGTTAATACTTCCATAGTGTTCCTCATCTTTCAACTAATAATCAAACGCAGTTCATACTATTGTTAATACTTCCATAGTGTTCCTCATGTTTCAACTAGTAATCAAATGCTGTTCATACTATTGTTAATACTTCCATAGTGTTCCTCATGTTTCAACTAGTAATCAAACGCTGTTCATACTATTGTTAATACTTCCATAGTGTTCCTCATGTTTCAACTAATAATCAAACACTGTTCATACTACTGTTAATACTTCCATAGTGTTCCTCATGTTTCAACTAGTAATCAAACGCTGTTCATACTATTGTTAATACTTCCATAGTGTTCCTCATGGTTCAACTAATAATCAAACACTGTTCATACTATTGTTAATACTTCCATAGTGTTCCTCATGTTTTAACTAATAATCAAACGCAGTTCATACTATTGTTAATACTTCCATAGTGTTCCTCATGTTTCAACTAATAATCAAACGCTCTTTATACCATTGTTAATACTTCCATAGTGTTCCTCATGTTGCAACTAGTAATCAAACGCTGTTCATTCTATTGTTAATACTTCCATAGTGTTCCTCATGTTTCAACTAGTAATCAAACGCAGTAATATTATTCTTACTACTTCCATAGTGTTCCTCATGTTTCAACTAATAATCAAACGCAGTTCATACTATTGTTAATACTTCCATTGTGTTCCTCATGTTTCAACTAGTAATCAAACGCTGTTCATTCTATTGTTAATACTTCCATAGTGTTCCTCATGTTCCAACTAGTAATCAAACGCTGTTCATACTATTGTTAATACTTCCATAGTGTTCCTCATGTTTCAACTAGTAATCAAACGCTGTTCATACTATTGTTAATACTTCCATAGTGTTCCTCATGTTTCAACTAGTAATCAAACGCTGTTCATTCTATTGTTAATACTTCCATAGTGTTCCTCATGTTTTAACTAATAATAAAATGCTGTTCATATTATTGTTAATACTTTCATAGTTTTCCTCATGTTTCAACTAGTAATCAAACGCTGTTATTTCTATTGTTAATACTTCCATAGTGTTCCTCATGTTTCAACTAGTAATCAAACGCTGTTCGTTTGATTGAAAATACTTCCATAGTGTTCCTCATGTTTCAACTAATAATCAAACGCTGTTCATTCTTTTGTTAATACTTCCATAGTCTTCCTCATGTTTCAACTAATAATCAAACGCAGTTCATACTATTGTTAATACTTCCATAGTGTTCCTCACGTTTCAACTAATAATCAAACGCAGTTCATACTATTGTTAATACTTCCATAGTGTTCCTCATGTTTCAACTAATAATCAAACGCTGTTCATACTATTGTTAATACTTCCATAGTGTTCCTCATGTTTCAACTAATAATCAAACGCGTTTCATACAATTGTAAATACTTCTATAGTGTTCCTCATGTTTCAACTAGTAATCAAACGCTGTTCGTACTATTGTTAATACTTCCATAGTGTTTTTCATGTTTCAACTAATAATCAAACGCTGTTCATACTATTGTAAATACTTCCATAGTGTTCCTCATGTTTTAACTAATAATAAAACGCAGTTCATACTATTGTTAATACTTCCATAGTGTTCCTCATGTTTCAACTAGTAATCAAACGCAGTTCATACTATTGTTAATACTTCCATAGTGTTCCTCATGTTTCAACTAGTAATCAAACGCAGTTCATACTATTGTTTATACTTCTATTGTGTTCCTCATGTTTCAACTAATAATCAAACGCTCTTTATACCATTGTTAATACTTCCATAGTGTTCCTCATGTTGCAACTAGTAATCAAACGCTGTTCATTCTATTGTTAATACTTCCATAGTGTTCCTCATGTTTCAACTAGTAATCAAACGCAGTAATATTATTCTTACTACTTCCATAGTATTCCTCATGTTTCAACTAATAATCAAACGCAGTTCATACTATTGTTAATACTTCCATTGTGTTCCTCATGTTTCAACTAGTAATCAAACGCTGTTCATTCTATTGTTAATACTTCCATAGTGTTCCTCATGTTTCAACTAGTAATCAAACGCTGTTCATACTATTGTTAATACTTCCATAGTGTTCCTCATCTTTCAACTAATAATCAAACGCAGTTCATACTATTGTTAATACTTCCATAGTGTTCCTCATGTTTCAACTAGTAATCAAATGCTGTTCATACTATTGTTAATACTTCCATAGTGTTCCTCATGTTTCAACTAGTAATCAAACGCTGTTCATACTATTGTTAATACTTCCATAGTGTTCCTCATGTTTCAACTAATAATCAAACACTGTTCATACTACTGTTAATACTTCCATAGTGTTCCTCATGTTTCAACTAGTAATCAAACGCTGTTCATACTATTGTTAATACTTCCATAGTGTTCCTCATGGTTCAACTAATAATCAAACACTGTTCATACTATTGTTAATACTTCCATAGTGTTCCTCATGTTTTAACTAATAATCAAACGCAGTTCATACTATTGTTAATACTTCCATAGTGTTCCTCATGTTTCAACTAATAATCAAACGCTCTTTATACCATTGTTAATACTTCCATAGTGTTCCTCATGTTGCAACTAGTAATCAAACGCTGTTCATTCTATTGTTAATACTTCCATAGTGTTCCTCATGTTTCAACTAGTAATCAAACGCAGTAATATTATTCTTACTACTTCCATAGTGTTCCTCATGTTTCAACTAATAATCAAACGCAGTTCATACTATTGTTAATACTTCCATTGTGTTCCTCATGTTTCAACTAGTAATCAAACGCTGTTCATTCTATTGTTAATACTTCCATAGTGTTCCTCATGTTCCAACTAGTAATCAAACGCTGTTCATACTATTGTTAATACTTCCATAGTGTTCCTCATGTTTCAACTAGTAATCAAACGCTGTTCATACTATTGTTAATACTTCCATAGTGTTCCTCATGTTTCAACTAGTAATCAAACGCTGTTCATTCTATTGTTAATACTTCCATAGTGTTCCTCATGTTTTAACTAATAATAAAATGCTGTTCATACTATTGTTAATACTTTCATAGTTTTCCTCATGTTTCAACTAGTAATCAAACGCTGTTATTTCTATTGTTAATACTTCCATAGTGTTCCTCATGTTTCAACTAGTAATCAAACGCTGTTCGTTTGATTGAAAATACTTCCATAGTGTTCCTCATGTTTCAACTAATAATCAAACGCTGTTCATTCTTTTGTTAATACTTCCATAGTCTTCCTCATGTTTCAACTAATAATCAAACGCAGTTCATACTATTGTTAATACTTCCATAGTGTTCCTCACGTTTCAACTTATAATCAAACGCAGTTCATACTATTGTTAATACTTCCATAGTGTTCCTCATGTTTCAACTAATAATCAAACGCTGTTCATACTATTGTTAATACTTCCATAGTGTTCCTCATGTTTCAACTAATAATCAAACGCGTTTCATACAATTGTTAATACTTCTATAGTGTTCCTCATGTTTCAACTAATAATCAAATTCGTTTCATACAATTGTAAATACTTCTATAGTGTTCCTCATGTTTCAACTAGTAATCAAACGCTGTTCGTACTATTGTTAATACTTCCATAGTGTTTTTCATGTTTCAACTAGTAATTAAACGCTGTTCATACTATTGTTAATACTTCCATAGTGTTTTTCATCTTTCAACTAGAAATCAAACGCTGTTCATACTATTGTTAATACTTTCGTAGTGTTCCTAATGTTTCAACTAGTAATCAAACGCTGTTCATACTATTGTTAATATTTCTATAGTGTTCCTCATCTTTCAACTAGAAATCAAACGCAGTTCATACTATTGTTAATACTTCCATAGTGTTCCTAATGTTTCAACTAATAATCAAACGCAGTTCATACTATTGTTAATACTTCCATAGTGTTCCTCATGTTTCAACTAATAGTCAAACGCTGTTCATTCTATTGTTAATACTTCCATAGTGTACTTCATGTTTCAACTAATAGTCAAACGCTGTTCATTCTATTGTTAATACTTCCATAGTGTTCCTCATGTTTCAACTAATAATCAAACGCTGTTCATACTATTGTTAATACTTCCATAGTGTTCCTCATGTTTCAACTAGTAATCAAACGCTGTTCATACTATTGTTAATACTTCTATAGTGTTCCTCATGTTTCAACTAATAATCAAACGCAGTTCATACTATTGTTAATACTTCCATAGTGTTCCTCATGTTTCAACTAGTAATCAAACGCTGTTCATACTATTGTTAATACTTCCATAGTGTTCCTCATGTTTCAACTAATAATCAAACGCAATTCATACTATTGTTAATACTTCCATAGTGTTCCTCATGTTCTAACTAATAATCAAACGCAGTTCATACTATTGTTAATACTTCCATAGTGTTCATAATGTTCTAACTAATAATCAAACGCAGTTCATACTATTGTTAATACTTCCATAGTGTTCCTCATGTTTCAACTAGTAATCAAACACTGTTCATACTATTGTTAATACTTCCATAGTGTTCCTCATGTTTCAACTAGTAATCAAACGCTGTTTATACTATTGTTAATACTTCCATAGTGTTCCTCATGTTTCAACTAATAATCAAACGCAGTTCATACTATTGTTAATACTTCCATAGTGTTCCTCATGTTCTAACTAATAATCAAACGCTGTTCATACTATTGTAAATACTTCCATAGTGTTCCTCATGTTTTAACTAATAATAAAACGCAGTTCATACTATTGTTAATACTTCCATAGTGTTCCTCATGTTTCAACTAGTAATCAAACGCAGTTCATACTATTGTTAATACTTCCATAGTGTTCCTCATCTTTCAACTAGTAATCAAACGCAGTTCATACTATTGTTTATACTTCTATTGTGTTCCTCATGTTTCAACTAATAATCAAACGCTCTTTATACCATTGTTAATACTTCCATAGTGTTCCTCATGTTGCAACTAGTAATCAAACGCTGTTCATTCTATTGTTAATACTTCCATAGTGTTCCTCATGTTTCAACTAGTAATCAAACGCAGTAATATTATTCTTACTACTTCCATAGTATTCCTCATGTTTCAACTAATAATCAAACGCAGTTCATACTATTGTTAATACTTCCATTGTGTTCCTCATGTTTCAACTAGTAATCAAACGCTGTTCATTCTATTGTTAATACTTCCATAGTGTTCCTCATGTTTCAACTAGTAATCAAACGCTGTTCATACTATTGTTAATACTTCCATAGTGTTCCTCATCTTTCAACTAATAATCAAACGCAGTTCATACTATTGTTAATACTTCCATAGTGTTCCTCATGTTTCAACTAGTAATCAAATGCTGTTCATACTATTGTTAATACTTCCATAGTGTTCCTCATGTTTCAACTAGTAATCAAACGCTGTTCATACTATTGTTAATACTTCCATAGTGTTCCTCATGTTTCAACTAATAATCAAACACTGTTCATACTACTGTTAATACTTCCATAGTGTTCCTCATGTTTCAACTAGTAATCAAACGCTGTTCATACTATTGTTAATACTTCCATAGTGTTCCTCATGGTTCAACTAATAATCAAACACTGTTCATACTATTGTTAATACTTCCATAGTGTTCCTCATGTTTTAACTAATAATCAAACGCAGTTCATACTATTGTTAATACTTCCATAGTGTTCCTCATGTTTCAACTAATAATCAAACGCTCTTTATACCATTGTTAATACTTCCATAGTGTTCCTCATGTTGCAACTAGTAATCAAACGCTGTTCATTCTATTGTTAATACTTCCATAGTGTTCCTCATGTTTCAACTAGTAATCAAACGCAGTAATATTATTCTTACTACTTCCATAGTGTTCCTCATGTTTCAACTAATAATCAAACGCAGTTCATACTATTGTTAATACTTCCATTGTGTTCCTCATGTTTCAACTAGTAATCAAACGCTGTTCATTCTATTGTTAATACTTCCATAGTGTTCCTCATGTTCCAACTAGTAATCAAACGCTGTTCATACTATTGTTAATACTTCCATAGTGTTCCTCATGTTTCAACTAGTAATCAAACGCTGTTCATACTATTGTTAATACTTCCATAGTGTTCCTCATGTTTCAACTAGTAATCAAACGCTGTTCATTCTATTGTTAATACTTCCATAGTGTTCCTCATGTTTTAACTAATAATAAAATGCTGTTCATATTATTGTTAATACTTTCATAGTTTTCCTCATGTTTCAACTAGTAATCAAACGCTGTTATTTCTATTGTTAATACTTCCATAGTGTTCCTCATGTTTCAACTAGTAATCAAACGCTGTTCGTTTGATTGAAAATACTTCCATAGTGTTCCTCATGTTTCAACTAATAATCAAACGCTGTTCATTCTTTTGTTAATACTTCCATAGTCTTCCTCATGTTTCAACTAATAATCAAACGCAGTTCATACTATTGTTAATACTTCCATAGTGTTCCTCACGTTTCAACTAATAATCAAACGCAGTTCATACTATTGTTAATACTTCCATAGTGTTCCTCATGTTTCAACTAATAATCAAACGCTGTTCATACTATTGTTAATACTTCCATAGTGTTCCTCATGTTTCAACTAATAATCAAACGCGTTTCATACAATTGTAAATACTTCTATAGTGGTCCTCATGTTTCAACTAGTAATCAAACGCTGTTCGTACTATTGTTAATACTTCCATAGTGTTTTTCATGTTTCAACTAGTAATTAAACGCTGTTCATACTATTTTTAATACTTCCATAGTGTTTTTCATGTTTCAACTAGTAATCAAACGCTGTTCATACTATTGTTAATACTTTCTATAGTGTTCCTCATCTTTCAACTAGAAATCAAACGCTGTTCATACTATTGTTAATACTTTCGTAGTGTTCCTAATGTTTCAACTAGTAATCAAACGCTGTTCATACTATTGTTAATATTTCTATAGTGTTCCTCATCTTTCAACTAGAAATCAAACGCAGTTCATACTATTGTTAATACTTCCATAGTGTTCCTAATGTTTCAACTAATAATCAAACGCAGTTCATACTATTGTTAATACTTCCATAGTGTTCCTCATGTTTCAACTAATAGTCAAACGCTGTTCATTCTATTGTTAATACTTCCATAGTGTACTTCATGTTTCAACTAATAGTCAAACGCTGTTCATTCTATTGTTAATACTTCCATAGTGTTCCTCATGTTTCAACTAAAAATCAAACGCTATTCATACTATTGTTTATACTTCCATTGTGTTCCTCATGTTTCAACTAATAATCAAACGCTCTTCATACCAGTGTTAAAACTTCCATAGTGTACTTAATGTTTCAACTAATAATCAAACGCGTTTCATACTATTGTTAATAATTTAATAGTGTTCCTCAAGTTTTAACTAATAATCAAACGCAGTTCATACTATTGTTAATACTTCCATAGTGTTCCTCATGTTTCAACTAATAATCAAACGCTGTTACTACTATTGTTAATACTTCCATAGTGTTCCTCATCTTTCAACAAATAATAAAATGCAGTTAATACTATTGTTAATACTTCCATAGTGTTCCTCATGTTTCAACTAGTAATCAAACGCTGTTCATTCTATTGTTAATACTTCCATAGTGTTCCTCATGTTTCAACTAATAATCAAACGCAGTTCATACTATTGTTAATACTTCCATAGTGTTCCTCATGTTTCAACTAGTAATCAAACGCTGTTCATTCTATTGTTAATACTTCCATAGTGTTCCTCATGGTTCAACTAATAATCAAACGCAGTTCATACTATTGTTAATACTTCTATAGAGTTTTTCATGTTTCAACTAGTAATCAAACGCAGTTCATACTATTGTTAATACTTCCATAGTGTTCCTCATGTTTCAACTAATAATCAAACGCATTTCATAGAATTGTTAATACTTCTATAGTGTTCCTCATGTTTCAACTAGTAATCAAACGCTGTTCGTACTATTGTTAATACTTCCATAGTGTTCCTCATGTTTCAACTAATAATAAAACGTAGTTCATACAATTGTTAATACTTCCATAGTGTTCCTCATGTTTCAACTAATAATCAAACGCATTTCATACAATTGTTAATACTTCTATAGTGTTCCTCATGTTTCAACTAATAATCAAACGCAGTTCATACTATTGTTAATACTTCCATAGTGTACCTCATGTTTCAACTAATAAGCAAATGCAGTTCATACTATTGTTAATACTTCCATAGTGTTCCTCATGTTTCAACTAATAATCAAACGCATTTCATACAATTGTTAATACTTCTATAGTGTTCCTCATGTTTCAACTAGTAATCAAACGCTGTTCGAACTATTGTTAATACTTCCATAGTGTTCCTCATGTTTAAACTAGTAATCAAACGCTGTTCATACTATTGTTAATAGTCCATAGTGTTCCTCATGGTTCAACTAGTAATCAAACGCTGTTCATACTATTGTTAATACTTCCATAGTGTTTTTCATGTTTCAACTAGTAATCAAACGCTGTTCATACTATTGTTAATAGTCCATAGTGTTCCTCATGTTTCAACTAGTAATCAAACGCTGTTCATACTATTGTTAATACTTCCATAGTGTTCCTCATGTTTCAACTAGTAATCAAACGCTGTTCATACTATTGTTAATACTTTCATAGTTTTCCTCATGTTTCAACTAGTAATCAAACGCTGTTATTTCTATTGTTAATACTTCCATAGTGTTCCTCATGTTTCAACTAGTAATCAAACGCTGTTCGTTTGATTGAAAATACTTCCATAGTGTTCCTCATGTTTCAACTAATAATCAAACGCTGTTCATTCTTTTGTTAATACTTCCATAGTCTTCCTCATATTTCAACTAATAATCAAACGCAGTTAATACTATTGTTAATACTTCCATAGTGTTCCTCACGTTTCAACTAATAATAAAACGCAGTTCATACTATTGTTAATACTTCCATAGTGTTCCTCATATTTCAACTAATAATCAAACGCAGTTAATACTATTGTTAATACTCCCATAGTGTTCCTCATCTTTCAACTAATAATCAAACGCGTTTCATACAATTGTAAATACTTCTATAGTGTTCCTCATGTTTCAACTAGTAATCAAACGCTGTTCGTACTATTGTTAATACTTCCATAGTGTTTTTCATGTTTCAACTAGTAATTAAACGCTGTTCATACTATTGTTAATACTTCCATGGTGTTTTTCATGTTTCAACTAGTAATCAAACGCTGTTCATACTATTGTTAATACTTTCTATAGTGTTCCTCATCTTTCAACTAAAAATCAAACGCTGTTCATACTATTGTTAATACTTTCGTAGTGTTCCTAATGTTTCAACTAATAATCAAACGCATTTCATACAATTGTTAATACTTCTATAGTGTTCCTCATGTTTCAACTAATAATCAAACGCAGTTCATACTATTGTTAATACTTCCATAGTGTTCCTCATGTTTCAACTAATAATCAAACGCTGTTCATACTATTGTTAATACTTCCATAGTGTTCCTCATGTTTCAACTAATAATCAAACGCGTTTCATACCATTGTTAATACTTCTATAGTGTTCCTCATGTTTCAACTAATAATCAAACGCAGTTCATACTATTGTTAATACTTCCATAGTGTTCCTCATGTTTAAACAAATAATCAAACGCTGTTCATACTATTGTTAATACTTCCATAGTGTTCCTCATGTTTCAACTAGTAATCAAACGCTGTTCATACTATTGTTAATACTTCCATAGTGTTCCTCATGTTTCAACTAGTAATCAAACGCTGTTTATACTATTGTTAAGACTTCCATAGTGTTCCTCATGTTTCAACTAATAATCAAACGCAGTTCATACTATTTTTAAATATCCATAGTGTTCCTCATGTTTCAACTAGTAATCAAACGCTGTTCATACTATTCTTAATACTTCCATAGTGTTCCTCATGTTTCAACTAGTAATCAAACGCTGTTCATACAATTGTTAATACTTCCATAGTGTTCCTCATGTTTCAACTAATAATCAAACGCTGTTCATACTATTGTTAATACTTCCATAGTGTTCCTCATGTTTCAACTAGTAATCAAACGCTGTTCATACTATTGTTAATACTTCTATAGTGTTCCTCATGTTTCAACTAATAATCAAACGCAGTTCATACTATTGTTAATACTTCCATAGTGTTCCTCATGTTTCAACTAGTAATCAAACGCTGTTCATACTATTGTTAATACTTCCATAGTGTTCCTCATGTTTCAACTAATAATCAAACGCAATTCATACTATTGTTAATACTTCCATAGTGTTCCTCATGTTCTAACTAATAATCAAACGCAGTTCATACTATTGTTAATACTTCCATAGTGTTCATAATTTTCTTACTAATAATCAAACGCAGTTCATACTATTGTTAATACTTCCATAGTGTTCCTCATGTTTCAACTAGTAATCAAACGCTGTTCATACTATTGTTAATACTTCCATAGTGTTCCTCATGTTTCAACTAGTAATCTAACGCTGTTTATACTATTGTTAATACTTCCATAGTGTTCCTCATGTTTCAACTAATAATCAAACGCAGTTCATACTATTGTTAATACTTCCATAGTGTTCCTCATGTTCTAACTAATAATCAAACGCAGTTCATACTATTGTTAATACTTCCATAGTGTTCCTCATGTTTTAACTAATAATAAAACGCTGTTCATACTATTGTTAATACTTCCATAGTGTTCCTCATGTTTCAACTAATAATCAAACGCTGTTCATACTATTGTAAATACTTCCATAGTGTTCCTCATGTTTTAACTAATAATAAAACGCAGTTCATACTATTGTTAATACTTCCATAGTGTTCCTCATGTTTCAACTAGTAATCAAACGCAGTTCATACTATTGTTAATACTTCCATAGTGTTCCTCATGTTCCAACTAGTAATCAAACGCAGTTCATACTATTGTTTATACTTCTATTGTGTTCCTCATGTTTCAACTAATAATCAAACGCTCTTTATACCATTGTTAATACTTCCATAGTGTTCCTCATGTTGCAACTAGTAATCAAACGCTGTCCATTCTATTGTTAATACTTCCATAGTGTTCCTCATGTTTCAACTAGTAATCAAACGCAGTAATATTATTCTTTCTACTTCCATAGTATTCCTCATGTTTCAACTAATAATCAAACGCAGTTCATACTATTGTTAATACTTCCATTGTGTTCCTCATGTTTCAACTAGTAATCAAACGCTGTTCATTCTATTGTTAATACTTCCATAGTGTTCCTCATGTTTCAACTAGTAATCAAACGCTGTTCATACTATTGTTAATACTTCCATAGTGTTCCTCATCTTTCAACTAATAATCAAACGCAGTTCATACTATTGTTAATACTTCCATAGTGTTCCTCATGTTTCAACTAGTAATCAAATGCTGTTCATACTATTGTTAATACTTCCATAGTGTTCCTCATGTTTCAACTAGTAATCAAACGCTGTTCATACTATTGTTAATACTTCCATAGTGTTCCTCATGTTTCAACTAATAATCAAACACTGTTCATACTACTGTTAATACTTCCATAGTGTTCCTCATGTTTCAACTAGTAATCAAACGCTGTTCATACTATTGTTAATACTTCCATAGTGTTCCTCATGGTTCAACTAATAATCAAACACTGTTCATACTATTGTTAATACTTCCATAGTGTTCCTAATGTTTTAACTAATAATCAAACGCAGTTCATACTATTGTTAATACTTCCATAGTGTTCCTCATGTTTCAACTAATAATCAAACGCTCTTTATACCATTGTTAATACTTCCATAGTGTTCCTCATGTTGCAACTAGTAATCAAACGCTGTTCATTCTATTGTTAATACTTCCATAGTGTTCCTCATGTTTCAACTAGTAATCAAACGCAGTAATATTATTCTTACTACTTCCATAGTGTTCCTCATGTTTCAACTAATAATCAAACGCAGTTCATACTATTGTTAATACTTCCATTGTGTTCCTCATGTTTCAACTAGTAATCAAACGCTGTTCATTCTATTGTTAATACTTCCATAGTGTTCCTCATGTTCCAACTAGTAATCAAACGCTGTTCATACTATTGTTAATACTTCCATAGTGTTCCTCATGTTTCAACTAGTAATCAAACGCTGTTCATACTATTGTTAATACTTCCATAGTGTTCCTCATGTTTCAACTAGTAATCAAACGCAGTTCATACTATTGTTAATACTTCCATAGTGTTCCTCATGTTTTAACTAGTAATCAAACGCATTTCATACTATTGTTTATACTTCCATTGTGTTCCTCATGTTTCAACTAATAATCAAACGCTCTTTATACCATTGTTAATACTTCCATAGTGTTCCTCATGTTGCAACTAGTAATCAAACGCTGTTCATTCTATTGTTAATACTTCCATAGTGTTCCTCATGTTTCAACTAGTAATCAAACGCAGTAATATTATTCTTACTACTTCCATAGTGTTCCTCATGTTTCAACTAATAATCAAACGCAGTTCATACTATTGTTAATACTTCCATTGTGTTCCTCATGTTTCAACTAGTAATCAAACGCTGTTCATACTATTGTCAATACTTCCATAGTGTTCCTCATGTTTCAACTAGTAATCAAACGCTGTTCATTCTATTGTTAATACTTCCATAGTGTTCCTCATGTTTCAACTAGTAATCAAACGCTGTTCATTCTATTGTTAATACTTCCATAGTGTTCCTCATGTTTCAACTAGTAATCAAACGCTGTTCATTCTATTGTTAATACTTCCATAGTGTTCCTCATGTTTCAACTAGTAATCAAACGCTGTTCATACTATTGTTAATACTTCCATAGTGTTCCTCATGTTTCAACTAGTAATCAAACGCTGTTCATACTATTGTTAATACTTCCATAGTGTTCCTCATGTTTCAACTAATAATCAAACGCTGTTCATACTATTGTTAATACTTCCATAGTGTTCCTCATGTTTCAACTAGTAATCAAACGCTGTTCATACTATTGTTAATACTTCCATAGTGTTCCTCATGTTTCAACTAATAATCAAACGCTGTTCATACTATTGTTAATACTTCCATAGTGTTCCTCATGTTTTAACTAATAATCAAACGCAGTTCATACTATTGTTAATACTTCCATAGTGTTCCTCATGTTTCAACTAATAATCAAACGCAGTTCATACTATTGTTAATACTTCCATAGTGTTCCTCATGTTCTAACTAATAATCAAACGCAGTTCATACTATTGTTAAAACTTCCATAGTGTTCCTCATGTTTCAACTAATAATCAAACGCAGTTCATACTATTGTTAATACTTCCATAGTGTTCCTCATGTTTCAACTAGTAATCAAACGCTGTTTATACTATTGTTAATACTTCCATAGTGTTCCTCATGTTTGAATTAATAATCAAACGCAGGTCATACTATTGTTAATACTTCCATAGTGTTCCTCATGTTCTAACTAATAATCAAACGCAGTTCATACTATTGTTAATACTTCCATAGTGTTCCTCATGTTTCAACTATTAATCAAACGCTGTTCATACTATTGTTAATACTTCCATAGTGTTCCTCATGTTTCAACTAGTAATCAAACGCTGTTCATACTATTGTTAATACTTCCATAGTGTTCCTCATGTTTCAACTAGTAATCAAACGCTGTTCATACTATTGTTAATACTTCCATAGTGTTCCTCAATGTTTCAACTAATAATCAAACGCAGTTCATACTATTGTTAATACTTCCATAGTGTTCCTCATGTTTCAACTAGTAATCAAACGCTGTTCATACTATTGTTAATACTTCCATAGTGTTCCTCATGTTTCAACTAATAATCAAACGCAGTTCATACTATTGTTAATACTTCCATAGTGTTCCTCATGTTCTAACTAATAATCAAACGCAGTTCATAGTATTGTTAATACTTCCATAGTGTTCCTCATGTTCTAACTAATAATCAAACGCAGTTCATACTATTGTTAATACTTCCATAGTGTTCCTCATGTTTCAACTAATAATCAAACGCTGTTCATACTATTGTTAATACTTCCATAGTGTTCCTCATGTTTCAACTAATAATCAAACGCAGTTCATACTATTGTTAATACTTCCATAGTGTTCCTCATGTTTCAACTAGTAATCAAACGCTGTTCATACTAATGTTAATACTTCCATAGTGTTCCTCATGTTTCAACTAGTAATCAAACGCAGTTCATACTATTGTTAATACTTCCATAGTGTTCGTCATGTTTCAACTAGTAATCAAACGCTGTTCATACTATTGTTAATACTTCCGTAGTGTTCCTCATGTTTCAACTAGTAATCAAACGCTGTTCATACTATTGTTAATACTTCTATAGTGTTCCTCATGTTTCAACTAGTAATCAAACGCTGTTCATACTATTGTTAATACTTCCATAGTGTTCCTCATGTTTCAACTAATAATCAAACGCAGTTCATACTATTGTCAATACTTCCATAGTGTTCCTCATGTTTCAACTAGTAATCAAACGCTGTTCATACTATTGTTAAATCTTCCATAGTGTTCCTCATATTTCAACTAATAATCAAACGCAGTTCATACTATTGTTAATACTTCTATAGTGTTCCTCATGTTCTAACTAATAATCAAACGCAGTTCATACTATTGTTAATACTTCCATAGTGTTCCTCATGTTCTAACTAATAATCAAACGCAGTTCATACTATTGTTAATACTTCCATAGTGTTCCTCATGTTTCAACTAGTAATCAAACGCTGTTCATACTATTGTTAATACTTCCATAGTGTTCCTCATGTTTCAACTAATAATCAAACGCTGTTCATACTATTGTTAATACTTCCATAGTGTTCCTCATGTTTCAACTAGTAATCAAACGCTGTTCATACTATTGTTAATACTTCCATAGTCTTCCTCATGTTTCAACTAGTAATCAAACGCTGTTCATACTATTGTTAATACTTCCATAGTGTTCCTCATGTTTCAACTAGTAATCAAACGCTGTTCATACTATTGTTAATACTTCCATAGTGTTCCTCATGTTTCAACTAGTAATCAAACGCTGTTCATACTATTGTTAATACTTCCATAGTGTTCCTCATGTTTCAACTAATAATCAAACGCAGTTCATACTATTGTCAATACTTCCATAGTGTTCCTCATGTTTCAACTAGTAATCAAACGCTGTTCATACTATTGTTAAATCTTCCATAGTGTTCCTCATATTTCAACTAATAATCAAACGCAGTTCATACTATTGTTAATACTTCTATAGTGTTCCTCATGTTCTAACTAATAATCAAACGCAGTTCATACTATTGTTAATACTTCCATAGTGTTCCTCATGTTCTAACTAATAATCAAACACAGTTCATACTATTGTTAATACTTCCATAGTGTTCCTCATGTTTCAACTAGTAATCAAACGCTGTTCATACTATTGTTAATACTTCCATAGTGTTCCTCATGTTTCAACTAGTAATCAAACGCTGTTCATACTATTGTTAATACTTCCATAGTGTTCCTCATGTTTCAACTAGTAATCAAACGCTGTTCATACTATTGTTAATACTTCCATAGTGTTCCTCATGTTTCAACTAGTAATCAAACGCTGTTCATACTATTGTTAATACTTCCATAGTGTTCCTCATGTTTCAACTAGTAATCAAACGCTGTTCATACTATTGTTAATACTTCCATAGTGTTCCTCATGTTTCAACTAGTAATCAAACGCTGTTCATTCTATTGTTAATACTTCCATAGTGTTCCTCATGTTTCAACTTGTAATCAAACGCAGTAATATTATTCTTACTACTTCCATAGTGTTCCTCATGTTTCAACTAATAATCAAACGCAGTTCATACTATTGTTAATACTTCCATTGTGTTCCTCATGTTTCAACTAGTAATCAAACGCTGTTCATTCTATTGTTAATACTTCCATAGTGTTCCTCATGTTTCAACTAGTAATCAATCGCTGTTCATACTATTGTTAATACTTTCATAGTGTTCCTCATGTTTACACTAGTAATCAAACGCTGTTCATACAATTGTTAATACTTCCATTGTGTTCCTCATGTTTCAACTAGAAATCAAACGCTGTTCATACTATTGTTAATACTTCCATAGTGTTCCTCATGTTTCACATAATAATTAAACGCTGTTCACACTATTGTTAATACTTCCATAGTGTTCTTCATGTTTCAACTAATAATCAAACGGAAACGCTGTTCATTCTATTGTTAATACTTCCATAGTGTTCCTCATGTTTCAACTAGTAATCAAACGCTGTTCATTCTATTGTTAATACTTCCATAGTGTTCCTCATGTTTCAACTTGTAATCAAACGCAGTAATATTATTCTTACAACTTCCATAGTGTTCCTCATGTTTCAACTAGTAATCAAACGCTGTTCATACTATTGTTAATACTTCCATAGTGTTCCTCATGTTTCAACTAGTAATCAAACGCTGTTCATACTATTGTTAATACTTCCATAGTGTTCCTCATGTTTCAACTAATAATCAAACGCAGTTCATACTATTGTTAATACTTCCATAGTGTTCCTCATGTTTCAACTAGTAATCAAACGCTGTTCATACTATTGTTAATACTTCCATAGTGTTTCTCATGTTTCAACTAGTAATCAAACGCTGTTCATACTATTGTTAATACTTCCATAGTGTTCCTCATGTTGCAACTAGTAATCATACGCTGTTCATACTATTGTTAATACTTCCATAGTGTTCCTCATGTTTCAACTAATAATCAAACGCAGTTCATACTATTGTTAATACTTCCATAGTGTTCCTCATGTTTCAACTAGTAATCAAACGCTGTTCATACTATTGTTAATACTTCCATAGTGTTCCTCATGTTTCAACTAGTAATCAAACGCTGTTCATACTATTGTTAATACTTCCATAGTGTTCCTCATGTTTCAACTAGTAATCAAACGCTGTTCATACTATTGTTAATACTTCCATAGTGTTCCTCATGTTTCAACTAGTAATCAAACGCTGTTCATACTATTGTTAATACTTCCATAGTGTTCCTCATGTTTCAACTAGTAATCAAACGCTGTTCATACTATTGTTAATACTTCCATAGTGTTCCTCATGTTTCAACTAATAATCAAACGCAGTTCATACTATTGTCAATACTTCCATAGTGTTCCTCATGTTTCAACTAGTAATCAAACGCTGTTCATACTATTGTTAAATCTTCCATAGTGTTCCTCATATTTCAACTAATAATCAAACGCAGTTCATACTATTGTTAATACTTCTATAGTGTTCCTCATGTTCTAACTAATAATCAAACGCAGTTCATACTATTGTTAATACTTCCATAGTGTTCCTCATGTTCTAACTAATAATCAAACGCAGTTCATACTATTGTTAATACTTCCATAGTGTTCCTCATGTTTCAACTAGTAATCAAACGCTGTTCATACTATTGTTAATACTTCCATAGTGTTCCTCATGTTTCAACTAGTAATCAAACGCTGTTCATACTATTGTTAATACTTCCATAGTGTTCCTCATGTTTCAACTAGTAATCAAACGCTGTTCATACTATTGTTAATACTTCCATAGTGTTCCTCATGTTTCAACTAGTAATCAAACGCTGTTCATACTATTGTTAATACTTCCATAGTGTTCCTCATGTTTCAACTAGTAATCAAACGCTGTTCATACTATTGTTAATACTTCCATAGTGTTCCTCATGTTTCAACTAGTAATCAAACGCTGTTCATACTATTGTTAATACTTCCATAGTGTTCCTCATGTTTCAACTAGTAATCAAACGCTGTTCATTCTATTGTTAATACTTCCATAGTGTTCGTCATGTTTTAACTAATAATCAAACGCAGTTCCTACTATTGTTAATACTTCCATAGTGTTGCTCATGTTTCAACTAATAATCGAACGCTGTTCATACTATTGTTAATACTTCCATAGTGTTCCTCATGTTTCAACTAGTAATCAAACGCTGTTCATACTATTGTTAATACTTCCATAGTGTTCCTCATGTTTCAACTAGTAATCAAACGCAGTTCATACTATTGTTTATACTTCCATTGTGTTCCTCATGTTTCAACTAATAATCAAACGCTCTTTATACCATTGTTAATACTTCCATAGTGTTCCTCATGTTTCAACTAGTAATCAAACGCTGTTCATTCTATTGTTAATACTTCCATAGTGTTCCTCATGTTTCAACTAGTAATCAATCGCTGTTCATACTATTGTTAATACTTTCGTAGTGTTCCATATGTTTACACTAGTAATCAAACGCTGTTCATACAATTGTTAATACTTCCATTGTGTTCCTCATGTTTCAACTAGAAATCAAACGCTGTTCATACTATTGTTAATACTTCCATAGTGTTCTTCATGTTTCAACTAATAATCAAACGGAAACGCTGTTCATTCTATTGTTAATACTTCCATAGTGTTCCTCATGTTTCAACTAATAATCAAACGCAGTTCATACTATTGTTAATACTTCCATAGTGTTCCTCATGTTTCAACTAGTAATCAAACGCTGTTCATACTATTGTTAATACTTCCATAGTGTTCCTCATGTTTCAACTAATAATCAAACGCAGTTCATACTATTGTTAATACTTCCATAGTGTTCCTCATGTTCTAACTAATAATCAAACGCAGTTCATAGCATTGTTAATACTTTCATAATGTTCCTCATGTTTCAACCAATAATCAAACGCATTTCATACCATTGTTAATACTTCCATAGTGTTCCTCATGTTTCAACTAGTAATCAATACCGTGTCATTAACCCTTATCGTTGAGTGGCTTTTGGCCTCGATAAGTGGTAACTCTAACAGTAAAGAAAGGAATATCTTTTTAACTTGCCCAATATAAAAAGGTTAGTGTTATAAATTGCCCTAGGAAACAAAACGTTACGGCTAACAACGTTCTATATGAGTGTAACGTTGTTTTTTTTTTCTAAATAAATGTTTTCGTTTTTCTCTGCCCATTCTAAATGTATTGTTGTTCTCAAGATTAATACTTATAATACTCAGCAGTGTTCTACTTGCGAGCTTTTTATTTTCTCGGCAACTTTTTAACGTTGTCTTTGCGGTAACTTTAGGAGTTTTTCTTGCTGAAAACATCAAATTAGATGTATGTTGCATGTGCTCGTCACAGGACGCCTCCATTATGTAACACCATGTGTTCATATGCCGATGTTCATATTGACGCTTCAATGTCTTTATTTATCCTTGGCTCCGGACTATTTTCGTGATACAAAAGTTTTAAACAACTTTTTATATCCCCCTCTCCCAGGACGAGCATCTTTTTTACGTACTATTCAAGATCTCACTGGAAAAAACATCGACCGTTCCGTAGTCCTTCACTTCTCGCTGTGATGTCACTGATGAGATCTCGTCTCCCTACCTCTCTCATTATGCAACATCACCAAATTTTATGAACGGAAGTTATTAATGTACAAGAAACGCAAGAGAAAACACGTATACATGTTTTTAATCTAATGTTTGAAAAAAAATATATATGAAAACGCGAAACCATTTTCAGCGCTACAAGTAAGATTCCATTTTCTTACACATAAGAAGGCTCGCAGT
>OY744530.1:100953820-100956320 GCA_963556195.1 Sepiola atlantica
AAATCGGTAGTGACCAAAGTGCTCCAGAAAGATGTTAAGGTTGTTTCCAACAGCAATTGCAAGAAATGCGGACGAAAGAAAAGCACCACTGAAAGACAAGACCGGGCACTGGACAAGGTGGCAAAGAAAAGTCGATTCCAGTCAACAAGCCACATTACTAAAAGTGGAAACAGGCTTCTGGTGCCGACGTTTCACGAAGCACTACCTACCAAAGGCTCCAGCAACTGGGATACCAAAATCGTATAGCTGCCACCAAACCGCTCCTTAACAAAAATCAGATGTTGAAGAGGCTACGATGGGCAACTGCTCATCAAACCTGGACTACAGACGAATGGCGGCGTGTGATCTTTTCAGATGGGTCTCGATTTTGTATTTCCTTCGGCGACCAAGGGCCACGTGTTTGGCGAAGATCCACGGAACGGTATAACCAAGAATGCGTCAAGAAGTCTGTGAAGTTCCCGCAGTCTTGCATGGTTTTGGGCTGTATGAGTGCTAAGGGTGTTGGTAATTTCTGCTTCATCAAAGGAAATGTAAACGCAACAGTGTACCAAGATATCATGGAAGCTAATTTACTGTAAGTGCTGGATAATCAGTTTGACAGTGACGCCGCATACATCATTTTTCAACATGACTTGGCACCGACACACTCTGCCAAGTGCACAACTTCCTGGCTCCGAGAACAATCGATCCCTGTTCTTGAATGGCCGGCGAACTCGCCAGATTTTAACGTTATTGAAGCCTTGTGGGATCAGATTAACAGGAAGCTTCACAAAGAAAAACCTACTACCTTTGCACATCTCACAGATTGTCCTCAATAAGAATGAGAGATTATGATTAAATTACTTGCAAAATCTTTTTAAACACATAAATTTTTTGAGTTTGAGATTACTCAACGAATAATGTTCTATTAAATTGAAACGTTGAATTTCCTAATGTGACAATAAACTACTCTGTGACAATCAAGTCTGATATATGCAAATATGACAAATGATTAAAAATAGTTGTAATTGTTATTTACATATAGAATATTTCGCCTACACAATTTAAAAGCCGAAAATTATCTCAAACGGAATGATTTTTACAGTTTTATACATATGTTCTATTTTTTTGACCAGCACGAGTACATTGAAAACATTGCCAAAGCTGTTACAAAGAAAGTGGGCTCCCTGTACCGTGCTAGAAAACTTCTCACACCTGACATTATCCTATATCTCTAAAAAGCCACCATCCGCTCATGCATGGAGTATTGTTGCCACATCTGGGCTAGTGCATTATCCATTAGTCTCTCCCTCTTAGACAAGGTCAAAAAAAGAGTCGCCAACTTAATAGGCTCCTCACTATCCACCAAGTTCCACCCCCTGTCCCATCGCTGCAATGTTGCATACTTCAATGATCCAATGAATTTGCTGCGCTAGTGCCCCCCCCCCCTCATTCGACGTAAATACACTAGACCAACCCGACAATTAGCTAAGTCCCATCCATTCACTGTGGAGGTCCCCAGATGCCGGAGAGCCTTCTACTCAAATAGCTTCTTTCCTCGTGCTGCCGGCCTCTGGAACTCCCTGCTACCTGTTTCCCCGACTGTACTGACATGCAGAAATTTAAAACTAATGTAAAGAGACATCTAGCTGCACAGTTCACAACTTAAGATGACCCCCCCCCAAAAAAAAACAAAAACAAAAAACAAACTTACACCCTAAATCTCAGTAGCCCCTTACGTCTACACTGGCGGTCTGCCTTGTTTGGGGTTAACTATGATAATATATATATATATATATATATATATATATATATATATATACAATATGATGTATACGCGTATAATATTATAATTAGATATAATATATTATGTATAGATTTTCAATATTTACTTGAACAGAGTTAGTAGTGCTTGGTAGTAAAGTATGAAATATATTTATGGCAATTAAGCTACACAGAGGCGTCCGCATTTCATCCCCGTAGGGAATAGTCAGGCTAATCTCTTGCACAAAATATTCAATAAAATAACTCTACACTGTCCTACAGTTTCTGCGAAAACGTAAAAATGATAATCAAAGCAGACAATAACAAAATACTACACGAGAGTAGTAGAGAAAAAATAACAAAATGCGTACAAAAGTGATCAATTTAGCAACAATAAAAATAACACTAAGACGAACAAAATTATGACGATTACAAATAGTAAGAACTCAGACCTTAATCGCAATCACCCAAACAGAAATAAGAAAGTTAATAATGACGAGAAAAGCTGTAACTAGATTTCGTGCACTTTCCCCACTATAAAATAACTGCACTTTCCCCACTATAAAATAACTGCCTAACCAAAAACATTGTTTACCAAGCCATAATATTTGCCAAGGAAAGCCCGAATAACAAGAAGTACTGCGTAGGTATGACCTTCCTAGATTTTAAAACCAAGTATAACAACCATAAATGCGAATTCAATAACAAAAAACGCCGACTCAAACGGCACTAGCGACCCATTACTGCGAAAGAAAGC
>OY744530.1:100961320-100998820 GCA_963556195.1 Sepiola atlantica
CCTTTATATAACAATTGTTTCTTTTATATGACGATTTCTTTCATCTAAGCCTTTTTCTATGGGGAGTTTGCGTTCAGGAACCAGTGAAGACGTTTCTAAAGATGCTGTAAAAACAGTTTTAAAACTCTTGGGCTGTGGACAGTTAGCAAAAAAATCGATCGTGATGGAGAAAAAAAGGTTTTAATTGTTGCAAGACTTTTGAACAAGAAAGTCCCAGACATTCCATTCCAGACATGACCACAACCCCGGACGAGAATTCATGCAGGGCATGTTTTGCAAGTGAGTTAAGATCAGGTGAGCAAAACCAGTCTCAAGCTGTTTATGATGACTGCCTTCGTCTAATACCAGCAAGACACTAATTCCAGTTTTGTAAGAGAGTATACAAGTCAGCGATTTGACAACAAAATATAAATGAATACATAAAATAAATAAATAAATAAATAAAATATATATATATATATATATATATATATATATATAAAGACACGGGACAGTGCACAAGGACCGAATACATTTTAAAACCAATGAAGATACTTTTTTCTGTCATATTCGTAGAAATTAATGGAAGAGTGAAGTTGACATTTGCATGCAGATGAACGCTTAATTGATGGAACGGTATTCATTTGTCAGAAAGGAAATAGCCACTCTCTATTTAGGCAGTATCTATCTATCTATCTATCTATCTATCTATCTATCTATCTATCTATCTATCTATCTATCTATCAGACACAATAAGCTAAGGTTACATTCAGAGACGATGCTAGAGGCTCAATTATGACACACTCCTCCCGGGATGCCGTTAAATCATTCAATCTTTTAATTTTTGTTTGAACATTATTTTAACTTATACAGAAAAAGAAGCACATTTCTTGTCGTAGCTCTTTTTGTATTCTTCAATTAAAAATGTGAGTTATTATCCCTTGCTGATTTTGATTTTTCGGTCATAATGGAAAAACGTTTCCATTTTACTAGGTGTCTGGGTAGGACTACATAATCTTTTAAATAAACTGTAGCAAAGCCTGATACAACAATAACAAATGCAAATTGGCTAGTCAGAATCAAAGTTTGATATGCCAGCTTAACTGCTATTTAGGTCCAACTTTTAAAATCTTACAAGATAACTTTATATATTGGATAACGAATATAAGTTTTCAATTTTAACGTCAGAGACATTTTGAAAGAGTGGTAGTTTGACGTAATTTAAGTTCGTACTAGATCAACGCATTTACGTAGGAACGTTTTGTCTATGTCTATGTTGTTACTGTTGAAAGCGACTCTATCATTTTTTTCTACATTTTAAGTAAGGAACGAAAACTTATAGTTTAAGTAGATTTTCAGAGTGTTGCTTAAATCATACTTTGCGCCTCCCACGCTTTATTGTTGGTCGGGGTAGGGTTAGGGTTAGAGTTAGGGTTATTGTTGGTCTGAGGGTAAGGATATTATTACAGAATTTTAATTATAAATCGACTTTGGTCATTTCGGTTCCCTTGAATCCGTTTTAGCATGTTCCATTTATATTTATAGTTGTGTTTACCAAGTTTTATTGAAATGAAATACATTTCAACTTACACACGGTTTGTATTATATGGTTATGTCAGTTAGTTTCCGCACCCAAGGATTTTCGAAATATTTTAATGGTTTTCGTCAGTGCCGTGCGTTATATGATGGCAATCCTCCCTTTGATTCTAATACCTCCGTTTTTTTTCGAGGTTTATTGCAACTGTTCCTATTGCAATAGAATTTATTTTTTACGAATAAATCACCACTTATCAAGGCCAAACGTCACTTGAGGATAATTAGCGTTAACGAGATGGAATGATTGTCAGTTGAGAGATGAAGAACCTTATGAGAGGATTGAGAATGACTGCTGGGATGGACCAAGTTCGAATACTTGTGCGAACGGTCCATAACCGGAATCTGTTGACATTGGATTTGAAGACGACCATGTCGTAACCTAATATTTACCATGTTCCATATTTCCTTTAGCTCTCTCCGAGCAGTTTATAAGATTTCTTGCATTTTCATTTCCCTCGGGTTCACGTGGTGTTCCTTGCTGTTTTTGTCTAATTTCTGTTGGTGTTCATAGTTAACGTAGGTTGGTTTCCGCATTCAGGGATTTTCCTTTAGATTTCAGCTGTTTTCATCATTGCCGTCTGTTGTACAGTCTCAGTCTTCCCTTTGATTCCAATTTCTCTTCATCTTTTTTTCACGTTTTTCGGGATTTTTTTCTAGTTCTCCTACGATTATTAGTATTATATTGACTTTCTTCATGTTCCATATTCCTGTCAGTTCTCTGACAAATTCTGGGTATTTGCTTCGTTTTTAAAGCTTCTGGAGCTTTACCCTGTGGTCTGCTGGGACGGCAAAATCTACAATTTAGTAGTTTTTACCTTCCTTTTTACTATTATGATGTATTGTTCATTTGGGCCGTGTCTCTTTCTGCGTTCTGAGTTATGTACTTTTCCATTTCTTTTTGTCTTCTATAGTTATCAGTCTTATTCCCCCTTTTCACGTAGAGATGGTTAGTATCATCTTTCGGGAGTAGTGCATTGTGTATAGTCATTAGTTTCCTCGTTTTCTGATCAAGATGCTTCATTTCTACTTTAGCCAAACCTATGAATGGTCCAGAGTATCATTAGTGATAATTCCCAGGTGTTTATCCCTTTAACTAATATATAATTTCGTTTCTAAGAGTTTTCTTGTAATTCTCAGGTATTCTTTTCTAATCTTCTCTTTCATTTCTGTAGATTTGATGGTGTCTGCTTCCAGAACTCTCAAATATTTATAGCTATCGTTCACCAATCACCCCATCTCCTCTTTCTTTCGCAGTTCCATGCCCTCAGATGTCTCCAATTCTCCCCTTTTCATCTCTAGCAATGCGCATTTTATCATTCTGAATTCAATTTGAATGTCCTCACTGAAGATTCTGCTCATGTTTAAATCAGCTTTTTCAGTTCATTCTTTCTTTTTAGCTTCAGGTCGTCCATATACAGGGTGTTTCAAAAGTCTTGGGAACATTACAAATGCGTATATCTCATGAACTATTCCAGGTAGAAAAATGAAACTGGTGCCATTTTAAAGCTTGCTTAATCAAGTTTTTGGTCATACTAATGATTTTCGTGTTATCTTTCCAGGTGCAGTAATGGCGTTCTCTAAACAAGACAAGGCATTTTGCGTCCTCCAATTTGCAAAGACTGAATCGTGGACATGTGTTCAGCGTGCATTTCGCAGGAAATTTAAAAAAGAAGCCCCTGAAAGGAAATCCATTGTCAGATGGCATGCTAAATTTTTGAAAGATGGGTGTTTGTGCCCAAGTAAGCGAACAGGTCGCCCTTCAACTTCAGAAGATGCAGTTGAGCAAGTTCGGACAGCCTTTCAGCGGAGCCCCCGTAAATCAGTGAGAAGAGCCAGCAGGGAACTTCAGCTTGCTTCAGCAACTGTCTGGCGTGTCTTAAGGAAACGACTGCAAATGGTACCTTACAAGCTCAAGTTGGTCCAAAAGTTGAAGGACACTGATAAGCCACTTCGCCGTGACTTTTGCATTGCAATGCAAGAGAAGTTGGAAGATAACGGCTTTGATGACCGGCTTGTTTTTAGCGATGAGGCGACCTTCCATCTGAATGGCAAAGTTAACAAGCATAACACTCGCATATGGGGTACTGAGAATCCTCATGAACTTCTTGAGCACGAGCGAGATTCACCAAAAGTGAACGTGTTTTGTGCAATTTCCAAGAAAGGTGTCTATGGACCGTTCTTCTTTGAAGAGGCAACTATCACTGGTGAATCCTATCTCAACATGCTGGAAGACTGGTTAATGGCTCAGTTGGAACAAGCAGAATCTGATGACTTCATTTTTCAACAAGATGGTGCACCACCACACTGGAGTCTTAGAGTAAGGCAGTTTCTTAACACAAGGCTGCCTGGTAGATGGATTGGGAGATCTGGGCGAGATGATGACGTTCTCATGCCCTGGCCTCCTAGGTCTCCAGATCTTACCCCGTGTGACTTTTTCCTTTGGGGCTTTGTCAAGCAACAAGTCTATGTGCCGCCCCTTCCAAGAGATATTGACGAACTAAAGGCTCGAGTAACGGCAGTTGTGGGAACCATTGACGTCAAGATGCTGGAACGCGTTTGGCAGGAAATGGACTATCGGCTAGATGTCTGCCGTGTGACGAATGGTGCTCATATTGAGCAACTTTGAAGATTCCCCACAAAACTTGAAACTTTAACCTTTCCAACGGTACCAATTTCATTTTTCAACTCCTAATAGTTTTTGAGTTATTAAAAATCGTTATGTTCCCAAGACTTTTGAAACACCCTGTACATAAGCTGATTTATTCTTTGTTCTGCATCTGTAAACTTGTATTTGGCATCACATTTCCTAAGTATGTAGTTGAGTGGCATCATGGCTATAATAAACAGTAGTGGAGATAATCTTCTTGGAATATGACTCTCTGTATTCTTATCTGAAATTATTATTTACTCACTAGGAGTTCTCACACAGGTCATCAGTGATTGCTCACCGACAACCGGAGTCTGAGTGACAATAAGTCTCCCCAGATTTCCAGTATTATCCACCTCTTTTCGATAGCCACCGGAAATAAACTTGCAGTATCACAACAGCCGTTTACCATTGATTTCTCTCTGGTAAGGACCATCGGTCTTCTCTGGGATTTGGGTGGCAATAAGCCTCCCCAAGGTCCCAGCAGTCTCTGCACTTCCAGTGGAGGTCTGGTTTGTGCTGTCCCTCCTCGGTCTTCTCATCATCCTTGACCCTATGCAAATATTTTGTGTTGGTGTCAGCCTATGTTGGTACAATTTTTTTTTTTTTTAATTAAACATTTTTTTAAAATATTTTTTTTTGGGGGGGGGGAGCTGATTATTTTTATTTTTTTTGGGGGGGGGGGGATGATGGTGTTTCTTGCTATTTCTGTTCATTGATTCATTTTTGTGTCATGTCAGTTGAGGCCGGTGTAATTTATTGGGGGTGAGATGAGCTTATAAAGCGATGTTTCTTGCATTTTCTGTTTCTTTGTTTGTGATGTGTTCTTTCTGTGGTTTTGTTTTCTTCCTGTAGTAGATTCCGTGTGACCCTTCGTAGCTTATGCGGGTTAGTTTCCGCATTCAATGATTTTTCTTAAGATTGTAGCTGTTTTGATCATTGATGTCCTTTGTATAGTTCCAATAATCACTTTGAATCCAATTTCTCCCAGTCTTTTTTCCAGGTGTTTTGGGATTATTATTATTATTATTATTATTATTATTATTATTATTATTATTATTATTATTATTATTATTATTATTATTATTATTATTATTATTATTATTATTATTATTATTATTATTATTATTATTATTATTATTATTATTATTATTATTATTATTATTATTATTATTATTATTATTATTATTATTATTATTATTATTATTATTATTATTATTATTATTATTATTATTATTATTATTATTATTATTATTATTATTATTATTATTATTATTATTATTATTATTATTATTATTATTATTATTATTATTATTATTATTATTATTATTATTATTATTATTATTATTATTATTATTATTATTATTATTATTATTATTATTATTATTATTATTATTATTATTATTATTATTATTATTATTATTATTATTATTATTATTATTATTATTATTATTATTATTATTATTATTATTATTATTATTATTATTATTATTATTATTATTATTATTATTATTATTATTATTATTATTATTATTATTATTATTATTATTATTATTATTATTATTATTATTATTATTATTATTATTATTATTATTATTATTATTATTATTATTATTATTATTATTATTATTATTATTATTATTATTATTATTATTATTATTATTATTATTATTATTATTATTATTATTATTATTATTATTATTATTATTATTATTATTATTATTATTATTATTATTATTATTATTATTATTATTATTATTATTATTATTATTATTATTATTATTATTATTATTATTATTATTATTATTATTATTATTATTATTATTATTATTATTATTATTATTATTATTATTATTATTATTATTATTATTATTATTATTATTATTATTATTATTATTATTATTATTATTATTATTATTATTATTATTATTATTATTATTATTATTATTATTATTATTATTATTATTATTATTATTATTATTATTATTATTATTATTATTATTATTATTATTATTATTATTATTATTATTATTATTATTATTATTATTATTATTATTATTATTATTATTATTATTATTATTATTATTATTATTATTATTATTATTATTATTATTATTATTATTATTATTATTATTATTATTATTATTATTATTATTATTATTATTATTATTATTATTATTATTATTATTATTATTATTATTATTATTATTATTATTATTATTATTATTATTATTATTATTATTATTATTATTATTATTATTATTATTATTATTATTATTATTATTATTATTATTATTATTATTATTATTATTATTATTATTATTATTATTATTATTATTATTATTATTATTATTATTATTATTATTATTATTATTATTATTATTATTATTATTATTATTATTATTATTATTATTATTATTATTATTATTATTATTATTATTATTATTATTATTATTATTATTATTATTATTATTATTATTATTATTATTATTATTATTATTATTATTATTATTATTATTATTATTATTATTATTATTATTATTATTATTATTATTATTATTATTATTATTATTATTATTATTATTATTATTATTATTATTATTATTATTATTATTATTATTATTATTATTATTATTATTATTATTATTATTATTATTATTATTATTATTATTATTATTATTATTATTATTATTATTATTATTATTATTATTATTATTATTATTATTATTATTATTATTATTATTATTATTATTATTATTATTATTATTATTATTATTATTATTATTATTATTATTATTATTATTATTATTATTATTATTATTATTATTATTATTATTATTATTATTATTATTATTATTATTATTATTATTATTATTATTATTATTATTATTATTATTATTATTATTATTATTATTATTATTATTATTATTATTATTATTATTATTATTATTATTATTATTATTATTATTATTATTATTATTATTATTATTATTATTATTATTATTATTATTATTATTATTATTATTATTATTATTATTATTATTATTATTATTATTATTATTATTATTATTATTATTATTATTATTATTATTATTATTATTATTATTATTATTATTATTATTATTATTATTATTATTATTATTATTATTATTATTATTATTATTATTATTATTATTATTATTATTATTATTATTATTATTATTATTATTATTATTATTATTATTATTATTATTATTATTATTATTATTATTATTATTATTATTATTATTATTATTATTATTATTATTATTATTATTATTATTATTATTATTATTATTATTATTATTATTATTATTATTATTATTATTATTATTATTATTATTATTATTATTATTATTATTATTATTATTATTATTATTATTATTATTATTATTATTATTATTATTATTATTATTATTATTATTATTATTATTATTATTATTATTATTATTATTATTATTATTATTATTATTATTATTATTATTATTATTATTATTATTATTATTATTATTATTATTATTATTATTATTATTATTATTATTATTATTATTATTATTATTATTATTATTATTATTATTATTATTATTATTATTATTATTATTATTATTATTATTATTATTATTATTATTATTATTATTATTATTATTATTATTATTATTATTATTATTATTATTATTATTATTATTATTATTATTATTATTATTATTATTATTATTATTATTATTATTATTATTATTATTATTATTATTATTATTATTATTATTATTATTATTATTATTATTATTATTATTATTATTATTATTATTATTATTATTATTATTATTATTATTATTATTATTATTATTATTATTATTATTATTATTATTATTATTATTATTATTATTATTATTATTATTATTATTATTATTATTATTATTATTATTATTATTATTATTATTATTATTATTATTATTATTATTATTATTATTATTATTATTATTATTATTATTATTATTATTATTATTATTATTATTATTATTATTATTATTATTATTATTATTATTATTATTATTATTATTATTATTATTATTATTATTATTATTATTATTATTATTATTATTATTATTATTATTATTATTATTATTATTATTATTATTATTATTATTATTATTATTATTATTATTATTATTATTATTATTATTATTATTATTATTATTATTATTATTATTATTATTATTATTATTATTATTATTATTATTATTATTATTATTATTATTATTATTATTATTATTATTATTATTATTATTATTATTATTATTATTATTATTATTATTATTATTATTATTATTATTATTATTATTATTATTATTATTATTATTATTATTATTATTATTATTATTATTATTATTATTATTATTATTATTATTATTATTATTATTATTATTATTATTATTATTATTATTATTATTATTATTATTATTATTATTATTATTATTATTATTATTATTATTATTATTATTATTATTATTATTATTATTATTATTATTATTATTATTATTATTATTATTATTATTATTATTATTATTATTATTATTATTATTATTATTATTATTATTATTATTATTATTATTATTATTATTATTATTATTATTATTATTATTATTATTATTATTATTATTATTATTATTATTATTATTATTATTATTATTATTATTATTATTATTATTATTATTATTATTATTATTATTATTATTATTATTATTATTATTATTATTATTATTATTATTATTATTATTATTATTATTATTATTATTATTATTATTATTATTTAATATTATAGAGATTTTGTGTATGTATATCTGTAAGCTAACATTCATGATGTTATTTAAAAAATCACAGTGTTACCTGTCATTGATTATTATATTGATGTATAGGATTAGTTAAATAGAATAACGGGTTTTATCTAAAACCACATTATTTAGAAATATAATTCTGGACTTTGACTACACACATACAGACACCGTTGTCAGGTGTCGTCTTGTCCTTTGGGACTTGATTCCCTTAGGGACTTGATGGGTCTGTCCTGTGCAGTTCTAGGAGGTCCACCCTCCCAGGCTTTGCCTCCTCTCTTTGGGGAGGAGTAAGTTTATTGCTTACTGTCTGAGGCGCCCATACCGGGGAATGCCGACGGGGCTGCCCAGGCAATTTTTAAATGGCCAGAGTGCTCACTTTCTCGGGCGCTGGCTTTTCAAACCCCACTTTCCCGACCCGACCTTGGGTCACATCTTACTTGTGGGAGTAAGATAATTGGCCTTGAGCCTAACTCCTGGAGAGGAGTAAATAAACATACAGACACCGTTCTTGGCCTTTTGGCTAAGATCAAAGTGTAGTATCTGTTCCGATGGATACTACCCCCATAAACTGGTATTGTCTTGGCCTTCGGGGCTTGATTTACGCCAGTCTATGGGTCAGTCCTGTGCAGTTCTAGGAGGTCCACTTTCCCAGGCTTTGCCTCCCTTCTTTGGGGAGGAGTAAGTTTATTGCTTACTGCCTGAGGCGCCCCTACCGGTGAATGCCGACGGGGCTGCCCAGGCAATTTTTAAACCCGACTTTCCCGACACGACCTTGGGTCACATCTTACTTGTGGGAGTAAGATAAAAACTGGCCTTGTGCCTAACTCCTGGAGAGGAGTAAATCAATACACACATACAGACACACTACCTCCATTATAGTAATGCTTTCGCTGCAGGTCGGTATCGATCCTCAATCCTTATGTTTAATAGTTCTGTGACGTTGGATGTGGGTTGAAGATAGTTTTATTATTTTCTGTTCGCACCGTTGAATTCGACCGTTTCAGAATGTATCGATCCGGAGCAGTGTTATCATAAAGGAATCAAAATAAATGAAACGAAAAAAAAACGAAACAAAGATGAATAAATAACACTTAGTGATTTATGTCATTGTCCTTGTCAGCGATTCTATGTATACTACGTTTCAGCCGATGTGTCTTCCTTCCCATGGTCTGAAGAAATGTAGTATTATGCCCGTTTCTTTACTCATCCCAAAATGCGAAAGCTATTTAGCAAAAATGAAGAGTCGAAACAAGAAAGATTTTTTTTTCTTGTGCTAGAATATCGATATTCTCTTCGCACACGCGGTTTTACATATACAGTTAGCTCCCCAACCCCCGCTGGAGGGAGCAAAAAGGGTACGTCGTGTTTTGTTGTTTTTTCCCGGATTGTCTATTGATTGAGGGGGGGGGGGAGTATAAGATTATAAGATTTATGTCAGTTTTTATTATTTTGTGTGCCGGTAATGTTTTTGTTTCTATATTTAAAAAATTCTATTTCTATTTTTACTTAACGATGGTTAACGATTGTTATGCGGGGTGGTTTTCACACTCGTTAATTTCTTTTCTCTTTACACATTTCTTAATCAAACATAACTCAAATAACAAAAAATAAATGTTTATATTTCCATTTTCCTCCCAATCCTGAAATTATCAAAATAACCGCAGTCGCATATCAAACGTGACGTCTACCCGCACACCGTTTCTGACCTACATTTTATTAGCATCTAGATTATAATTCCTATGAACTATTCTGCTGCTCCAATCACCCGGGTGATTTCGTTACAGAAGGCCGAAAGGCACACATGTTGAAAGGCACACCTGTTGAAACAGATATGATGTCTAAAGATTGCCAATTAGCATAAAATTACAGACATTAAAAAATAGTTTTTATAACGAGTCACCACTAACCAAGGCCAAAAGTTACCCGAGGATAAGTGTTAATGAGATCGATGGCTTGCTAGTTGAACGAGGAAGAATATCATAAGAGGATTGAAAACGTTGAATAGGATGGACAAAGTTTGAATACTTGTGAGGACGCCTCGACAAGTATTCGTTGGCATTGGACTTGAAGACGACCATGTATTAGTCTGCAGAGAAGCAGTCCTGCAGCAATGTATTCCACAGGTGTGAAGTTCTTAGGATGACACCCTCGTCATTGAAATTCAGAGGAAAAAGTTATCATGTTTGTGGTGGTGTAATGTTTAACGTATATCATTTTCCCAACATAAATTCAGATAAAATAAATCTACCACTGAGGATTTTTTTGGATTGAGCATTTTAGTTATAAACTACCGCATTTCGCATACATTATGTTCTAGCAGTGACCTCTCACCGCCCATGTTTAAAGTGAGCCACTACCTATGTCTAAAAGATCAATCACCAACATGCCTGTTTCCCCGGACACATTCTACGCAATTCTCTCTTACTCTCTCATGACTATCAGCCCCTTTCTTCTTTCTTGCTTCTTATACCAATATCTTGTAGAACTTAGTTAAATAACTAAAATGTTGCTATATCTCTAGCAAATGACATAACATAAATATTTTATAAAACTAATTGAATATTACGAATTACCAGGATATAACTTAATACTGCAGATTAACATCAGCTCAATGGTTAACACTGATATATCAAACAGAGATTAATCGTGTGTTCAATTGTATTGAGTTTGTCAGGGAGGCTAATGTGATGTAGGTAGATAAGGAATGCGTCATCGATATATCTAAAGTAGTGAAGGTTAGGATGGATTTGATTGATGTCACTATTTTTTTCTAAAAATTCTAGGAAAACTTTGTATAATTTGTCGTTAGAAATAAAGTGGCATTGTTGAGTAATAAAAAAAATGGGGGGGGGGGTTAGGAAGATTGAGTTTAATGTTGTTGTAAAGGAATTGGTGAAGTTTTTCGGAGGTATTTGAATTTACATAAAACTAAATTAAACTAAATATATCTGACATTACACACCCTTACGCCTAGCAGATTCCTATACCTAGCCGTGTTCTAAAATTCACAATGGTCGGTTAGTAAGTTTACTATACAAACAAATATATAAACATATACACATACCTAACTTTATATAAATAGAAATATATTGATTAACGTGGACATTACCTTATGTACGTAATATTTACATGCAAAACGTTGTTCTATGTCATAATTGAAGGTAGAAATCCGTTGTACGCTGATGAGAGACGCCATTATGCCGCCTTGATCCCATAAGACGGCGTGTTGTTTGAAAGCTTTTACGATGAAGTTATCATTACGCAACAGATGATGCTTAGCAAAGGAAGCTGTGATGATGATATACAATCGATTCATCGAATCGTTGACTATAAAGTGTGATGTATTTTGATACGTTGATTCATTTGGGAGGTTTTTATACCCCCTCCCCCATCCTCCCATTGTGAAATTTCCACGTCAACTGTTTCTTCGCATGAATTAATAGTGTTATGGATGTAAAATAACCACGGAACAACGGAACACTCCATGAATTAGAAAACGATAAAACTGAATTCCAATTCAATATTTAAAACTCAGTGTTTGTCTTTTAAATCCGAACGTTGTCGAGATCTTACATTTATTTAATATATAAAGCAAAGCCAGTTATTTGTGTACACAGAGTACAAAACCGACTTCACAATCTAGTGGGGATTTATCTTATCTCTTCCCTACAGCCTCTTTCACACAGAAGAGATGTACTAGCCACTCTCGACTGTATCGTTATGCTAATGGTAGGTGCTCAACTTAGCTCCAATCCATGGTCCCCTCCCCTGTAAAACATTCACAGCAAGAACTCGTCTAGCTACAACAATAGCAAAACACCAGATCTTTTTTGACTCACCAGATCTTTTTTGACTCACTCACCAAATCTTTTTTTGACTCACCAGATATTTTTTGACTCACCAGATATTTTTTGACTCACCAGATCTTTTTTTGAATCACCAGATCTTTTTTGACTCACTCACCAGATCTTTTTTTGACTCACTCACCAGATCTTATTTTGACTCACTCACCAGATCTTTTTTTTGACTCACTCACCAGATCTTTTTTTGACTCACTCACCAGATCTTTTTTTGACTCACTCACCAGATCTTTTTTTGACTCACCAGATCTTAACTAAGAATTATGATGAGCGGTGTTCGAATTTAAAGAAAACTTCTGACTTTTTCTTCAGCGTTCCCTGAAACATATGTAAATTCAATGTTTGAAGATATGTTTTATTCTGAAATATATATATATATATATATTCCAGAGAAAGCCAACAGCTGACATCAGCGTGTAATCAATGATAAACAACTGTTGTGAGAACGCAAAGTGATTTTAAACGGTTATGGAAAGAAGGAGCACATACTGGAAATCTAGCTGTCACTCACACGCCAGGAAACACTATCTCTTGTTGCCAGTCAGCGATTATTGGCAGTGACTCATGTGAGTATAATAATAATAATAATAATAATAATAAGAAGAAGAAGAAGAAGAAGAAGAAGGGAACGACCCCAAGCAATTACAGACCAATAACCTGTTTACCGACAATGTGGAAAACCCTAACGGCACAACTGAGAGAGTAAACTTACCATTCCCTGAACAGTCGTGGACTACTTCCAGAGGAACAAAAAAGATGCCAGAAAGGGAAAAGAGGGACGCATGATCTGTTATACATAGATCAAAAGATCCTGAAAGAAGTTAAAAGCAAGAAAAAGAACATATCTATGGCATGTATTGACTACAAGAAAGCGTACGACAGAATCTCTCAAGCATGGATAATTGAATGCTTAAAAATGTACAAGATACCCGACAGGATTAGTAATCTTATCAAGAAAGCAATGGAATCATGGAGATTAGAACTGACAGCTGGAGGACAATACTTGACGGAGATAAAAGTACAGAGAGGCATTTTCCAAGGACACTCCCTATCATCACTATGCCACTCAACTACATACTCAGGAAATGTGATGCCGGATACAAGTTCACAGGCAGAGAACAAAGAATAAACCATCTCATGTACATGGACGACCTGAAGCTATTTGCAAAAAGCAAAAAGGAACTGGAAAAGCTGATAAATACGACCAGAATCTTCAGTCAGGACATTCAAATGGAATTCGGAATGGAAAAGTGTGCATTGCTAGAGATTAAAAAAGGAAAGCTGGAGACGACTGAGGGAATAGAACTACCCAACCAAGAGCAGATGATGGTGCTAGGTGAACAAGACAGCGATAAATATTTGGGAGTTTTGGAAGCAGACAATCAAATCAACAGAAATGAAAGAGAAGATTGGAAAAGAATACATGAGAAGAACAAAAAAGCTCTTAGAAACAAAATTATATAGCAGAAACCTAATCAAAGGAATAAATACCTGGGTAGTATCACTAATAAGATATTCTGGACCATTCATAAACTGGACTAAAGAAGAACTCAGGCACCTTGATCAGAGGACTAGAAAATTAATGACTATGCACAAACCACTACATTCAAAAGACGATACAGACATACTCTACATGAAGAGAAACGAAGGGGGAAGAGGACTGGTAAGTATAGAAGACTGTGTGGACGATACTAAAAAAGAGCTGGAGAAATACATAAACCAGAACACAGAAAGGCTGATCACCGCAGCAAGAGACACCGTCCAAACGGAAGCATTGAAACTGAACACAAACAGACAGGAAAAGAAAAGTTGTAAGAAAAACAACTGCATGGACGCTTCATAAGACTCACAAGAGAAAAAACCAATGGAAATAGCTGGACATGGCTAAGGAAAGGAAACTTGAACAGAGAAACGGAATCCTTACTGATGGCTGCACAGAGCAATTCGATTAGGACAAACTACATTAAAGCTAAAATAGATAAAACCCAGGAAAACAGTAAATGCAGACTGTGTGGAAAAAGAGACGAAACAGTAAATCATATAGTAAGTGAATATAGCAAACTTGCCCAAAAAGAATACAAGAACAGACATGACTGTGGTGGGAAAGCAATACACTGGGAACTGTGCAAACAATTGAATTTCGAATACGCAGACAAATGGTACAAACATAAAAACCAGAAACAGTACTGGAAAACGAAAAACACAAAATCCTCTCGGATATAGATATACAAACAGATAAACTCATACAAGCAAAGAGACCTAATGTTATTATAATCTACAAGAAGGAAAGATCTTGTAAAGTCGTAGACTTCGCCGTTCCAGCAGCCCACAGAGTGAAGATCAAAGATACGGAAAAACGAAGCAAATACACAGAACTAGCCAGAGAACTAAAAGTAATATGGAGCATGAAGAAAGTCAGTATAATACCAATAGGAGCATTAGGAACAATCCCAAAAAACCTGGAGAAGAGACTGGGAGAAATTGGAATCAAAGCGACCATCGAAACTATACAAAGGACGGATGTGATCAAAACAGCTGTAATCTTAAGGAAAATCCGTGAATGCGGAAACCAACTCACATAAGCTACAAAGGGTAACCAGTCACAAGGAATTTACAACAGGGAGAAAACAAAACCACACGAAGAACACCACAACACGAACCAAGGAACAGAAACTGCAGTAAACATCACTTCATAATCTCGCCCCACCCCAATAAATTACACCGGCCTCAGCTAACACCACACAAAATGAACCAAAGAACAGAAATTACAAGAAACACTTATAAAGCTTATAAACTCTCCCCCCCCCCCCCACCAATACTAAATAAAAAAATGTTGTTGGCCTAGGCTGACACCAGACAAAATATTTGTAGAGGGTCAACGAGGATGAGGAGACTGAGGAGGGACAGTACAAACCAGACCTCCACTGGAAAAGTGCGGAGAATGCTGGGACCTTGGGGAAGCTTATTGCCACCCAAATCCCAGAGAATACCAATTTTCCTTATCAGCGAGAAATAAATGGTAAGAGGCTTTTGCAATACTGCAAGGTTATTTGTGGTGGTTATCGAAAAGAGGTGAAGAATTCTGGAAATCTGGGGAGGCTTGTTGTCACTCAGACTCCAGGAAATACCACTGGTTATTGTCGGTGAGCAATCACTAACGATGATCTGTGTGAGAACTCCTTGTGAGTACAAATAATAATAATAATAAACAATAATAATCGGCTTAGACCACACAAACTATTTATGAAGGGTCAAGGAGCATGGAAAGACCGATGAGGGAGAGCACTAACCAGACCTCCACTTGAATAGTGTGGAGAGTACTGGGATCTTGGGGAGACTCATTGCCACGCAAATCCCAGAGGAGACCAATGGGAATTGGCAGCAAGAAATCGATGTTCAGCGGCTTTTGTGATTAAACAAAGTCATTTGTCAAATGGACATCGCTCCAGGCAAGACATGAAGCCACTTGATGTAGGGAGCTAAAAAAATACTACTTGAAAGTCAAAAATCAGCCAACGATAAGGGTTAGATAGATTCCGACCCCAAAAACAGCAATTCTTCACTCTTTGCCAGGAACATTGCTCATGGAATGTGAGGACTAAAGGACAAAAAAAAAGGAAACGAGAGTTACGAGACTTCAAACAGTAAACTCAAGGTCAACTTTCTACTCTATTTGCAATGGTTATCGAAAAAAGTGTAGAGTAAAGTACATCTGAATAGACTTGTTGTCACTCAGACTCCAGGGAACAACACCATTTATTATCAGTGAGCAGTCACTGACGATGACCTGTGTGAGAACTCCAAGCGAGTAATTAAGTGGCCGTTAAAGGTGCAAAAGAATTAAAAAAACGGGGTTGTATAGTGTCACCCAAACCGTGACTAGAAATGTATGGAGATTATTGATATCCTGAGGAGTCTTATTGTCACTCAAACTGCAGAGATGACCACAGACCGTTAACAGCAAGAAATCACTGGTAAACAGCTGGTGCGAGAACATCATGTTACAGTGGTACAATAAAGAGTGGGAGAGTACTGTAGATCTGGGAGACTTGCTGTAACTTAGATTCGAGGGAATATCATTCCGTTTTTACCAGCAAAATATTGCTGGTAATGTCTGGCATGACAAATCCAAATGAATAGGACATAATAACAAATGTGGATCAATAACGGTTGGTAATACGGAAAATGGGTGCGAAGAGCTTGAGCAGATGGTAATAACGAGGAGGAGGAATAGCACCGTCCATACAACAAATGTGGATCAATAACGGTTAGTAATACGGAAGGTGGCTGCAGAGAGCTTGAGTGGATGGTAAGAACGAGGAGGAATAGCACCGTCCATATAACAAATGTGGATCAATAACGTTTGGTAATACGGAAGGTGGCTGCAGAGAGCTTGAGTGGATGGTAAGAACGAGGAGGAATAGCACCGTCTATATAACAAATGTGGATCAATAACGGTTGGTAATACAGAAAGTGGCTGCAGAGAGCTTGAGTGGATGGTAAGAACGAGGAGGAGGAATAGCACCATCCATATAACAAATGTAGATCAATAACGGTTGGTAATACGGAAAGTGGCTGCGGAGAGCTTGAGTGGATGGTAAGAACGAGGAGGAATAGCACCGTCCATATAACAAATGTGGATGAATAACGGTTGGTAATACAAAAGAGGCTGCAGAGAGCTTGAGTGGTTGGTACAGAACGAGGAGGAATAGCACCGGCAATATAACAAATGTGGATCAATAACGGTTGGTAATACAGAAAGTGGCTGCGGAGAGCTTGAGCAGATTGTAAGAACGAGAAGGAATAGAACCGTCCATATAACAAATGTGGATCAATAACGGTTGGTAATACAGAAGGTGGCTGAGAAAGCTTGAGTGGATGGTAAGAACGAAGAGGAATAGCACCGTCCATATAACAAATGTGGATCAATAACGGTTGGTAATACAGAAAGTGGCTGCGGAGAGCTTGAGCAGATGGTAAGAACGAAGAGGAATAGCACCGTACATATAACAAATGTGGATGAATAACGGTTAATTATACGGAAGGTGGCTGTGGAGAGCTTGAGTGGATGGTAAGAACAAGGAGGAATAGCACCGTCTATATAACAAATGTGAATCGATAACGGTTGGTAATACAGAAAGTGGCTGCGGAGAGCTTGAGCGGATGGTAAGAACGAGGAGGAATAGCACCAACCATATAACAAATGTGGATCAATAACGGTTGGTAATACAGAAAGTGGCTGCGGAGAGCTTGAGCGGATGGTAAGAACGACGAGGAATAGCACCGTCTATATAACAAATGTGGATCAATAACGGTTGGTAATACAGAAAGTGGCTGCAGAGAGATTGAGTGGATGGTAAGAACGAGGAGGAGGAATAGCACCGTCCATATAACAAATGTGGATGAATAACGGTTGGTAATACGGAAGGTGGCTGTGGAGAGTTTGAGTGGATGGTAAGAACGAGGAGGAATAGCACCGTCCATATAACAAATGTGGATCAATAACGGTTGGTAATACGGAAGGTGGCTGCAGAGAGCTTGAGCGGATGATAAGAAAGAGGAAGAATAGCGCCACCCATATAACTAATGTGGATCAATAACGGTTGGTAATACAGAAAGTGGCTGCAGAGAGATTGAGTGGATGGTAAGAACGAGGAGGAATAGCACCGTCCATATATAAGAAATGTGGATAAATAACGGTTGGTAATACAAAAAGTGGCTGTTGAGAGCTTGAGCGGATGGTAAAAACGAGGAGGAATAGCACCGTCCATATAACAAATGTGGATCAATAACAATTGGTAATACGGAAGGTGGCTGCAGAGAGCTTGAGCAAATGGTAAGAACGAGAAGGAATAGCACCGTCCATATAACAAATGTGGATGAATAACAGTTGGTAATACAGAAGGTAGCTGCGGAGAGATTTAGCAGATGGTAAGAATGAGGAGGAGGAATAGCACCGTCCATAAAACAAATGTGGATCAATAACTGTTGGTAATACAGAAGGTGGCTGCAGAGAGATTTTGCAGATGGTAAGAATGAGGAAGAGGAATAGCACCGTCCATATAACAAATGTGGATCAAGAACAGTTGGTAATAAGGAAGGTGGGTGCGGAGAGCTTGAGAGGATGGTAAGAACGAGGAGGAATAGCATCGTCCATATATAACAAATGTGGATCGATAACGGTTGGTAATACAGAAAGTGGCTGCGGAGAGCTTTAGCGGATGGTAAGAACGAGGAAGAATAGCACCATCCATATAACAAATGTGGAACAATAACGGTTAGTAATACAGAAAGTGACTGCAGAACTCTTGAGTAGATGTTAAGAACGAGGAGGAATAGCACCGTCCATATAAGAATGGTGGATCAATAACGGTTGGTAATACGGAAGGTAGCTGCAGAGAGCTTGAGCAAATGGTAAGAACGAGGAGGAATAGCACCGTCAATATAACAAATGTGGATCAATAACAGTTGGTAAGACGGAAGGTGGCTGCGGAGAGATTGAGCGGATGGTAAGAATGAGGAGGAGGAATAGCACCGTCCATATAACAAATGTGGATCAATACCAGTCGGTAATACGGAAGGTGGCTGCGGAGAGATTAAGCGGATTGGTAAGAACGAGGAGGAATAGCACCGTCCATGTAACAAATGTGGATGAATAACGGTTGATTATACGGAAAGTGGCTGCAGAGAGCTTGAGTAGATGGTAAGAACGAGGAGGAATAGCACCGTCCATATAACAAATGTGAATCAATAACGGTTGATTATATCGTAGGGTGCTGCGGAGAGCTTGAGAAGATGGTAAGAACCAGGAGGAATAGCACAAACCATATAACAAATGTGGATCAATAACGGTTGGTAATACAGAAAGTGGCTGCGGAGAGTTTGAATGGATGGTAAGAACGAGGAGGAATAGCACCGTCCATATATAAGAAATGTGGATAAATAACGGTTGGTAATACAGAAAGTGGCTGCAGAGAGATTGAGCGGATGGTAAGAACGAGGAGGAATAGCACCGTCTATATAACAAATGTGGATAAATAACAGTTGGTAATACAGAAGGTAGCTGCGGAGAGATTTAGCAGATGGTAAGAATGAGGAGGAGGAATAGCACCGTCCATAAAACAAATGTGGATCAATAACTGTTGGTAATACAGAAGGTGGCTGCAGAGAGATTGAGAGGATAGCAAAAACGAAGAGGGAGAATTACACCGTCCATTTAACAAATGCGGATCAATAACAGCTGGTAATACAGAAGGTGGCTGCGGAGAGATTGAGCGGATGGTAAGAACGAGGAGGAGGAATAGCACCGTCCATATAACAAATGTGGATGAATAACAGTTGGTAATACAGAAGGTGGATGCGGAGAGCTTGAGCGGATGGTAAGAACGATGGGGGAGGAATACCACCGTCCATATAACAAATGTGAATCAATAACAGTTTGTAATACGGAAGGTGGCTGCGGAGAGATTGCGTAGATGGTAAGAATGAGTAGGAGGAATAGCACCGTCCATATAACAAATGTGGATCAATAACGGTTGGTAATACAGAAAGTGGCTGCGGAGAGATTGAGCAGATGGTAAGAACGAGGAGGAATAGCACCGTGCATATATAACAAATGTGGATAAATAACGGTTGGTAATACAGAAAGTGGCTGCAGAGAGCTTTAGCGGATGATAAGAACGAGGAGGAATAGCACCGTCCATATAACAAATCTGGAACAATAACGGTTGGTAATACAGAAAGTGGCTGCGGAACTCTTGAGCAGATGTTAAGAACGAGGAGGAATAGCACCGTCTATATAAGTATGGTGGATCAATAACGGTTGGTAATACGGAAGGTAGCTGCGGAGAGATTGAACGGATGGTAAGAACGAGGAGGAGGAATAGCAACGTCAATATAACAAATGTGGATGAATAACAGTTGGTAATGCGGAAGGTGGCTGCGGAGAGATTAAGCGGATAGTAAGAACGAGGAGGAATAGCACCGTCCATATAACAAATGTGGATGAATAACGGTTGATTATACAAGAAGTTGCTGCAGAGAGCTTAAGTGGATGGTAAGAACGAGGAAGAATAGCATTGTCCATATAACAAATGTGAATCAATTACAGTTGGTAATACAGAAGGCGGCGGCAGAGAGCTTGAGCTGATGGTAAGAACGAAGAGGAATAGCACCGTCCATATAACAAAAGTGGATCAATAACGGTTTGTAATACGGAAGGTCGCTGCGGAGAGATTGAGCGGATGGTAAAAATGAAGTGGCAGAATAGCACTGTCCATATGACAAATGTGGATTAATAACAGTTGGTTATACGGAAGGAGGCTGCAAAAAGATAGAGCAGATGGTAAGAACGAGGAGGAATAGCACCGTCCATATAACAAATGTGGATCAATAACGGTTAGTAATACGGAAGGTGGCTGCGGAGTGATTGAGTGGATGGTAAAAACGAGGAGGAGGAATAGCACCGTCCATATAACAAATGTGGATCAATTACAGTTGGTAATACAGAAGTGTACTGTGGAGAGGTTTAGTGGACGGTAAAAAGGAGGAGAAGGAATAACAACGTCCATATAACAAATGTGGATCAATAACAGTTGGTAATATTGAAAATTGCTTCGGAGAGCTTGAGCAGATGGTAAGAACGAGGAGGAGGAATAGCACCGTCCATATAACAAATGTGGATCAATAACGGTTTATAATACGGAAGGTGGCTGCAGAGAGCTTGAGCAAATGGTAAGTACGAGGAGGAATAGCACCGTCCATATAACAAATGTAGATGAATAACAGTTGGTAATACGGAAGGTGGCTGCGGAGAGATTGAGAGGATGGCAAAAACGAGGAGGAAGAATTACACCGTCCATTTAACAAATGTGGATCAATAACAGTTGGTAATACGGAAGGTGGCTGCAGAGAGATGGAGCGGATGGTAAAAACGGGGAGGAATAGCACCGTCTATATAACAAATGTGGATAAATAACAGTTGGTAATACAGAAGGTAGCTGCGGAGAGATTTAGCAGATGGTAAGAATGAGGAGGAGGAATAGCACCGTCCATAAAACAAATGTGGATCAATAACTGTTGGTAATACGGAAGGTGGCTGCAGAGAGATTTAGCAGATGGTAAGAATGAGGAAGAGGAATAGCACCGTCCATATAACAAATGTGGATCAAGAACAGTTGGTAATAAGGAAGGTGGGTGCGGAGAGCTTGAGCGGATGGTAAGAACGAGGAGGAATAGCATCGTCCATATATAACAAATGTGGATAAATAACGGTTGGTAATACAGAAAGTGGCTGCAGAGAGCTTTAGCGGATGGTAAGAACGAGGAAGAATAGCACCATCATATAACAAATGTGGAACAATAACGGTTAGTAATAGAGAACGTGGCTGCAGAACTCTTGAGTAGATGTTAAGAAGAGGAGGAATAGCACCGTCCATATAAGAATGGTGGATCAATAACGGTTGGTAATACGGAAGGTAGCTGCAGAGAGCTTGAGCAAATGGTAAGAACGAGGAGGAATAGCACCGTCAATATAACAAATGTGGATCAATAACAGTTGGTAATACGGAAAGTGGCTGCGGAGAAATTGAGCGGATGGTAAGAACGAGGAGGAGGAATAGCACCGTCAATATAACAAATGTGGATCAATAACAATTGGTAATACGGAAGGTGGCTGCGGAGAGATTGAGCGGATGGTAAGAATGAGGAGGAGGAATAGCACCGTCCATATAACATATGTGGATCAATACCAGTCGGTAATACGGAAGGTGGCTGCGGAGAGATTAAGCGGATTGGTAAGAACGAGGAGGAATAGCACCGTCCATGTAACAAATGTGGATGAATAACGGTTGATTATACGGAAAGTGGCTGCAGAGAGCTTGAGTGGATGGTAAGAACGAGGAGGAATAGCACCGTCCATATAACAAATGTGAATCAATAACCGTTGCTTATATCGAAGGTGGCTGCGGAGAGCTTGAGAAGATGGTAAGAACCAGGAGGAATAGCACCAACCATATAACAAATGTGGATCAATAACGGTTGGTAATACAGAAAGTGGCTGCGGAGAGTTTGAATGGATGGTAAGAACGAGGAGGAATAGCACCGTCCATATATAAGAAATGTGGATAAATAACGGTTGGTAATACAGAAAGTGGCTGCAGAGAGATTGAGCGGATGGAAAGAACGAGGAGGAATAGCACCGTCTATATAACAAATGTGGATAAATAACAGTTGGTAGAAGGTAGCTGCGGAGAGATTTAGCAGATGGTAAGAATGAGGAGGAGGAATAGCACCGTCCATAAAACAAATGTGGATCAATAACTGTTGGTAATACAGAAGGTGGCTGCAGAGAGATTGAGAGGATAGCAAAAACGAAGAGGGAGAATTACACCGTCCATTTAACAAATGCGGATCAATAACAGCTGGTAATACAGAAGGTGGCTGCGGAGAGATTGAGCGGATGGTAAGAACGAGGAGGATGAATAGCACCGTCCATATAACAAATGTGGATGAATAACAGTTGGTAATACAGAAGGTGGATGCGGAGAGCTTGAGCGGATGGTAAGAACGATGGGGGAGGAATACCACCGTCCATATAACAAATGTGAATCAATAACAGTTTGTAATACGGAAGGTGGCTGCGGAGAGATTGCGTAGATGGTAAGAATGAGTAGGAGGAATAGCACCGTCCATATAACAAATGTGGATCAATAACGGTTGGTAATACAGAAAGTGGCTGCGGAGAGATTGAGCAGATGGTAAGAACGAAGAGGAATAGCACCGTGCATATATAACAAATGTGGATAAATAACGGTTGGTAATACAGAAAGTGGCTGCAGAGAGCTTTAGCGGATGATAAGAACGAGGAGGAATAGCACCGTCCATATAACAAATCTGGAACAATAACGGTTGGTAATACAGAAAGTGGCTGCGGAACTCTTGAGCAGATGTTAAGAACGAGGAGGAATAGCACTGTCCATATAAGTATAGTGGATCAATAACAGTTGGTAATACGGAAGGTAGCTGCGGAGAGATTGAACGGATGGTAAGAACGAGGAGGAGGAACAGCAACGTCAATATAACAAATGTGGATGAATAACAGTTGGTAATGCGGAAGGTGGCTGCGGAGAGATTAAGCGGATAGTAAGAACGAGGAGGAATAGCACCGTCCATATAACAAATGTGGATGAATAACGGTTGATTATACAAGAAGTTGCTGCAGAGAGCTGAAGTGGATGGTAAGAACGAGGAAGAATAGCATTGTCCATATAACAAATGTGAATCAATTACAGTTGGTAATACAGAAGGCGGCGGCAGAGAGCTTGAGCTGATGGTAAGAACGAAGAGGAATAGCACCGTCCATATAAAAAATGTGGATCAATAACGGTTTGTAATACGGAAGGTCGCTGCGGAGAGATTGAGCGGATGGTAAAAATGAAGTGGCAGAATAGCACTGTCCATATGACAAATGTGGATTAATAACAGTTGGTTATACGGAAGGAGGCTGCAAAAAGATAGAGCAGATGGTAAGAACGAGGAGGAATAGCACCGTCCATATAACAAATGTGGATCAATAACGGTTAGTAATACGGAAGGTGGCTGCGGAGTGATTGAGTGGATGGTAAAAACGAGGAGGAGGAATAGCACCGTCCATATAACAAATGTGGATCAATTACAGTTGGTAATACAGAAGTGTACTGTGGAGAGGTTTAGTGGACGGTAAAAAGGAGGAGAAGGAATAACAACGTCCATATAACAAATGTGGATCAATAACAGTTGGTAATATTGAAAATTGCTTCGGAGAGCTTGAGCAGATGGTAAGAACGAGGAGGAGGAATAGCACCGTCCATATAACAAATGTGGATCAATAACGGTTGGTAATACGGAAGGTGGCTGCGGAGAGATTGAGAGGATGGCAAAAACGAGGAGGAAGAATTACACCGTCCATTTAACAAATGTGGATCAATAACAGTTGGTAATACGGAAGGTGGCTGCGGAGAGCTTGACCGGATGGTAAGAACCAGGAGGCGGAATAGCACCGTCCATATAACAAATGTGGATCAATAACGGTTGGTAATACAGAAAGTGGCTGTTGAGAGCTTGAGCGGATGGTAAGAACGAGGAGGAATAACACCGTCTATATAACAACCTGAAAGAAACGGAGAGCATTTGAATACTGAAGAGACTAGCTGTCACTCAGTCTCCGGCAAAAGAACCGGTATTTATCAACGAGAAATGACTGATTAGAAATATCGTGATTACTTCAGTTGAGATATACTTGCAATAAAAGTATTAATCTTATTCGCCCATCTTCAATATGGAAAATTAATTATTGACATTTTGATGTATAGTCTAAAACTTTACAAAAAGAAAACGCCGGCTCTAACAGATTCATAGTTAAATCACGCCGTCATTTTTTACGGGTATTATGCTATTCTGAAATAATGCACCCGTTCCCCTTTCGTCGACGGAAAAGAATTAGCATTAAAATGCTAATAACATTCTTATTCGTTATTTGAATATCATTTTTTTTCTTTTGATAACAGCAGAAATTCACGAATGAAATGCAATTAAAGAAAAAAAAAATTAAATTCTGCATCAAGCAAAAAAACGTGTAATGATTCGCTTCAAGAAGCAAAACTCATTTGAAACAAGAACGGCTGTTCTTAAGATGCGTCCATTCAATTTGCACATTTAGCGATGGAAATGCTATTTAAAACCGTGACATACCAACATTCCTATATCAAACCAACGAACTTGACAGACCAAAGAAAATGCTATTACAAATTTCGGCGTAACCGACCGACCGACCGACCGACCGACGGACGGACATAACCTCTTATATCGATGCTTAGACGCATCTAAAATGAGATTTGTTCATCTAATTTGCTGGATCTGTGCGATTTGTTCGTTTCGCGATGAAAATAGTATTTCAATTTTCAGTGTGGCAGACGGACGAACCAACTGACAGACAACGCTGCCCGTAAGCATGCGTTGACGCATTTAAAAATGGGATAGCGAGAAAAAAAGAAGAAAACGACACATTTGCGAAAAGCGTAATGATTCGCTTTCACAAGAAGCAACGGCCATGTTTCAAATACGTTCCCGCTCATTCGATTCTGATTAAACAGCTTTCACAAGAAACGCACGTCTTTTCACGAGATGGTAGAATAATTCAATCGGAACTCGAATTCGTCTTTCGGTGCGATAAGCATGACGCCGCACTAAAAGAAACATAAACGCATACAAATTCACATTTGCATATACGTATATATATATATATATATATATATATATATATATATATATATATATATATATATATATATGTATATATATATTAATATATATATTGTGTGTATTTAGGCAGCAAGTTTTCATTTAGGCAAACGTTGTTGAATAGCACGGAGTGTTTCTGCTTTGTGATCTTTTTAAAATTTTTTTCCATCTTCCGAATGGTCAACTTCGTACCTCGATCAAACTGGTGTATTAAGTTTCCGTAGTTTTGTTGTTCCATCTTCCTTGCGAGTACTTTCGATTTGATATCCTCAAATCATCTTCAGGCGTGTTAGTGTGAAAAAAGAATATGTATTTATAGAGTGTAAAGAGAAGAAAAGAGTATGTCTTTACTTTTATTTTATTTATTTATTCTATTTATTCATTTATTTTTATTTTTATTAATTTATTTATTTATATTTATTTTATTTTTGTTTTTTATTTCATTTTTATTTTTAATTCATACAACTTTAAAAAAGGAGCGTCTAAAATATTGAAAAGTTACAAGGGCGTGATTATGTTCGAAGGGGTGTGAAGTTAGAGTTTGATTTCTTAAGCGCAAAAAAAAATAAATAATAATTCGACTATGTTTTAAGAGCGTTTAAAATTCAAACGTGTAGTTGTTTAATGGTTAGGAATTTAATAACGTTGATTACTAAGCTAGACACTTCAAAATGTTGTGACTAGTCTCATAAACAATGTTATTGATTGTAGGGCGTTTCGTTTTTATGTAAAGGGCCTCAAGAATCTTCAGCCTTTTAATATTGGTATCGTGGTGTAATATATTTGTATTATTGACTAAGATTTCTCTGTATTGAGAAGGGAGACAGTCATGCTTTTTTAAGTGTTGGCAAATGGAGCTAGTTTCGGAAAGATGTAAGGTGAGTCTTCGGGGCAATGTTGTAGTAGTTAAACCAATGTAAGACCCAGTTTTATCATTGTTGTCGGAGATGCACTCTCCCATTGGGCATTTAAACTGGTATATCACATTGGTCTTTCCTAGTGTATTTCTTGTCTGTGAAGTGTTATTTTTAACTACATGGTTTGATGTTTTAACTTTTTTATAATAAATGATGAATCTTATTTTATTATCAGGACTAGCGGGGGATATGTAGCGATGTATTATATTTTTAAGAACCTTTTCGTCTAATTTAAAATTCGGATGCATTTGGTTGCAATAGAAGAGATTTATGTAGTGGGAATTATTTGGTTGATTATTATTAGTATTGTCCAAGTTTCTAAGCATTAATTTTATCTGCTCGTCCACAATATGATTGGGAAAATGATTATTTATTAAGACCTGTTTAATGTTTTTTAATTCGTTAAGGAATATTTTTTTGCTAGAAGAGATTAACTTTGCACGATTTACTAGGGTTTTAATCATTGCAATCTTATACCGGTATGGGCATTCGCTTTTAAAACTTAAAATGCAAAAAAAAACAAAACTACAAGACACTTTCCAAAATAACTCGATACTTACATTCACCCACGAACTTAACGTTAATAATAAAATACCGTTTTTAGACGTTCTCATCGACTCTAACACAGACACATTCATCACATCTCCCTATAAAAAACCCACCTCTATTAACTCATGCATTTTAAGTTTTAGTCCTGATAATAAAATAAGATTCATCATTTATTATAAAAAAGTTAAAACATCAAACAATGTAGTTAAAAATAACACTTCACAGACAAGAAATACACTAGGACAGACCAATGTGATATACCAGTTTAAATGCCCAATGGGAGAGTGCATCTCCGACAACAACAATGATAAAACTGGGTCTTACATTGGTTTAACTACTACAACATTGTCCCGAAGACTCACCTTACATCTTTCCGAAACTAGCTCCATTTGCCAACACTTAAAAAAGCATGACTGTCTCCCTTCTCAATACAGAGAAATCTTAGTCAATAATACAAATATATTACACCACGATACCAACATTAAAAGGCTGAAGATTCTTGAGTCCCTTTACATAAAAACGAAACGCCCTACAATCAATAACATTGTTTATGAGACTAGTCACAACATTTTGAAGTGTCTAGCTTAGTAATCAACGTTATTAAATTCCTAACCATTAAACAACTACACGTTTGAATTTTAAACGCTCTTAAAACATAGTCGAATTATTATTTTTTTTTTTTGCGCTTAAGAAATCAAACTCTAACTTCACACCCCTTTGAACATAATCACGCCCTTGTAACTTTTCAATATTTTAGACGCTCCTTTTTTAAAGTTGTATGAATCAAAAATAAAAATGAAATAAAAAAAACAAAAATAAAATAAATATAAATAAATAAATTAATAAAAATAAAAATAAATGAATAAATAGAATAAATAAATAAAATAAAAGTAAAGACATACTCTTTTCCTCTCTTTACACTCTATAAATACATATTCTTTTTTCACACTAACACGCCTGAAGATGATTTGAGGATATCAAATCGAAAGTACTCGCAAGGAAGATGGAACAACAAAACTACGGAAATTTCATACACCAGTTTGATCGAGGTACGAAGTTGACCATTCGGAAAATGGAAAAAATTAAAAAAAAGATCACAAAGCAGAAACACTCCGTGCTATTCAACAACGTTTGCCTAAATAATATATATATATATATATATATATATATATATATATATATATATATATATATATATATATATATACATATATATATATATAAATATGTATATGTATATGTGTGTGTGATAATATAACAAAAACAATTCTTTTTTTATAGCTCAGATCGATTCTTATGGGAATCAATTTCCAAACCAAAAGAAAGCTCAATATTCGATAATTCATTTTGAAAGATTTGTCGATATGGAAGAAATTTCGACTCCTCAGAGCCTTTATAAGGATTTCATTTCGTAATTTCTTAATTATTTTGACTGAATTTACCTTGATCTCAGAGGAACTTGTTCAAGGAGCCTTTTTGATATATATCCGAGTTTTTTTTACATTTGACCTTTGATTTTTAAGAATCAAGTTTTTTCCTATATTATCACCATATCGACATTGACGTTTTCTTGTAGTTTTATGAAGGCTTTTCTGCATGAATTTCCGACTTTATATTTTATGGGTTTCATCTAGCAATTGACTCTGAACACAAGATGGTAATGTGGAAACTTGGATTTGTTCAATGATGTTTTTCCAGAAACATATTTAAGATTTCTTTCGCTCCGAAATATATATCCAACATTAGGTTATTTATTTATTTAAAAAAATTACATTTTAGAAAAAAATGACATAGACATAACAGATAAATGGAAAACAAAAAAAAGAGAGGAATAATAAACAGATTACAAAGAAAGACTGAAAGGGGAGTCTTTTATATAAGGGTTAGGGAAGGGGAGTCTTTCATGTTATATTTGAAAAGGGGAGTCTTTTATCTTACGGTTAGAGAAACGGGTGTTTTTCATGATATATTTGGAAAAGGGGAATCTTTCATGTTACATTTTGAAAGGTGAGTCTTTCATGTTACATTTGGAAAATTGAGTCTTTCATTTTACATTTTGAAAGGTGAGTCTTTCATGTTACATTTTGAAAGGTGAGTCTTTCATTTTACATTTTGAAAGGTGAGTCTTTCATGTTACATTTTGAAAGGTGAGTCTTTCATTTTACATTTTGAAAGGTGAGTCTTTCATGTTACATTTGGAAAATTGAGTCTTTCATTTTACATTTTGAAAGGTGAGTCTTTCATGTTACATTTTGAAAGGTGAATCTTTCATTTTACATTTGGAAAATTGAGTCTTTCATTTTACATTTTGAAAGGTGAGTCTTTCATTTTACATTTTGAAAGGTGAGTCTTTCATGTTACATTTTGAAAGGTGAGTCTTTCATTTTACATTTGGAAAATTGAGTCTTTCATTTTACATTTTGAAAGGTGAGTCTTTCATGTTACATTTTGAAAGGTGAGTCTTTCATTTTACATTTTGAAAGGTGAGTCTTTCATGTTACATTTTGAAAGGTGAGTCTTTCATTTTACATTTTGAAAGGTGAGTCTTTCATGTTACATTTGGAAAATTGAGTCTTTCATTTTACATTTGGAAAATTGAGTCTTTCATGTTACATTTTGAAATGTGAGTCTTTCATGTTACATTTGGAAAATTGAGTCTTTCATTTTACATTTGGAAAATTGAGTCTTTCATTTTACATTTTGAAATGTGAGTCTTTCATGTTACATTTGGAAAATTGAGTCTTTCATGTTACATTTTGAAATGTGAGTCTTTCATGTTACATTTGGAAAATTGAGTCTTTCATTTTACATTTTGAAAGGTGAGTCTTTCATGTTACATTTGGAAAATTGAGTGTTTCATTTTACATTTGGAAAATTGAGTCTTTCATTTTACATTTTGAAAGGTGAGTCTTTCATGTTACATTTGGAAAATTGAGTCTTTCATGTTACATTTTGAAAGGTGAGTCTTTCATGTTACATTTTGAAAGGGGAATCTTTCATGTTACATTTTGAAAGGTGAGTCTTTCATTTTACTATTTGAAAGGTGAGTCTTTCATTTTACTATTTGAAAGGTGAGTCTTTCATGTTACATTTTGAAAGGTGAGTCTTTCATTTTACATTTTGTAAGGTGAGTCTTTCATGTTACATTTGGAAAATTGAGTCTTTCATTTTACATTTTGAAAGGTGAGTCTTTCATGCTACATTTGGAAAATTGAGTGTTTCATTTTACATTTGGAAAATTGAGTCTTTCATGTTACATTTTGAAAGGTGAGTCTTTCATGTTACATTTGGAAAATTGAGTCTTTCATGTTACATTTTGAAAGGTGAGTCTTTCATGTTACATTTTGAAAGGGGAATCTTTCATGTTACATTTTGAAAGGTGAGTCTTTCATTTTACATTTTGAAAGGTGAGTCTTTCATGTTACATTTTGAAAGGTGAGTCTTTCATTTTACATTTTGAAAGGTGAGTCTTTCATGTTACATTTGGAAAATTGAGTCTTTCATTTTACATTTGGAAAATTGAGTCTTTCATGTTACATTTTGAAATGTGAGTCTTTCATGTTACATTTGGAAAATTGAGTCTTTCATTTTACATTTGGAAAATTGAGTCTTTCATGTTACATTTTGAAATGTGAGTCTTTCATGCTACATTTGGAAAATTGAGTCTTTCATTTTACATTTGGAAAGGGGAGTCTTTCATGCTACGGTTAGGGAAGGGGAGTCTTTCTGTAGCCAATGAAGTCCCGCATAATATATGACTTGATCTTGACTATTTACCTTGGTATTGTAAAGTTCGGTCAGGTGAGATAAATATTTTTTGAGCGATAACTTCGAAGATACTTCATACAATATTGAGAAGTAATGCTCAGCTAAAACTTCGGCTCATCCCTACGTTGTCAGGTGAGGTATGCAGTCTCACGATTGGCTTATGTTCTCGCTATTTTCTGTGATGTGTTTTCTTCGAATCGGATCTAGGTACTTTTTATCTACATTAGTTTTTACTCTCATTAATATAAGTAAGATGTTGTAGGTAAAAAGGTCTAAATCTTATTGGTGAATACTTCCCAACACACCACAGGCTTAGCCAAATATACAACCGATATACAAATCAAAACCAGCTACGTGTGCACATCCCCGATTAAATAAAATATCATCGCCAGCAATACCGCTCTCTGAAAACCCAGGATGTTCATGTGGCATAATGTTAAACTGCCCATCGAGCAAAGGTACAACATAAAATCAATTATTTACGAAGCAGACATCATAGCGCTGAACAAGAATACAACGGGTATCAATAAATAATATCTAAGCATGTTACAAGGTCTTTTAAAACATAACGCATCCTTCAGACCACCAGAATTATTGCCCCTTATAATTTAATGGAAATCTACACTTTATATAAATGCAGTCATCGTATGCAGAATTTGCACCACAGAAAAGATACTCATTCTACAAGAAAAATCTGCTCCACAAAAAGGCTCAACTGGAAATCTGAGGCTTTCAAATCTTGCCTGCATTGAAAAGCGTATTTAATGTTGTCTTGAAATCACACGATATCAACAATATCATTACAGGCGTACTTGCGAGAAAAGGTTAAAAAGTACTAACATAATCACCATCTCTACATTTTAGTTAAAGGTGATTAACTCAGGGCGCATTCCCCAAGACGAGGAAAAATGACGCCATGAAATGAGGCTGTTTAATAACATTCCAAACAACGCATGATTCCATTCGTTAGCAGTCATTTTAAATTTTACATCAATAAATTCATCTGATGAAGAAAGACGTAGGTAATTAATTTATGTCAACATTTGTAGTTTGATAAATATTTTGCTCGATTTAATCAAGTACTCTCATTTAATATTAGCTTCACACGAAACTAACATATTTCATAGCGTACACACACACATATATATATATATATATATAAACACACAGACACACACACACACACACACACACACACACACACACACACACACACACACACACACACACATATATATATATATATATATATATATATATATATATAGTCATCCATAGATACGTGTTTCGTCTATTCAAGATTCATCAGTGCAGCTGGCGAGATTCGGACAGTAATCGCTACCTTACCACCTATCACATATTGTTTTTGTACCCTAATATGCGTATCTATCTATCTATCTATCTATCTATCTATCTATCTATCTATCTATCTATCTATCTATCTATCTATCTATCTATCTATATATCTATCTATCTTAATATATATATATATATATATATATATATATATATATATATATATTAGTAGTATGTTTTTAAAAGGCTGTGGGCAATGCAAATTCCGGGTAAGATGTAAGCTGGAAGGAACAAAAATAATAAATCGAATACGAAATGTGACTTACTATTTATTTTTTCTTAAAATCTTACATAACAGCAAGAGTGGTGTTGGCTGTTTGTGTGATGTCCGGATGATTATAACAATCATTTATTTAATATTTCGGGAAAAGAAACTTCCCTTTGTCAAAAATAATTAATACCAGAGGAAATCTGCGACTGTGCAGAGAATCTATTCCCAGCAATGCCTCAAGCAAACTGCATTTCTCTCTCTCTCTCTCTCTCTCTCTCTCTCTCTCTCTCTCTCTCTATATATATATATATATATATATATATATATATATATATATATATAATCCCGACGATTTCGAAACCAAGAATTACTGAACTGGAGAATGTTTCTGCGATGACCAGTCGGATTTTATCCTAAATTCGGGACGACCAGATTGATTAAACCCGTGTATCCTCAACAGACGTAATGTAATGCGTTGTATTCAAATAAAATAATTTATATTAGTTCTCGTAGAACCTAGGTTCGAGCACTTTAATGTTTTTTTTTTATTTCAACGAACTTGTCAAAGCACACTTCATATTAGTTTTCATCGCCCATTTACGCCTTCAGTTTCACAGAAACACCGAAAACTCAGCCCACAAGGCTAAAGATACCAAATGTATCCGTCTTCTAGTCAATGTTGTGCCAGTCTAACACCTTATTTTTCATATAACTTTCTGCTAGAACATCACAACTTTGTTTCCAGTGTAATCGCATGTATCGTTACACGGTCAAACTACTGCACAGTGTTCTTTGACAAAAGAGAAAAATAGTCCCAAAGTGATTCTAACATTCGCTCCTAGTACTGACTTTCACTCGAGATCTAAAATTGAAAATTTACATCGAATCTGTTGCTAAGGTTGCCGGAAAAATGCTACGGCTACAGAAAGTACCTGCCTCCTGATGCAATCGTTTACCAATATAAAAGTCAGATGGGGAGGTACTGCTGCCATCTCAGAGCACTCATTATTCTGACTGATTTCAAAATGGACTCCGAAATCTGGTGGGGAATGATCTATTTTTTTTTTAAACGGTGCCTTTCTCTCAGAAAAGATGGTGTTAGTCTTTTTCTACTCGATCGTTAATTATATGGAAGGTGATCGACTGAGCTTCAATCTTTGGTTCTTCCTTGTAAAACTTTCACAATAAGAACTAGTCTTCAACCACCACTGCAAAGAACTTACCTTTCTGATCGCCAATAGGAATCTCATGAATAGAGTTCTTTCGGAGAACTTCTCAGCTGTGGACTCTGTTATAACGAGAGTTTTCCACTGGGTCGCCCCAACATGGTCATCTTCAAGCCAACTGTCGATAAATACTTGTCATAAATCAAATTTGATGACTGAAATGAATCAAATTTGTTTCATTTCAGTCATCAAACTTTATTCATTTCAGTCATCAAATTTGATTCATCATTCAGCTAACATTTTATCTCATTAACTCTTATCTTAGGGACTCATTAGTAAAACAAAAGTCGCTAAACTCCAACTTAAGATGAAATCGAAAGATCTATGTGTCACTTTCTATGAAGATCCGGCTTATTGACCGAAATATATTACCACAAATATTCGTGATGCAATAGTTATAGATGAGCCCCAACAGTTGATCGAGAACGGAAATGCTTGAAAACATTGTTCAAAAGAAGATTAAAAAACGGTGATCTTACTGAACGTAAATGACTGGTTTATTAAAGTTCAGAAGATACACTTTTTGCTTCTGATCTAAGCAGTTTCCTCCTGCTAAAATCTCTTTAGTCTGTGATCGATCTTAAGATCGGGGGGGGGGGTGATGCCAGTAAACGCCTGTCTTAGCATAGAAAGTCCCAGCCACACGTAACAGTTACTCTTCAGTGGATTGAGATTGAAATCAGATAATGATTGTTGCAGAAACGATTTCGCTGGAATGTTTCGAACGACTTTTCGCCATTGTCCAATGCCCAGCTGAGCTCATTATGACTTTCTGTAGTTCACGTGACCGAATTCACCAACTTAAGAATGGAAATTTTTTTTTAGATTGTTTGAACTGTTGGAAAAATTGAGCAACAAGGTTGTTGGATATTTTATGTTATACATTATTGCAACTACCAACCGAGAGAGGAAGACAGAATCTTCGGCTACCACATCGCCACTGCGACTACAGAGAGAGGACTAGCTGTTTCTGTCGAGGAAAAGGGGCTAAAGGGGATCGAAGAAACCCCCCTACAGTATGTTACAATTTATGTCTTAATATTATTGTTACTAACTAGGAGTTCTCACACAGGCCATCACCAGTGATTGCTCACTGATAATAACTGATCGTTTTCTCTGGAGTCTGAGTGACAACAAGTCTTCCCAGATTTCCAGTACTCTCCACCTCTTTCGATAACCATTGCCAATGACTGCGTTATCGCAACAGCAGCTTACTATTGATTTCTCGCTAGCAACGACTATTGATCTTTCCTGGGATTTGGGTGGTAATAAGCCTCCCCAAGGTCCCAATACTCTCCGTACCAGTGGAGGTCTGATTAGACCACTCCCTCCTCGGTGTTATCATCCTCCTTGACACGACTATTTTTAGTGGTATCAGCCGAGGCTGATGCCATCTTTTTTTTCTTTTTTTTTTGGGGGGGGGAGCACAGTTTATAAGATTTATTGCAGTTTCAGTTCCGTCGGTTTCACGTGGTGTTCCTTCCATGTGTTGGTTTTATTTCTGTTGCAATTTCTACGTGGCTTGTTAGTGTTCATAGTTTATGTATGTTGGTTTCCGCATTCAAGCATTTCCTTACTATTTCAGCTGTTTTCATCATTGTCGTCGGTTGTTTAGTTTCAGTCTTCCCGTTGATTCCAATATCTACTAGTTTACTTTTTCAGTTTTTTCGGGACTGTTTATAAAATTCCTAGGATTATTGGTATTATATTGACTTTTTTTCGTGTTTTATATTTTTTTCAGTACTCTGACATGTTCTGTGTATTTGCTTCGATTTTCCAGCCACCTTAATCTTTACCCTGTGGTGTGTTAGAACGACAAAATCTACAATTTGGCAGTTTCTTCCTTCTTTTTAACTATTATGATGTCCGGTCTCCTTGCTTGGATGAGTTTATTATCTCTGTATCTCCATGTTTCAGAGGATTTTGTGAGTTTCCTTTTCCAGTACTGTCTCCGGTTTGTGTCTGTACCATTTGTTTGCATGTTCGAAGTGCAGTCGTTTGCATAGTTCCGGGTGTACTGCTTTCCTCGTGTAATCGTGTCTGTTCTTGCGTTCTTTCTGGATTAGTTTGCTGCATTCATAATAATGTGATTTACTGTTTTGTTTCTTTGTCCACAGAGTCTACAGTTACTGCTTTCCTAAGTTTTCCTTGTAGTTTTGATGTAGTTAGTTTCATCCCATTGTTTTGTGAAGCTGTCAGTAGTAATTCCGTTAATCTGTTCAAGTATCCTTTTCTTAGCCATGCCCAGGTGTATTCTTCTGTTATTCTTATGAATCGTTCATAAGCTGTTTTTCTTTTCTTTCCTTTTATTTTCTTGTCTTTTTGTTTCTGGTTTCACTGCTTCCTTTATTGCTCATTTTGACCGTCTCTCTTGCTGCGCTGATGAGTCTTTCTGTGCTCGAAATTATGTACTTTTCTAAATCTTTTTGTGTCTTCCATACGGCCTTGTATACTTACCAGTCCTCTCCCCCTTCGTTTTTTTTTCACGTAGAGTGAATCAGTATTATCTTTTGGGTCCAGTGCATTGTGCATGCTCATTAGTTTTCTAGTCTTCTGGTGAAGATGCCTCACTTCTTCTTTGGCTCAGCCTATGAATGATCCAGAGTATCTTATTAGTGATACTGACCAGATGTTTATTCCTTTAACTAGATTTCTACTATATAATTTCGTTTCTAAAAGTCGTCTTGTTCTTCTTAGATATTCTTTTCCAGTATTCGTTTTCATTTTTGTAGATGATTTGATGGTGTCTGCTTCTAGAACCCCTAAATATTTATAGCTATCATGTTGACTAAGCACCTCTTGGTTTGGTAGTTACATGCCTTCAGATGTCTCCAGCTTTCCCCTTTTAATTTGTAGCCATGCACACGTTTAGTTGAATTTTCTTTTTCTGAAATATTAGACATTCAAGCTTAACACCTTCGCCGTTCCTAACGTTCCTTTTGCAGAGTTGGAAAATAAATTATCTCGTCAATCTGTTTAAGTCATTTACGGTGGCTCTTAGTTGTAATCCCAAGCGTTCCAATTACATTAGCAATCACTTTGACTTCTTTACATTTCCATAGTCTAATTTAAATTTTAGATCTTGATATTATTTTTCCTGTTATTTCTTCTGCATTCTGGCATCGATGGGGCCAGTTATGTCAATTATAAAGCAAGTTCTCTTGTTTTTGTTTAGAAAGACTAAGTCGGTTTTGGAATTTTCAGGAACCGTATCAGTTTGTATGCGCATGTTATTATTATTATTATTATTATTATTATTATTA
>OY744530.1:101001320-101013820 GCA_963556195.1 Sepiola atlantica
AACGCTACTTCAGACGGTATACAGACCGGGCCGTTGCTGTGGCCTTTTATCTGTCAGGCTGTGGTATCCGTTGTGTAGTCCTAGGAGGTCCACCCTCCCATGACTTGCCTTCCCACTTTGAGTAGGAGTTAGTTGATTACTAACTACCTGAGGTTTTCTCACCGGGCAATGCCGACGGGGCTGCCAAGGCAATTTTTAAGGGACCAGAGTGCTCTACCTATTGTGCGCTGGTTTATTTTTACCACCTTCCGGCTTTGTGTCAAATTTTATCGCAGTGGGGGGGGGGGCGTAAATAGCGTTAAACGTACAGATTGAATGGGCGCATATTAAGAATATTTGCTCTTGTATCTTTCAGTGACAGAAGGATAGTGTTTGGTTTAGACATCTTGTGAGGAGAAACAGATAGAGATGTAGATTCGTGCCTTCTGTAAAATATTAAATGGCCTTGTGCCTGACTAGGTTCCTCCATATGTTAGATGTTTTAAAGGATGTATATATTCGTTAACTATAAATGTATATTAATATTTAAACCGGTGTGGCATAATCATTTAGTCCTTATTTTCTTATACCAATCGAGCATTCAACTCCGACAATTAACAAAAAATTGTTTCCTGGCTGAGTATGTGTCTGCCCAGATTTGTTGTAGAAATGGAGCCCTGAAAATCAAAGGTAACCGGACATTTTTCCTTATACATGTGGCCAATTAATAATTCAACAAAGATTAGGTGGAGAAAAAACGATAGGTTTATTGAGTCGCACTCGCTAAACACAGTATTACAAATATATTTACATTTTATATTCAATATGGGTTTAATCTACTTATAGCACAATATCTCTATTAAGAATAAAAAGATAATATCTAAATAAACTAGAAAAAAGCTGACCCGGTGTGATTTATGTCAGTTATTATGCGAATTAAATAATCAGTTTAACAATTACTAACCCTTATGAAGGGATGTCACTCGCTCGAGTTATTGCTCTTTGTTTTGGATATTCGTAATAGCATAACATAAATAAGATATCAACAACACCCATGCACACGACCATAACGGAAAAAAACACCTGGGGATATTGTGCAACTAAATACATTAAACTCAGATTAAATATAAACATAAAACATCTAATTATGAATATTACATTTATACTTGAATTTGCCAGGACCTCATGAAAATCAAGGACTGATATCATATTTTTTGTCGGTCGAATGTACAATTTTCTGCGAACCGCTATATTATATTCTTGACGAGTGAGTAAGACATGTTTTCATTGCTACTAGCAATTAACAGGCACGTCTGACTCCTGGAACCACCCGTATAATGTGGGTAATCGATAACTGTATTATATTGAAATACACACACACACACACATAATATATATATATATATATATATATATATATATATATATATATATATATATATATATATATATATATAATATAAGTTAGCAAAACATTTATATGGAACAACACGTAGATTTAGTATAAGGAACGTTTATGTTTTTGTCTTTTAAGGGAAGTGGGGTCTGATCAACTCTGCTGGGAAGCCATGAAATTAAATACTGTCTTGTTTTTAAATTCCCGAAACAGTTTTTCATGGTAAACAACTGATGATCCCTTAAAATAGTGTTAGAAACAAACTAATATAATAACTGTAAAAAATAAATTGACTTACATGAGTGATTTTCCACCTGAAGACTTGGGACTATAAGTTTTTTTTCAATTTTTTACATATTTTTTTTATATAGTTTTAATGGTTGAGAAACTTCCGAGACTATATATATATATATATATATATATATATATATATATATATATATATATATATATATATATATATATGGGAAATGAAAAATCAAAAATAATGTTTGTTTTTTTTTATATATTTATCAACTTTTCGTTTTTATTTTTAAGACTTCCTCAGGATGATAATTTTAAGAAAAATGTCATTACGTCGGATTACCTTGATCCTTCCTTTCTCATATATATATATATATATATATATATATATATATATATATATATATATATATATATATATATATATATATATATATATATATACGTGCATGTGTGTGTCTCTCTCTCTGTTATTTAATTTTTTAATTTTATTTGTTAATTATTTATCTATTATTAAATTATTCATAAGTTCATAAGTACACATGCATGCAACATACATACACGCATATATATATATATATATATATATATATATATATATATATATATATATATATATATATATATATATATATATATATGATAATTTTATTTACACAGACATGTACAAAATCTGCGACACTGGCATGTCGATGTTATCGATCAACAGTTACTATAAACTGAGATCTCATCAGGCAGAGTTAGAATCCGATCTTAACCTCAGATCATATTTGGAGAGAATGAAATGGAGGGATAAAGAAAGAGAAGAAGAAAAGAAATTTAACATTTCAAAAATTAGGGCCGTTAAAAAATAAAAAATTAAATATCTAAAAAATCTAAAAACAAAAAACAAAAAACAAAAAATCTAAAAAATCTAAAATCTAAAATCTGAAACAAACAGGACAAATAAATAAATAAGTAAATAAAATAAATAAATAAAATAAAATAAACAATAAGGTGGAAAGAGAGGCATATAATGAAGGGAGAAGTGATAGGAAGGTAGACACATAAAGGAAAAGAAGGAGAAGAAAAAAAGAGAAGGAAAAAAGGAGAAGAAAAAGGAAAAGAAAACATCTGTTGATTCAGATCGAGAGAGAAGAGATAGGAAATAGAAAATAGGTGGGGGAGGTGTACATGCACGAATCAAGTGTAAAAAAAAAACGACAGTTATTTTCAAGCCGAGCTTATAAATGTATTTTTCAAGTGAAATATAATATTGTGTATATGAGTGTATGCGTGCGTGCGGGCAAACCGATCAGACGCGTGTAATTGGTGTGGTGGTGGGGTGGTAATCAATTCTGAATTTATATTAACTTTGTATTTTGTCTAGAGTTTATTAGCTTACCATTAATAAATTAATAAATCGAATAAATATATTCGTTAAGTATAACAGGATTAGTAGTAGTAACAATAATAGTAATAATAATAGACACCCATAATAATTGAGATGAAATAATGAAAATAATAATGAATGATAATAATAAAAATAATAATAGTTTAATTTAATTTAAAAGTACTAACAAAAATATAACTAAAGAATAACTAGAAAATGTCGGCGTTATTAATTATTATTATTATTATTATTATTATTATTATTATTATTATTATTATTATTATTATTATTATTATTATTATTATTATTAATAATAATAATAATAAAATAGTAATAATAATAATAATAACAGCGACAACAACAACGATAATGGTGGTCAATAATATTTAAGAATTTATAAAAAAATAATAGTTTAGGAAAGAAATAGAATAATAAAGAAATATTAGAAATACTAGGAGGTAGTGATAATCATAATGATATTAAATAATAAGATAATGTTTGCCGATATTGTGATATGGGTTGATGGTTGCAACAATGCTGATAGTAATAATAGTGGTTTTACCGACAGCAGTAATCAGAGTGGTAATCCCAGTAATCTTAACAATAGTAATAATGATAGTGAAAAATTAATAAATAATAATAGAACAGTCAAATAGTAGTAGTAGTTATAATGATGATAATAATAGCAATAAAGATGAAAACAGTAATAATAATAATAATAATAATAATAATAATAATAATAATAATAATAATAATAATAATAATGGTAATAATAATAATTGAAATAAAATAATAAAGTTATAGATAATGACATTATCATTAATGACAGTGGAAACAAAAGTCAGGTAACGGTAAAACATGGCAATATCAATATTCTTAATAATAGTAATACTGTTAATTTCACTGCCGCAAATAATAATAACTATAATAGTAACAGCAGACATGATACCACCACTAACAACAATAATAATCTTGATAAAAGTACAGAAATGAAAAATAATTCAATGTCAAATAATTAAGTTTAAAATATCAATAATAGTAATTGATAATGATAATCTAAAAATAATCTAAAAAATCTAAAAATATTAATCAATTAATGGATAAAAATATAAGGGGATATTTAAGGGTAAAGAAAAATACAGAAGATGACAATTAGTATTAATCGTTGTGGGTATGATAATAATAATAATAATAATAATAATAATAATAATAATAATAATAATAATAATAATACTACTACCAATAATACTACTACCAATAATACTACTACTACAAATAATACTACTAATAATAATACTACCAATACTACTACTACTACTACTACTACTACTACTACTACTACTAATAATAATAATTAATAAAAAAGGTATAAGATGATAGTTGTGTTGACAAACTTACCAGTTGATGGGTAGGTGAAGTTTTTGTTTTTTTTAGATTTTTCATTTTTTAACGGCCCCAGTTTTTGAAATGTTAAATTTCTTTTCTTCTTCTTCTCTTTCATTCTCTCCAAATATGATCTGAGGTTAAGATCGGATTCTAACTCTTCCTGATGAGATCTCAGTTTATAGTAACTGTTGATCGATAACATCGACATGCCAGTGTCGCAGATTTTGTACATGTCTGTGTAAATAAAATTATCATATATAAAGCTCTATTTTGATATTGAGCACTTTTTATAAACCCGGTTAAAATTCTCTGGATTACCACCCTGTGGATATTTTTTACCTGGATTATTATCATTATATATATATATATATATATATATATATATATATATATATATATATATATATATATATATATATATATATATATATGAAGCAATCCAACAAAAGATACAAGCGTCAACTAATATCTTATAATTAGTGAAACATCCGGATAAAAAAACTGAAGCTTCCTGATTATGCTCCTCAACTTGTATGACCTGGATGGACTGTATGGATTCAACAAAAGTATGTTTTTGGATTGATATGTTTGATGTTATGTATTTTTATATATTTGTGTATATAATTTTTATATATTTTCAAAGCGTAATTTTATTGCCTGTAGTAGTATAACTGCGGTAATGGTCCTCTGAAGAGAAGAATTATCTTTGAAAACTCATGAGCTAAGGACTTAAGGATGCTTTGCATGAACTTTGAATTCTAATAAAATTTGATTGACACCTTATTTTATTACTTCATTTTATATTATAATATATATATATATATATATATATATATATATATATGGGAAAATGAAAAAGGAAAACCCAAAAAATGGATGTTTTTTATGTGTACATCAACGTTTCGTCTTTATTTATAAGACTTCATCAGGATGATAAAATAGAGAAAGAATGTCATGCAAGCACAGATACATGTAGGGTAGACATATTGGGAAAAATAGAATGAAATAGTGGCCAACTACTGGGTTGACGTCCGTATTTGTTGGAGAAATAGAAATGAATGTAGAAAAGAATGAGTGGGGGAAAAATATATATATATATATATATATATATATATATATATATATATATATATATATATATATATATATATATATAGATACATGCATACATACACGTATGTGAATGATATAATTTCTTCAAATTACTGTTGGGGAAGTGAAGAATGTTAAGTTTTAAGAGAGCAAGAAGGAAAGGATGTATTTATTTATTTACTCCTCTCCAGGAGTTAGGCACAAGGCCAGTTTTATCTTACTCCCACAAGTAAGATGTGATCCAAGGTCGGGTCGAGAAAGTGGGGTTTGAAAAGCTAGCGCCCGAGAGGTGAGCACTCTGGCCAGTAAAAATTGCCTGGGCAGCCCCGTCGGCATTCCCCGGTAGGGGCGCCTCAGGCAGTAAGCAATAAACTTACTCCTCCCCAAAGAGGAGAGGCGAAGCCTGGGAGGGTGGACCTCCTAGAACTGCACAGGACAGACCCATAGACCGGCGTAAATCAAACCTCGAAGGACAAGACAATACCAATCTATGGGGTGTAGTATGCATCGGAACAGATACTACACTTTGATCTTAGCCAAAAGGCCGAAAGTGATAGTGTATTTATTAACTGTAAATCCCCTCAAACATATTCAGATCTTCTTAATTTGCATATTAATTATATAAGCAGCTTCTTATAAATTAATATTCTGTATTATACAGTTGTAACTTTGCACTGTTTTGTTTTATTATATATACGCAATATTTTCGTCGATAGTAAAACGTGTGAGGTTGCTGAGAACAGATATTGAGAACAGATACTACACTTTGATCACAGCCAAAAGGCCAAGTAACCATAAGAATAATTTTTGTTCAGAGCGATTTTTAAATGAATGAAAAAAAAAATGAGTAAATCTATTATCGTATTATCTTTTCATGGAATGGCTAGTATAGTACTGGTTCTGTTGTCATAAGAACATTCTTCCAGGCATTACCTCCTTCTTTTTAAGGGGTGTGGTAATCCTCCCAGGTACCACAGGCTTCTTTGGGGGAGGGGATAATGTAATATCTGTTTTGGTGTCATGAGATCATTTTCCTATGGACTATCTTCTCCTTTTGTTGGATGGGAGTAGGGGGTAGTGTGGTATTTGTTCTGTTTTCATGATACAATACTCACAGACATTACCTTCTTTTATGAGGGGGGGGGGATCCTCCCAGGTATTACTTACTTTTATTGGAGGCAGTATAGTATATGTTTGTTCCTCGTGATACCATCCTTTCATGATTGTCTTCTCCGTTTGTTCTGTTGTCATCCCCTTCAGGTATGAACCCCTTCTTTCTTTTTAGAGGGGGGGGGGCGTGCAGCGTTCGTCATAATACTATGCTCTCAGTCATTACCTCCTCCTTTGGGGATCAGTGTAGAATATGTTCGTTCAGCATAATATCATCCTCTCAGGCTAGCAAAAATATGCGGTCGTTTTTCGAATCACAGTTGGAACCGTGCCGAAGAGTTATGATATGATGAAACAGCTGTGACTACCGCAGGCAAATGACGCACAGTTAGACACACTCCCAGATTTTGCGTATAGCTTGAAAGTAGGAAAGTAAATTCGGCTAGAAATTATACAAGTTATATTTCACACCAAATTCTGACGAAAAACAAAAGAAACAAACCTAAGTAAATTAGCAACAGTTTTGGAAGGCCGTGCAAGTAATGCATGCCGGCCACATGTAGTTTGGAGTTTAGTCTGTTATGAATGTAACAATCTACTGTTCATGTTTTCAAATCCATTAACATTTTCAAGTAAATGTGTAAGTATTGCACTTACAGACAAAGATGTGCACTATTATATGCATACTAGATGGAATACGCACCTCAGGACGGGTTGCATAATTCTAAGATACTCTTGAACACTTTGATTTGTGCCAAAGGTCAAACTGCACTTTAACGCAATCGGAAGCATATTTACCCCCACCCTCTAAACTTGGCGATGCATTTTTCTTTACGTTTTTACTACTAAGGTAACCATGATTTCCTCGAAATAGCGTTGAGCAGCGAATATGGTGAACTTCTAATATGGTTAACGTTTGAATTTATTCTCAACAGATCACGCTGATCTTTTGTTGACACTCGTGTTTGCGTAGGTAGTACCATTTAATAAACGGTTAATTTAGTCCACAGAGCTGGGAATAAACAAACAAAATCACAAAGTGAAAAATGAGAGTGCAGCTGCATATGTCGTGGATCATTCCTACAAAATGTTATGTTCCTAGATCGAATAGCATAATAAGCACATAGACCTACAACGATGACAGACGCCAATCTCTCCTATCAATAAAACGTATTTGGAATACAGCTTATGAATATCAGACAGGAATGGGAATTGTGTGAATGGAGATTACTTGCATAAACAATCATGAAGATGGAAAAGAAGATAAAGAGGTTCTGATAGATTTGTGGTGATATCATCTTTGATTATTACGGAATTCGAAATTTGATAATAAAAACGATGAAAACGAAAAATTCTAAATCATTTTGATCGGAATGTGTCCCAATTTTAAGTTATCTGTAATGCATATCATGCCCCAATTGATAAGTATTAGGTTCTCCCATATCATATACACTATCTATCAATCTATCTACATTTTCTTCTTCTTCTTCTTCTTCTTCTTCTTCTTCTTCTTCTTCTTCTTCTTCTTCTTCTTCTTCATCATCATCATCATCATCATCATCATCGTCATCATCATCATCATCACAAAAAGCTCCTATGCTTAATTTTAAGGCCTCCATTTGCCAATAATACAGAATTCATTGATTTAATTTGTTTTCACTTTTGTTGGTTTGATGAACTTATTTGCGGAGTTCCTATTTTATTGCCTCCCACGAGGGCCAAGTTAGACACAAGGCCGTCTTCGTATATAAGGAAAATAGAACTTACTAAAAAGTTGTACTCTTAATTGGAACAAAGATAAAAAAATGCCCCAGTCCAGAAGGATCTTTCCTCCACCGACCTAGGACAGAACAAAGTGCAGCATGAGAACAGATACCACACTTTGCCCCTTGCGGAGTTGAAACTTTGGTTATTGCTGTTATTCTATCGATCCCTTATCTATTTTTCTCTTAAATACACACACACACATACATATACATACATATATATATATATATATATATATATATATATATATATATATATATATATATATATATATATATATTCAGGTCATTTGGAAAATCGATGGCACAACTGCGTTATATCTGAAGAGAATTTTTCAATGATACAGAAATATTGCAGAGAGTCAGCATTACAAAAAGCATAAAACCAAATATAATGACGCATTGCCTCAGATCGTCGGGTCGTATGGTATCTCTTCTGTATACCCGTCCCCAAAAAGCAGCCGTTGTATGAAAAGCTATCACTTTTGTCACATCTACGATGTAAACCACGTAAGCATTTCAAGGATTGTCTGAAGGTCCCCTAACCCCAACTGATATTGATCTGAATACATGGTAAGAGCTTGTGTTAGACCGGGTTCACGGGCTGCATGACGTGTCCAAAACGGTTTCGAATTTCAAAACTGAATGATTTAATCTAAGGCGTGCCTCAACGAAAATGCAGCTATTAGGATGAAGATTTGTTTCTATGTATTGAGAGAGCAACAGCTAATATGAAAACCTTCCCATACAAAATACATAGGAAATGATAATACACATTATTACGATGAATAATGGTGTCTGGTCAGCTTTTTCGTGTCGCAAATGTAAGAATCGGCAACAACAGAGCCTAAAGTCCAACACTTTTTCGCCGTTTCAGAGGCGGTTGTAGTGTGGTAGTGTCAGAACTAACCGGCTAAGAGGGCTCTGGTGAAAAGTCTAAGAGAAGACAACATCCGTCGTCCTCTGGTCGTTTCTGCTTCTGCGTGTGGTAACCAAGGACGTGTCAGGCGCGGAACCGTAAATCCATAAGGTAAGGATAACAGTCATCTATCGTTTGCATCTACAGTGCAAGTCACTAGCAGGCCTCAAAAGACATTTGAGAATAGATTAATAGCAAGGCAATGCTTGACTGTTTGATTGGTTAATGAGTTGGCCATATTCGCTGGATGAGTTTACTTTTATGTTTTCTATCTATCTATCTATCTATCTATCTATCTATCTATCTATCTATCTATCTATCTATCTATCTATCTATCTATCTATCTACACTTCTATCTATCTATGTATTTTGACGATTTAAATTATTTTTCAAATCAAGTTTAAAATAAAGAGCATATAGCTATTTACAGCTGTTTCAATGCAGTGTTTATTTTAAATCATACAATGAAACATATTTAAAAAAGACTATTATCAGAACAAAACTTTCGTATGTGGTCCACAAAAAACACAATCGACATCAATGTTCTATCTATCTATCTATCTATCTATCTATCTATCTAAGTCATTAGTTCCCTACCGGACAATCAATATTTGTGGTTTTATTATAGACCAAAATATCCCACGTAAACCAGCGCTACCGGTTAAGTCAAAATGTAAATTTATCATGTCAAAATCTTTTCATTCTAGAGAATCGCTTTTATTTCAAATTTATATGGATGAGAAATAGAGTTGGGAGTTGAGAACTACATGCAGAAGAATTGGAAAAATGACCTTCATTATCCAAGATCTAGATTGCCTTCATAAAAGCACTTTTATTAGATTCGCCAAAGTAAATGTCAAGAGAACGAACCACATGAAAATATTTTACCTATTAAGATATTATGTGATTATTTTCAACCAGATTTCTTACTGAAGTTCGTAAACGTGAAATGAAAAATGCTGCTTTTGCTGCTGCAGTCTGCTAGCAATTGTTCCCGCGATGAAGTTCAGCTCTGGGAATGCAGAATTTTTATCGAATACACAGGAACAATGCACATGAAGAAAGTGAACCGAAAAAAGAAAGTGACAAAAACCATCTTGTCTTAACTTGATAATAGATTTTTACTCCGAAATATTGTTTATATATATATATATATATATATATATATATATATATATATATATATATATATATATATATATATATATATATATATATAAGATCGTCTTAACAATTTGTTACCGTGTTTTATATTGTCTTGAATATATGCATCGCTACGTCTTTCTAAAACACATATCATTGCCAAATTAGATTTTTGACTCAAAATGTGCGTTTCATTAGTTAAGCGTACACGCAGCCATTTTCTTCTTCTTCTTCTTCTTCTTCTTCTTCTTCTTTTGTAATGATCTGGCGCCAGTAAATTACCTGTGCATAAACACGCTTGTGAACGATAATAACGTGTCGATCATTTCTGTAACCTTTAAAAGAGTTGCAACAATGTTCTTAGTTTTCCCCGTCTCCAAACTCATGCAATAGTGCACATCTGGCGGCACACAACAACACAGCTATTATTTGCATATATGCGTTGCAAGAAAATATCGTCTTTTGAAAACACCAGAAGAAGAAGAGATCTGCATTGCATGAGATCATAAGAGCGGACTATATACGTGATGCACTTTTAGCTCTCAAATGTGTTTGTAAAAAACCCGTAAATATACCATTGATCTCGTGTTAACTAATGTATTCAAGGAAAACATGTCGGCCAATCGATTTTCTAATCAAGTTGAAAGATTAAAGGTCGCAACACATGTTCGTATTATATTCCTTACAGGGTCATATCAAGTCTTTGCCAGAGAGATCGAAGAACAGAAATACGTATATATTCTGCACTATTTACATGTTTCGGCAACCATAGAGCATTTTGTTTGTTACATCGGCTCACCACGATATAGCGTAGACGATGCGTAGCATTTTGGTGTATTTTTGATCGAGAAAGATTTAGTGTCCAAGAGTCTGATCCGTAGATTAAGATTGGAATCGACCGATGCCTTGAAAACCGTTTTGTCTCATTCTTGATAGCAGCTCTCCAGATTCTGTTAAGAAAGAATTAAAAGATTACAAAATGCTGTATGGTTGGTTGCCTTCTACGCATATCTGCAGTTGTTCAACGCCGACTTTTGGCTCCGGCTGGACATATATTCGGACCTGACGAACCTGCTGTAAAATGCTCCTGTTGTTCCTAGAGGTCAAGCGTCGGGATATAAGGCATCATATTACAATCAAGACTCCTCTAGAAAAGGACACTGGCTGTAATGAGTGAGCGAGTCTCATAGCAGCGGAACTTTGTGAATGTTTCACATCAATTGATCGATGGCTCAAGACAAGGCAAGAACACATTTTTCAGACTGTTGCCCACATCTTGATTGTTTTAGACTTTGTTCGTTCGTTGTACTCTCCGGTCTTCTTCAGCTGCCTTTTCTTGTAGTCGTTAACCTTCCAGGAATTTCGAACGGGACCTTTTATTTATTCCAACTGGGAAGATTGTTCTCATTCTGCGTCTTGCACATTTTAGAACCATGTATTAATCAATGTTTCTCAAGTTCCTTAACGACGGATTGAACTCACAATCACATCACTATAATTCGCTCCAGAATACCTATTTTCTTTTATATTTACTAAAGACTTACCACTTATCAAGGCTAAAAGTCACATAAGGACAAGGGTTACTGAGATAGATTGTCAGTTGAATGATTACGAATATTATGAGAGGATTGAAAGTAATGAATGGAATGAATAAAATCATATTACTTATGAGAATAGTCTATGACAAGTGTCTATTAATATTCGATTTGAAGGTGACAATGTTGTAGCTATCAGAGAAGAAATCTTGTGGCAACATGTTCCATAGATGGAAAGTTCTTGGAAAGAACCCTGCTTATATAAATTCCGTTTGCTATTAGACACACGAAGGAAGAAAGAAAATGTATTTGCAGTTGTGGTTCGTTTTGTAACCAACGCCTTTATCCACTAGGCTATGTGTCCAATTAATGAAATATAGGGTTTGGTTATAAATTCCCGGGATTTACCGACTATAATAAAAAGTACCTGAAGAAAAGCGTAATGGTCGAAACATTGTGAAAAAAGTCAAAACGAAGACGATGACAATAACCCGAAACATTTAAATAATATAAATTACAAGAATACTTCATGTCACTAATATCGTTAAATATTATGCAT
>OY744530.1:101016320-101023820 GCA_963556195.1 Sepiola atlantica
TAAATAATGGTTTATTTTTCTCACCTTCAGCGCACGGAGTTGCCTCCATATTACATACGCATGAGTGTTCTCCCCTGCATATCCCTTATCGACCCACTTTAAGGGACGTGTACACACATATCTATATATATATATATGATGATGATGATTGTCACTTCTTTACAGAAGAAGGCCATCCCCACAAGATTGCAATGCTCGGTTGTGGGAATGCAAGTGTCTTAGCAGGCCTTAATTATTTCTGCAAGCCTGGCTGCAGATATGACATACAAGGCCACTGGTTTTCGTTTGTATGTAGCTATATTTAACTCCTGCTTAACACTTGTTTATTAAACTCCTACCATGAGTTCTCATGATCGACAGACTCTGCCACATAAAGCCTAACACACATGGTAAGGTTGAAATGTGTCTGGGACGTTTTGCTCTGATTGCTTTTGCAAAGTACGTTTAAATATGGAGTACTCTATATGCTTTGTCTCAAATCTGCCACAGTCATCATAGATACACTTGCATCAAACCGATCGTTCCAGAGACATCCTCTCCTTGTTATCCACGTTCATATCAAGAGGTTCAGTTTTTTTTATTACATCTTTAAAGTGTAACTTATGTTTGTGTTGCGGACGTTTTCCATGCAGCAGTTCCCCATATAACAGTTACTTAGGGAGTCTGTAATCTCCCATCCCAACCAAGTTCCCTGCGCAACGCATCTGACTACGTATAATACGCACTTCTATGCTTCGCACTCCAGCCAGCTCTCGAACATTGGTGTCTGGTGTATATGATTGCCATTTGATATTTATAATCCTCATGGGACACGTTTGGTGGAACTTCTCCAGAACCTTGATGTGTCTGCGATACGTTGTCCACGTCTCCGAAGAATACATGAGAACAGACAAGACGCATGACTCGTACACACGAAGTTTTATTTTGATGGTAATGACTCAGTCTAACCACACGCGCTTTTCAAGCCTACCAAAAGCTTTGATAGCCTTTTCACTTTTTAGAGGAATCCTAGAGTTGAGGGATCCACCTCAGGAGAGAGTGCTACCAAAATATACAAATGAGTCAAGTGCACTTAATCTAGTTCCTTTGGCGTAGATGTTGGACTCTACATATTGGAGTCCTGAGGGTGTAGTGCGCATTACCTTAGTTTTTATTCAGATTGATGGTGACTCCAAAGGTGGTACTTGCTCGAGAGAAGAGGCCCATTATCATCTGCATATCCTTCTCGGCGTAAACAATAAAAACTGCATCATCAGTATAGAGCTTCCCTACAAGGGTTTTGAAGGTCATGCACTATGCATTAAATCGAGCTAGGTTTAAGACCCTACCAGTGGTTCGAAAGCGTATGAGAACACGGACGCTACAGTTCTTAAAAGCGTGGGAGAGGGCCGTGTCAAAATATATAGAGAACAACGTCGTTGCAAGAATGTCACCCTGTTTAACACCGTTCTCAATAGCTATTGGTTGAGAGAGTGATCCACCGAAATGAATGCGTGCCTTCATGTTCTGGTGAAGTTTTTAAAGCATTTTTATGAATCCTGGTGAGCACTCAATTTAAAAAGGAGTGCTCATGATGCTGCATTATTAACGGTGTTGAAAGCTTTTGTCAGGTCCACAAAAACTTGATGGAGTTGTTCGATGAACTCATCCTGAAGTTGTCGGGCAGATAAGATCATATCCATCGGCCACGACCAGATTTAAAGCCGTTTTAGCATTCCCGAATAATAGAGAAACACACCCACATAGTAAGCCGGTTAAGCAGGATCTTTGAAAATACTTTACCCACCGCTTCAAGAAGGCTTATACCTCTCTAATTGCCACAGGCCCATCGAGTTCTTTTTTCACTTGTATAACGCGATCAAAGTTGCGTCTATCCAGTCCTGAGGTACAGGGCCACCCATCCATATGTCAGATATTAAACAGTTGAAACCAAAATGGTTAACATCAACAGGGATGCCATCAAGGCCAGGTGCCTTCCCGATATTAATTTCCTTAATAGTATTTTGACTGTCAAGGAGAGTGGGGTGGCCCATCATCGTATGGTTGATAGCCTCCTGCGTCAGACTATTGATGACCTCATCATCAACTACTGACGGATTATAAAATAGATCCGTGAAATACTCAGTCCATCGTTTCATAATATACTCGGAACTTTTATGGAGGAGACACCCATTTTTGGACCTGAGTGGCAACAAAGATGAGGATTGTGGTCCGAAAACATGCCTAATCAAGTGGTACATAGTTTTCATATCTTTCTTATTATAGGCCTTCTGTGTTTACTCAAAAGTATCCAGCCACCATTGGTTTTTCATTTTACGAATATTTTGCTAAAATGCCGATTTTGCTGTTGATAGTCACGGTATTTTTCGGGTGTACTGAGGTATCGCTGGTACAGCCTGTTTTTCTCTTCCAGAAGCTTGTTCATCTGGTAGTCATTGTCATCGAACCAGTCATGATGATTCCGCTTCTTAAGACCAAGAACCTGACGCTGGCCTTGTAGACCACAGTCCTGAAATGGTTCCACGTACCATCAAACTCTACATTCTTGAGCGCGTCTTGAAGATCGCCACGTGCACTCATATTCTGCAGTTTCGATACATTAATACGCTTGGGAACTTTTATTCTTTGAGAGCGAGATTTACGCATGATATGGAGCTTCAGTTTACCACGCAAAACTTGTGGTTTGAACCACACTCCGCACCCCGTATAACCATTTCAATGCATTCATCTTGAAGATCTCGCCTTCGGGTAATAATATAATTGAGGATGTGCCCATGCTTTGACCATGGGTGGATCCAAGTTGCCTTATGGGTAGCTTTCTGATGCGAGAAAGTGTTGCAGATGACGAGACTAAATTCAATGCAGAACTGGAGAAGGTGAATACCATTGCAATTCATGCCCCCCCCACTCCGTATTTCATGATCTGTCCCCACTCGAGCGTTGTAATCTCCGAGACGAAAATTTTTGTCAGCTTTTGGGATCGAGGTTACACCGTCCTGAGATCTTGGTAGAACGACATGATATCCCCCTCATCACTGCTAAGAGCTGGAGCATAAACCGAAATGACAGCTCAATGGTACACGAAGGTGCATAATCCTATCACGAAAACGATGGGGCTGCTAAATTCGTATTGATTAACTCGCCTTTCTCCCTCTGGTCTACACTTCCAAAAGTACGTATATCCAGCCACCAACTCTGTCAATTGATCCTCATCGCTGAATCGAACTTTTACCAGTGCAGCAATGTCGATCCTTGGTTCGTTTGAAACTATACCAGTAGGTCGCTCAGGATTCTTAGACTCATTGCGATCGAGAAGTGTCCAAACATTCCAAATGGCTAAAGACATCTTGTTTTTTTGTAGTGCTTTGTTTTCCCGTTGCAAGCGCAAACAACCGCACCTGGCATCATATCCTTATCGCCGTGGGTCTTGTAAGATTACCAGTACATGTAGATGGTCATGCGGTGCGCTTGTACGACACGCAGTGACTAGCTGAACCAAGATAACTGAGAAACGATGTAGAGCGCAGGTTTTATATCGGAGTATCCGTCTCCTAGATGGATGATCTAACAAAATCTACGTGGCCATCTCGCCAAGTAAGGTAGCATCTCTCCCTGGTACTTTACCAGATATTTCTGGGCACCCGTTAAATATATATATATATATATATATATATATATATATATATATATATATATATATATATATATATATATATATATATATATATATAATAGAGAATGGTAGTTTGCTTGAACCATTGCTGGGAATAGTAGTAGTATGTTTTTAAAAAGGCAATGCAAAGTCCCGGGTAGGATGTAAGCTGGAAGGAACAAAAATAATAAATCGAAATCGAAATGGGACTTACTATTTATTTTTTTCTTAAAATCTTATATAACAGCAAGTGTAGTTTTAGCTGTTTGTGTGTTGTACGGATGATTATTAAAAATCATTTGTTTAATATTTCGGGAAAAAAGAAACTTCCCTTTGTCAAAAATAATAAACACTAAAGGAAAACTCCGTCTGTGCAGAGAATCTACCAAAATTGATGCGTAGGTGCAAACCAGTCCCGCAGAGAATAGAAATTAATAAGTTTTAAAGTAATGTAGTGTTCAAAAATATGTGTGTAATATTGGATAAATGATAGGTATTGTATGGTGATGAATTAACTGTTATTTTTTATATATTTTTTATTTTATTTTAATTTTTTAATTTTTATTTGTTTCTGTGTGTTGTTATTTTATTTTCGTATTTTTTTCGTATTTAAAAAAAACATTCTTTTTTTTAATATAAATTAAAGTAATTAATCTCTCATTTTTAATTATTCTAGATTTTATTAAATTTAATGATTATCATATATTCAAAAAGTATTATTAATTGTGAGTTTCATTAAATTAGTTTATCGAATTAATGTAATATGTTACTTATAGGATTATAAATTTAGCTTAAATGATTCTAGTTAAATTCAAGTATTTAAGACAGTGTAAGGGGAATAACTCTGCCTGTTATTAAATCGGGTCTTTAATGCGAATTAATTTATAGATTCAGTCGGTAGAAGTCTGTGTATTAAGTTATTATTTATATATATATATATATATATATATATATATATATGTATTATTGTTTATTTATTTATTCTTTATTTCTCTTCTTGTTTTTATTTCTTTATTTAATGTTTTTTTATTTCTTTAATTTATTTATTATATTTATTTATTTATTTGTTTTATTATTATTTTAATTTTATTTTTTATTTTTTTCTATATTTGTATATTATTTGTATACATTTCATGTGTATTTAGATTAATTCATTAGTAATGCTAGGTTATGAGGTGAATTATTTTGGTGGGGTAGTAGGAGTAGGTTGATTATGGTTTTTGGTTGTTAGGGGTTGTTATTCTCATGTGGCTGAATGTGTTTTGAGATAAATGTCCATATGGGGAGGGGCCTACTTGATTGTTTGGGTGTGTGATGGCATAATATAGGAGGTAAGTAATGATGAAATTGAGAGGAGGAGTGAAATGGTGGAATGGAATATAATGAGTGTTAGATATGAGGGTTGGTCAGTGGGTGAGAGGGTAGATTATTATAGAATGAACGGTGAGTGGAGCTCGTGACGCTGATTGAGTGAGGTGTTTAATCTGGAGATGAGGATCGATTCTGTGATTCTTAGGTCCCCAATGTTTCTGACAGACGCAAGGATAGAGACATGAATATCACGTTGAGTATTGAAGCATAATGTTGTGTGCTTGTGGAAAGAGGATATACGGGTGTTAATATGCTCTTTGATGCGCAGGTGTAGTGGTCTTGTGTTTCCTATGTAGAACTTGTTGCATTTGGTGAACTGTAGTTTATATACACATATACACATATACGATGGCATAGATTAGTGTTGGGGATAGGGAAATTGGTCAGGGAGCAGGGTTCGGGTGTGTGATTAGTATGTTTCTTAGATAGATGTTGGCGTACGGAAGTGCCAGTGTGGGTTAGTTGGATGTCAAGGTTTTCTTTGTGTATAGCCTTGCAGATGTAGGTGGTGATTTTATCACTGAAGAAAGGGAGTTTTAAGAAACAGGTGTTTGAGAGGGTGCGGTGTCTGCGTGTTTTGGACTTATTTAGATGAGCTATGGTTGGAGCGGGGTAACCATTATTTTGGAAGGTTTGATGGAAGTTTTTAGTTTGTGTTATTTTGTCAGCAGCAGAAGAGCATTTGTTTTGTATGCAGGTGATTTCATTATGGTTTACCCCTACGCTATTCTCTGGCATCCATTTTGATAGATTCTCTGCCCAGACGGAGTTTTCCTTTAGTGTTTATTATTTTTGACAAAGGGAAGTTTCTTTTTTCCCGAAATATTAAATAAATGATTTTTAATAATCATCCGGACAACACACAAACAGCTAATACCACACTTGCTGTTATGCAGGATTTTAAGAAAAAATAAATAGTAAGTCCCATTTTGATTTCGATTTATTAATTTTGTTCCTTCCAGCTTACATCCTACCCGGGACTTGGCATTGCCCTCAGCCTTTTTAAAAACATACTACTAATATATATATATATATATATATATATATATATATATATATATATATATATATATATATATATATATATATATATATATATATATATTAGAAGCCCCTTTCAACTAAAATTAAAAGTCGAGCAGTGCCGGAAGGATAAAAAAATAAACATTCATGTAAAAGCCTCAGTGCAAGGCTCCGACTCTGTCGTTGAGTACTATAGAATGTTTAGATAATTATGCTCGCCGCTTTCAGTGTAAATATCACTTAATATCTCGTTATCATGTGACAATCTCTCGTGATCTCATGGGACTAGGTGAATGCTTACAGATTCAAGGTGTCTCTGTAACTGTCTGAGATTGTTATTTCCCTGCGCCGATGAGAGCCGTAAGCTCTAAACGACGTCGTATGTAGGTAAAATATTAAAAATTAATTTAATAGTATATATATATGTACATCCGTTATCCTCTCAATTTTTAAGTGCTAATAGAACTATGAAGCGAGAGACTTTATATATATATATATATATATATATATATATATATATATATATATATATATATATATATATATATATGGAGAGAGAGAGAGAGAGAGAGAGAGAGCCAGACAGAGAGAGAGAGAGAGAGAGAGAGAAAGAGAGAGAGAAAACTTAGCACAAAATTACGGACCAAAAGGAAAAATAATGTAAAGGAAACACATTTTATAGAACAAAGAGGGAGATATCTGTGTTTGTGTTGATAAAGACAATAAAAAATAAAAGTTTTTTTTTGCAGACAAAAAAAGGGATATGTATTTTTAGTTTGTTTGTGTAACAGGAAAAACGAATGTACTCACTTTTGCAGGGTCTTTGTAAAAAAAATATTCGTAAAAAAGTTTGTTTAAGGGGAGAGGTTAGGGAAAAAGTGATATTTCTTCTGAATAAATTACATTGTGTTGTTTACAATTGAAATATTCTGGTGACGAATATGCTGCCGACTGCCATATTTAAGAGTTGGGCGACGCTGACCATGGCCACCGAGAGTTGACAAGGCCAAGCAACTAACTTCCTGCCCCCCCCTCTGACGTCACTGCATTCCGTGTCAAAACAAGGACCGTAGTAATAACAATAAGAAGGCATTTCGACTTCTCCATTCACTAAATAATCCATCAAAATTCAGGAAATCAACCAATTTTAATGAAATTTTCAGTATTTATTAATTAATGATCACGGAATATAATAAATCCATTACTTTATTATAAAGCTTGGTGCAAATGTATTATTTCTTGTAAACAAAAAACACCTTTACTAAAGTTATTCAAAATATCAAAACATGTTGACCATACGATATTGTAAATATTTAAAACAAAGCATTAGAAAACTTTAAAAATTGCATGTAAAAAAGAAAAGAAAAGAACACGATTCGATTCATCTTGAAACTGATCTTTATTCAATATAAATTTAAAGAAAATAATAATTCACGATCAAATACTGCAAAAAA
>OY744530.1:101028820-101216320 GCA_963556195.1 Sepiola atlantica
TCATTCCACATAACACACTGTGCCATACGGAAAATCTAATTTGTGACCTAAGGAAAGTCTCATTGGCCGTAATTCAGGCTAATAAATAAGATGTAACAACTGGAATATTTATTTTATAAAAATTCATAAACTGCCACATATTTCATCCAAACTGATATATATATATATATATATATATATATATATATATCACTTTGGATGAAATATGCGGCAGTTTATGAATTTGGAACCCAAGGATTGTATAATATCCATTAGTTTGACTGCATAACAAATATATATATATATATATATATATATATATATATATATATATATATATATATATATATATATATATATAAATATATATATATATACATAAACCGGCGTCGACGATGGTGTCGTTGTAATGTTCAAAACACGCTATTAATCGATTGAGATTGTTAAGTTATTCACTGTCGAATAATTTGTGGAAGCAAAATGAAACATGAACATTAAGTCAAGTGAAGAACAAAATTAATAGTTATTTGACGTTTGGAGTCAGCAAATTTATTTGCTGGGGGAATTGAAGAAGCAAGAATAAAATACTCTTGCCACAAAAATGAGGGGTTGTTCGCTGCTACTGACGATTGAGATAGTAAGCGTACAGCTTACACAGACATTGCCCCCACATCAACACCAAAATACGTATCAATGGCGCATCCGACTACTGCTAATAGGTGAATTCGATCGCATACAGTCGGCGTTTCTTTTGTCCTCTTCTCTAAACACACACACACACACACACACACTCATGTGTACGCATAAACTCGAATACTTATCGTTACAGTTGTGACTAGCGACATAGGCAAAAGCGCCAAATGGACATTAAAACATAGAGACATCGATTGGAAACTGTCTTTATTCGATCGCTGAAACAAAAAAAAACAGTAACTGTGAGAACATATGAAAAGCTACTGAGTAAATACTACAGCGTTCCTTGTCGGTAACACACCCTGAAATATGTACATATATATTGTTATGCTGATCTACCCTATTCTGCCATTGTATGAACTCTTCCCAACTCTGTGAATAGAGTCATTAGGATGAATCAGTATAAGGGAGAAGAGAAGCGAAGTGTGGAAGCTGCCTCTGTTGCCCATTACTTCTGTACTTTCTGTTAATACATTTTCTGGGTAATTACCTTTTATTCGTGTTATTTATTTAAGGCTACGACACACACACATATATACATATGCGCATATATATATGCATATATATATATGCATAATGGTATAAGTACATTAATTTTCGTCCACGCTCGTCAGAGTGAATATCGTGCAAAGAAAGTTAATGTACTACGATTAAAAAATGGTGAAATGAAGACGAGTGACACGTTTGGGGGAAAATAGTGGGAGGTCACAAGTGAATCGCATTAAGCACAAGAAGCCACTCATTTTGCTTACATGAGGGTTAGGGTTAGTGTTATATAAGCAAAAGGAGTGGCATCTTGGACTTAATGTTATCCACTTGTGATACCTTTTTTATCATTATGAATTTTGGAATACAAGTACTAGGCGTACGGGTGTGTAATGTGGACTATATTTAATGAAATTTATTTTTAGGCAAATAGGGCAAAGAGAGGGTAGAAGCCGTTTCTGAAAATTCAGAAATCTTCGCTTTTGAGTTAAATTTAAACAATTTAAACAATTAATAAATATTTTTGTAACATTTTAAAGTGGTTTTAGTGGGCATGATATGGGCATTTTTAAATTAAATTAATTATGCCCCTCCTAGGACGTGTATTCTTCTAGGTGCTCATATTAGAAACACACTTTAAAGAGACCCTTTTGAAATGAATGCAAACAGCCTTAAGTTGCGTGAACTCTGCTTGGAACGTCACTTAGCCGTTTGTAACATGATTTCTCATCAACCACAAAGTTACTTGGTTTCTCCCAAAATCGAATTATGGCCACGTGATAGACTTCATCATCGCTCTTAGGCAATATCTGTGTGATGCGTACGGAGTGCAGAATGTTTCACTGGCGACTGGTTAGTATGAGGGAAAGCAAGATACCTGGTAACTGATGCGACATTCACCCTGGTCAGTGTTAGCTAGCTTTCTTTTGAACGAGAGAGTTTCTAGGAAATTAAATTCACAAGTGGTCTCTAGTCGCAGACATATCCCGGTATAGGAAGATAACAACGTTAGTGGCTTGTTGTTTTTCTTTTTGGCAAGAAGATGTCGCCGTCTTCTCACGTACATCACCTGATATTCTCAACCGGTCACCCATTTGGTATTGGTCAGGTTCAGCGTTACTTAACCGTGATGATCTAACGAGAAACGGTGTGTCAAAGTAAAACGATTCAATAGTCTCAACTTCGACAGCACGTAGTAAGAGTTGAGCTAACGATCCTTATATAAGTCAGCTATTGGAAACTAAGCGCACTATACAAAACACTACTGATGTAAACATGCGACTGATGGCATGTTTACTACGGACGACATGTCTGCGAGTGGAAAATATTTAGCTAAGAGAAGTTACACCCCCGAATAAATGGTTTGACCTTTGAGATAGTAATGTCTTCTTTGATATGAGGTTCCATGTTGTGATTATGACCCATACCAGATAGTGAACCTCATGTTTTTAGGTCCATAAGATTGGCAGCTAATAATATTGAATGGTCTCACGGTATTGTTATATATATATATATATATATATATATATATATATATGTATGTATTCCAACAAATGGACAAAGGAGTTAATTTATGTTTCTGTTGTTCTCACGGACTGATGGCTTGTTTCTGTTCGGTTGGGCTTATGTTTTTCTTCGGTCATGCACAGAGTACTAATTGCAAGTCTGTCGTTCGGTGGGAAAATATAAAAGTAATTTCACAATTTGTTACTTGTTTGTGGTTTTGTTTGGAGCGATAATCCTTCTTTTGCAGCACTGGCCGAGATAACTCGATTGACACAGTGACCAGTGTCAGAATTGAGCACAGACTTCACGCGAAAACAACAAGTGGACTATCACGGCGGGTGCAGCGAACGCACTGGGACAAACTTTGACACTGAAGCAAAAACATGTCAGCTGAGTCTAAAAGAATCACAGGTTGATCCCGCAACAAGAAGGAAATCAATTGTGGAAAATATATTCCTCAATATCGAACAAGACTTCAACACCAAAGACTCAAAGATGATTTATCCATTGATAGGATAAATCATCTTCGGTTCAACATCCTCAATGGTCTCGCTGATGTTTAGCGATGATGAAAACATTGCCAAGGAAGGACTACGTCACTATAAAGAACAACCCATAGTGTGATGTAATTCACTGAATGTATCGATTTTCTCTTCTGTACGATATAAGACTGGAAATTACTCAGATTAACTCCGGCAAAACACTTCGTCGAGACGTATCCTGATCGAAATGTTTCAAGTCAGTAGCACAAACGTAATAGAAGTTAGAAAACCCTTCATCATCAATAGTCGAAATGCCATTCCGATTTCACAAGATTGCATTGATGGTATCCTCTTATTTTTATACAAGAAGATTGATGAAAAATTGATATCTGATAACTATCGTGGTGTCACCTTATTATTGGAGGCTATTTGAAACGTGATTGCAAGACTTTTGCTTAGCAGAGTGATGGAGAATCCTCTGGCTATCCCAGCATCCCACGTCAATTTTAGGGGTTGAAGATGGACAGTTGATATAGCATTTGTTGCGAGACAGATACAAGATAACTGAATTGAGGAATGCAAGTTTTGTTGATTTGATAAAAGCGTTTGACAGTCAACAGAAATGCAATCAGAATAATATTTGGTCAGGTAGGATGTTCGCCTAAATTTGTGTATGTGGCCAGGCAGCTATGAAGGGCCAGTTGTCTGATGAAATCGCTATTGACAACGGTGTAAAGAAGAGTCATATTCTTGCTTTACGCTTTTCTCGATTTTCTTTGTAAATTTGATATATATATATATATATATATATATATATATATATATATATATATGTATGTATGTGTGTCAGAGACTGTGTGTCTGTGTCTGTGTATGCATCTCCCAGTAAGTAAACTAGGGTAGGTAATTCAGTATGTGTTTTATTCACTAATTTAAATATGTCTTATCAATGAAAAACGCACACTTTGCATGATGTTAAATTATACATTAAACAGAATAAATGAAAACTATATATATATATATATATATATATATATATATATATATATATATAACTCAATGTCTGTGTGTATGTATGTTCCCTATAAAAAGAAAAGTTAACCAATCTACATAAAAAAGTATTATTATGTAAAACATTTACCGGGGAAGACAATGGAAGTGTTTCCAAATCTCTAAGTGCACTCCTAAGAGGCCTATGAGGGCATACATACTTAAAACTTCAAATAAATCCTATTTTTATGGAATTTAAATCATATGTATAACATTTCTTTTGCTATCGAAGTGGTCTCTAAGTGGCCTCCTAACTTAAAAGAGATGAGGGGGGGGGCAACCTCGTTTAAAATTTTAAAATATATCATAATTTGATTAAATTTATATCATAAGTATAACATTCTCCGGGGAAGACAATGGAAGTAGCTCTGAATTTCTACGTGACCGAATATCTAAATGCTCCACGTCTAAGTTACTCATGGGGACAAAATCCCCTTAGAAATTCAAATACGTATATCCGATTTTAATGAAATTTAAACCATATGTATAAGACATTAATTCAGAGAGTTTTCCAGCATTTCAGCTTCTTTATTAGGGGGCGAAAAAGTAATAGGGCGCAGTACAAACAAAGAAAGTAATTGATCCTCATTTAATCCCGAGCAACATCGAGTTTTACTGCTAATAAATAATTAAAATAATGTATGCAAAGATATACACCGACGAGCATCTTACGTCAATTGAGATGCGGGAAAACGGCTGCTGGTCGCCTTTGGATTGCTGTAATCTTGGTGCTCAATTGCGCCGACCTAGATAGTTCTCATCCCAGATATCGTCCAATCTTAAGTGTAAAGCTTTTTAGATTACAATTTCCTCAGACCATATTAGCCTGTGTCTCCAATCTTAAGTGTAAATTCCTTAGGCCATATTAACATGTGTCTACAATCTTAAGTGTAAATTCCTTAGGCCATATTAACATGGGTCTACAATCTTAAGTGTAAATTCCTTAGGCCATATTAACATGTGTCTACAATCTTAAGTGTAAATTCCTTAAGCCATATTAACATGTGTCTACAATCTTAAGTGTAAATTCCTTAGGCCATATTAACATGGGTCTACAATCTTAAGTGTAAATTCCTTAGGCCATATTAACATGTGTCTACAATCTTAAGTGTAAATTCCTTAGGCCATATTAACATGTGTCTACAATCTTAAGTGTAAATTCCTTAGGCCATATTAACATGTGTCTACAATCTTAAGTGTAAATTCCTTAGGCCATATTAACATGTGTCTACAATCTTAAGTGTAAATTCCTTAGGCCATATTAACATGTGTCTACAATCTTAAGTGTAAATTCCTTAGGCCATATTAACATGTGTCTACAATCTTAAGTGTAAATTCCTTAGGCCATATTAACATGTGTCTACAATCTTAAGTGTAAATTCCTTAGGCCATATTAACATGTGTCTACAATCTTAAGTGTAAATTCCTTAGGCCATATTAACATGTGTCTACAATCTTAAGTGTAAATTCCTTAAGCCATATTAACATGTGTCTACAATCTTAAGTGTAAATTCCTTAGGCCATATTAACATGGGTCTACAATCTTAAGTGTAAATTCCTTAGGCCATATTAACATGTGTCTACAATCTTAAGTGTAAATTCCTTAGGCCATATTAACATGTGTCTACAATCTTAAGTGTAAATTCCTTAGGCCATATTAACATGTGTCTACAATCTTAAGTGTAAATTCCTTAGGCCATATTAACATGTGTCTACACTTGATTGCTTCTATCGAGACTAACGGATTCTTCCCCACCAGAATTCTTTCCACCTCATATGTGACGTCATTTCCCTATATTTGTGTTATAGATATCCGTTCTCACGATTTGGGATTATCAGTCACTGCTGACCTTTTCGCCCCCCCCCCTGTCTATAACATACCCTGTCTCATATCCTAACTACTAATATATGTACTAGTTAACTCGCCCACTCGAGTATGTAACAAACCGCAAAGTTTGTGTTTTCGTTTTCACACTATCTTTTTTATTTTCTAGCTGCATTAACCACGATCTATCTGTTTGCTTGTTTTCTCCTAATTATTCCTGTCTTTTTTTTAGCTGAGTCGGTCATAAGGTCGTTTGTACAAGAGATCCGTCACTAATGGAAGCATGAGTTTTGAAAAAAAAGAATAGCCATTCCAGTCATGCACATATAAGGTTAGGGTTAAAGTCAATGTTAAGGTTAGGGTTAGGGTTAGAGTGCAAAAATGTAGAATAAACGCCACTGTGGAACGCATTGCGGAGTGGTGGACAGGTATCTGTGTGTGTTTATGTGGAGGCACAAGGGAGACGATCGTGTAATGCAGTTTCTCTTGACATTAATAGATCCTATCCTCTAAAGTAATAAAATGCTTTTTGTCTGTTTTTTGTTCTACTCCAAACCGATTCTGTCTGTTTTTCGGGTGGCGGCTATTTCTTTGGGCGAGGCTCTTCTACCAAATATCCCTTTTTTATTCTACGCACGCTAAAAATATTATCCGTTTGTTATGCATGCAATTTTATTTAATTTAATTATTTGATTTTATTATCAGAAGCTTGTGTCGCTCGACAACGATAATTTACCCCCTCTTTCAAAATTGATAATCTGCCACAAGACAAGTAAAACCAATGAATTCGCCCATCACTAATGAACTCTTCTGAACGAATGGAATGATTAACTGTTAACATGTGTTTATATATCATGGCTATTATCGCGTCATGCGTGACGACCGATTATTCAATTCAAATATGACATCTTTTTTTCTGTTTCGCTATCATCGACGGCCAGAGACGCCAGGCATTGGACAATAATTCTGTCTTTACTCATAGAAATTCGCAAATCAACATAATTCTTCAATTGATTACAACAGGCGTTGAACGATCTTTAGATGTATTCACGCGAAGAATTCGGTTTCAAAACCAGCAAAAAAGCAATTAACGCGTATAGCAGTCTGCATGTTTGTCACGCCTGTGAGTCTGCCTGCTATTCTTAACTTTAAAATAGCATTTCTGTTGATCCGTCACACTAGCGTTTGAAATAGCATTTATATCGCTGAACACAAGATTGAATGAATTCACCTCATTTTAGATTTTTATAATTAACTAGCGGAACCCGTCGCCCGGCATTGCGCGGGAGAAAGTACTACCTATTGAATAAAAAAGAAACCGCCTATTGTTCTTCTTGCCCCCTCTACCGTGTTGGTGAATGTTTTAGATTTAAAAAAAAGAAAAGAAAATGGTTTAGAGCAGAACGGGATCGAACGCCGATACTGGCGATAATGAAACCTGCATTCTTAACCATTGCGCCACAGTTACTACTTGGAAAATACATGTGAAAATATGCGAGTTAACGTAAGCTTGTTTACTTGCAGCTTCTGGCAGCGAAAAGTAAAGTTCAACAATGACACGTTTATGTCATTTATTTGGAAAGGGTTAACGGTATATGATTTTGAAAATATAAATGTGTCGGGGTCTAACAGCATCTTGGCGGCTATTGAATTAAGTAGGAAGTCGATTTAATGAAGGAATTGTAGCCGCCATATTTGAAGAATAAATGTTGCAGGAACTGTGTTCGTTAATGTCATTCGCTTAATTCCGGAATGAATGTAAATGTGGAAATCATAGTTAGAAATAGGAAAAACGTAATCTGATATTCGCGGAATATCATCGGATTAAACGGGAGCGGTCATTATTTGTTTGCGTATTGTTTTATATTATGTAGTAAATTAATACCAGGCAAATAATAAATAAGGACGGACTGTTTTGTGAAAAGTAAACTGTGTTTATTACTTCCCGGTGTCGATGAGTGTAGTCACAGTACACAATTGTTAGGTTGAAAAGTCTTTGCTACCACCTATATGGTGTTGGTTTTCGGAGAGACGTTGATGGTGGGCCAAATGTAATATTGAGTGTTAGGTTGAAAAAATAATAACAACTTTACTAAAACACGCTCGAGTGAATAAGTGTAGTATAGCGGTGAGTTTAGTAACCTGGTTTGTATATGGTTATTTTCCTATACTCCGAGAAGGTACAGGGGAAAAAACGTCTCTACTTTATATATTAGATTATGAGTCACCATTTATCAGGGCCGAAACCCACTCGAGGATAATAGTTAATGAAATGGATAGATTGGCAGTTGAATGGGGATGAATACTATAAGTGGGTTGCACATCTCTACAAAACACTAACTAAAAACAGCAGCACACCGAAAAAACAGAAATTCTTTCCCCTTTGACTAAAACGTCGCTTATGGAATGTGAACACAGAAGGACAAAGTAAGGGGAGCGCGTTACTACGATATTAACTTTCTTCCAACAGCAGGAAGATGTGACACAAGGCCTGGAAGGTAGGGGGGAATAAGCTAGCGCCCCAGAATTGGGGAACTCTGACCTCTGAAAAATTACATGGGTTGCCCCATCAGCATTCGGACTGATTGTCGAGGAGAGATTCTCAACTGGTATGTATAACGCCTGAAAGAAGCAGAACTTCTGTCTTCGATTAATTACGGCGCTACCGGAAGTAAACGGAATGGCCACTTTTACTTTCCATTAGTCTGGCTGGCCTTACGGATGCATGGAGTTCATCTGCCCTTTGACAACTCTTGATCTTAGTTTTGCCGGAGTTGTACACACCTATCTCATCGGAAAAGCCAAAGCTGCCGGGTGGGGATGCCAGTTTAATCGCCGGGTGGGGCTGCCAGTTTAATCGCCGGGTGGGGCCCGACCATAAAAGAGGTAGTATTAGTTTACATAGTACGATTGGCAGGCGCGAAATCAGACAACACCTGACTACAAGTATCTGTTCAAAAAGCTCTATTCGTCTGTCCGGCAGTCACGCTTACGTTTGAAATAGCATTTTTGTTGGTGTGTCGCACTTAAGTTTGAGATGAGATTTTCACGGTTAAATTAAATGGACGCATCTTATTTTAGATGCGTCCAACCATCTCGCTAAGCGCATTTGTAAGTAAATGAATTTGTAGTGCAAACGTAGGTACTTCACACACTGACTCCAAACACCAACTTCTAGTAATTTATGACAGCCATCTTTTAACGGTTCTCCTTAAAAAACGAGAACCAGCACGAACCTTTCCCTTTTTGCTTCTGTCGACAGATGACGCATGCGGCACGATCTCGCTTATTTGAACGAGACAAACCGATATGTTATTCAGTGCTTAATTTTGAAAGGATTTCATTGGCTAAAAAAGTAATCGATCATTGATATTCTGCTACGTCACAAGCAATTGTTGGGAGGTGGCGGTGGTGACGTGGATAACGACGTGCACTGACGGTCCGGGTGTACCAAGTTCAAATCCAGTCGGTTACATGGCTACACTTTTACTTATGGATGTTGGCAACCTTCACGTGAAACTAATGCCAACAATAGAATTAAGCCCCCCCCCCCAAGTCGTACGATGCTGATTCATTCGAATTTACTTTTTTTTATACACATTTTAGCGTTGCCCCTATTTACTTGCCTTTCCACGAGAGCAGAGTTAGACACAAGGTCAGTTGAACCTTTGGAATAGACTCCCAAAAGAGGTAATAAGTGCGCCAACAACGCAATAATTCAAGGTGAATTGGGTCAGGTGCTAGGCCACTGTATCCTCTTCTGTGTAAATTTCTACCACGTTTTCCATTTCCCGACATGGCAACTAGAACATGCTTGTTTTATTTTTTGCCAAATTAATTGAACTGACTTGAATTGAATTTCAATGTGTGTTTTTTTCTTTGTTTTACGCCATCTCAGCCTTTTGAATTTTTCAAAGACGTCCTCGCGTTTCAGATTTAAATAGGATTTTCATCGCTAAACGCGCAGATTAAATACACGTAGATTGTATTAGATACGCCCAAGCCTTTCTATCAGACGATCTGTCTGTTGGTCTGTCACGTTTAAATTTGAAGCATGATTTTAATCGGTCTGTCAGGATTGAGGTTGAAATTGCAATTACATTTTCCTTGGTCTGTCACACATTTATGGTCATGTGAAGTAGAAAATAGATCCGGGGTTTACTTTCGGCAGCCTTGTAACTATCGTTTCCCATTATTTTGTTTTTTAGACCTTATATTTCATAAGCGATGTTTCTGGTAAAGGGGGAAGAATTGCTGTTTTCTGGGTAGGCTGTTGTTTTGAGTCGATGGTATGTGGAGATTTTCAATTTTCTCATAGTATTCATCTACATTTAACTCTGGGACGTGACGGTGGCTCAGTGGTTAACGCCACTGACTGACAACTTGGATGTGCAGTTCGAATCCAGTTCGTTCAACACACACACTTTCACTTAGAATGTTGGCAACCTTCACGAAAAAATTCTACCTAGAAAAATATCGGGGAAACCAATGCCAGCAATAAAATCATCTGATTCATACGAAATGAATGAACCCTCAATCTCTTAATCTCATTAATCATTATCCTAAAGTTAATCATTAATCATTATCCTTAAGTGACTTTTAGCCTTGATAAGTGGCGAGTCATTAGTAAACAAAATGGTCATACCCAATATGATGAACACGTAATAGATCTGATTGGATTTGAACCCACTAGCATTACATCATCCGCTCATCTGAATGACAGTTTATCACTACGCATTACTTTATGAGAATAAAGAAAGCGTTGCATTCGAGTAAGTGTTATTATTGTCACTTTAGTCTGGCCTCGTCTGGCTCATTGTTAAGATAGAAGATTTAAACTAAATAGAAACATAATGCATCTTTGTTTTCTCGTGACAAGAAACGAGAATCTCGTGTCATTTTTTCGTCTGTTGAATCAGCGAACCAATTTACACGCTTTGTTCTTGCTTATCGATGAGATCTCCTCTCTTTCAATTGGGTTTTAAACCTTCAAAAGAGTGCGCCACAATACATTTTACAAGACTGATGTTACTTTTATTTAATACACGAGCAATACTGGATATATATATATATATATATATATATATATATATATATATATATATATATATATATATATATTAAGATAGATGAAAGAAGAGGGATAAACATGTACGAATGGCAAATTTATTTTAACTTCGATTGTTCAATGCAAGGTATACTCGGTAAAAAAATACGTTTATTATTCTTTCTTTAAGCCAATGCTTTTCAAAGATTAAAATCTTATCATCAGAGGAATTACATAGATAGATAAGTTGGCAGTGCAAATTATTCCAATTAGGATGTACCAATAAGGAGGTTTACCTGTATTTTTACTGTTCTCGCGGCTCCCACCTTCACCCGCAAGTATCAAATCACGAAGATAATGACGAAAGATCTGTTGGTGAATCGGATACTATTTCTCGAAAACGAATCAAGTATTCTTCAGGCAAGGTTTATATTCTATCCCAAACTCCTAACATGCCCCCCCCCCACTCTTCCTTTTTCTCTCGCACCCCTAATTTTAGAAATAGCATTTTCAGGTTCAAAAGCGCCGATCGAATATGCACTTGTTCTTTTGGATCTTTTTATCTCGCTCTCTCTTTCCCTATGTGCCCCTCTTTTTCTTTCTCTCTCTCAAGTATTCTCAGACAAGTTTTCCATTCTACTCCAAACTCCTAACATGTCTCTTTCTCACTCTCCCCTCTCTCCCCTCTCTCTCCCTCTCTCTCCCTCTCTGTCTCTCTCTTTCCCTCTCTTTCTCTCTCTCAAGTATTTTCGTTCTACCCCAAACCCCTAATATGTCTCTCTCTTTCTCCATCTCTCTTCTCCCCTCTTTCCGTTTTTCTCTCTCCCTCTTAATTATTCTTCAGTTTTCTATTTTACTCCAAACCCCTAAAATATCTCCCTATTCTTTCCCCGTCTATTTCTCTCTCTCTCCATTTACCCTTCCCTCTCTCGCTCAAAGATTCTGCTGTCCGTGGGTCGATCGCTTAATCCGTTGATCTGAGACGCGTAAGCTTTAAATAGCATTGTCCATCGCTGAATGCGCAGATTGAACGGACGTATCTTATTTTAGATGCGTCCAATCATCTTAAAGAAGAGGCTCTGTCCATCAGTTGGTGGATTGCTTAGTCTATTTTTCTGTCACCCATAATTTTAGAAATAGCATTTTCAGTTGCCAAAAGCGCGGATCGAATAAGCACTTGTTCTCTTAGATACTGTACGTAGATCTGCGACGTTTAGGTATGAGCTCCAGTTAGATTGTGTGAATTAGGAGAAGTGAGTTATAAACAATAGGGAAGATCACCGCAAGTATAAATACTCTTTAACCTGTATCTGGAGAGAAAGAGGGAAAGAGAAAGAGACTAATTTGGGATGTTGACTTTATTTTTAAAGACAACGTCCAAATTATATACCTCCCCTCTCCCCCCCCTTTCTCTCCAGATACGGGTTAAAGAGTATTGATACTTGTGGCGATATTCCCTATTGTTTATGATGAACTATTCTAGTCTTCTGTCTTATAGTTAGTTTTATTTCCTTTGACTGTTTCTAAACAGAGAAGGAGATAGATAGATAGATAGATAGATAGATAGATAGATAGATAGATAGATAGATAGATAGATAGAGACATACTGTATAAAATAAGAACGGGGTGTCATACAGTGAGAGAGGACGAGAGTAATAGACAGAAACGTAGTAAGAGAGGGGTGACTTGGTGACTAAATTGCAGATTATGGCCACTTAGAAAAATTTAAAAAATGTTTTCACGTACACCTCAATCCTCAATCCTCAATATGAGAAATATTCTAACATCTATTTTATGTGAGTAAAATATATAGGAAAAAGCCTTAGGGAAACAAACGTTGATTCACTCAACTTTTGTATGATAATAAAATAGATATTTTCATAATCTGTTATGTATTTTTGATTCGTCAACGCATTGTATATGTCAGTTAGTCCGTCATCCTGCCTGTAGGTCTGTCATGCTTTAAGTGTCATTTTTATCGAAAAACTCGCTTCCTTAGAATGCCCGTTCGTCCGACGTCTTGTTTGTTATCATGATTCACCAAGAAGGTTGATCGCATTCGACAATTTCCCATCTGACATACAAATTCAGAAACAAACAAAAAAGAGAAAAAATAAAGAAAAACAAAGATCGTCACGGTCTTTTCCAACGCCGAAACATCCCAAAATTCCCACTTGAAATAGAAAAATAAATTCCCGGCAAACATCTGCTTCCCATCACCTGTTCAATGGCGAAATAGTTTCTTCCCAGATTATAAATTAATTTTCACATGCTATAAATATTAAAGTATACATGAGGTCGCTAGACTTTATCCGTGCATCTATATGGAAGACCATATTTGTAGTCACACACACACACACACACACACACACACACACACACACACACACACACACACACACACACACATATATATATACACACATATATATACACACATATATATATATATAAAGTTTGTTTTTTAAAGAAGTGATCATTGGAATTTAGCATTGTATTATTTATTTACATATACTCTGGTGTTAAAAAACTAACAATTATTCTGCTTTAACCTTGAATTTGACTATTAATAATAAATACTTATATATATATATATATATATATATATATATATATAATTGAGTTTACATAAATCTATGCTATATATATATATATATATATATATATATATATATATATATATATATAGCATAGATTTATGTAAACCCAACTATATGATCAAGTTGCGTTCCAAGAAATCACCAAAACAACAGATGGTGTACGATCGTTTCTGAGATCATGCATTTTTATTATTACTATCAGATTCAATCGTCAGCACGAAATTAAAAGCATATTGCCAGCATCAATGGAATCGATACCAACATCCTCAATTGCAAATTAGAAACAATGAGAGGAGTTGATGTATGTAGTCCTCAAATCATAGCAGATCAGGCATTGTTTAGGGATGTATTTAGGGGTTTAAGGTTAAAAGAAATGGATGCAATATTACATATAGGGAGTAGCACACCAACTAAAATATGTCATCTACTTATATAACCATAAATAGAGTTTAAGTATCCCCTTTTCCCCTTTCGAATCATGCGACCGGCAGAACAGTCATCCTCCACGCTGATGATTCTCGGAAAAGGATGAAACACATATGTATGTGGATGTGTATACGGATAAAAATGAAATAAAAATATTTATTGTGTGAGTGTGTGTTGTACGTATGTTGACAGATAAGTGTTTGAATATTGGCAGTAAATAGAAAATTCCATTCTCCTGTTTCAAATTTACGGAAGTTGAAAGACGATAAAATCAAATGGTTAAAATGTCAAACACACAAGTAGACTTCTGAATCGAAATTCCCAAAGTGGCCTTTTTGGCACACCCAGTGAAATTCTAGCCAGACATTGGATGCTTTGAACTTTTAGTTATTTTAGCAACATCCCGATTGAGAATGCCATCCGGGACGATTCTATTCATGTAATTTATCTCTGGAAAATAAAGGCTACCAATGAACAATATGGACAAAAGAATAACACACAAAAACAAATTTATTTAATTAAAATATTTATTGAATTACTTTATTAAATTCAGTAAAAAAAAAGTGTCGTCAGAAACAAACAAAATATTGTATGCTGTATTTTGTGCATTGTCTACCCCCTCTCTCATCTAACTATCTCCATTCTTCCCCTTCTTAACTATCATCATCATCATCATCATCATCATCATCATCATCATCATCATCATCATCATCATCATCATCATCATCATCATCATCATCTTCTTCTTCTTCTTCTTCTTCTTCTTCTTCTTCTTCTTCTTCTTCTTCTTCTTCTTCTTCTTCAATATCGGCAATCTGGGCTAAAAGAAAAAAGAAACGATTTGTTCACCCGTCTTTTTCTTTGAGTTTTATACTCGCCCTTTCCTTCCCATAATTCGCCACTTCTCCTACCCACCTATATTAATAGATTATTCATAAAAAATCTATTTTCATCATGCACGTTTTATTCCGTGAAGCAAGGCAGATTACAATACATGTTCTTTTCACTTATTTAAGTCACATAAAGAAAGAACTATTGTTTCATAATGTGTATTAATATCTTTCGGCAAATGAAACGACGTCACATTACACCATATTTTCAGCGATTTCCTTTCTGTAACAAAGAATTAGAATAATAATTCTCAATGTTTTCAGAAAACAGAATATAAAGTATTATTTTTGAAAAAAGTACTGTAATTTTGGTTATAGATAGACTGGTTCTCTATCCTTTAATTTCAATGTGAAAATCTAATTTCCAATAAATAATAATTATTTGTTTGATACAGGTCGATATATTGAGACACCTATTGACCATTTCTTATTTGGATAAAAACGAATATTTATTTTATTTCGACTTTATTTACAAAATATAGCTTCAGTCTTAGTATTTTTTGAACGTGGACCTTATTTTATAATAATGTTAATAATGTTTATTATGTTATAATAATATATTTATTTTTAATTTTTAATTTGATTTTATATTATGTTTGTATCTTTATTGACAATTTGCCCCTGCTTCATGACACATTTATAAATTTAAGTGAATTAGTTAAAACACTTATAAACATTAGCGTATATTTGACTGACTACACGACTACGATCTCGAAACAGAAGTAAAGGAATAAGCAATGCATATGATGGCTTGCATGATGACGATATCCACTAAGCATTGTTTTACGTGAATAGATGCAAGATTATATTTATAGATGAGCAGAATAACCGATCGCACAATAAAAGCGAACTACTGATATATATATATATATATATATATATATATATATATATATATACATATGTGTGTGTGTGTGTGTGTGTGTGTGTGTGCGTGCGTGTGTATATATGTATATAATATATGTATATTTATATTATCATATATATATATATATATATATATATATATATATATATATATAGAGAGAGAGAGAGAGAGATTACCACGTTAACATATGAACAAATATTGTTAAGTGTTCATTTTTGAAGTATGATTACAAAATATTAATTATTTTGTAAATTTTGTATTCTACTGAATTAAAATATATAAGCTCTGTTTGACATAACGTGTTAACTATTGGGCTTAATTATTATCTGCACTATTTACTATATTCTAGGGATTCATAATATCTTATTTATTAATAAATTTCGTGTTATGTAATTGTTGCATAGCCTTTTTTTCTTTTTTTCTTACCTTGTGGCAGTAAGATAAAACTGGCCTCGTGCCTAACCTCCTTGGGAGGTAAATAAAAAAAATATATATTGTCACGACGGGACCTCCGTTGGGAACGACGGAATTGCGCACACGACAAAGATAATTAAAAGAAAAAGAAAAGTCCGGGAATTTGGCTCATAGGATGAACGTGAAGGGATGGGGATTTCTCCTGGCTAAGACCGCACGGAGTAGGAAGGAAGTGAAGCATGCACAAAAACAACACGAACGCCAAGACAAAATGTAAATAATATTTATTTATAGATATTAAAATAAGGGGATAAATATATCTATTAAAAAAACAAAAAACAAAAGAAAACATGAAAACAAAAGTCTATCATAGTCTTATAGCGGCAGGATTCATTTTCACACAAAAGTATACATAATAGCCCTCGAGGCGAATGTCCGAGAAGTAAGTATCAACAATTCGTTAACTTACGGGTGAATATATTGTTCATTTGAGGATCGGTATTTCTGGCAAGTCATAATAGTCACGCTTCTCTGCAAATGTCGTTTTCATTTTTGTTAACGTGTATTTCGGGGATTTCACAACAGCGGGTTTTATCTCTCACTGAGATTCACGCATTTTCTTCAGGAAAACAATCCTGGGTCGTTCATTCTGCATTCTGTATAATACCCGGATTTCGTAGGGGTATTTGACAGTATTTCGGAAGAAGCACATCTCCCGTCTTTCGGGTGTCTTCGCGCGGGGCTATAATCCCATTTCAAAAGGTCCCTGCCTTTCTCGCGACACTTTAGTCGCACGTCTTTACTTATTGACTGCCGCGCCCTGACTCATCTCTCTCGTGCGGCTGTACTCAAATGACCGTGATTCCCCCTTCCACGGGCGGTTAACCTCCTTTTTCCTCTCCCTCCTCTTCTCCTTCTTCTTCTTGATCGTGACAGCTAAAAATAGACATTACCGCACAGGGTCCAACCTGACTGATGAAATCGGTCCCCGAATGTTGCCATGTATAACGAGTGGTGAAAACCGAATCCTGCTTGAATATATATATATATATATATATATATATATATATATATATATATATATATATATATATATATATCTTATCGAGGCCTTCCGCAGTCTCTTACTCTTAATTTTGGTCGACCTCCCTTCGTTTGTAACAATATATATAATCACATTCATATATAGATTTCCGTAAAATTACCGAAGTTAAGTGATGAAATTACCAGGTGTTATATGTAAAACACTTCACACAGGTGTATACATAGTTACCAGCTTTGCTATGAATAAAATGGAGGGGATACTAGCGTCCCGCCATGGGGATGGTAAGGGCCATCTGCTTTGGTTAACGTTGCAAAAGCGGAGATAAGCAGCGGGCGTATTCTGCACAGCGCAGAGAAAATGTTTGATGCTATGAACAAACGAAGATGACATAACTAGGATTATAGATAAGTATTAGCATAAAAAGATATAAAACGAGCAGCGAAACCGACCAATCTCGATATGTAAGACAGGATGGGATAGCTAAAGATAGCTATAAATAGGGAAAGGAATTAACTTTTTCCTTTCATCTTTCTCTCTTATTATTTTCTCTCCATTTCTTTGTCCTCTTTTTATTTTATTTTGTGTACTTTACAATCGCTTCACGACCTTTTGACCCTTGTACTCTTCGGCCTTTTCCGGATGCATTCGGTTGTAGTTGGTAAATTTTGTTGTGAGATTTTAATTGTTTGTTTTCAAAATCATGGAATTAATGATATATGTGTTAAATATGGTCGTCTCGCCAATTAATTGGTAGCCTACTAGTTCACCATCTTTAACTTTTTGTCGATCAGGCTGGAAAAAGAAAACTGACCTAATACGGGACAACACAAATAAATCGTTTTTAAGTACTCCACTGAGCATGTGGGCGCTTGCCAGCGGCTTAAACATCAGTCCCTGGCTGACACACGTCCGACGCAGATGAAATCCCGAACTAAAAAAGAATGAGCCGACCGGAAAACGTAAGTCACCTGACCCAGACGTCTCCTTCTCGTTACACAATGGCCGGTGGACAGCTCGCATTCCTCCATTTCTCACATTATTCAACAAATCTATTGAAATTATAGTACAGTGTATGTGTAGCTTAGTTAATAGACTAACTTATATGATACTGTCCCTATAAGCATAACGGCATTTACGAAAGAATATTCATTGTAACGTTACAGGGACGGTTTTGTAAATGAGTCGTGTACGAACGAAAACTAATTTAAGGGATAATAAAATTGGGGTTTTCGCCTTTATCTGGCCAAATTAAAGCGCCTGGTGATTGGCATAAGAAAATTGTTTTGCTCAAACTAATGTGACAAATATAGAAAAAAAAAGGAGGCAACCTTTTTATATTTTTATGGATTCCGAACTAAACCCTTTATTTTATCAACTGCGAGACAAAATTCTCATTCCTCTTTCCATGCCATTTAAATATTTCCTATGAGTTATTTTTTTCTTAAGTTCCTTCAGCAGAGATTGAGTCCATGCACGCCAGGTAGATTTATCTTTAGAATATCTCTTAACTAACGCCTTTATCTATTTGTAGATTCCAAAAATAAAGAACAAGGTTTCAATTGGAATATACTCTCAGATTTTGGTCTATTAATTAGAATTAACAACGGTTGGGTTTGCTACGTCCAGCAGGAGGAAATCTTAATGTCCTCACTATTTCAGGGCTAACAAATCAAATTCCATGCGAGAAAGCCATTTCACAATTAAAAGTCAAGTTTCATCAGTTTTCATCAACACAGCGTTAAACCACAAACACTAGACTATTCATTGATCAGTAACTACATAATTCAATTTGTTTATTTAGTTGTCCCCTATTTATTTGTTTTGCCGCAATGGCAAAGTTCGAGACTGTTTCGTTTTACAAGGACACTCTGGATGGGACAACCATAAAAATAACCCCAATACAGAAGAAGTTCTACTCATCTGACGACAGAACAGATACTACACTTCGATTCAAGCCCGAAGTCTATTTGGTTGCTTCTCTTTCTATTTTTCTGTCCTTATGTTCTGTTAAATTTCATCTATTTTAATTTCTGTGATTCCTTGCTCCATTCTTTCTTTCGATATCGTTTTCGCAATCAAATTCTTTCACTTTTGCATTTCTTATTTCCTCTCTTTATCTTTATTTCCTTCTATATTAACTCGTCTCTCTCTCTCTTTCTTTATTAGAATGTTCGAGGTGTGAAATCATAATTGATATCATTTACAATAAAACGTGTCATATCATGATCGTTGTAATAATCAAAATGCAAACCTTTCATTATTACTCACTCTTTTCTAGTAGCTCATGTGGATAAGTTCGTTGTTCTTTATGATCATAGACACCTAGTGATCTCTAGTTCAGTTTCTGCTTTTGTTAATGACTACTTAATAAATATAAGTTATCTTGAAATCTGAGCCTTTCAATTTGGTCACTTCAAGGGTTGGGCTGCACAAAGAACCAAAAACGAACCAAAGACTGTTAGATCTTTTAAATGGACCGCTGTTACGTTTCAACCTTGTGTCACATATAATTTTATGAATATACCTTGTTAGCTGCTCATTCCTGCACGTGTCCCGTATGTGATCCTACTCGACTGAAGAAATGCCGCCGGCAAACAAGTTCGCTCATAGCTGAAAAAGGACCAAGTTGAAATAAACAGTTGACAACAGAAGGAGGTTAATTCGCCTTGTTTTTGTTCTAAATCATTGATCTGTTGGGCGAAAGGACAAAGAGAGGTCAGAATTACTGTTTATTCATATTTTATCAGGACATATCTAAAAAAAAGATGTGTGTAGGAGAGGCCGCCGACTTGTCTGCGACGATTGAAGAGAAGATGTTTGGTTTGCTGCTTGTGCGGCGGAGAGCTGCGGGCGCGAACCCGTAAACGCCCACTCGCGAAAAGTTTAATTTAATTTATTTTTAAACAGGAAACGGCAGCGGGCGGCTTTGGCGTTGCTCATTAGCATATGTGAGATGTCGATACTATAAGGAGCACGACAAAACATGATTTTGTGAGATGCGTTGGGAGATGGACGCGAACGAAAGAAGAAGAAAGTGCGGCTTTATTTTGGCGCACCGTTGCATTGACTCGTTCAATGTTTTCGCATCTACAGCTTCCGATCGAACGGACGAATTCTCCTCCTCACCATCTCTTGTGCCATGTGTCGTCACATCGGTTTCTATCAATTCCCACAGTAGTACAATCGACCGTACCCTACTAAACCACATGCAATTTTATTCTCAATTCACAAAATTATACTCTAAAGTTAGATCTTAAAAAATGGACAGGAAAAAAAGGCACGAAAAACATGAACAAAGGACGAGAATAGCAGGATTATTGGAAGTACTGAAAAGAAGGTTAGGAGAGATAAGCGACATTAAGAACTACATAGATAAGGGACGAGAATAGCAGGTGTATTAGAAGTACTGAATAGAAGGTTAGGAGAGATAAGCGCCATTAAGAACAACATAAACAAAGAACGAGAATAGCAGGATTATTGGAAGTACTGAAAAGAAGGCTAGGAGAGATAAGCGCCATTAAGAACAACATAAACAAAGGACAAGAATAGCAATATTATTGGAAGTACTGAAAAAAAGGTTAGGAGAGATAAGCGCCATTAAGAACTACATAGATAAGGGACGAGAATAGCAGGTGTATTGGAAGTACTGAAAAGAAGGTTAGGAGAGATAAGCGCCATTAAGAACAACATAAACTAAGAACGAAAATAGCAGGATTATTGGAAGTACTGAAAAGAAGGTTAGGAGAGATGAACGCCATTAAGAACAACATAAACAAAGAACGAGAATAGCAGGATTATTGGAAGTACTGAAAAGAAGGCTAGGAGAGATAAGCGCCATTAAGAACAACATAAACAAAGGACGAGAATAGCAATATTATTGGAAGTATTGAAAAAAAGGTTAGGAGGGATAAGCGCCATTAAGAACTACATAGATAAGGGACGAGAATAGCAGGTGTATTGGAAGTACTGAAAAGAAGGTTAGGAGAGATAAGCGCCATTAAGAACAACATAAACAAAGGACGAGAGTAGCAGGATTATTGGAAGTACTGAAAAGAAGGTTAGAAGAGATGAACGCCATTAAGAACAACATAAACAAAGAACGAGAATAGCAGGATTATTGGAAGTACTGAAAAGAAGGTTAGGAGAGATAAGCGCCATTAAGTACAACATAAACAAAGGACGAGAGTAGCAGGATTATTGGAAGTACTGAAAAAAAGGTTAGGAGAGATGAACGGCATTAAGAACAACATAAACAAAGAACGAGAATAGCAGGATTATTGGAAGTACTGAAAAGAAGGTTAGGAGAGATGAACGCCATTAAGAACAACATAAACAAAGGACGAGAATAGCAGGATTATTGGAAGTACTGAAAAGAAGGTTAGGAGAGATGAACGCCATTAAGAACAACATAAGCAAAGAACGAGAATAGCAGGATTATTGGAAGTACTGAAAAGAAGGTTAGGAGAGATGAACGCCATTAAGAACAACATAAACAAAGGACGAGAATAGCAGGATTATTGGAAGTACTGAAAAGAAGGTTAGGAGAGATAAGCGCCATTAAGAACAACATAAACAAAGGACGAGAATAGCAGGATTATTGGAAGTACTGAAAAGAAGGTTAGGAGAGATAAGCGCCATTAAGAACAACATAAACAAAGAACGAGAATAGCAGGATTATTGGAAGTACTGAAAAGAAGGTTAGGAGAGATGAACGCCATTAAGAACAACATAAACAAAGGACGAAAATAGCAGGATTATTGGAAGTACTGAAAAGAAGGTTAGGAGTGATAAGCGCCATTAAGAACAACATAAACAAAGGACGAGAATAGCAGGATTATTGGAAGTACTGAAAAGAAGGTTAGGAGAGATGAACGCCATTAAGAACAACATAAACAAAGAACGAGAATAGCAGGATTATTGGAAGTACTGAAAAGAAGGTTAGGAGAGATAAGCGCCATTAAGAACAACATAAACAAAGGACGAGAATAGCAGGATTATTGGAAGTACTGAAAAGAAGGTTAGGAGAGATAAGCGCCATTAAGAACAACATAAACAAAGAACGAGAATAGCAGGATTATTGGAAGTACTGAAAAGAAGGTTAGGAGAGATGAACGCCATTAAGAACAACATAAACAAAGGACGAAAATAGCAGGATTATTGGAAGTACTGAAAAGAAGGTTAGGAGTGATAAGCGCCATTAAGAACAACATAAACAAAGGACGAGAATAGCAGGATTATTGGAAGTACTGAAAAGAAGGTTAGGAGAGATAAGCGCCATTAAGAACAACATAAACAAAGAACGAGAATAGCAGGATTATTGGAAGTACTGAAAAGAAGGTTAGGAGTGATAAGCGCCATTAAGAACAACATAAACAAAGGACGAGAATAGCAGGATTATTGGAAGTACTGAAAAGAAGGTTAGGAGTGATAAGCGCCATTAAGAACAACATAAACAAAGAACGAGAATAGCAGGATTATTGGAAGTACTGAAAAGAAGGTTAGGAGTGATAAGCGCCATTAAGAACAACATAAACAAAGGACGAGAATAGCAAGATTATTGGAAGTACTGAAAAAAAGGTTAGGAGAGATGAACGCCATTAAGAACAACATAAACAAAGAACGAGAATAGCAGGATTATTGGAAGTACTGAAAAGAAGGTTAGGAGAGATAAGCGCCATTAAGAACAACATAAACAAAGAACGAAAATAGCAGGATTATTGGAAGTACTGAAAAGAAGGTTAGGAGAGATAAGCGCCATTAAGAACAACATAAACAAAGAACGAAAATAGCAGGATTATTGGAAGTACTGAAAAGAAGGTTAGGAGAGATAAGCGCCATTAAGAACAACATAAACAAAGAACGAAAATAGCAGGATTATTGGAAGTACTGAAAAGAAGGTTAGGAGAGATGAACGCCATTAAGAACAACATAAACAAAGGACGAAAATAGCAGGATTATTGGAAGTACTGAAAAGAAGGTTAGGAGTGATAAGCGCCATTAAGAACAACATAAACAAAGGACGAGAATAGCAGGATTATTGGAAGTACTGAAAAGAAGGTTAGGAGAGATGAACGCCATTAAGAACAACATAAACAAAGAACGAGAATAGCAGGATTATTGGAAGTACTGAAAAGAAGGTTAGGAGAGATAAGCGCCATTAAGAACAACATAAACAAAGGACGAGAATAGCAGGATTATTGGAAGTACTGAAAAGAAGGTTAGGAGAGATAAGCGCCATTAAGAACAACATAAACAAAGAACGAGAATAGCAGGATTATTGGAAGTACTGAAAAGAAGGTTAGGAGAGATGAACGCCATTAAGAACAACATAAACAAAGGACGAAAATAGCAGGATTATTGGAAGTACTGAAAAGAAGGTTAGGAGTGATAAGCGCCATTAAGAACAACATAAACAAAGGACGAGAATAGCAGGATTATTGGAAGTACTGAAAAAAAGGTTAGGAGAGATGAACGCCATTAAGAACAACATAAACAAAGAACGAGAATAGCAGGATTATTGGAAGTACTGAAAAGAAGGTTAGGAGAGATAAGCGCCATTAAGAACAACATAAACAAAGAACGAGAATAGCAGGATTATTGGAAGTACTGAAAAGAAGGTTAGGAGAGATAAGCGCCATTAAGAACAACATAAACAAAGAACGAGAATAGCAGGATTATTGGAAGTACTGAAAAGAAGGTTAGGAGTGATAAGCGCCATTAAGAACAACATAAACAAAGGACGAGAATAGCAGGATTATTGGAAGTACTGAAAAGAAGGTTAGGAGTGATAAGCGCCATTAAGAACAACATAAACAAAGAACGAGAATAGCAGGATTATTGGAAGTACTGAAAAGAAGGTTAGGAGTGATAAGCGCCATTAAGAACAACATAAACAAAGGACGAGAATAGCAAGATTATTGGAAGTACTGAAAAAAAGGTTAGGAGAGATGAACGCCATTAAGAACAACATAAACAAAGAACGAGAATAGCAGGATTATTGGAAGTACTGAAAAGAAGGTTAGGAGAGATAAGCGCCATTAAGAACAACATAAACAAAGAACGAAAATAGCAGGATTATTGGAAGTACTGAAAAGAAGGTTAGGAGAGATAAGCGCCATTAAGAACAACATAAACAAAGAACGAAAATAGCAGGATTATTGGAAGTACTGAAAAGAAGGTTAGGAGAGATAAGCGCCATTAAGAACAACATAAACAAAGAACGAGAATAGCAGGATTATTGGAAGTACTGAAAAGAAGGTTAGGAGAGATAAGCGCCATTAAGAACAACATAAACAAAGAACGAGAATAGCAGGATTATTGGAAGTACTGAAAAGAAGGTTAGGAGTGATAAGCGCCATTAAGAACAACATAAACAAAGGACGAGAATAGCAGGATTATTGGAAGTACTGAAAAGAAGGTTAGGAGAGATGAACGCCATTAAGAACAACATAAACAAAGAACGAAAATAGCAGGATTATTGGAAGTACTGAAAAGAAGGTTAGGAGTGATAAGCGCCATTAAGAACAACATAAACAAAGGACGAGAATAGCAGGATTATTGGAAGTACTGAAAAGAAGGTTAGGAGTGATAAGCGCCATTAAGAACAACATAAACAAAGAACGAGAATAGCAGGATTATTGGAAGTACTGAAAAGAAGGTTAGAAGAGATGAACGCCATTAAGAACAACATAAACAAAGGACGAAAATAGCAGGATTATTGGAAGTACTGAAAAGAAGGTTAGGAGTGATAAGCGCCATTAAGAACAACATAAACAAAGGACGAGAATAGCAGGATTATTGGAAGTACTGAAAAGAAAATTAGGAGAGATGAACGCCATTAAGAACAACATAAACAAAGAACGAGAATAGCAGGATTATTGGAAGTACTGAAAAGAAGGTTAGGAGAGATAAGCGCCATTAAGAACAACATAAACAAAGGACGAGAATAGCAGGATTATTGGAAGTACTGAAAAGAAGGTTAGGAGAGATAAGCGCCATTAAGAACAACATAAACAAAGGACGAGAATAGCAGGATTATTGGAAGTACTGAAAAAAAGGTTAGGAGAGATGAACGCCATTAAGAACAACATAAACAAAGAACGAGAATAGCAGGATTATTGGAAGTACTGAAAAGAAGGTTAGGAGAGATAAGCGCCATTAAGAACAACATAAACAAAGAACGAAAATAGCAGGATTATTGGAAGTACTGAAAAGAAGGTTAGGAGAGATAAGCGCCATTAAGAACAACATAAACAAAGAACGAAAATAGCAGGATTATTGGAAGTACTGAAAAGAAGGTTAGGAGAGATAAGCGCCATTAAGAACAACATAAACAAAGAACGAGAATAGCAGGATTATTGGAAGTACTGAAAAGAAGGTTAGGAGAGATAAGCGCCATTAAGAACAACATAAACAAAGAACGAGAATAGCAGGATTATTGGAAGTACTGAAAAGAAGGTTAGGAGAGATAAGCGCCATTAAGAACAACATAAACAAAGAACGAGAATAGCAGGATTATTGGAAGTACTGAAAAGAAGGTTAGGAGTGATAAGCGCCATTAAGAACAACATAAACAAAGGACGAGAATAGCAGGATTATTGGAAGTACTGAAAAGAAGGTTAGGAGTGATAAGCGCCATTAAGAACAACATAAACAAAGAACGAGAATAGCAGGATTATTGGAAGTACTGAAAAGAAGGTTAGGAGTGATAAGCGCCATTAAGAACAACATAAACAAAGGACGAGAATAGCAAGATTATTGGAAGTACTGAAAAAAAGGTTAGGAGAGATGAACGCCATTAAGAACAACATAAACAAAGAACGAGAATAGCAGGATTATTGGAAGTACTGAAAAGAAGGTTAGGAGAGATAAGCGCCATTAAGAACAACATAAACAAAGAACGAAAATAGCAGGATTATTGGAAGTACTGAAAAGAAGGTTAGGAGAGATAAGCGCCATTAAGAACAACATAAACAAAGAACGAAAATAGCAGGATTATTGGAAGTACTGAAAAGAAGGTTAGGAGAGATAAGCGCCATTAAGAACAACATAAACAAAGAACGAAAATAGCAGGATTATTGGAAGTACTGAAAAGAAGGTTAGGAGAGATAAGCGCCATTAAGAACAACATAAACAAAGAACGAGAATAGCAGGATTATTGGAAGTACTGAAAAGAAGGTTAGGAGAGATAAGCGCCATTAAGAACAACATAAACAAAGAACGAGAATAGCAGGATTATTGGAAGTACTGAAAAGAAGGTTAGGAGTGATAAGCGCCATTAAGAACAACATAAACAAAGGACGAGAATAGCAGGATTATTGGAAGTACTGAAAAGAAGGTTAGGAGAGATGAACGCCATTAAGAACAACATAAACAAAGAACGAAAATAGCAGGATTATTGGAAGTACTGAAAAGAAGGTTAGGAGTGATAAGCGCCATTAAGAACAACATAAACAAAGGACGAGAATAGCAGGATTATTGGAAGTACTGAAAAGAAGGTTAGGAGTGATAAGCGCCATTAAGAACAACATAAACAAAGAACGAGAATAGCAGGATTATTGGAAGTACTGAAAAGAAGGTTAGAAGAGATGAACGCCATTAAGAACAACATAAACAAAGGACGAAAATAGCAGGATTATTGGAAGTACTGAAAAGAAGGTTAGGAGTGATAAGCGCCATTAAGAACAACATAAACAAAGGACGAGAATAGCAGGATTATTGGAAGTACTGAAAAGAAAATTAGGAGAGATGAACGCCATTAAGAACAACATAAACAAAGAACGAGAATAGCAGGATTATTGGAAGTACTGAAAAGAAGGTTAGGAGAGATAAGCGCCATTAAGAACAACATAAACAAAGGACGAGAATAGCAGGATTATTGGAAGTACTGAAAAGAAGGTTAGGAGAGATAAGCGCCATTAAGAACAACATAAACAAAGGACGAGAATAGCAGGATTATTGGAAGTACTGAAAAGAAGGTTAGGAGTGATAAGCGCCATTAAGAACAACATAAACAAAGGACGAGAATAGCAGGATTATTGGAAGTACTGAAAAAAAGGTTAGGAGAGATGAACGCCATTAAGAACAACATAAACAAAGAACGAGAATAGCAGGATTATTGGAAGTACTGAAAAGAAGGTTAGGAGAGATAAGCGCCATTAAGAACAACATAAACAAAGGACGAGAATAGCAGGATTATTGGAAGTACTGAAAAGAAGGTTAGGAGTGATAAGCGCCATTAAGAACAACATAAACAAAGAACGAAAATAGCAGGATTATTGGAAGTACTGAAAAGAAGGTTAGGAGAGATAAGCGCCATTAAGAACAACATAAACAAAGGACGAGAATAGCAGGATTATTGGAAGTACTGAAAAGAAGGTTAGGAGAGATGAACGCCATTAAGAACAACATAAACAAAGAACGAGAATAGCAGGATCATTGGAAGTACTGAAAAGAAGGTTAGGAGAGATAAGCGCCATTAAGAACAACATAAACAAAGTGCGAGAATAGCAGGATTATTGGAAGTACTGAAAAGAAGGTTAGGAGAGATAAGCGCCATTAAGAACAACATAAACAAAGGACGAGAATAGCAGGATTATTGGAAGTACTGAAAAAAAGGTTAGGAGAGATGAACGCCATTAAGAACAACATAAACAAAGGACGAAAATAGCAGGATTATTGGAAGTACTGAAAAGAAGGTTAGGAGTGATAAGCGCCATTAAGAACAACATAAACAAAGGACGAGAATAGCAGGATTATTGGAAGTACTGAAAAGAAGGTTAGGAGAGATGAACGCCATTAAGAACAACATAAACAAAGGACGAGAATAGCAGGATTATTGGAAGTACTGAAAAGAAGGTTAGGAGAGATAAGCGCCATTAAGAACAACATAAACAAAGAACGAGAATAGCAGGATTATTGGAAGTACTGAAAAGAAGGTTAGGAGAGATAAGCGCCATTAAGAACAACATAAACAAAGAACGAGAATAGCAGGATTATTGGAAGTACTGAAAAGAAGGTTAGGAGAGATAAGCGCCATTAAGAACAACATAAACAAAGAACGAGAATAGCAGGATCATTGGAAGTACTGAAAAGAAGGTTAGGAGAGATAAGCGCCATTAAGAACAACATAAACAAAGGACGAGAATAGCAGGATTATTGGAAGTACTGAAAAGAAGGTTAGGAGTGATAAGCGCCATTAAGAACAACATAAACAAAGGACGAGAATAGCAGGATTATTGGAAGTACTGAAAAAAAGGTTAGGAGAGATGAACGCCATTAAGAACAACATAAACAAAGAACGAGAATAGCAGGATTATTGGAAGTACTGAAAAGAAGGTTAGGAGAGATAAGCGCCATTAAGAACAACATAAACAAAGAACGAAAATAGCAGGATTATTGGAAGTACTGAAAAGAAGGTTAGAAGAGATAAGCGCCATTAAGAACAACATAAACAAAGGACGAGAATAGCAGGATTATTGGAAGTACTGAAAAAAGGGTTAGGAGAGATAAGCGCCATTAAGAACAACATAAACAAAGGACGAGAATAGCAGGATTATTGGAAGTACTGAAAAAAAGGTTAGGAGAGATAAGCGCCATTAAGAACAACATAAACAAAGAACGAGAATAGCAGGATTATTGGAAGTACTGAAAAAAAGGTTAGGAGAGATAAGCGCCATTAAGAACAACATAAACAAAGAACGAGAATAGCAGGATTATTGGAAGTACTGAAAAGAAGGTTAGGAGAGATAAGCGCCATTAAGAACAACATAAACAAAGGACGAGAATAGCAGGATTATTGGAAGTACTGAAAAGAAGGTTAGGAGTGATAAGCGCCATTAAGAACAACATAAACAAAGGACGAGAATAGCAGGATTATTGGAAGTACTGAAAAAAAGGTTAGGAGAGATGAACGCCATTAAGAACAACATAAACAAAGAACGAGAATAGCAGGATTATTGGAAGTACTGAAAAGAAGGTTAGGAGAGATAAGCGCCATTAAGAACAACATAAACAAAGAACGAAAATAGCAGGATTATTGGAAGTACTGAAAAGAAGGTTAGAAGAGATAAGCGCCATTAAGAACAACATAAACAAAGGACGAGAATAGCAGGATTATTGGAAGTACTGAAAAAAGGGTTAGGAGAGATAAGCGCCATTAAGAACAACATAAACAAAGGACGAGAATAGCAGGATTATTGGAAGTACTGAAAAAAAGGTTAGGAGAGATAAGCGCCATTAAGAACAACATAAACAAAGGACGAGAATAGCAGGATTATTGGAAGTACTGAAAAGAAGGTTAGGAGAGATAAGCGCCATTAAGAACAACATAAACAAAGAACGAGAATAGCAGGATTATTGGAAGTACTGAAAAGAAGGTTAGGAGAGATAAGCGCCATTAAGAACAACATAAACAAAGGACGAGAATAGCAGGATTATTGGAAGTACTGAAAAGAAGGTTAGGAGAGATAAGCGCCATTAAGAACAACATAAACAAAGAACGAGAATAGCAGGATTATTGGAAGTACTGAAAAGAAGGTTAGGAGAGATAAGCGCCATTAAGAACAACATAAACAAAGAACGAAAATAGCAGGATTATTGGAAGTACTGAAAAGAAGGTTAGAAGAGATAAGCGCCATTAAGAACAACATAAACAAAGGACGAGAATAGCAGGATTATTGGAAGTACTGAAAAAAGGGTTAGGAGAGATAAGCGCCATTAAGAACAACATAAACAAAGGACGAGAATAGCAGGATTATTGGAAGTACTGAAAAAAAGGTTAGGAGAGATAAGCGCCATTAAGAACAACATAAACAAAGGACGAGAATAGCAGGATTATTGGAAGTACTGAAAAGAAGGTTAGGAGAGATAAGCGCCATTAAGAACAACATAAACAAAGAACGAGAATAGCAGGATTATTGGAAGTACTGAAAAGAAGGTTAGGAGAGATAAGCGCCATTAAGAACAACATAAACAAAGAACGAGAATAGCAGGATTATTGGAAGTACTGAGAAGAAGGTTAGGAGAGATAAGCGCCATTAAGAACAACATAAACAAAGAACGAAAATAGCAGGATTATTGGAAGTACTGAAAAGAAGGTTAGGAGAGATAAGCGCCATTAAGTACAACATAGACAAAGGACGAAAATAACAAAATTATTGGAAGTACTGAAAAAAAGGTTAGGAGAGATAAGCGCCATTAAGAACAACATAGACAAAGGACGAGGATAGCAGGATTATTGGAAGTACTGAAAAGAAGGCTAGGAGAGATAAGCGTCATTAAGTACAACATAGACAAAGGACGAGAATAACAAAATTATTGGAAGTACTGAAAAAAAGGTTAGGAGAGATAAGCGCTATTAAGAACAACATAGACAAAGGACGAGGATAGCAGGATTATTGGAAGTACTGAAAAGAAGGTTAGGAGAGATAAGCGCCATTAAGAACAACATAAACAAAGGACGAGAATTACAGGATTATTGGAAGTAATGAAAAGAAGGTTAGGAGAGATAAGCGCCATTAAAAACAACATAAACAAAGGACGAGAATAGCAGGATTATTGGAAGTACTGAAAAGAAGGTTAGGAGAGATAAGCGCCATTAAGAACAACATAAACAAAGACGAGAATAGCAGGATTATTGGAAGTACTGAAAAGAAGGTTAGGAGAGATGAACGCCATTAAGAACAACATAAACAAAGAACGAGAATAGCAGGATTATTGGAAGTACTGAAAAGAAGGTTAGGAGAGATAAGCGCCATTAAGAACAACATAAACAAAGGACGAGAATAGCAGGATTATTGGAAGTACTGAAAAGAAGGTTAGGAGAGATAAGCGCCATTAAGAACAACATAAACAAAGAACGAAAATAGCAGGATTATTGGAAGTACTGAAAAGAAGGGTAGGAGAGATAAGCGCCATTAAGAACAACATAAACAAAGAACGAAAATAGCAGGCTAGGAGAGATAAACGCCATTAAGAACAACATAAAAAAAAGAGGGGAATAGCAGGATTATTGGAAGTACTGAAAAGAAGGTTAGGAGAGATAAGCGCCATTAAAAACAACATAAACAAAGAACGAGAATAGCAGGATTATTGGAAGTACTGAAAAGAAGGTTAGGAGAGATAAGCGCCATTAAGAACAACATAAACAAAGAACGAGAATAGCAGGATTATTGGAAGTACTGAAAAGAAGGTTAGAAGAGATAAGCGCCATTAAGAACAACATAAACAAAGGACGAGAATAGCAGGATTATTGGAAGTACTGAAAAAAGGGTTAGGAGAGATAAGCGCCATTAAGAACAACATAAACAAAGGACGAGAATAGCAGGATTATTGGAAGTACTGAAAAGAAGGTTAGGAGTGATAAGCGCCATTAAGAACAACATAAACAAAGAACGAAAATAGCAGGATTATTGGAAGTACTGAAAAGAAGGTTAGGAGAGATAAGCGCCATTAAGAACAACATAAACAAAGGACGAGAATAGCAGGATTATTGGAAGTACTGAAAAGAAGGTTAGGAGAGATGAACGCCATTAAGAACAACATAAACAAAGAACGAGAATAGCAGGATCATTGGAAGTACTGAAAAGAAGGTTAGGAGAGATAAGCGCCATTAAGAACAACATAAACAAAGAACGAGAATAGCAGGATTATTGGAAGTACTGAAAAGAAGGTTAGGAGAGATAAGCGCCATTAAGAACAACATAAACAAAGGACGAGAATAGCAGGATTATTGGAAGTACTGAAAAAAAGGTTAGGAGAGATGAACGCCATTAAGAACAACATAAACAAAGGACGAAAATAGCAGGATTATTGGAAGTACTGAAAAGAAGGTTAGGAGTGATAAGCGCCATTAAGAACAACATAAACAAAGGACGAGAATAGCAGGATTATTGGAAGTACTGAAAAGAAGGTTAGGAGAGATGAACGCCATTAAGAACAACATAAACAAAGGACGAGAATAGCAGGATTATTGGAAGTACTGAAAAGAAGGTTAGGAGAGATAAGCGCCATTAAGAACAACATAAACAAAGAACGAGAATAGCAGGATTATTGGAAGTACTGAAAAGAAGGTTAGGAGAGATAAGCGCCATTAAGAACAACATAAACAAAGAACGAGAATAGCAGGATTATTGGAAGTACTGAAAAGAAGGTTAGGAGAGATAAGCGCCATTAAGAACAACATAAACAAAGAACGAGAATAGCAGGATTATTGGAAGTACTGAAAAGAAGGTTAGGAGAGATAAGCGCCATTAAGAACAACATAAACAAAGGACGAGAATAGCAGGATTATTGGAAGTACTGAAAAGAAGGTTAGGAGTGATAAGCGCCATTAAGAACAACATAAACAAAGGACGAGAATAGCAGGATTATTGGAAGTACTGAAAAAAAGGTTAGGAGAGATGAACGCCATTAAGAACAACATAAACAAAGAACGAGAATAGCAGGATTATTGGAAGTACTGAAAAGAAGGTTAGGAGAGATAAGCGCCATTAAGAACAACATAAACAAAGAACGAAAATAGCAGGATTATTGGAAGTACTGAAAAGAAGGTTAGAAGAGATAAGCGCCATTAAGAACAACATAAACAAAGGACGAGAATAGCAGGATTATTGGAAGTACTGAAAAAAGGGTTAGGAGAGATAAGCGCCATTAAGAACAACATAAACAAAGGACGAGAATAGCAGGATTATTGGAAGTACTGAAAAAAAGGTTAGGAGAGATAAGCGCCATTAAGAACAACATAAACAAAGGACGAGAATAGCAGGATTATTGGAAGTACTGAAAAGAAGGTTAGGAGAGATAAGCGCCATTAAGAACAACATAAACAAAGAACGAGAATAGCAGGATTATTGGAAGTACTGAAAAGAAGGTTAGGAGAGATAAGCGCCATTAAGAACAACATAAACAAAGGACGAGAATAGCAGGATTATTGGAAGTACTGAAAAGAAGGTTAGGAGAGATAAGCGCCATTAAGAACAACATAAACAAAGAACGAGAATAGCAGGATTATTGGAAGTACTGAAAAGAAGGTTAGGAGAGATAAGCGCCATTAAGAACAACATAAACAAAGAACGAAAATAGCAGGATTATTGGAAGTACTGAAAAGAAGGTTAGGAGAGATAAGCGCCATTAAGAACAACATAAACAAAGAACGAGAATAGCAGGATTATTGGAAGTACTGAAAAGAAGGTTAGGAGAGATAAGCGCCATTAAGAACAACATAAACAAAGAACGAGAATAGCAGGATTATTGGAAGTACTGAGAAGAAGGTTAGGAGAGATAAGCGCCATTAAGTACAACATAGACAAAGGACGAAAATAACAAAATTATTGGAAGTACTGAAAAAAAGGTTAGGAGAGATAAGCGCCATTAAGAACAACATAGACAAAGGACGAGGATAGCAGGATTATTGGAAGTACTGAAAAGAAGGCTAGGAGAGATAAGCGCCATTAAGTACAACATAGACAAAGGACGAGAATAACAAAATTATTGGAAGTACTGAAAAAAAGGTTAGGAGAGATAAGCGCTATTAAGAACAACATAGACAAAGGACGAGGATAGCAGGATTATTGGAAGTACTGAAAAGAAGGTTAGGAGAGATAAGCGCCATTAAGAACAACATAAACAAAGGACGAGAATTACAGGATTATTGGAAGTAATGAAAAGAAGGTTAGGAGAGATAAGCGCCATTAAAAACAACATAAACAAAGGACGAGAATAGCAGGATTATTGGAAGTACTGAAAAGAAGGTTAGGAGAGATAAGCGCCATTAAGAACAACATAAACAAAGACGAGAATAGCAGGATTATTGGAAGTACTGAAAAGAAGGTTAGGAGAGATGAACGCCATTAAGAACAACATAAACAAAGAACGAGAATAGCAGGATTATTGGAAGTACTGAAAAGAAGGTTAGGAGAGATAAGCGCCATTAAGAACAACATAAACAAAGGACGAGAATAGCAGGATTATTGGAAGTACTGAAAAGAAGGTTAGGAGAGATAAGCGCCATTAAGAACAACATAAACAAAGAACGAAAATAGCAGGATTATTGGAAGTACTGAAAAGAAGGGTAGGAGAGATAAGCGCCATTAAGAACAACATAAACAAAGAACGAAAATAGCAGGCTAGGAGAGATAAACGCCATTAAGAACAACATAAAAAAAGAGGGGAATAGCAGGATTATTGGAAGTACTGAAAAGAAGGTTAGGAGAGATAAGCGCCATTAAAAACAACATAAACAAAGAACGAGAATAGCAGGATTATTGGAAGTACTGAAAAGAAGGTTAGGAGAGATAAGCGCCATTAAGAACAACATAAACAAAGGACGAGAATAGCAGGATTATTGGAAGTACTGAAAAGAAGGTTAGGAGTGATAAGCGCCATTAAGAACAACATAAACAAAGGACGAGAATAGCAGGATTATTGGAAGTACTGAAAAAAAGGTTAGGAGAGATGAACGCCATTAAGAACAACATAAACAAAGAACGAGAATAGCAGGATTATTGGAAGTACTGAAAAGAAGGTTAGGAGAGATAAGCGCCATTAAGAACAACATAAACAAAGGACGAGAATAGCAGGATTATTGGAAGTACTGAAAAGAAGGTTAGAAGAGATAAGCGCCATTAAGAACAACATAAACAAAGGACGAGAATAGCAGGATTATTGGAAGTACTGAAAAAAGGGTTAGGAGAGATAAGCGCCATTAAGAACAACATAAACAAAGGACGAGAATAGCAGGATTATTGGAAGTACTGAAAAAAAGGTTAGGAGAGATAAGCGCCATTAAGAACAACATAAACAAAGGACGAGAATAGCAGGATTATTGGAAGTACTGAAAAGAAGGTTAGGAGAGATAAGCGCCATTAAGAACAACATAAACAAAGAACGAGAATAGCAGGATTATTGGAAGTACTGAAAAGAAGGTTAGGAGAGATAAGCGCCATTAAGAACAACATAAACAAAGGACGAGAATAGCAGGATTATTGGAAGTACTGAAAAGAAGGTTAGGAGAGATAAGCGCCATTAAGAACAACATAAACAAAGAACGAGAATAGCAGGATTATTGGAAGTACTGAAAAGAAGGTTAGGAGAGATAAGCGCCATTAAGAACAACATAAACAAAGAACGAAAATAGCAGGATTATTGGAAGTACTGAAAAGAAGGTTAGGAGAGATAAGCGCCATTAAGAACAACATAAACAAAGAACGAGAATAGCAGGATTATTGGAAGTACTGAAAAGAAGGTTAGGAGAGATAAGCGCCATTAAGAACAACATAAACAAAGAACGAGAATAGCAGGATTATTGGAAGTACTGAGAAGAAGGTTAGGAGAGATAAGCGCCATTAAGAACAACATAAACAAAGAACGAAAATAGCAGGATTATTGGAAGTACTGAAAAGAAGGTTAGGAGAGATAAGCGCCATTAAGTACAACATAGACAAAGGACGAAAATAACAAAATTATTGGAAGTACTGAAAAAAAGGTTAGGAGAGATAAGCGCCATTAAGAACAACATAGACAAAGGACGAGGATAGCAGGATTATTGGAAGTACTGAAAAGAAGGCTAGGAGAGATAAGCGCCATTAAGTACAACATAGACAAAGGACGAGAATAACAAAATTATTGGAAGTACTGAAAAAAAGGTTAGGAGAGATAAGCGCTATTAAGAACAACATAGACAAAGGACGAGGATAGCAGGATTATTGGAAGTACTGAAAAGAAGGTTAGGAGAGATAAGCGCCATTAAGAACAACATAAACAAAGGACGAGAATTACAGGATTATTGGAAGTAATGAAAAGAAGGTTAGGAGAGATAAGCGCCATTAAAAACAACATAAACAAAGGACGAGAATAGCAGGATTATTGGAAGTACTGAAAAGAAGGTTAGGAGAGATAAGCGCCATTAAGAACAACATAAACAAAGACGAGAATAGCAGGATTATTGGAAGTACTGAAAAGAAGGTTAGGAGAGATGAACGCCATTAAGAACAACATAAACAAAGAACGAGAATAGCAGGATTATTGGAAGTACTGAAAAGAAGGTTAGGAGAGATAAGCGCCATTAAGAACAACATAAACAAAGGACGAGAATAGCAGGATTATTGGAAGTACTGAAAAGAAGGTTAGGAGAGATAAGCGCCATTAAGAACAACATAAACAAAGAACGAAAATAGCAGGATTATTGGAAGTACTGAAAAGAAGGGTAGGAGAGATAAGCGCCATTAAGAACAACATAAACAAAGAACGAAAATAGCAGGCTAGGAGAGATAAACGCCATTAAGAACAACATAAAAAAAGAGGGGAATAGCAGGATTATTGGAAGTACTGAAAAGAAGGTTAGGAGAGATAAGCGCCATTAAAAACAACATAAACAAAGAACGAGAATAGCAGGATTATTGGAAGTACTGAAAAGAAGGTTAGGAGAGATAAGCGCCATTAAGAACAACATAAACAAAGGACGAGAATAGCAGGATTATTGGAAGTACTGAAAAGAAGGTTAGGAGAGATAAGCGCCATTAAGAACAACATAAACAAAGGACGAGAATAGCAAGATTATTGGAAGTACTGAAAAGAAGGTTAGGAGAGATAAGCGCCATTAAGAACAACATAAACAAAGGACGAGAATAGCAGGATTATTGGAAGTACTGAAAAGAAGGTTAGGAGAGATAAGCGCCATTAAGAACAACATAAACAAAGACGAGAATAGCAGGATTATTGGAAGTACTGAAAAGAAGGTTAGGAGAGATGAACGCCATTAAGAACAACATAAACAAAGGACGAGAATAGCAAGATTATTGGAAGTACTGAAAAGAAGGTTAGGAGAGATAAGCGCCATTAAGAACAACATAAACAAAGGACGAGAATAGCAGGATTATTGGAAGTACTGAAAAGAAGGTTAGGAGAGATAAGCGCCATTAAGAACAACATAAACAAAGACGAGAATAGCAGGATTATTGGAAGTACTGAAAAGAAGGTTAGGAGAGATGAACGCCATTAAGCACAACATAAACAAAGAACGAGAATAGCAGGATTATTGGAAGTACTGAAAAGAAGGTTAGGAGAGATGAACGCCATTAAGAACAACATAAACAAAGAACGAGAATAGCAGGATTATTGGAAGTACTGAAAAGAAGGTTAGGAGAGATAAGCGCCATTAAGAACAACATAGACAAAGGACGAGAATAGCAGGATTATTGGAAGTACTGAAAAGAAGGTTAGGAGAGATAAGCGCCATTAAGAACAACATAAACAAAGAACGAGAATAGCAGGATTATTGGAAGTACTGAAAAGAAGGCTAGGAGAGATAAGCGCCATTAAGTACAACATAGACAAAGGACGAAAATAACAAAATTATTGGAAGTACTGAAAAAAAGGTTAGGAGAGATAAGCGCCATTAAGAACAACATAGACAAAGGACGAGGATAGCAGGATTATTGGAAGTACTGAAAAGAAGGCTAGGAGAGATAAGCGCCATTAAGTACAACATAGACAAAGGACGAAAATAACAAAATTATTGGAAGTACTGAAAAAAAGGTTAGGAGAGATAAGCGCTATTAAGAACAACATAGACAAAGGACGAGGATAGCAGGATTATTGGAAGTACTGAAAAGAAGGTTAGGAGAGATAAGCGCCATTAAGAACAACATAAACAAAGGACGAGAATTACAGGATTATTGGAAGTAATGAAAAGAAGGTTAGGAGAGATAAGCGCCATTAAGAACAACATAAACAAAGGACGAGAATAGCAGGATTATTGGAAGTACTGAAAAGAAGGTTAGGAGAGATAAGCGCCATTAAGAACAACATAAACAAAGACGAGAATAGCAGGATTATTGGAAGTACTGAAAAGAAGGTTAGGAGAGATGAACGCCATTAAGAACAACATAAACAAAGAACGAGTATAGCAGGATTATTGGAAGTACTGAAAAGAAGGTTAGGAGAGATAAGCGCCATTAAGAACAACATAAACAAAGGACGAGAATAGCAGGATTATTGGAAGTACTGAAAAGAAGGTTAGGAGAGATAAGCGCCATTAAGAACAACATAAACAAAGAACGAAAATAGCAGGATTATTGGAAGTACTGAAAAGAAGGTTAGGAGAGATAAGCGCCATTAAGAACAACATAAACAAAGAACGAAAATAGCAGGCTAGGAGAGATAAACGCCATTAAGAACAACATAAAAAAAGAGGGGAATAGCAGGATTATTGGAAGTACTGAAAAGAAGGTTAGGAGAGGTAAGCGCCATTAAAAACAACATAAACAAAGAACGAGAATAGCAGGATTATTGGAAGTACTGAAAAGAAGGCTAGGAGAGATAAGCGCCATTAAGTACAACATAGACAAAGGACGAAAATAACAAAATTATTGGAAGTACTGAAAAGAAGGTTAAGAGAGATAAGCGCCATTAAGAACAACATAGACAAAGGACGAGAATAGCAGGATTATTGGAAGTACTGAAAAAAAGGTTATGGGAAATAAGCGCCATTAAGAACAACATAAACAAAGGACGAGAATAGAAGGATTATTGGAAGTACTGAAAAGAAGGTTAGGAGAGATAAGCGCCATTAAGAACAACATAAACACAGAACGAGAATAGCAGGATTATTGGAAGTACTGAAAAGAAGGTTAGGAGAGATAAGCGCCATTAAGTACAACATAAACAAAGAACGAGAATAGCAGGATTATTGGAAGTACTGAAAAGAAGGTTAGGAGAGATAAGCGCCATTAAGTACAACATAGACAAAGAACGAGAATAGCAGGATTATTGGAAGTACTGAAAAGAAGGCTAGGAGAGATAAGCGCCATTAAGTACAACATAGACAAAGGACGAAAATAACAAAATTATTGGAAGTACTGAAAAGAAGGTTAGGAGAGATAAGCGCCATTAAGAACAACATAAACAAAGAACGAGAATAGCAGGATTATTGGAAGTACTGAAAAGAAGGTTAGGAGAGATAAGCGCCATTAAGAACAACATAAACAAAGAACGAGAATAGCAGGATTATTGGAAGTACTGAAAAGAAGGTTAGGAGAGATAAGCGCCATTAAGTACAACATAAACAAAGGACGAGAATAGCAGGATTATTGGAAGTACTGAAAAGAAGGTTAGGAGAGATAAGCGCCATTAAGAACAATATAAACAAAGAACGAGAATAGCAGGATTATTGGAAGTACTGAAAAGAAGGTTAGGAGAGATAAGCGCCATTAAGTACAACATAAACAAAGGACGAGAATAGCAGGATTATTGGAAGTACTGAAAAGAAGGTTAGGAGAGATAAGCGCCATTAAGAACAACATAAACACAGAACGAGAATAGCAGGATTATTGGAAGTACTGAAAAGAAGGTTAGGAGAGATAAGCGCCATTAAGTACAACATAAACAAAGAACGAGAATAGCAGGATTATTGGAAGTACTGAAAAGAAGGTTAGGAGAGATAAGCGCCATTAAGAACAACATAAACAAAGAACGAGAATAGCAGGATTATTGGAAGTACTGAAAAGAAGGTTAGGAGAGATAAGCGCCATTAAGTACAACATAAACAAAGGACGAGAATAGCAGGATTATTGGAAGTACTGAAAAGAAGGTTAGGAGAGATAAGCGCCATTAAGAACAACATAAACAAAGAACGAGAATAGCAGGCTAGGAGAGATAAACGCCATTAAGAACAACATAAAAAAAGAGGGGAATAGCAGGATTATTGGAAGTACTGAAAAGAAGGTTAGGAGAGATAAGCGCCATTAAGAACAACATAAACAAAGGACGAGAATAGCAGGATTATTGGAAGTACTGAAAAGAAGGTTAGGAGAGATAAGCGCCACTAAGCACAACATAAACAAAGAACGAGAATAGCAGGATTATTGGAAGTACTGAAAAGAAGGTTAGGAGAGATGAACGCCATTAAGAACAACATAAACAAAGAACGAGAATAGCAGGATTATTGGAAGTACTGAAAAGAAGGTTAGGAGAGATAAGCGCCATTAAGAACAACATAAACAAAGGACGAGAATAGCAGGATTATTGGAAGTACTGAAAAGAAAGTTAGGAGAGATAAGCGCCATTAAGAACAACATAAACAAAGGACGAGAATAGCAGGATTATTGGAAGTACTGAAAAGAAGGTTAGGAGAGATAAGCGCCATTAAGAACAACATAAACACAGAACGAGAATAGCAGGATTATTGGAAGTACTGAAAAGAAGGTTAGGAGAGATTAGCGCCATTAAGTACAACATAGACAAAGGACGAAAATAACAAAATTATTGGAAGTACTGAAAAAAAGGTTAGGAGAGATAAGCGCCATTAAGAACAACATAGACAAAGGACGAGGATAGCAGGATTATTGGAAGTACTGAAAAGAAGGTTAGGAGAGATAAGCGCCATTAAGAACAACATAAACAAAGAACGAGAATAGCAGGATTATTGGAAGTACTGAAAAAAAGGTTAGGAGAGATAAGCGCCATTAAGCACAACATAAACAAAGAACGAGAATAGCAGGATTATTGGAAGTACTGAAAAGAAGGTTAGGAGAGATAAGCGCCATTACCTACAACATAAACAAAGGACGAGAATAGCAGGATTATTGGAAGTACTGAAAAAATAGTTAGGAGAGATAAGCGCCATTAAGAACAACATAAACAAAGAACGAGAATAGCAGGCTAGGAGAGATAAACGCCATTAAGAACAACATAAAAAAAGAGGGGAATAGCAGGATTATTGGAAGTACTGAAAAGTAGGTTAGGAGAGATGAACGCCATTAAGAACAACATAAACAAAGAACGAGAATAGCAGGATTATTGGAAGTACTGAAAAGAAGGTTCGGAGAGATAAGCGCCATTAAGTACAACATAAACAAAGGACGAGAATAGCAGGATTATTGGAAGTACTGAAAAGAAGGTTAGGAGAGATAAGCGCCATTAAGTACAACATAAACAAAGGACGAGAATAGCAGGATTATTGGAAGTACTGAAAAGAAGGTTAGGAGAGATAAGCGCCATTAAGTACAACATAAACAAAGGACGAGAATAGCAGGATTATTGGAAGTACTGAAAAGAAGGTTAGGAGAGATAAGCGCCATTAAGAACAACATAAACAAAGAACGAGAATAGCAGGATTATTGGAAGTACTGAAAAGAAGGTTAGGAGAGATAAGCGCCATTAAGAACAACATAAACAAAGGACGAGAATAGTAGGATTATTGGAAGTACTGAAAAAAAGGTTAGGAGAGATAAGCGCCATTAAGAACAACATAAACAAAGGACGAGAATAGTAGGATTATTGGAAGTACTGAAAAAAAGGTTAGGAGAGATAAGCGCCATTAAGAACAACATAAACAAAGGACGAGAATAGCAGGATTATTGGAAGTACTGAAAAGAAGGTTAGGAGAGATAAGCGCCATTAAGAACAACATAAACACAGAAGGAGAATAGCAGGATTATTGGAAGTACTGAAAAAAAGGTTAGGAGAGATAAGCGCCATTAAGAACAACATAAACAAAGGACGAGAATAGCAGGATTATTGGAAGTACTGAAAAGAAAGTTAGGAGAGATAAGCGCCATTAAGCACAACATAAACAAAGAACGAGAATAGCAGGATTATTGGAAGTACTGAAAAAAAGGTTAGGAGAGATAAGCGCCATTAAGAACAACATAAACAAAGGACGAGAATAGCAGGATTATTGGAAGTACTGAAAAGAAGGTTAGGAGAGATAAGCGCCATTAAGAACAACATAAACACAGAACGAGAATAGCAGGATTATTGGAAGTACTGAAAAGAAGGTTAGGAGAGATAAGCGCCATTAAGAACAACATAAACACAGAACGAGAATAGCAGGATTATTGGAAGTACTGAAAAAAAGGTTAGGAGAGATAAGCGCCATTAAGAACAACATAAACACAGAACGAGAATAGCAGGATTATTGGAAGTACTGAAAAAAAGGTTAGGAGAGATAAGCGCCATTAAGAACAACATAAACAAAGGACGAGAATAGCAGGATTATTGGAAGTACTGAAAAGAAGGTTAGGAGAGATAAGCGCCATTAAGAACAACATAAACACAGAACGAGAATAGCAGGATTATTGGAAGTACTGAAAAGAAGGTTAGGAGAGATAAGCGCTATTAAGTCCAACATAGACAAAGGACGAAAATAACAAAATTATTGGAAGTACTGAAAAAAAAGTTAGCAGAGATAAGCGCCATTAAGAACAACATAGACAAAGGACGAGGATAGCAGGATTATTGGAAGTACTGAAAAGAAGGTTAGGAGAAATAAGCGCCATTAAGAACAACATAAACAAAGCACGAGAATAGCAGGATTATTGGAAGTACTGAAAAGAAGGTTAGGAGAGATAAGCGCCATTAAGAACAACATAAACAAAGAACGAGAATAGCAGGATTATTGGAAGTACTGAAAAGAAGGTTAGGAGAGATAAGCGCCATTAAGAACAACATAAACAAAGAACGAGAATAGCAGGATTATTGGAAGTACTGAAAAGAAGGTTAGGAGAGATAAGCGCCATTAAGAACAACATAAACAAAGAACGAGAATAGCAGGATTATTGGAAGTACTGAAAAGAAGGTTAGGAGAGATAAGCGCCATTAAGAACAACATAAACAAAGAACGAGAATAGCAGGATTATTGGAAGTACTGAAAAGAAGGTTAGGAGAGATAAGCGCTATTAAGTCCAACATAGACAAAGGACGAAAATAACAAAATTATTGGAAGTACTGAAAAAAAGGTTAGCAGAGATAAGCGCCATTAAGAACAACATAGACAAAGGACGAGAATAGCAGGATTATTGGAAGTACTGAAAAGAAGGTTAGGAGAAATAAGCGCCATTAAGAACAACATAAACAAAGAACGAGAATAGCAGGATTATTGGAAGTACTGAAAAAAAGGTTAGGAGAGATAAGCGCCATTAAGAACAACATAAACAAAGAACGAGAATAGCAGGATTATTGGAAGTACTGAAAAGAAGGTTAGGAGAGATAAGCGCCATTAAGTACAACATAAACAAAGGACGAGAATAGCAGGATTATTGGAAGTACTGAAAAGAAGGTTAGGAGAGATAAGCGCCATTAAGAACAACATAGACAAAGGACGAGAATAGCAGGATTATTGGAAGTACTGAAAAGAAGGTTAGGAGAGATGAACGCCATTAAGAACAACATAAACAAAGAACGAGAATAGCAGGATTATTGGAAGTACTGAAAAGAAGGTTAGGAGAGATAAGCGCCATTAAGTACAACATAAACAAAGGACGAGAATAGCAGGATTATTGGAAGTACTGAAAAGAAGGTTAGGAGAGATAAGCGCCATTAAGAACAACATAGACAAAGGACGAGAATAGCAGGATTATTGGAAGTACTGAAAAGAAGGTTAGGAGAGATGAACGCCATTAAGAACAATATAAACAAAGAACGAGAATAGCAGGATTATTGGAAGTACTGAAAAGAAGGTTAGGAGAGATAAGCGCCATTAAGTACAACATAAACAAAGGACGAGAATAGCAGGATTATTGGAAGTACTGAAAAGAAGGTTAGGAGAGATAAGCGCCATTAAGTACAACATAAACAAAGGACGAGAATAGCAGGATTATTGGAAGTACTGAAAAGAAGGTTAGGAGAGATAAGCGCCATTAAGTACAACATAAACAAAGGACGAGAATAGCAGGATTATTGGAAGTACTGAAAAGAAGGTTAGGAGAGATAAGCGCCATTAAGTACAACATAAACAAAGAACGAGAATAGCAGGATTATTGGAAGTACTGAAAAGAAGGTTAGGAGAGATAAGCGCCATTAAGTACAACATAAACAAAGGACGAGAATAGCAGGATTATTGGAAGTACTGAAAAGAAGGTTAGGAGAGATAAGCGCCATTAAGAACAACATAGACAAAGGACGAGAATAGCAGGATTATTGGAAGTACTGAAAAGAAGGTTAGGAGAAATGAACGCCATTAAGAACAACATAAACAAAGAACGAGAATAGCAGGATTATTGGAAGTACTGAAAAGAAGGTTAGGAGAGATAAGCGCCATTAAGTACAACATAAACAAAGGACGAGAATAGCAGGATTATTGGAAGTACTGAAAAGAAGGTTAGGAGAGATAAGCGCCATTAAGAACAACATAGACAAAGGACGAGAATAGCAGGATTATTGGAAGTACTGAAAAGAAGGTTAGGAGAGATGAACGCCATTAAGAACAACATAAACAAAGAACGAGAATAGCAGGATTATTGGAAGTACTGAAAAGAAGGTTAGGAGAGATAAGCGCCATTAAGTACAACATAAACAAAGGACGAGAATAGCAGGATTATTGGAAGTACTGAAAAGAAGGTTAGGAGAGATAAGCGCCATTAAGAACAACATAAACAAAGAACGAGAATAGCAGGATTATTGGAAGTACTGAAAAGAAGGTTAGGAGAGATAAGCGCCATTAAGAAAAACATAAACACAGAACGAGAATAGCAGGATTATTGGAAGTACTGAAAAGAAGGTTAGGAGAGATAAGCGCTATTAAGTCCAACATAGACAAAGGACGAAAATAACAAAATTATTGGAAGTACTGAAAAAAAGGTTAGCAGAGATAAGCGCCATTAAGAACAACATAGACAAAGGACGAGAATAGCAGGATTATTGGAAGTACTGAAAAGAAGGTTAGGAGAAATAAGCGCCATTAAGAACAACATAAACAAAGAACGAGAATAGCAGGATTATTGGAAGTACTGAAAAAAAGGTTAGAAGAGATAAGCGCCATTAAGAACAACATAAACAAAGAACGAGAATAGCAGGATTATTGGAAGTACTGAAAAGAAGGTTAGGAGAGATAAACGCCATTAAGAACAACATAAACAAAGAACGAGAATAGCAGGATTATTGGAAGTACTGAAAAGAAGGTTAGGAGAGATAAGCGCCATTAAGTACAACATAAACAAAGGACGAGAATAGCAGGATTATTGGAAGTACTGAAAAGAAGGTTAGGAGAGATAAGCGCCATTAAGAACAACATAGACAAAGGACGAGAATAGCAGGATTATTGGAAGTACTGAAAAGAAGGTTAGGAGAGATGAACGCCATTAAGAACAACATAAACAAAGAACGAGAATAGCAGGATTATTGGAAGTACTGAAAAGAAGGTTAGGAGAGATAAGCGCCATTAAGTACAACATAAACAAAGGACGAGAATAGCAGGATTATTGGAAGTACTGAAAAGAAGGTTAGGAGAGATAAGCGCCATTAAGAACAACATAAACAAAGAACGAGAATAGCAGGATTATTGGAAGTACTGAAAAGAAGGTTAGGAGAGATAAGCGCCATTAAGAACAACATAAACACAAAACGAGAATAGCAGGATTATTGGAAGTACTGAAAAAATAGTTAGGAGAGATAAGCGCCATTAAGAACAACATAAACAAAGAACGAGAATAGCAGGCTAGGAGAGATAAACGCCATTAAGAACAACATAAAAAAGAGGGGAATAGCAGGATTATTGGAAGTACTGAAAAGAAGGCTAGGAGAGATAAGCGCCATTAAGTACAACATAGACAAAGGACGAAAATAACAAAATTATTGGAAGTACTGAAAAAAAGGTTAGGAGAGATAAGCGCCATTAAGAACAACATAAACAAAGAACGAGAATAGCAGGATTATTGGAAGTACTGAAAAGAAGGTTAGGAGAGATAAGCGCCATTAAGAACAACATAAACAAAGGACGAGAATAGCAGGATTATTGGAAGTACTGAAAAGAAGGTTAGGAGAGATAAGCGCCATTAAGAACAACATAAACAAAGGACGAGAATAGCAGGATTATTGGAAGTACTGAAAAGAAGGTTAGGAGAGATAAGCGCCATTAAGAACAACATAAACAAAGGACGAGAATAGCAGGATTATTGGAAGTACTGAAAAGAAGGTTAGGAGAGATAAGCGCCATTAAGAACAACATAAACAAAGACGAGAATAGCAGGATTATTGGAAGTACTGAAAAAAAGGTTAGGAGAGATAAGCGCCATTAAGAACAACATAAACAAAGGACGAGAATAGCAGGATTATTGGAAGTACTGAAAAGAAGGTTAGGAGAGATAAGCGCCATTAAGAACAACATAAACAAAGGACGAGAATAGCAGGATTATTGGAAGTACTGAAAAGAAGGTTAGGAGAGATAAGTGCCATTAAGAACAACATAAACAAAGGACGAGAATAGCAGGATTATTGGAAGTACTGAAAAGAAGGTTAGGAGAGATGAACGCCATTAAGAACAACATAAACAAAGAACGAGAATAGCAGGATTATTGGAAGTACTGAAAAGAAGGTTAGGAGAGATAAGCGCCATTAAGTACAACATAGACAAAGGACGAAAATAACAAAATTATTGGAAGTACTGAAAAAAAGGTTAGGAGAGATAAGCGCCATTAAGAACAACATAAACAAAGGACGAGAATAGCAGGATTATTGGAAGTACTGAAAAGAAGGTTAGGAGAGATAAGCGCCATTAAGTACAACATAGACAAAGGACGAAAATAACAAAATTATTGGAAGTACTGAAAAAAAGGTTAGGAGAGATAAGCGCCATTAAGAACAACATAAACAAAGAACGAGAATAGCAGGATTATTGGAAGTACTGAAAAAAAGGTTAGGAGAGATAAGCGCCATTAAGAACAACATAAACAAAGGACGAGAATAGCAGGATTATTGGAAGTACTGAAAAGAAGGTTAGGAGAGATAAGCGCCATTAAGCACAACATAAACAAAGAACGAGAATAGCAGGATTATTGGAAGTACTGAAAAGAAGGTTAGGAGAGATAAGTGCCATTAAGAACAACATAAACAAAGGACGAGAATAGCAGGATTATTGGAAGTACTGAAAAGAAGGTTAGGAGAGATAAGCGCCATTAAGAACAACATAAACAAAGAACAAGAATAGCAGGATTATTGGAAGTACTGAAAAGAAGGTTAGGAGAGATAAGCGCCATTAAGAACAACATAAACAAAGGACGAGAATAGCAGGATTATTGGAAGTACTGAAAAGAAGGTTAGGAGAGATAAGCGCCATTAAGAACAACATAAACAAAGGACGAGAATAGCAGGATTATTGGAAGTACTGAAAAGAAGGTTAGGAGAGATAAGCGCCATTAAGAACAACATAAACAAAGGACGAGAATAGCAGGATTATTGGAAGTACTGAAAAGAAGGTTAGGAGAGATAAGCGCCATTAAGAACAACATAAACAAAGACGAGAATAGCAGGATTATTGGAAGTACTGAAAAAAAGGTTAGGAGAGATAAGCGCCATTAAGAACAACATAAACAAAGGACGAGAATAGCAGGATTATTGGAAGTACTGAAAAGAAGGTTAGGAGAGATAAGCGCCATTAAGAACAACATAAACAAAGGACGAGAATAGCAGGATTATTGGAAGTACTGAAAAGAAGGTTAGGAGAGATAAGTGCCATTAAGAACAACATAAACAAAGGACGAGAATAGCAGGATTATTGGAAGTACTGAAAAGAAGGTTAGGAGAGATGAACGCCATAAAGAACAACATAAACAAAGAACGAGAATAGCAGGATTATTGGAAGTACTGAAAAGAAGGTTAGGAGAGATAAGCGCCATTAAGTACAACATAGACAAAGGACGAAAATAACAAAATTATTGGAAGTACTGAAAAAAAGGTTAGGAGAGATAAGCGCCATTAAGAACAACATAAACAAAGGACGAGAATAGCAGGATTATTGGAAGTACTGAAAAGAAGGTTAGGAGAGATAAGCGCCATTAAGTACAACATAGACAAAGGACGAAAATAACAAAATTATTGGAAGTACTGAAAAAAAGGTTAGGAGAGATAAGCGCCATTAAGAACAACATAAACAAAGAACGAGAATAGCAGGATTATTGGAAGTACTGAAAAAAAGGTTAGGAGAGATAAGCGCCATTAAGAACAACATAAACAAAGGACGAGAATAGCAGGATTATTGGAAGTACTGAAAAGAAGGTTAGGAGAGATAAGCGCCATTAAGCACAACATAAACAAAGAACGAGAATAGCAGGATTATTGGAAGTACTGAAAAGAAGGCTAGGAGAGATAAGCGCCATTAAGTACAACATAGACAAAGGACGAAAATAACAAAATTATTGGAAGTACTGAAAAAAAGGTTAGGAGAGATAAGCGCCATTAAGAACAACATAGACAAAGGACGAGGATAGCAGGATTATTGGAAGTACTGAAAAGAAGGTTAGGAGAGATAAGCGCCATTAAGTACAACATAGACAAAGGACGAAAATAACAAAATTATTGGAAGTACTGAAAAAAAGGTTAGCAGAGATAAGCGCCATTAAGAACAACATAGACAAAGGACGAGGATAGCAGGATTATTGGAAGTACTGAAAAGAAGGTTAGGAGAGATAAGCGCCATTAAGAACAACATAAACAAAGAACGAGAATAGCAGGATTATTGGAAGTACTGAAAAAAAGGTTAGGAGAGATAATGTAGCAGAAAAAATTAATCTTCCACCTCTTCTTTCTCTTCTTCTTCCTCTTTCTCTTCTTCTTCCTCTTTCTCTTCTTCTTCTTTCTCTTCTTCTTCTTCTTTCTCTTCTTCTTTCTCTTCTTCTTTCCACGTCGTCCCTCGTAGACTACGCTCTCAGCCTTCTGCCGTCTTGCCTCCAGCGACCCGTTTTTATATCAAACTGGACTCTCGTCTCCGCGAGAGAACACGAGATTTCACGGGATTACCTGGCGATATTAAGCCTAGGATGCCATCTTGCCGCTCTTTGGGCGGTCCAGCCCTGCAGAGCGCGCATCGAGACCGTTTTCCAGGTAATTCCATGTTTTCACAATTTATAACACACTCCCCCCTGATCTCATTATCACAGAAAGAGCAGGGAGGCCGTGTCCTTTTTCTTCGAGTGCTTCTTCGGGGAGGGGGATTCGGGGCCTCATCGTCATCCGTGCTGTCTTCCGTGGCAGGAAGGTCAGCGAACCTGAGGCTGCGCATCGCAGCATCACTGTCCGGGCTTTCATCAGCAGTAGGAGGGTCAGTACTTTCAAGGCTATCACTCTCAGTGTCGCTGCGCGATGAAGCCGTCATGAACCAGAATGATGGTTCGCTGGTCACGGATTCAATGTCATTATCCTCGTTAAATGGCAGCTGCGTTTGGAATACCGATCTTAAGTCTTTAATGTGACGGGGTACTCCATCAACTCGCACCGCCTGCGGGCTGATCACTTCAGTGACACGACCGGTTCCGTAACGAGTCGTGCACTGGCCTCGGGGTTTTTTAACCCAAACGACATCTCCTTTTTTCATTTTCTCCTGTGGAGGTTCTGGTTCGGGCAGTAAGCTGCTCTCCAAACCTCTTGCCCTGACATGGTATGTATGTAGCGCATTAGCTGGCGCGGTGGAGGGTGAAGTATCGTCCTTAGGGGTGACGTTATACCAATAGACTGCTTCAGCCACCGTACACCCCTTCCGCGCTGCGATGGTCTTGATAGTCCTATGGTTGCGCTCAATAATTCCGTTCCCACTGGGCACATGGGCACACCGAAAACGCAGACGGACACCCCAGCCATCTACAAACTGTTTGAACGGTGCACTAACAAAAGCGGGGCCATTGTCGGTCAATATCTCAGAAGGAGGGCCACGCTCAAGGAACACACTTTCCAACTCATGGACAATGGCAGCCGTATCCTGCCGGCGAAGGGACCGCCACAATGCAAATCGGGACGGTCCACAGTCAATAAGGGTCAAGAAATTCCCCCCGTTGTAGTGAGTTATGTCCATCGCAATCCTATCCCAGTTATACTTCACACCGAGTGTGCCCTTCTTCCACCGGACAGGTGCTGGGTCGATCGATTGGCAGGTGTTGCAACTTCTCACAACAGATTTCACAGCCCTCCGTGACACAGAGGGGTCAACCAACCTGGCGAAGTAAAAGGTTCGGTTTACACCAGGGTGCCCGCTTTGGCAATGGACATCAGCGATACGCTCTGGGCTGAGTCTACGTCCCACCGCAGCACAATTTACAGGTGCTGGTTCGTTCACTTCTTTCTGCAGGTCCAGCCAACGGCGAGGCACTCTGGTCAATCGATCCGCTCGATTCAAACAGGACTGCACCAGTGTCACATCTATGACCAAGTTGTATTCATTGATGGTTTCGGTTAGGGTAGCAAGCCGCCTCCGGATTAACATTTCGGCCGATGCCTTCGTTGTCAGCCGTGCTTTTCCGTTCAAGGCATCGGTCATCCACCGATGCACACACGTGGAATCCGTGATAACGTGGAGGACGCTAGCCTGCCACTGAAGTGCTAGATTGACTCCTTTCAGTGTAGCATCGAGTTCAGCTAGGTTTATGTGCTTAGCGTCATTCTCTGGCCGGAGCCAGCAGGCATCTTCTACTATACTTCCGTTGACTGCCAGAGCAACGCCAAGGGCAAGTGAGCTGGCGTCCACCCAAACTGTAAACTCACTCCCATCGACGCACCAGCTCCCTCGTACAGGGTCATCATTGGTCACTCTGGCCACAGCTTCCACCAGCATGCTTCGCAGGGAAGGATCACGCACCTCATCGTCCCATCCTGTTGACAAAGAAGTTGCCCGTCGCTTTATAGCCGCCACAGCCACTCGGAGCCACCCACACACAGGGAAGTGACCCACCAGTTTTCCACACACGGAAAACGTGCTCCGACGTGTGATGGTAGATGGGATTTCCGGGATTTCACCGCCCCTTCCCCATTGGAGGCCATCTGCACTTCCGCTCACCCGCAGCCCGAGCACTTTCGCCCCATCCTGCAGCCGCTCCGGTTCCTTGCACGACAACCCGAAGTGCTCAAAGTGTTCTTTGACCGCCTGGGCAGACAGCAGGCTCTCATTGACAAAAATGTCGTCTATATAAGACGATGTCGCCTGTTGCACAGCTTTATCCTGACGCCGGATCGCCCGCATGATCGCCGTCATGATGCCCGGGGCTACATTCAAGCCGAACCCCAGCCTGGTCAAGCAATAGCGAGTTCCTTTGACTACCACCGTCTGGAATGGCCACAGCGATTTCTCAACATGTATTTGTAGGTAAGCTCTTCGCAAGTCCAGTATGGCCGCTTCCGCACCCTGCCGTCGCCACTCTCGCAGTTTATGAGCACAAACGTCAGCCCCCGAAGTGTACGGGTCAACGTGTTCATTTAGTTCCCGGTAATCAAGAACAGGTCGAACTTTCTGCTTGTTCTCTTGTCTGATAGCCATCAGGGGAATTAGCCCCCGCGGGGGCCCGAGCTCATCCTCTGGGTATGGAATTAACCAGCCGTTATCCAGCCACACTTGAAGTTCTGCCTCGTACTGCCCCCTAAGCCATGCAGGAGGGGGATACTCTGTCAGCCGATTCCGCAAAGACACTGGTGGCTGGTCGCCTGCCCACTTCCAGGACGCTGTCCATGTGTTTGTGCCCTTGTCATATTCTGCGTGGAAATCGGGTTCGTCAAGAGTGATTGCTGCACACATTTGTTTGTCTGGTCGAGGGAATCTCACATCACCGACGCTGTTTACAGTAATTCCGCCTAGCTGTGTAATAGTGTCCATTCCAAGGAGAAGGTCATATCCGAGCAGCTCCCCATCGACCACCAACACCGTCACAGCCACCGGGGGGCCATTGTCAATGCTGATATGAACAACACTGGATCCACAACACACTAATGAGCCTTTGCCGACAGTCAGGACGGGGATCTGTCGTTTCTTCCATGTGATGCAACATTCCTTTCGAAGGAGGGTTTGGGTACAGCCGGTGTCAACCAGCGCTGAACGTTTACACCCATCAACTTGAACTGTCACTGCAGGAAGCGCTTTGTTCAATGCCGCTTTGGGGAGGGTGCTAGCGCTGCGGCGTCCTCCCCTTGCCCGTTTCCCGGACAATTCCGTGCTATGTGGCCTGGCTTATTGCATTGGTAACACCGTATTACTTTTCGTGCTCCATAATTTGGGGTGCGCCTTGTGCCGCCTCTGCAGTCTCTGGAGAAGTGGTTGGGGCCACCACATGTATAGCATCGTAGGCCCTCTGCTGGCGAGTCCAAGGTGTCAACCGCTGCAGAGACCAGTTCTCGATCGTCCTTCAAGATGTTTCGTGCTCTCGCCAACAACTCCACCAATTCAATCTCTGTGAGTCTCAATGATGCTCGCAGCAGTCGGCTTGCATCGTCCGGAAGTCCAGACAAAAAGGCGCATGCCAATATGCGGTCACTCGCACCGCCGAAGGGAGCAGCAAGCTTTTTCAAGTCGGCCATGTAGACGTCCACTGTCTCCCCCGGCCCAAGCCGGCGTTCGGAAAATTGCCTCCAGGCAACAAAAGGATCTGCACCAAATGCCCCGTGCAGCGCCTGTGCAATCTGCTCCATGGTCGCATCATTACTGAGCTGCTGGTACACGGCGTAAGCCCCCTTAGTGAGTCTCAATGGGATGACCATAGCTGGGTCTTTAATTTTGCACAACCGGCAAACACGCTCGGCCTTCTCCAGCCATTCGACCACCGATGGACCAGCAGGAGAGCCGTCGAATTCCGGAATCAATCTGATGTCGAATTTTTCCATAACAATGCCGAAAATAGCTTGTAGCAGAAAAAATTAATCTTCCACCTCTTCTTTCTCTTCTTCTTCCTCTTTCTCTTCTTCTTCCTCTTTCTCTTCTTCTTCTTTCTCTTCTTCTTCTTCTTTCTCTTCTTCTTTCTCTTCTTCTTTCCACGTCGTCCCTCGTAGACTACGCTCTCAGCCTTCTGCCGTCTTGCCTCCAGCGACCCGTTTTTATATCAAACTGGACTCTCGTCTCCGCGAGAGAACACGAGATTTCACGGGATTACCTGGCGATATTAAGCCTAGGATGCCATCTTGCCGCTCTTTGGGCGGTCCAGCCCTGCAGAGCGCGCATCGAGACCGTTTTCCAGGTAATTCCATGTTTTCACAATTTATAACACAGATAAGCGCCATTAAGCACAACATAAACAAAGAACGAGAATAGCAGGATTATTGGAAGTACTGAAAAGAAGGTTAGGAGAGATAAGCGCCATTAAGTACAACATAAACAAAGGACGAGAATAGCAGGATTATTGGAAGTACTGAAAAGAAGGTTAGGAGAGATAAGCGCCATTAAGTACAACATAAACAAAGGACGAGAATAGCAGGATTATTGGAAGTACTGAAAAGAAGGTTAGGAGAGATAAGCGCCATTAAGAACAACATAAACAAAGGACGAGAATAGCAGGATTATTGGAAGTACTGAAAAGAAGGTTAGGAGAGATGAACGCCATTAAGAACAACATAAACAAAGAACGAGAATAGCAGGATTATTGGAAGTACTGAAAAGAAGGTTAGGAGAGATAAGCGCCATTAAGTACAACATAAACAAAGGACGAGAGTAGCAGGATTATTGGAAGTACTGAAAAGAAGGTTAGGAGAGATAAGCGCCATTAAGAACAACATAGACAAAGGACGAGAATAGCAGGATTATTGGAAGTACTGAAAAGAAGGTTAGGAGAGATGAACGCCATTAAGAACAACATAAACAAAGAACGAGAATAGCAGGATTATTGGAAGTACTGAAAAGAAGGTTAGGAGAGATAAGCGCCATTAAGTACAACATAAACAAAGGACGAGAATAGCAGGATTATTGGAAGTACTGAAAAGAAGGTTAGGAGAGATAAGCGCCATTAAGAACAACATAAACAAAGAACGAGAATAGCAGGATTATTGGAAGTACTGAAAAGAAGGTTAGGAGAGATAAGCGCCATTAAGAACAACATAAACAAAAAACGAGAATAGCAGGATTATTGGAAGTACTGAAAAAATAGTTAGGAGAGATAAGCGCCATTAAGAACAACATAAACAAAGAACGAGAATAGCAGGCTAGGAGAGATGAACGCCATTAAGAACAACATAAAAAAAGAGGGGAATAGCAGGATTATTGGAAGTACTGAAAAGAAGGCTAGGAGAGATAAGCGCCATTAAGTACAACATAGACAAAGGACGAAAATAACAAAATTATTGGATATACTGAAAAAAAGGTTAGGAGAGATAAGCGCCATTAAGAACAACATAGACAAAGGACGAGGATAGCAGGATTATTGGAAGTACTGAAAAGAAAGCTTGGAGAGATAAGCGCCATTAAGTACAACATAGACAAAGGACGAAAATAACAAAATTATTGGAAGTACTGAAAAAAAGGTTAGGAGAGATAAGCGCTATTAAGAACAACATAGACAAAGGACGAGGATAGCAGGATTATTGGAAGTACTGAAAAGAAGGTTAGGAGAGATAAGCGCCATTAAGAACAACATAAACAAAGGACGAGAATAGCAGGATTATTGGAAGTACTGAAAAGAAGGTTAGGAGAGATAAGCGCCATTAAGAACAACATAAACAAAGGACGAGAATAGCAGGATTATTGGAAGTACTGAAAAGAAGGTTAGGAGAGATAAGCGCCATTAAGAACAACATAAACAAAGGACGAGAATAGCAGGATTATTGGAAGTACTGAAAAGAAGGTTAGGAGAGATAAGCGCCATTAAGAACAACATAAACAAAGACGAGAATAGCAGGATTATTGGAAGTACTGAAAAAAAGGTTAGGAGAGATAAGCGCCATTAAGAACAACATAAACAAAGGACGAGAATAGCAGGATTATTGGAAGTACTGAAAAGAAGGTTAGGAGAGATAAGCGCCATTAAGAACAACATAAACAAAGGACGAGAATAGCAGGATTATTGGAAGTACTGAAAAGAAGGTTAGGAGAGATAAGTGCCATTAAGAACAACATAAACAAAGGACGAGAATAGCAGGATTATTGGAAGTACTGAAAAGAAGGTTAGGAGAGATGAACGCCATTAAGAACAACATAAACAAAGAACGAGAATAGCAGGATTATTGGAAGTACTGAAAAGAAGGTTAGGAGAGATAAGCGCCATTAAGAACAACATAAACAAAGAACGAGAATAGCAGGATTATTGGAAGTACTGAAAAGAAGGTTAGGAGAGATAAGCGCCATTAAGAACAACATAAACAAAGGACGAGAATAGCAGGATTATTGGAAGTACTGAAAAGAAGGTTAGGAGAGATGAACGCCATTAAGAACAACATAAACAAAGGACGAGAATAGCAGCATTATTGGAAGTACTGAAAAGAAGGTTAGGAGAGATGAACGCCATTAAGAACAACATAAACAAAGAACGAGAATAGCAGGATTATTGGAAGTACTGAAAAGAAGGTTAGGAGAGATAAGCGCCATTAAGAACAACATAAACAAAGAACGAGAATAGCAGGATTATTGGAAGTACTGAAAAGAAGGTTAGGAGAGATAAGCGCCATTAAGAACAACATAAACAAAGGACGAGAATAGCAGGATTATTGGAAGTACTCAAAAGAAGGTTAGGAGAGATGAACGCCATTAAGAACAACATAAACAAAGGACGAGAATAGCAGGATTATTGGAAGTACTGAAAAGAAGGTTAGGAGAGATGAACGCCATTAAGAACAACATAAACAAAGAACGAGAATAGCAGGATTATTGGAAGTACTGAAAAGAAGGTTAGGAGAGATAAGCGCCATTAAGTACAACATAAACAAAGGACGAGAGTAGCAGGATTATTGGAAGTACTGAAAAGAAGGTTAGGAGAGATAAGCGCCATTAAGAACAACATAGACAAAGGACGAGAATAGCAGGATTATTGGAAGTACTGAAAAGAAGGTTAGGAGAGATGAACGCCATTAAGAACAACATAAACAAAGAACGAGAATAGCAGGATTATTGGAAGTACTGAAAAGAAGGTTAGGAGAGATAAGCGCCATTAAGTACAACATAAACAAAGGACGAGAATAGCAGGATTATTGGAAGTACTGAAAAGAAGGTTAGGAGAGATAAGCGCCATTAAGAACAACATAAACAAAGAACGAGAATAGCAGGATTATTGGAAGTACTGAAAAGAAGGTTAGGAGAGATAAGCGCCATTAAGAACAACATAAACAAAAAACGAGAATAGCAGGATTATTGGAAGTACTGAAAAAATAGTTAGGAGAGATAAGCGCCATTAAGAACAACATAAACAAAGAACGAGAATAGCAGGCTAGGAGAGATGAACGCCATTAAGAACAACATAAAAAAAGAGGGGAATAGCAGGATTATTGGAAGTACTGAAAAGAAGGCTAGGAGAGATAAGCGCCATTAAGTACAACATAGACAAAGGACGAAAATAACAAAATTATTGGATATACTGAAAAAAAGGTTAGGAGAGATAAGCGCCATTAAGAACAACATAGACAAAGGACGAGGATAGCAGGATTATTGGAAGTACTGAAAAGAAAGCTTGGAGAGATAAGCGCCATTAAGTACAACATAGACAAAGGACGAAAATAACAAAATTATTGGAAGTACTGAAAAAAAGGTTAGGAGAGATAAGCGCTATTAAGAACAACATAGACAAAGGACGAGGATAGCAGGATTATTGGAAGTACTGAAAAGAAGGTTAGGAGAGATAAGCGCCATTAAGAACAACATAAACAAAGGACGAGAATAGCAGGATTATTGGAAGTACTGAAAAGAAGGTTAGGAGAGATAAGCGCCATTAAGAACAACATAAACAAAGGACGAGAATAGCAGGATTATTGGAAGTACTGAAAAGAAGGTTAGGAGAGATAAGCGCCATTAAGAACAACATAAACAAAGGACGAGAATAGCAGGATTATTGGAAGTACTGAAAAGAAGGTTAGGAGAGATAAGCGCCATTAAGAACAACATAAACAAAGACGAGAATAGCAGGATTATTGGAAGTACTGAAAAAAAGGTTAGGAGAGATAAGCGCCATTAAGAACAACATAAACAAAGGACGAGAATAGCAGGATTATTGGAAGTACTGAAAAGAAGGTTAGGAGAGATAAGCGCCATTAAGAACAACATAAACAAAGGACGAGAATAGCAGGATTATTGGAAGTACTGAAAAGAAGGTTAGGAGAGATAAGTGCCATTAAGAACAACATAAACAAAGGACGAGAATAGCAGGATTATTGGAAGTACTGAAAAGAAGGTTAGGAGAGATGAACGCCATTAAGAACAACATAAACAAAGAACGAGAATAGCAGGATTATTGGAAGTACTGAAAAGAAGGTTAGGAGAGATAAGCGCCATTAAGAACAACATAAACAAAGAACGAGAATAGCAGGATTATTGGAAGTACTGAAAAGAAGGTTAGGAGAGATAAGCGCCATTAAGAACAACATAAACAAAGGACGAGAATAGCAGGATTATTGGAAGTACTGAAAAGAAGGTTAGGAGAGATGAACGCCATTAAGAACAACATAAACAAAGGACGAGAATAGCAGCATTATTGGAAGTACTGAAAAGAAGGTTAGGAGAGATGAACGCCATTAAGAACAACATAAACAAAGAACGAGAATAGCAGGATTATTGGAAGTACTGAAAAGAAGGTTAGGAGAGATAAGCGCCATTAAGAACAACATAAACAAAGAACGAGAATAGCAGGATTATTGGAAGTACTGAAAAGAAGGTTAGGAGAGATAAGCGCCATTAAGAACAACATAAACAAAGGACGAGAATAGCAGGATTATTGGAAGTACTCAAAAGAAGGTTAGGAGAGATGAACGCCATTAAGAACAACATAAACAAAGGACGAGAATAGCAGGATTATTGGAAGTACTGAAAAGAAGGTTAGGAGAGATGAACGCCATTAAGAACAACATAAACAAAGAACGAGAATAGCAGGATTATTGGAAGTACTGAAAAGAAGGTTAGGAGAGATAAGCGCCATTAAGAACAACATAAACAAAGAACGAGAATAGCAGGATTATTGGAAGTACTGAAAAGAAGGTTAGGAGAGATAAGCGCCATTAAGAACAACATAAACAAAGGACGAGAATAGCAGGATTATTGGAAGTACTGAAAAGAAGGTTAGGAGAGATAAGCGCCATTAAGTACAACATAAACAAAGAACGAGAATAGCAGGATTATTGGAAGTACTGAAAAGAAGGTTAGAAGAGATAAGCGCCATTAAGAACAACATAAACAAAGAACGAGAATAGCAGGATTATTGGAAGTACTGAAAAGAAGGCTAGGAGAGATAAGCGCCATTAAGTACAACATAGACAAAGGACGAAAATAACAAAATTATTGGAAGTACTGAAAAAAAGGTTAGGAGAGATAAGCGCCATTAAGAACAACATAAACAAAGAACGAGAATAGCAGGATTATTGGAAGTACTGAAAAGAAGGTTAGGAGAGATAAGCGCCATTAAGAACAACATAAACAAAGAACGAGAATAGCAGGATTATTGGAAGTACTGAAAAGAAGGTTAGGAGAGATAAGCGCCATTAAGAACAACATAAACAAAGAACGAGAATAGCAGGATTATTGGAAGTACTGAAAAGAAGGTTAGGAGAGATAAGCGCCATTAAGAACAACATAAACAAAGAACGAGAATAGCAGGATTATTGGAAGTACTGAAAAGAAGGTTAGGAGAGATAAGCGCCATTAAGAACAACATAAACAAAGAACGAGAATAGCAGGATTATTGGAAGTACTGAAAAGAAGGTTAGGAGAGATAAGCGCCATTAAGTACAACATAGACAAAGGACGAAAATAACAAAATTATTGGAAGTACTGAAAAAAAGGTTAGGAGAGATAAGCGCCATTAAGAACAACATAAACAAAGAACGAGAATAGCAGGATTATTGGAAGTACTGAAAAGAAGGTTAGGAGAGATAAGCGCCATTAAGAACAACATAAACAAAGAACGAGAATAGCAGGATTATTGGAAGTACTGAAAAGAAGGTTAGGAGAGATAAGCGCCATTAAGAACAACATAAACAAAGAACGAGAATAGCAGGATTATTGGAAGTACTGAAAAGAAGGTTAGGAGAGATAAGCGCCATTAAGAACAACATAAACAAAGAACGAGAATAGCAGGATTATTGGAAGTACTGAAAAGAAGGCTAGGAAGGATAAGCGCCATTAAGTACAACATAGACAAAGGACGAAAATAACAAAATTATTGGAAGTACTGAAAAAAAGGTTAGGAGAGATAAGCGCCATTAAGAACAACATAAACAAAGAACGAGAATAGCAGGATTATTGGAAGTACTGAAAAGAAGGTTAGGAGAGATAAGCGCCATTAAGAACAACATAAACAAAGAACGAGAATAGCAGGATTATTGGAAGTACTGAAAAGAAAGTAAGGAGAGATAAGCGCCATTAAGAACAACATAAACAAAGAACGAGAATAGCAGGATTATTGGAAGTACTGAAAAGAAGGTTAGGAGAGATAAGCGCCATTAAGAACAACATAAACAAAGAACGAGAATAGCAGGATTATTGGAAGTACTGAAAAGAAGGTTAGGAGAGATAAGCGCCATTAAGTACAACATAGACAAAGGACGAAAATAACAAAATTATTGGAAGTACTGAAAAAAAGGTTAGGAGAGATAAGCGCCATTAAGAACAACATAAACAAAGAACGAGAATAGCAGGATTATTGGAAGTACTGAAAAGAAGGTTAGGAGAGATAAGCGCCATTAAGAACAACATAAACAAAGAACGAGAATAGCAGGATTATTGGAAGTACTGAAAAGAAGGTTAGGAGAGATAAGCGCCATTAAGTACAACATAGACAAAGGACGAAAATAACAAAATTATGGGAAGTACTGAAAAAAAGGTTAGGAGAGATAAGCGCCATTAAGAACAACATAAACAAAGAACGAGAATAGCAGGATTATTGGAAGTACTGAAAAGAAGGTTAGGAGAGATAAGCGCCATTAAGAACAACATAAACAAAGAACGAGAATAGCAGGATTATTGGAAGTACTGAAAAGAAGGTTAGGAGAGATAAGCGCCATTAAGAACAACATAAACAAAGGACGAGAATAGCAGGATTATTGGAAGTACTGAAAAGAAGGTTAGGAGAGATAAGCGCCATTAAGAACAACATAAACAAAGAACGAGAATAGCAGGATTATTGGAAGTACTGAAAAGAAGGTTAGGAGAGATAAGCGCCATTAAGTACAACATAAACAAAGGACGAAAATAACAAAATTATTGGAAGTACTGAAAAAAAGGTTAGGAGAGATAAGCGCCATTAAGAACAACATAAACAAAGAACGAGAATAGCAGGATTATTGGAAGTACTGAAAAGAAGGTTAGGAGAGATAAGCGCCATTAAGAACAACATAAACAAAGGACGAGAATAGCAGGATTATTGGAAGTACTGAAAAGAAGGTTAGGAGAGATGAACGCCATTAAGAACAACATAAACAAAGGACGAGAATAGCAGGATTATTGGAAGTACTGAAAAGAAGGTTAGGAGAGATAAGCGCCATTAAGAACAACATAAACAAAGAACGAGAATAGCAGGATTATTGGAAGTACTGAAAAGAAGGTTAGGAGAGATAAGCGCCATTAAGTACAACATAGACAAAGGACGAAAATAACAAAATTATTGGAAGTACTGAAAAAAAGGTTAGGAGAGATAAGCGCCATTAAGAACAACATAAACAAAGAACGAGAATAGCAGGATTATTGGAAGTACTGAAAAGAAGGTTAGGAGAGATAAGCGCCATTAAGAACAACATAAACAAAGAACGAGAATAGCAGGATTATTGGAAGTACTGAAAAGAAGGTTAGGAGAGATAAGCGCCATTAAGTACAACATAGACAAAGGACGAAAATAACAAAATTATTGGAAGTACTGAAAAAAAGGTTAGGAGAGATAAGCGCCATTAAGAACAACATAAACAAAGAACGAGAATAGCAGGATTATTGGAAGTACTGAAAAGAAGGTTAGGAGAGATAAGCGCCATTAAGAACAACATAAACAAAGAACGAGAATAGCAGGATTATTGGAAGTACTGAAAAGAAGGTTAGGAGAGATAAGCGCCATTAAGAACAACATAAACAAAGAACGAGAATAGCAGGATTATTGGAAGTACTGAAAAGAAGGTTAGGAGAGATAAGCGCCATTAAGAACAACATAAACAAAGAACGAGAATAGCAGGATTATTGGAAGTACTGAAAAGAAGGTTAGGAGAGATAAGCGCCATTAAGTACAACATAAACAAAGGACGAAAATAACAAAATTATTGGAAGTACTGAAAAAAAGGTTAGGAGAGATAAGCGCCATTAAGAACAACATAAACAAAGAACGAGAATAGCAGGATTATTGGAAGTACTGAAAAGAAGGTTAGGAGAGATAAGCGCCATTAAGAACAACATAAACAAAGGACGAGAATAGCAGGATTATTGGAAGTACTGAAAAGAAGGTTAGGAGAGATGAACGCCATTAAGAACAACATAAACAAAGGACGAGAATAGCAGGATTATTGGAAGTACTGAAAAGAAGGTTAGGAGAGATAAGCGCCATTAAGAACAACATAAACAAAGAACGAGAATAGCAGGATTATTGGAAGTACTGAAAAGAAGGTTAGGGGAGATAAGCGCCATTAAGTACAACATAGACAAAGGACGAAAATAACAAAATTATTGGAAGTACTGAAAAAAAGGTTAGGAGAGATAAGCGCCATTAAGAACAACATAAACAAAGAACGAGAATAGCAGGATTATTGGAAGTACTGAAAAGAAGGTTAGGAGAGATAAGCGCCATTAAGAACAACATAAACAAAGAACGAGAATAGCAGGATTATTGGAAGTACTGAAAAGAAGGTTAGGAGAGATAAGCGCCATTAAGTACAACATAGACAAAGGACGAAAATAACAAAATTATTGGAAGTACTGAAAAAAAGGTTAGGAGAGATAAGCGCCATTAAGAACAACATAAACAAAGAACGAGAATAGCAGGATTATTGGAAGTACTGAAAAGAAGGTTAGGAGAGATAAGCGCCATTAAGAACAACATAAACAAAGAACGAGAATAGCAGGATTATTGGAAGTACTGAAAAGAAGGTTAGGAGAGATAAGCGCCATTAAGAACAACATAAACAAAGAACGAGAATAGCAGGATTATTGGAAGTACTGAAAAGAAGGTTAGGAGAGATAAGCGCCATTAAGAACAACATAAACAAAGAACGAGAATAGCAGGATTATTGGAAGTACTGAAAAGAAGGTTAGGAGAGATAAGCGCCATTAAGTACAACATAAACAAAGGACGAAAATAACAAAATTATTGGAAGTACTGAAAAAAAGGTTAGGAGAGATAAGCGCCATTAAGAACAACATAAACAAAGAACGAGAATAGCAGGATTATTGGAAGTACTGAAAAGAAGGTTAGGAGAGATAAGCGCCATTAAGAACAACATAAACAAAGGACGAGAATAGCAGGATTATTGGAAGTACTGAAAAGAAGGTTAGGAGAGATGAACGCCATTAAGAACAACATAAACAAAGGACGAGAATAGCAGGATTATTGGAAGTACTGAAAAGAAGGTTAGGAGAGATAAGCGCCATTAAGAACAACATAAACAAAGAACGAGAATAGCAGGATTATTGGAAGTACTGAAAAGAAGGTTAGGAGAGATAAGCGCCATTAAGAACAACATAAACAAAGAACGAGAATAGCAGGATTATTGGAAGTACTGAAAAGAAAGTAAGGAGAGATAAGCGCCATTAAGAACAACATAAACAAAGAACGAGAATAGCAGGATTATTGGAAGTACTGAAAAGAAGGTTAGGAGAGATAAGCGCCATTAAGAACAACATAAACAAAGAACGAGAATAGCAGGATTATTGGAAGTACTGAAAAGAAGGTTAGGAGAGATAAGCGCCATTAAGTACAACATAGACAAAGGACGAAAATAACAAAATTATTGGAAGTACTGAAAAAAAGGTAAGGAGAGATAAGCGCCATTAAGAACAACATAAACAAAGAACGAGAATAGCAGGATTATTGGAAGTACTGAAAAGAAGGTTAGGAGAGATAAGCGCCATTAAGAACAACATAAACAAAGAACGAGAATAGCAGGATTATTGGAAGTACTGAAAAGAAGGTTAGGAGAGATAAGCGCCATTAAGTACAACATAGACAAAGGACGAAAATAACAAAATTATTGGAAGTACTGAAAAAAAGGTTAGGAGAGATAAGCGCCATTAAGAACAACATAAACAAAGAACGAGAATAGCAGGATTATTGGAAGTACTGAAAAGAAGGTTAGGAGAGATAAGCGCCATTAAGAACAACATAAACAAAGAACGAGAATAGCAGGATTATTGGAAGTACTGAAAAGAAGGTTAGGAGAGATAAGCGCCATTAAGAACAACATAAACAAAGAACGAGAATAGCAGGATTATTGGAAGTACTGAAAAGAAGTTAGGAGAGATAAGCGCCATTAAGAACAACATAAACAAAGAACGAGAATAGCAGGATTATTGGAAGTACTGAAAAGAAGGTTAGGAGAGATAAGCGCCATTAAGTACAACATAAACAAAGGACGAAAATAACAAAATTATTGGAAGTACTGAAAAAAAGGTTAGGAGAGATAAGCGCCATTAAGAACAACATAAACAAAGAACGAGAATAGCAGGATTATTGGAAGTACTGAAAAGAAGGTTAGGAGAGATAAGCGCCATTAAGAACAACATAAACAAAGGACGAGAATAGCAGGATTATTGGAAGTACTGAAAAGAAGGTTAGGAGAGATGAACGCCATTAAGAACAACATAAACAAAGGACGAGAATAGCAGGATTATTGGAAGTACTGAAAAGAAGGTTAGGAGAGATAAGCGCCATTAAGAACAACATAAACAAAGAACGAGAATAGCAGGATTATTGGAAGTACTGAAAAGAAGGTTAGGAGAGATAAGCGCCATTAAGTACAACATAGACAAAGGACGAAAATAACAAAATTATTGGAAGTACTGAAAAAAAGGTTAGGAGAGATAAGCGCCATTAAGAACAACATAAACAAAGAACGAGAATAGCAGGATTATTGGAAGTACTGAAAAGAAGGTTAGGAGAGATAAGCGCCATTAAGAACAACATAAACAAAGAACGAGAATAGCAGGATTATTGGAAGTACTGAAAAGAAGGTTAGGAAAGATAAGCGCCATTAAGAACAACATAAACAAAGAACGAGAATAGCAGGATTATTGGAAGTACTGAAAAGAAGGTTAGGAGAGATAAGCGCCATTAAGAAAAACATAAACAAAGAACGAGAATAGCAGGATTATTGGAAGTACTGAAAAGAAGGTTAGGAGAGATAAGCGCCATTAAGAACAACATAAACAAAGAACGAGAATAGCAGGATTATTGGAAGTACTGAAAAGAAGGTTAGGAGAGATAAGCGCCATTAAGAACAACATAAACAAAGAACGAGAATAGCAGGATTATTGGAAGTACTGAAAAGAAGGTTAGGAGAGATAAGCGCCATTAAGAACAACATAAACAAAGAACGAGAATAGCAGGATTATTGGAAGTACTGAAAAGAAGGTTAGGAGAGATAAGCGCCATTAAGAACAACATAAACAAAGAACGAGAATAGCAGGATTATTGGAAGTACTGAAAAGAAGGTTAGGAGAGATAAGCGCCATTAAGAACAACATAAACAAAGAACGAGAATAGCAGGATTATTGGAAGTACTGAAAAGAAGGTTAGGAGAGATAAGCGCCATTAAGAACAACATAAACAAAGGACGAGAATAGCAGGATTATTGGAAGTACTGAAAAGAAGTTTAGGAGAGATAAGCGCCATTAAGAACAACATAAACAAAGAACGAGAATAGCAGGATTATTGGAAGTACTGAAAAGAAGGTTAGGAGAGATAAGCGCCATTAAGAACAACATAAACAAAGAACGAGAATAGCAGGATCATTGGAAGTACTGAAAAGAAGGTTAGGAGAGATAAGCGCCATTAAGAACAACATAAACAAAGAACGAGAATAGCAGGATTATTGGAAGTACTGAAAAGAAGGTTAGGAGAGATAAGCGCCATTAAGAACAACATAAACAAAGAACGAGAATAGCAGGATTATTGGAAGTACTGAAAAGAAGGTTAGGAGAGATAAGCGCCATTAAGAACAACATAAACAAAGAACGAGAATAGCAGGATTATTGGAAGTACTGAAAAGAAGGTTAGGAGAGATAAGCGCCATTAAGAACAACATAAACAAAGAACGAGAATAGCAGGATTATTGGAAGTACTGAAAAGAAGGTTAGGAGAGATAAGCGCCATTAAGAACAACATAAACAAAGAACGAGAATAGCAGGATTATTGGAAGTACTGAAAAGAAGGTTAGGAGAGATAAGCGCCATTAAGAACAACATAAACAAAGGACGAGAATAGCAGGATTATTGGAAGTACTGAAAAGAAGTTTAGGAGAGATAAGCGCCATTAAGAACAACATAAACAAAGAACGAGAATAGCAGGATTATTGGAAGTACTGAAAAGAAGGTTAGGAGAGATAAGCGCCATTAAGAACAACATAAACAAAGAACGAGAATAGCAGGATCATTGGAAGTACTGAAAAGAAGGTTAGGAGAGATAAGCGCCATTAAGAACAACATAAACAAAGAACGAGAATAGCAGGATTATTGGAAGTACTGAAAAGAAGGTTAGGAGAGATAAGCGCCATTAAGAACAACATAAACAAAGAACGAGAATAGCAGGATTATTGGAAGTACTGAAAAGAAGGTTAGGAGAGATAAGCGCCATTAAGAACAACATAAACAAAGAACGAGAATAGCAGGATTATTGGAAGTACTCAAAAGAAGGTTAGGAGAGATAAGCGCCATTAAGAACAACATAAACAAAGAACGAGAATAGCAGGATTATTGGAAGTACTGAAAAGAAGGTTAGGAGAGATAAGCGCCATTAAGAACAACATAAACAAAGAACGAGAATAGCAGGATTATTGGAAGTACTGAAAAGAAGGTTAGGAGAGATAAGCGCCATTAAGAACAACATAAACAAAGGACGAGAATAGCAGGATTATTGGAAGTACTGAAAAGAAGGTTAGGAGAGATAAGCGCCATTAAGAACAACATAAACAAAGGACGAGAATAGCAGGATTATTGGAAGTACTGAAAAGAAGGTTAGGAGAGATAAGCGCCATTAAGAACAACATAAACAAAGAACGAGAATAGCAGGATCATTGGAAGTACTGAAAAGAAGGTTAGGAGAGATAAGCGCCATTAAGAACAACATAAACAAAGGACGAGAATAGCAGGATTATTGGAAGTACTGAAAAGAAGGTTAGGAGAGATAAGCGCCATTAAGAACAACATAAACAAAGAACGAGAATAGCAGGATCATTGGAAGTACTGAAAAGAAGGTTAGGAGAGATAAGCGCCATTAAGAACAACATAAACAAAGGACGAGAATAGCAGGATTATTGGAAGTACTGAAAAGAAGGTTAGGAGAGATAAGCGCCATTAAGAACAACATAAACAAAGGACGAGAATAGCAGGATCATTGGAAGTACTGAAAAGAAGGTTAGGAGAGATAAGCGCCATTAAGAACAACATAAACAAAGGACGAGAATAGCAGGATCATTGGAAGTACTGAAAAGAAGGTTAGGAGAGATAAGCGCCATTAAGAACAACATAAACAAAGGACGAGAATAGCAGGATTATTGGAAGTACTGAAAAGAAGGTTAGGAGAGATAAGCGCCATTAAGAACAACATAAACAAAGAACGAGAATAGCAGGATCATTGGAAGTACTGAAAAGAAGGTTAGGAGAGATAAGCGCCATTAAGAACAACATAAACAAAGGAGGAGAATAGCAGGATCATTGGAAGTACTGAAAAGAAGGTTAGGAGAGATAAGCGCCATTAAGAACAACATAAACAAAGGACGAGAATAGCAGGATCATTGGAAGTACTGAAAAGAAGGTTAGGAGAGATAAGCGCCATTAAGAACAACATAAACAAAGAACGAGAATAGCAGGATCATTGGAAGTACTGAAAAGAAGGTTAGGAGAGATAAGCGCCATTAAGAACAACATAAACAAAGAACGAGAATAGCAGGATCATTGGAAGTACTGAAAAGAAGGTTAGGAGAGATAAGCGCCATTAAGAACAACATAAACAAAGGACGAGAATAGCAGGATTATTGGAAGTACTGAAAAGAAGGTTAGGAGAGATAAGCGCCATTAAGAACAACATAAACAAAGGACGAGAATAGCAGGATTATTGGAAGTACTGAAAAGAAGGTTAGGAGAGATAAGCGCCATTAAGAACAACATAAACAAAGAACGAGAATAGCAGGATCATTGGAAGTACTGAAAAGAAGGTTAGGAGAGATAAGCGCCATTAAGAACAACATAAACAAAGGACGAGAATAGCAGGATTATTGGAAGTACTGAAAAGAAGGTTAGGAGAGATAAGCGCCATTAAGAACAACATAAACAAAGAACGAGAATAGCAGGATCATTGGAAGTACTGAAAAGAAGGTTAGGAGAGATAAGCGCCATTAAGAACAACATAAACAAAGGACGAGAATAGCAGGATTATTGGAAGTACTGAAAAGAAGGTTAGGAGAGATAAGCGCCATTAAGAACAACATAAACAAAGGACGAGAATAGCAGGATCATTGGAAGTACTGAAAAGAAGGTTAGGAGAGATAAGCGCCATTAAGAACAACATAAACAAAGGACGAGAATAGCAGGATCATTGGAAGTACTGAAAAGAAGGTTAGGAGAGATAAGCGCCATTAAGAACAACATAAACAAAGAACGAGAATAGCAGGATCATTGGAAGTACTGAAAAGAAGGTTAGGAGAGATAAGCGCCATTAAGAACAACATAAACAAAGGAGGAGAATAGCAGGATCATTGGAAGTACTGAAAAGAAGGTTAGGAGAGATAAGCGCCATTAAGAACAACATAAACAAAGGACGAGAATAGCAGGATCATTGGAAGTACTGAAAAGAAGGTTAGGAGAGATAAGCGCCATTAAGAACAACATAAACAAAGAACGAGAATAGCAGGATCATTGGAAGTACTGAAAAGAAGGTTAGGAGAGATAAGCGCCATTAAGAACAACATAAACAAAGAACGAGAATAGCAGGATCATTGGAAGTACTGAAAAGAAGGTTAGGAGAGATAAGCGCCATTAAGAACAACATAAACAAAGGACGAGAATAGCAGGATTATTGGAAGTACTGAAAAGAAGGTTAGGAGAGATAAGCGCCATTAAGAACAACATAAACAAAGGACGAGAATAGCAGGATTATTGGAAGTACTGAAAAGAAGGTTAGGAGAGATAAGCGCCATTAAGAACAACATAAACAAAGAACGAGAATAGCAGGATCATTGGAAGTACTGAAAAGAAGGTTAGGAGAGATAAGCGCCATTAAGAACAACATAAACAAAGGACGAGAATAGCAGGATTATTGGAAGTACTGAAAAGAAGGTTAGGAGAGATAAGCGCCATTAAGAACAACATAAACAAAGAACGAGAATAGCAGGATCATTGGAAGTACTGAAAAGAAGGTTAGGAGAGATAAGCGCCATTAAGAACAACATAAACAAAGGACGAGAATAGCAGGATTATTGGAAGTACTGAAAAGAAGGTTAGGAGAGATAAGCGCCATTAAGAACAACATAAACAAAGGACGAGAATAGCAGGATCATTGGAAGTACTGAAAAGAAGGTTAGGAGAGATAAGCGCCATTAAGAACAACATAAACAAAGGACGAGAATAGCAGGATCATTGGAAGTACTGAAAAGAAGGTTAGGAGAGATAAGCGCCATTAAGAACAACATAAACAAAGGACGAGAATAGCAGGATTATTGGAAGTACTGAAAAGAAGGTTAGGAGAGATAAGCGCCATTAAGAACAACATAAACAAAGAACGAGAATAGCAGGATCATTGGAAGTACTGAAAAGAAGGTTAGGAGAGATAAGCGCCATTAAGAACAACATAAACAAAGGACGAGAATAGCAGGATCATTGGAAGTACTGAAAAGAAGGTTAGGAGAGATAAGCGCCATTAAGAACAACATAAACAAAGGACGAGAATAGCAGGATTATTGGAAGTACTGAAAAGAAGGTTAGGAGAGATAAGCGCCATTAAGAACAACATAAACAAAGAACGAGAATAGCAGGATCATTGGAAGTACTGAAAAGAAGGTTAGGAGAGATAAGCGCCATTAAGAACAACATAAACAAAGGACAAGAATAGCAATATTATTGGAAGTACTGAAAAAAAGGCTAGGAGAGATAAACGCCATTAAGAACAACATAAACAAAGGACGAGAATAGCAGGATTATTGGAAGTACTGAAAAGAAGGTTAGGAGAGATAAGCGCCATTAAGAACAACATAAACAAAGAACGAGAATAGCAGGATCATTGGAAGTACTGAAAAGAAGGTTAGGAGAGATAAGCGCCATTAAGAACAACATAAACAAAGGACGAGAATAGCAGGATTATTGGAAGTACTGAAAAGAAGGTTAGGAGAGATAAGCGCCATTAAGAACAACATAAACAAAGAACGAGAATAGCAGGATCATTGGAAGTACTGAAAAGAAGGTTAGGAGAGATAAGCGCCATTAAGAACAACATAAACAAAGGACGAGAATAGCAGGATTATTGGAAGTACTGAAAAGAAGGTTAGGAGAGATAAGCGCCATTAAGAACAACATAAACAAAGGACGAGAATAGCAGGATCATTGGAAGTACTGAAAAGAAGGTTAGGAGAGATAAGCGCCATTAAGAACAACATAAACAAAGGACGAGAATAGCAGGATCATTGGAAGTACTGAAAAGAAGGTTAGGAGAGATAAGCGCCATTAAGAACAACATAAACAAAGGACGAGAATAGCAGGATTATTGGAAGTACTGAAAAGAAGGTTAGGAGAGATAAGCGCCATTAAGAACAACATAAACAAAGAACGAGAATAGCAGGATCATTGGAAGTACTGAAAAGAAGGTTAGGAGAGATAAGCGCCATTAAGAACAACATAAACAAAGGAGGAGAATAGCAGGATCATTGGAAGTACTGAAAAGAAGGTTAGGAGAGATAAGCGCCATTAAGAACAACATAAACAAAGGACGAGAATAGCAGGATCATTGGAAGTACTGAAAAGAAGGTTAGGAGAGATAAGCGCCATTAAGAACAACATAAACAAAGAACGAGAATAGCAGGATCATTGGAAGTACTGAAAAGAAGGTTAGGAGAGATAAGCGCCATTAAGAACAACATAAACAAAGAACGAGAATAGCAGGATCATTGGAAGTACTGAAAAGAAGGTTAGGAGAGATAAGCGCCATTAAGAACAACATAAACAAAGGACGAGAATAGCAGGATTATTGGAAGTACTGAAAAGAAGGTTAGGAGAGATAAGCGCCATTAAGAACAACATAAACAAAGGACGAGAATAGCAGGATTATTGGAAGTACTGAAAAGAAGGTTAGGAGAGATAAGCGCCATTAAGAACAACATAAACAAAGAACGAGAATAGCAGGATCATTGGAAGTACTGAAAAGAAGGTTAGGAGAGATAAGCGCCATTAAGAACAACATAAACAAAGGACGAGAATAGCAGGATTATTGGAAGTACTGAAAAGAAGGTTAGGAGAGATAAGCGCCATTAAGAACAACATAAACAAAGAACGAGAATAGCAGGATCATTGGAAGTACTGAAAAGAAGGTTAGGAGAGATAAGCGCCATTAAGAACAACATAAACAAAGGACGAGAATAGCAGGATTATTGGAAGTACTGAAAAGAAGGTTAGGAGAGATAAGCGCCATTAAGAACAACATAAACAAAGGACGAGAATAGCAGGATCATTGGAAGTACTGAAAAGAAGGTTAGGAGAGATAAGCGCCATTAAGAACAACATAAACAAAGGACGAGAATAGCAGGATCATTGGAAGTACTGAAAAGAAGGTTAGGAGAGATAAGCGCCATTAAGAACAACATAAACAAAGGACGAGAATAGCAGGATTATTGGAAGTACTGAAAAGAAGGTTAGGAGAGATAAGCGCCATTAAGAACAACATAAACAAAGAACGAGAATAGCAGGATCATTGGAAGTACTGAAAAGAAGGTTAGGAGAGATAAGCGCCATTAAGAACAACATAAACAAAGGACGAGAATAGCAGGATCATTGGAAGTACTGAAAAGAAGGTTAGGAGAGATAAGCGCCATTAAGAACAACATAAACAAAGGACGAGAATAGCAGGATTATTGGAAGTACTGAAAAGAAGGTTAGGAGAGATAAGCGCCATTAAGAACAACATAAACAAAGAACGAGAATAGCAGGATCATTGGAAGTACTGAAAAGAAGGTTAGGAGAGATAAGCGCCATTAAGAACAACATAAACAAAGGACAAGAATAGCAATATTATTGGAAGTACTGAAAAAAAGGCTAGGAGAGATAAACGCCATTAAGAACAACATAAAAAAGAGGGGAATAGCAGGATTATTGGAACTACTGAAAAGAAGGTAAGAAGAGATAAGTGCTATTAAGAACAACATAAACAAAGGACGAAAAAACTTGATGCTAGAAACACGAACAGCACATCAGCACGAACATACACCGAAGCCACAGCTGTCAAAATGTCACATTTCGTCCGTTTATATTACATTCATTGTTAGTGATGTGCTGGAGAAACAGCTCATCTGTACAGCCAGCGACACGACTCTGCTGCATCACCGGCAATACGGTTACTTGATTACCTTGATTATTTGTTTATATCTGGAGACATGTCGACTTTGCTCGATTTTTTTTAAAGGCACCGTCCAACTGTCAGCGTAAAGCCAACACACACCGCGGCGACGTGTCGCTCGATGAGGACAGTCGTCGCCCCCGGAGGCAACGAGTAATTCATTTTGTGCATAAGCTTCACTGCATATCTTTCCCTTTAAGCATTAACAGCGCAAAAAGAACAATTTATCCAAGTAATCCCAGTAAGTTGAATGAAAAATTCAGTTCAAAATCCAAATAGGAGTAATGAAATATTATGGACGCCATTTTTTCTGTAAATAAATTGGATTTTTTCGTTCTTTTCGATTTTTATTCATTTTTTTTTTACTTTGACTCTTTCTTTTTATACTAGCATTGATTGCATAGATTGTATTTCGACCTCGGAGGTGTGATTTAAGTATAATCCTTACTCTTCTGTTGTACTCAGCTGTGACACGGTTTTTTATTTCCTTGTTTTTAATCTTATCTGCCTCCAGAATTCTCAAGTATTTGTAGCCTCTCTCACTGTCTACATTCTTTATCATATCTGTTGTTGGGAGTTCAATGCCATTTGAATGGACTAGTTTACCACTTTTTACAACAAAATGGCACATTTAGTGATTCCAAATTCCATTCGTATGTCGTCGCTAAATAATTTAACCGCATTTATTAGGGTATCAAGTTGGGTTTCATTCTTTACAAACACCTTAAGGTCATCTATGAATAGTAAGTGGTTGACGGTAGGAAGTCTTTTCCCAAGTTCATATCCTGTTGGGTAACGCTTGGCTCAAAGGAAAATGCTTCGTCTATACTATCGGAAACGTAGTCGAGTAGGGTACAGTTCTGGTTTGAACGATAGAGGAAATGTTGGTAACTAACACTATGTTGTAATGTTAATCTAAAGCACATGTAGGCCTGAGCGTTGTAAACCAAGTTCTCTATTAAAGTGTTACAGTTGCCAATTTCCTTACTTAAAAAGCGCCAATCTGCGCATAACATCGCCAGAACTACACTTATCCTAACGTCTTTTAGAACTTGACGTCTCTTTCTGCTCATATCGTTATTCAACCCCTCAGGGTTAATACCATCAAAATGAGGAGAAAGAAAAGAAAAACAAAAAAAAAACTATTAGACAGTCTCGCCTGACAAAGTTGTTCTACAACGAAAGCTTGCAAAAAAAATTAAATAAATGAATTTTTCATTTAAATTGCACGATTGTTGATTCTCAAAATATTTCACTTAAATACATTCTCATGCGTGCTTCAAAGATGTCAATTTCCTTATATATATATAAACTGTGTTGCTCGCTTTATTGCAGATCATGATATTGTAAATAACTTCAATGATATAAATCGCACAAGTTTGAATTTTGCACACTGAAAGAGTGCTCCTAAGTAGGTAAGATACCAAAATATTTTGCAAATCTATACTATATTTCTAAAGTTATAGACATTTATGCATTTGTAAGCCACTTTCACTGTTTCTCGCAGGTTTGTAAACATGCCCAAAAATCGACGTTTGACTGCTACTGAAAGGCAAAAGGTTGTAGCTGGCCTTGCAGAAGAACTGACACTTCTGAATTTAGCCAAGGAACTGGGAAGGGATCAGAGGACCTTGGTTTCTTTTGTGGAGAAGCCCAACACTGCACCAATGAAAGATAAGGGTACAAGAAGGAGCATTTTCCCTCGTGATATGCGAAAAATACGCAGACAGATCATTAGGGAACCAAATGGCACTAGCGCCTCCATTTCTGGCAAAACTGGCGTTGTTCCGATATCCAGGAAGACCAGATGCAGTGTCTTTAATGAAATGGTCAGGAACGTGAAGCCCATTTCCAGGCCTCCCTTGAACAAAACCCATAAGGGGAAACGCATTGCGTGGGCAGAAAAATACATGAAAACGGACTTCCAACAGGTTCTATTCACAGATGAAGCTCGAGCTACACTTGATGGTCCGGATGGATGGGCTAAAGTTTGGAGTCCTACCGGAGCTGCTATCACATCGCGTTGGTCGCCAACAAGGTGACGGGGGAGTTATGTTTTGGGCGGGTATCATAGGTGATAAATTAATTGGACCTTTCCCAGTGCCAGAGGGTGTGAAACTCACAAGCCAAGCATACATATCGTTCTTAGATGAGCATTTGTCACCTTGGCTTGACGACCTGCCTTTACTTCGTCTACGTCAACTGATTTTTATGCACGAAAATGCTCCATCTCAGGCAGCAAAGGCTACGACTACCTTCATCGCATCTCTGGGCATCAAGGGAGAGAGTCTCATGACTTGGACGCCTTAAGCTTAAACCCAATTGAGCAGCTCTGGTCAATTTTAAAGAGGAAGGTTTATGTAGGAGGACAACAATTTACATCAAAAGATGCCCTCTGGAATAAAATTGTTGATGTTGCTAGTAGCATAACACCTTCCCAAATCAACAGATTGACTCTATCTGTTGATGGGAGACTGCAGAGGATAATTTCAAGAAATGAGAGATTTGTTGATAAATGATTCAATTTTGTGGTGCATATCTGGTGATTTCTTCCTTATATTTCATTCATATTGTTACTTATGATTTAAATGATTAAAATAATTAACCCTGCTAAGTCAAATTTGTTTTTATCACCTATGGACTGTATTTTAACAAACCTGCAATAAAGCGAGAAACAGTAAAAATGGCTAACAAATACATAAATGTCTATAACTATATAAATATATAACTATAACTATATAAATATAGTATAGATTTGCAAAATATTTTGGTATCCTACCTACCTAGGAGCACACTGAAGTGTGCAAAATTTCAAACTTGTGCGATTTATAGTATTGAAGTTATTAACAATATTATGATCTGCAATAAAGCGAGAAACACAGTTTATATATATATATATATATATATATATATATATATATATATATATATATATATATATATATAAAATATGAGACTAAAAGTATACTTTTAAGAATTTGAACCTATAGTGAAATCATTAAAGCTTAATATACGGGATAAAGCAATTATGAAGATGAATGAAGGAAAAGAGATAATGATGTGCGAATGACAAATCTATTTCATCTTCGGTTGTTCAATACGATAAGAAACATGTTTATTTTAAGCCAGGCTTTTCAAAAATTAAAATCTTATCATCAGATAACTTACATAGATGGATAAGTTTGCAGGGGAATAGCCAAAATTCAAAATTTGAAAAATTTAAAGAAACAATATAAAGTAATGGAAAGTAAATGTACGTTCATAAAAATATAGAGCATGTCCAGTTAGAAAAATTTCCGTTGACAAGATGTCCGGTGAAGAAAGATTTAAAGCTGGAAAGAGTTCATCGTAAAGGTTTCGTGGAGACTGCGTCAGAAATGGTCAACACGTAATAAATCCGACAGAATGGTGTTCAGTTCAACCGTAGGATCTAAATTAGGGCCATTTAAAAAATACTTCCGTGTACCGCGAATGATAATAGTTTTTAAAGAATTGAGTTTAAAATATTTAAAGTAGGCCGATTCACTCGTTAGTTACTCCGATCGAGTCTGAAAGAGAATTTTAGGGTAAAAAACGAAAGTTGGAGAAAAGTGTAAGTATAGGGGTGTGGGAGGAGAGAGTTTAGCAAAGGAAGCTTTAGCTAAGTGGGGTGAGGGAAGGGCTAGTTTAGTTACAGCTCATCGCTTGTAAGCAACAAAATAATTTAATTACTGATAGTTGATTTACCAGGCAGAGTATGGCTTCAGTTAAGAGTTGAGGGTGGAGTTTCTATAAGCTAATACAGTAGCATTCTGGCTAATAAGTAAACAGTTCGGGGGGGGGAGGGTTAGAGAATTTCCCCATATTTAAACGCATTTATTTAGACAAAATGATATATAATTCAGAAGGTTTAAAAAGGGTTCAAATTGGGAATTAGGGCTCAGACGGTTAGAGATCTGGGATTTACGTGTTGAAGAAGTAATTATCGGGACTATACTATAAGTACTTCAATGTTTAATGCTTAACAATTTATAGATTTCACGTGGCTAATTAAGATACTTTAAGATATTACTGATGTAAGGATTTGGGAGCTGAGTTAATGTTTTTGAATCAAGGGAGTTCTAGTATAAATATTATGGGGTGGGATTGGATAAATTATGCAACCAAATTGATAACATGGAGTATTGGAATTACAGATTACAGATACACACACACACACACACACACACACACACATATATATAAATATATATATGTATATATATATATATGTGTATATATATATATATATGTATATATATATATATATGTTTCTGCGTTTCTGCATAGCCTACTCGCAGCTTACTTGCTATAAGTATATTTTAATATAAATTACACTTAAAAGGTTAAGAGCCGGCGTTTTATTGAACTACTTTTCTATTAAGAAGAATATGTGTAAACATTATTAAAGTCAATGTCACGCTAACGCTGGCTTTATCTTATAAATAATAACAGGCTAGTAGCCGAACTTGGGGTGCCGTTTTTTTAACTAAAGAGTCACCACTTATCAAGACCCAAAGGCCACTCGAGGATGAGGGGTAATGAGTTCACCAGGAGGATGGTGAGACAACCCCGTGATGATTGGTAACGATTGTTGAAATTGGGCAGAATTAAAGACGACGGCTAAACAAGAATTGGACTTGAAAACGACCATGTTGTAGTTAGATTGGAAGCAGCCTCATGGTATTGTGTTCCACAGACGGATAGTTCTAGGAAAGAAATTCAGTTAATGAAAGTACACAGATAGAGAAAGGGAAATTATTGACAGTGGTTGTAGCTAGACGAGTTTTTGTGAATCTTTTACAGGGGTAACCGTAGATTAAAGCTGTCGGCACTGACAGTGAAAATAACGATAGAGTAGAGAAAGACTAGCAACATCTTTTCTGTGAGAAAGCGGCTGTAGGGACGAGAAGAGGAAATTCCCCACTAGATTTCGAAGTCGTTAAAAAATGTATCTTTGTGAAAAAAAAGTATGAAGTACATTTTTAGTATTAATTTTAAATATATCGGAAGCCTTTTAAAAGTTTCCGTATTTAACCATAAACATTTAAAGAACCTGCTGGTGTCTTTTAATGCTTCTAATTTCCGTAAATTACAGAGAACCCAAAACGAAACTAAAAGTAAAAGGTTCAGTAAATATTGTAAATTGAAATGACTATTTTTATGTCAATAACATAAAATTACCGTAATTCACAGAATCAACAATCGATTGGTTAGATGCAATGCTATAGCGGTCTAACTTCGAGAATCTGACTGACATTTTTTTATAAGATATGTGGCAGTTATATTTGATAGGTTTTATAGTTAACATTAATAAATTGTTCTCTCGTAAAACGTTTAGTTGTATAGCCCACAACTCCGTAGTAGATTTCCGTAATGGTAGACTTTAAAGTCCGCTCAGATGGCGGCTTTTAATTTAGTTACAAATTGTACTAGAAATAAGTAACTTAGAGAAAATCATATTTACTGACTCCACTGCATCCATGCCGTCCTGACTGGACGTGTTTTTACAGTAGTTTTCCTATTTTTCTTTTACTAAGTGTCCGCATTCACTGTTATCAGCAAAACCACACGTGTAGAGAAGAGAAGGCCGGAGGCGATCCTTTTTTTTTTTTTAATTCTTTTCATCTTGTCTCTTTGGTGCGTGGACGCTTCTTATTGGTACCGGCGGCCGACTAGGATTCTCGGTCAGCATACTAAGTACGCTATGGCCCCTCCCCCCCACTCTCTCCCTCTCCCTCCCTCCCCCTCTCTCTTCCTCCCTCCCCCACTCTCTCTCCCTCACCCTCTCTCTCTCTCTCTACTTGTAATGTTTCCGGTTACAAAGGTTACTTGATCAATTGCGTTTCCCGGTTCGTCACTTACGAACGTTTTTTTTTTTTAATTTCGAAACATATATTCTTACAATGTGTCAATTCTATTTGCGCGTTTTTCAATGAAAATGGTATTTCAATCTTAGGCGTGACAGACCAACGGACGAACATAGCTTCTTATCGAAATACGTGGACGCATCTAAAAATAAATCCTATTTCAAATAGAAGCGTGACAGACAGATAGACAAACAACACTTCTTATAAATGACGACAAGCAAATTCTATTTTAAACTTAAGCCTGAAACTATTGATGAACATATTCTTTCTAACTTCAACAAAACAGACCGACAGACTCTTTTATAGAGATGCGTCCTTTCAATCTGCATGACTTTAACGCGACAGACAAACAGTCCGGTGAACAAATGCTTCGACGCATCTAAGAAGAGATTCATACCTAACTTGATTAGAATACGATAAAAAAGAAGTTATGAAAAAAATTTTTTTTCGTCAGTTGGCGTTCACATTTCCAATAGTAATTGTCGAATTGATGATTTCTTTAAAAAGGTAATGCATTTATGAATCGATTAAGAACTTGTACTTTAGAAATACATTAGCAGGAAGACTCGACGTTGCTCGGGATTGAATGATGATCACTACTATGTACTTTTTGTACTATGCTCATAACACCATATTCGTTTCTTTATTTTTACTGCCCCGTCCTTCTGTTTCGCCCTTTAATACAGTTGGAAGAAGTTAAAATGTTGGAAAACTCTTTGAATTAGTGTCTTATAAATATGGTTTTCATTTCATTAAAATCGGATATACGCATTTGTAGTTTTAAGGAGCTTCTGTCCGAATAAGTGACTTCGAGGTGACGGGCACGAGATATTCGACACATAGAGGGTAACGTAGGGGGGTCAGGACGAAGAATTTTATGCATATGATATAAATTTCATCAAAATAGGATATATAATTGAAGTTTTAAAAGCTCACTTAGGTTAGGAGGGCGTTTACAGATTCGGGGCTACTTCCATTGTCTTCCCCATAAAATCTTATACATATCATTTATATTTAATATGACTAGGATATATTTGAAGATTTAAGGGGGTTATGCCATTTTAGCCCAATTAAGGACTACTTTCATTTTTCCCCGGTAGATTTTACACGAGATTCCACTTTTAAATTTTATGTAGATTCTCTAACCTTTCTTTCCATAGGGAGAACACAAACCTCACACATACACGCAAACATGGAGTTTTATACATGTACATTTAAAATGACGATTTCTTTGAACAATGACGAAAAATAACAAAATCGAAGCATGACTACGCGATACGAAAAAACTTTACATATTTCTTGTTATAAGTTACTAGAAGAATACTCGTCCCAGGATGGTTAAAATAAATTTCCCAAACACAACAGTTTTGCAACACATTTACGTCCCTTTATTAAAATGAAACATCAAGATACTAAATCGTATGTCTAGAATACTTATTCCAATTTTGATCAAAATCTTTTACATGATTTTAATTTGTGAAAATGTCTCAAATTTAAAGCTTGAGCTTACGGGATCTTAAGAAAAAATTGAAATTCAAGGAAACTGCTTAATTGGTGTGTAATGACTATGGATAGAAATTTATTGCACATCTGAAATATTTGAATTTGAAGTTGGAAAATGATGCTAATATTATTGCCCCCTAAAACTCCTTCAAAGTACCTCAAAGAAATTGAAATTTAGAGAATATTTATTAATTGATGTCTAATGTTAAAATTTCAGAGTAATACGAGGTATCTGAATTTTCACAAAGAGCTTCCACTTTCTCGTTGCTTCTTTGCATGAAACTAAAGTAAACAAAACATATTCACCCTTACGCCTATCAGGTGTTTCCGAATTTTTACAATGATCAGTTAATTAGTTTATAAGTTAACTCTCTCTCTCCTTCTCTCTCTCTCTCTCTCTCTCTATATATATATATATATATACATGTCTCACTTTATAAAAATAGAGATAATTTACAATGCCGAATCTATTTCAAGATGTACCATATATTTTTGATGCAACTGTATTGTGACAATAATGCAACATGATTGTGACAATAATGCAACATGATTGTGACAATAATGCAATATGATTGTGACAATAATGCAATATGATTGTGACAATAATGTGCTCGTAAATGCAATCTCTAAGCTTAAACTGAAGAAATGGTAATCTAGGATACGACCTGACACACAAAATATCAACAACGTTTGAGGCGTGACATATGAAATATCAACAACGTTTGAGGCGTGACATATGAAATATCAACAACGTTCGAGGCGTGACATATGAAATATCAACAACGTTCGAGGCGTGACATATGAAATATCAACAACGTTCGAGGCGTGACATATGAAATATCAACAACGTTCGAGGCGTGACATATGAAATATCAACAACGTTCGAGGCGTGACATACGAAATATCAACAACGTTCGAGGCGTGACATATGAAATATCAACAACGTTTGAGGCGTGACATATGAAATATCAACAACGTTCGAGGCGTGACATATGAAATATCAACAACGTTTGAGTCGTGACATATGAAATATCAACAACGTTCGAGGCGTGACATATGAAATATCAACAACGTTCGAGGCGTGACATGTCAAATATAAACAACGTTTGAGGCGTGACATATGAAATATCAACAACGTTTGAGGCGTGACATATGAAATATCAACAACGTTCGAGGCGTGACATATGAAATATCAACAACGTTCGAGGCGTGACATACGAAATATCAACAACGTTCGAGGCGTGACATATGAAATATCAACAACGTTTGAGGCGTGACATATGAAATATCAACAACGTTCGAGGCGTGACATATGAAATATCAACAACGTTCGAGGCGTGACATATGAAATATCAACAACGTTTGAGGCGTGACATATGAAATATCAACAACGTTTGAGGCGTGACATATGAAATATCAACAACGTTCGAGGCGTGACATATGAAATATCAACAACGTTCGAGGCGTGACATACGAAATATCAACAACGTTTGAGGCGTGACATATGAAATATCAACAACGTTTGAGGCGTGACATATGAAATATCAACAACGTTCGAGGCGTGACATATGAAATATCAACAACGTTCGAGGCGTGACATACGAAATATCAACAACGTTCGAGGCGTGACATATGAAATATCAACAACGTTTGAGGCGTGACATATGAAATATCAACAACGTTCGAGGCGTGACATATGAAATATCAACAACGTTCGAGGCGTGACATATGAAATATCAACAACGTTCGAGGCGTGACATATGAAATATCAACAACGTTCGAGGCGTGACATATGAAATATCAACAACGTTTGAGGCGTGACATATGAAATATCAACAACGTTCGAGGCGTGACATATGAAATATCAACAACGTTTGAGGCGTGACATATGAAATATCAACAACGTTTGAGGCGTGACATATGAAATATCAACAACGTTCGAGGCGTGACATATGAAATATCAACAACGTTTGAGGCGTGACATATGAAATATCAACAACGTTCGAGGCGTGACATATGAAATATCAACAACGTTCGAGGCGTGACATATGAAATATCAACAACGTTCGAGGCGTGACATATGAAATATCAACAACGTTTGAGGCGTGACATATGAAATATCAACAACGTTCGAGGCGTGACATATGAAATATCAACAACGTTCGAGGCGTGACATACGAAATATCAACAACGTTTGAGGCGTGACATATGAAATATCAACAACGTTCGAGGCGTGACATATGAAATATCAACAACGTTCGAGGCGTGACATACGAAATATCAACAAAATTACGTGTGAAGAAAGTAGCCAAATGATCGAACTCACAGGCCATCAGTGTCATCTGATGAATATATCATCGAATCTTTTGGTCTATACGAGTCTCATTTTTCATTTTGTTGTATTCTTTCTTCATATTTAAATATATAAAGAAATTGATAAAGTCAAATCTTAAAAGTTCGGCTCAATCTTAGGTTGTTTGTGTAATAATTAAACGTTCTCAATATGGAAACCATAGAGTCGAATGAGAATGGAGCTGAAACTGATCATTATGTTGAGATCTCTGGTACGGGAAAAATGCTTTCGACTTAGCGTAAAGCAATATTTTCCTGTAAAGAATAGATCTCTCTTGGTTACTAGTAGCGTGGTAAATATATAAACAAAGAAAGTACATATATAGTGCTATACTCGATTCGAAAGTAAATGCCGAGTTCGTTGGCGCAATGCTTGTCTGCTGATTATATTTGGATATTTCGAATCTCGGCGTTGATACACTGATTACTTCTAGTCACACTGATGAAGTGGGCCTGTCTAGTTTTTCATTGATAGCTTTAAATCTGACGATTCTGTCTAGTAAATTTCATTGTGGGTTGGGCAAGTATGTTCTTCGGAATTCTAAATTGTAATTCAATTCAATTTTTTAAAGAAAATGCTTTATCCAACTAGGAATATTTTCAGCTGTAAGCCATCTTTCTTATCTGCAAAATTTGTTTCAAATAGACGTGATCTGTGTTATCAGTAGGTAATATAACTGCTAACAGTAAATACTACTAATAATACATTCTTTCATTTGTAACATAAATAATATTATATTTATTGCGCATGAAAAAGAAGTAAAATAATTCGGAAATCTCTGGATTCTTTGAAATGCGTGACGTCACATTTCTTTCCTAACTAGTGTATAATAAAATGTATCTTTTTTAAAAATTACACCATCTTCCGACTTTTCCCAAATAACCGCTTGTAAAAACATATGTGGTATTACTTCTAATTACACGATATTTTGTTACAAATAATTAACATTTGCCTTAACGCTGTCAACGAAAATATACAAATTATAGTAATTTTTACATAGCATATTAACAGCTTACAAGTACCTTTACTAATTTAACCTAACCAAATAAAAAAAATCCCAAGATCGTTTTTTAATGTGACGAAATTTAGTTAATACGTCGTGTGTTCATTTCATTTTCCGTTATGTTTCCGATTATTTTTTTAGAATATTTCTTGACGCTATTTAAAATAGCGACTACAACATTTTAACTTATGCATTTTTGATAGCTTTTTACCATCGCGTCTCATTCTTGGTTTTCCAATAAGTCTAGAAGTTGTTGTGACAAAAACATTTTTAAATGCATTTTTTGCGTCATGAATTCTACAAGGAAACATGTATTGGTCTGTGTATTACTTTCGTTAATAAAATTTGTGGACCACTTCTACGTGACCCTATTTTCTTGCCTCTCCACGATGGCAGAGTAAGATACACTATCGGTTTTTAATGTCAGAAAATCTAACTCGCCCCCTCACAAGATAGATTGGGACAAAAGCAAAAATTGCCACAGTCTAGGATTCACTAACCCTGGCCAATTCTACATGACATACACATTTTTAATTAACATTTAGTTATAGTTTTATTCTAATAAGTTGGTTTATCTAATAATTTAATGACCAAACGATCAAAGTGAAAATAACTTGTACAAAATTCGAACCTTTGCATCAAAAGAGGAACAGCCTAACCTCAGTGCCGTCTTGGACAACTTGACTGACGAGCTATACGTCCAAAGAAAGCCAGAATTGTACAAATAAACCTGTACGAGTCTCATTTTTGATTTTGTAGTATTCTTTGTTTATATCCAGCGGACTAAATAAATAGTTTGTTTAGTAATATTAATCGAGAAAACAATCGCATTAACAACTTAATATATAACATAGTATATATATATATATATATATATATATATATATATATATATATATATATAACTTGTTACAAATATCAAAGGGGTATAAATCCGAAGGAAGTTGAAACCGGGTTCATGAGAGTGCTCAATGAAAATTCAGAGCAAAATATATTTTGTTGATGGTTTTATTCCATTTTGCTACATAATATATTATGTTTCATTAACGTTTAAAAGAAACGTCAACACGTCAGGCATTTTGGAATCCATTGTTCAAATTTCTATAATTCAACAACAACAGGAAATTGGGGATGGATAAGAGGAGGGGAATGAAGACGAAGTTCGCATATAGCAAAGAAAGGAAGGGAGGAGGGGGGAGATTTTAACGGGTGATATTTTAAGAAATTGGGTGGGGTGGTATTTAGTGTCTGGGTTATTGTGACCTTAATTTTAACTGGAGCAGAGAGTGGGATGGGTTTGAATTTATTCTATATAATAACATTAAAAATATTGTCGCATATCTTTGGTGGTTATCGTATAAAAAATGTTTGATAATTTTATTTATGGTATTTTATGCCATACTAGCATTCCATTTCTATATTAATTAGTCGTCATTATCCAATAATATTACTAGTTATGGCTTTTATAATGATATTAATATCAGTAATAGTAGTAATTCTCGTTGTGATAACATTTATTAATTGTAATTATAGTATACTAATAATAAAATTAATATTAATAAAATTAATATAATTAATATATAAAAGAAGTTTAGTGGTGATACTACTCTTAGTATTAATAAATAAAAATAATAATGCCAATAATACTTACGATAGTCGTAATGACAATAGTACTACTACTACTACTACTACTACTACTACTACTACTACTACTACTACTACTACTACTAATAATAATAATAACCCCGCTACTCGCAAGGTCACTGGACATAATAAGTATACAGATGATGGTAAGCTATTATAGTTCCACTACTAATAATAAAGACTGAATACCAGTCAATAACTAAATGATCAAGGTGGTAATCAGATTTTGGTATTTCAAAGGATTAGGTAATTGAGATTAGATTAATCTAAGTGATATCAGAGTTTACAGCTATCACGGTTATGAGTTTAAGTGGGAGATAATTTTGGTAGAATTGTTTCATGGTGGTAGTATGATAGAGAGGTTTTGGGGGATGAAAATTATAGGTAATACTAAGAGATTTGATGTTATTGATGGTTCAGTGGGGTTGTTATATATCTATAGATTCGCCAAGACTTGCTGGGGGTGGGATTGGGTTATAAATTTGGGTGGGTGGGTAAGGGGTCGTAATGTGTTTTGAGGTAGTGTATAACGGGGAGGGGTGAGGTAAATGTGTAGGGAGGTATCTAAGAGAAAGAAATGTAATGATTCAATTTTATATGTGAGGGGTTGGTGTGGGGTTAAGGTGGAGTATGGGGTAGCTAAGGAGGTAGAGTCTACTATTCTTACAGTTAATAGACGTCTCTTGTTTTCTATTTAGGAGTTCATTTCTGTCTTTAAAACGGATAATTTCCTGTGTTTCATTTAGACATACTCTACATGGTGAATTCATTGATTTGCAGGTGCTAGATTTTTTTAGGATTTTTCACTTTATTATAGGAGTTTCTTTTTTGTTTTTTTATTTTGTGGTAGTGTAGTGATAGTCCAGTTTGGCCAGGGTGGCTAGGGTTGTTGAAGGAGAGGTTATGGTTGTAGAATCTTTCCTTAAAGTTGTTACCCACCAAACCAATATAATAATTAGTTTGGGATGGGTTTTCGGTTGAGGAGATAGATGCCTCATATACTACTTGGGTTGACTTATCAAAACCCCACTTTCCGACCTTGTGTCACATTTTACTCTGTGGGGAGTAGATAAATACCAAGTCTTGTAACTGTCTAGCCAACAGCTAGTCACTTTCTTACTTTGTTAATACACTTGTTAAACCAACCCTTGACTTGACTTCCTTTATTTATTATTTACTGTGGAACAACTTCACAACACTAACAATGAAATAAAAGTCAATAAAGTGATAGTAATTATTCGTAATCTAAAGTCTGCTTAGTGTGTGTTCCTTGAAATGTTTGCAGTTTATGGTTGACTCTCTGTGAAGAGTACAACCGAAACATGTATGCACATATGTAACCAATAATGTTTGTATAAATAAAAATTTATACTTATATATATATATATATATATATATATATATATATATATATATATATATATTAATTAATGAACTTCAAATATATTGACAAAATGAACATTTAACAAATATTTTTTCAAAAGTGCTCAATAGCGAGTAGAAGCTCAATAGCGAGTAGAAGATAAATAAATCAGCATTTCAATGATTTTACATCTTTTCAAGACTGCATAAACACAAAAAGTAAAAACCCAGAAATTGAAATAATCACCAGAAAAAATCAGGAGGTGAGGAAAAGTGAAACGAAATACAGAAAAAAATCAAAGCAAATCCAAGGTGATGTGTCACCAGAATATCTCGGTCAACTTCGTTTATCTTTTCATGTCTGACCTCCGTTTATATCATACTAGAAAAAACTCCCCCCCCCCCCCCGGCGGCAATTACTGACGCTGTAGTCTTCTTTACAGAAACAAAAGAAGTAATTTTCATTTGACATTTTGGTAATTTAGAGGAAATTAAAAAAAAAAAATGATTGTCGTAGTGTTATTTGATATATTCCAATATGGAAGCAATATACGGTGCATGAACATCGTCACATTTTGTTCTTTAAGAAAAAAAAAACAACAAAAACGTCAATTGATATGGTCTTTAAGATATTCAAGGTCGATAAAGTTTATTTTGTTTCAGCATAAAAAATAAAAATGTATTCCCAATGAAATGAATAAACATAAGGGTGGAACGTCGATTGGTCAAATACTTCACTGAGTAATTCGAAATGGGTACTTTGTACTTTTCACTTTTATTATAAAAGAAAGTAAACTATGTAAAGAATGTAAAAGAAAATTCATTTTTTTGTAATTTAGAAAGATTAGAGGAGGTTTATTTCTTTTCTATGACAAATCATCATCATCATCATCATCATCATCATCATCATCATCATCATCATCATCATCATCATCATCATCATCATCATCATCATCATCACTACCAACATGTTAACTCCTTGGCCTTTTGGCTAGGAGCAAAATGTAGTATCTGTTCTGAATCTGCACTTAGTTTTTATGTTCTCTGTCAGTGAAGGAGAAATCCTTCTAGACCGAGGCAATTGAAATTTTTGTTCCAATTCAGAGTGCCCATTTTGGGGCAGCTGGATTCTCTCCGCGTTAAATATTGACGTTGTGCCTAACTCTGCTCTTGTGGGAGGAAGTAAATAGGAATAGGAACAATAACAACAACACATTTATTAAAAAAAATAATAACGCATGTATTTAATTATAAACAGAGTAGAAAATATTAATTCATTAGAAACTTAAATATAAATAAATATGCAAATGAAAGCTGAGAGGATAGTATCATGATGAACGACCTACATACACTACCCCTCCCCCCCCAAAAAAAAGAGGGGGTAATGTCTGGGAGGATGATATCATGACAACAGAATAGATAATATACTACCCCCCCCACACACACACACACACAAAACTGGTAATCCTGGGGAAATGGTATTGTGAGGGATTGATGTTGATCAACATGTGTTCAACTTCTTCGACGCCACCCTCTCTCACACGGAGAAAGCTGTACTTGCCAGAGGATGTATTCCCCCTCTTGGCATTGATAAAGAAAGTATAATTGCCGAATTTGAAATATTACAGTCTCAACTTAATCATCATGAGCCGAGGTCTAACGATGATCTTCTTTAGTTGAAGGCAAGATTAGCTGAACTTGCACATCAGTTCGCTAATTCTCCTATCAATTCCCGAAAGTTTGCCTGGAGTAAGATCCACTACTAGGCAGCCAAACTTCTGAAGGCAAATAAAGAGATCTATATTACCAAACCGGATAAGGGTGCCGGTGTAGTGATTCTTAATACTAATGACTACACTGATAAAATGTTGAGCATTTTAAGTGATACAACCAAATTAAAAAAAACTTGGTGATGTGTCAATTGACAATACCTTAAGTACTGAAGTAAAGCTTCAAACACGTTTTCTTGAGTTACATAGAAACAACTTGATTGATAAGGATACCTATGACAGGATCCGCCCTGTGGGTTCTCAACGACCCAGAATGTACGGGCTATCTAAGATTCACAAGGAGGGAGTTCCATTGAGACCCATTCTGTCTATGATTGGTTCTCCTCAGCATGAGCTGGCCAAATGGCTTGCTGATATCCTTGATCCTGTCTTACAGAGGTTTTCAGTTAATTGTACTGCCGATTCTTTCCATTTCGCTTCATTTATTCGCGATTTGGAATGTGAGTCGCAAACACACTTTCTATGTTCATTTGACGTTACCAGCCTATTCACTAATGTACCCCTGAATGAAACCATTGAAATATGTGCTGACATGCTTTATCGTAGCACATTAACCCCTCTTGCTTTTCCAGAAAGCACTTTTCTGGAACTCATGGGACTGGCCACTAAGTCGGTCAGTTTCAGTTTTAACAATATAATGTATCAGCAGATTGATGGGGTGGCGATGGGCAGTCCTTTGGGTGCTATCCTAGCGAATATTTTCCTAGGTTTTCAGGAATCCTTGCTGTTTACTCGGGTTACTATACCCTTTCATTATTGGCGTTACGTGGACGATACGTTTGTCCTTTTTGAGGCAAGTGATTTTTTTTCTGAAATTGAATACGCTCCACTCAGCACTACAGTTCACCATAGAAGAAGAGCAGAATGACTCTTTACCATTTCTGGACGTTTTAGGGAAAATGACGGGGATCAAATTCACTGCATAGGAAACCGACGTTTACGGGCCTGTATATTAGTTGGGATTCTTTTTTCCTCATGAGTAGAAAGATCAGTTTGGTCAAAACACTTGTTCACCGCGCATTGCGGCTGAACTTAGAAAGATAACTGATATTCTTACTAACAATGGTTTCCCTGAGGGTCTAATTTCAAAATGTATTCATCGAAAACTTGCGAAATTTAATGCCAACATTTTCTTTGGTTCACCCAAATGTCCCGTTTATTTGAAACTTCCTTTTATTGGTTCTATCAGTAAAGGTTTTTCGGATAAAATTTCATCGGGTGTATCTCGTTGTTTTTATGCAGTACAGCCCCGTGTGGTGTTTGGCATCAGAACTGCCTTCTCAGCCTTTCAGAAAAAATACTTCCTACACTACAGAAAAGTTTGATAATATATAAATTCAAATGTCAGTGTGAAGCTGACTATGTTCAACGCTTGGAAGTGAGAGTGGCCCAGCATATCCCTGCATGTTTTCGCAGATCACGTGTTGTACAGAGCAGTATATCGACGGGCGCATCCGGGTCTCTACAAAGAACATCCGGGCGTTTACAGAGCACATTCGGGCGCTCACAAGTCCACAAGTCATCTATTCGACAGCAATTGTATGATAATAAAAAGTGCGGTGAGGCGTACTCCGATGGTTGGTTTCACATTGTACACAAGGCCCGTTCCAAACATTATCTTAAGGTTTTGGAGGTCGTGAGTCTAACAATGCGAAAGCCATCGCTCTGTAGGCAAAAAGAGTTGTCTCACAAAATTGGACTTATTTAGAGACCTCTAAAAATACTTATTACGTCCATATATTGCCTTTTCTGTTTATAATGGCGATATTCAATCTCCCTGTTTGTTTCTTTCTCCCCGTTTTTAAGCGATATTCGCCGACGTTTCCCTTGAAAATGTGTCGGTTGAAAGGTACCTTAAGATTTAGTTTGTTCATTTTAGTTTTGATTTCACCATCATCCTTTTCTTTTTTATTCACGCCCTTTTCTTACTTTTTTCCTTCTTGCTCTCTTTCTTTTATAATTTCTTTCTTCCTTCTTTCTCACATCTCTTTCTTCTGTCTCCCCCACCCTCTTCTTTTTTCCGTCCTTTATTCCTTTCTTTCATTTAATTCTTTAAGTTTCAAACGTACGCGTGAGCAGCACGTGCACCCTCTCCCCACGCACATGCCAACCTAACATAACCAACTCGAAGCAAAACTCCGGCAGGCTTACACCTCACCTACAAGAACAGACCAAAACTTCTACAAGCAACAACAATTAGTTATGCATTCAATATCGTTCTTTTTGTAGAAATTCCTTTCATTTTCTTTTCAAGAACGCAAAGACAAAAATATATTTCTAATGAATCTAATGACTTCAATCTATATTGTACCTTATGCAGTGGAACTCATAGAAACCATGACAGAAATTGCATTAATAACATCATATTTTCGTCATTGCCTACATTGTTATACCGCCATAGAAAAGTTACAAACTTTTCTATGGCGGTATAACAAAGTCAGATTGTTAACCTCGAATCAGAAAAAAATTGGCTGTTTTTAGTATAGTGGATCTTCTGAGAAAAACTGTTTATATTTCGTCACAAATAAACCACAATACTCGACTTTATGCCTATAAACTGTAATTTAGTCATATAATACTTTCTATCAGGCAATTTAAAGACTACAAAATCACCTTCGAATTTCCAACGATAACGACAAAATCAGCTTCCTCGACATTTCTATATATTATAATGAAAACAGACATGCCTAACATAGTGTTTACGATTAACTGTGAAAAATGTTAACATGATTAAAAATGTTAATTCGATAATAATTTCAGGTTAGAATCAAACTTTATAGGCTGTCAAGAATTATGTTCCATTTGTAGTCCCACGTCAAAGATAAACAATATATTTCGAGGGTGGCACCAATTTAGAAAAGAACAAAACATTCCACTTTTTTATTTCAATTTTCGTATTACTTAGTTGGGTTCATAATTTACGGGGAAGGGGTTGCCTCTTGATTGACCTGATTCTGTCGCAGACTAGGGAAATGCTTAGGCCGAGTTCTGTTACTTATTTTGTAGTCATTTACGCATTAACACTGTTGAAAAATGTATTAACTCACAATTCTCAATCAGCTAAAATGTAGCGTTAAAATATTGCGGTCGAGAATTCTTTCGACCGCAACAAATATCTGGAACGATGATTCCTCATCTTGTAACGGCTGAAGTCTTGTTGACATGTTTGCTCTTCGTAGTAATCGTGACTGTCGCAGTGGGGTTGATCTCTTTCTTTTTGTTGCAGCCGTCATCGTTTATAGTTTGGTAGTTGTCGTTCGGTCTCTTTTTCTTTCTCTCTTCTTTTTCTTTGTTGCCGTCGACATAATCGTGCAGATTGTTTTATTCTGACTTCTTCAGTCTTTAAAGCAAACAACCATACACGTATCTTGTTCTGATGTTTCCATTTGTATTTATTCTTTACAAGTTGTTACTTTACAGGATTATTACACAACAGATTGTTCTATCTTATTGTATAGTATCAAGGTAAACCTCGCTCGTTCCTCGCAGGGTACCGGAAGAAAAGCTGCCAAAATCACGTCTGGTGATATTGAGACTAAAATCCCAAGAGTCGACTCGACTAGCTTATTTGATACGTCGACTTCGAGACTCTTCCTAATATCATTTACTTAAACATTTTATCTAAATACTTAAACATGTTATCTAAATACTTAAACATTTAATCTAAATACTTAAACATTTCATCTAAATACTTAAACATGTTATCTAAATACTTAAACATGTTATCTAAATACATAATTTAATTTGAAAATCGAATATTCTTCTTTGCGTCACTACACTTCTCACCTTCTATATTATTACAAAATAGCAACGTATGTTCGATTAATCGTATGCAACGGATCGTTCACAATCTGTATAGTGCTTCGACTTAAAATAACCCACAAAGTGTTGATTTGCCGTAAAACATCATATACTTGCATTTGATCTCAAAATGGGTGAACATCATGCCATTACACACGTGTCAGCAAAATCACACCACTATCTACAGGATTGCTCCTAAAAACAGAAACAAATGTTTAGGCATGTGATGTGATGACGCAGAGGAATCAGTCAAGGTAGACAGTGGTTCCAGCAAAACGGAGCAATCCCCACGCATGAAATGATTCGATAACCTGGCTGAGATAGCGATTTACAAACAGACTGATAATCAAAAATAGTGGCGTTGGCTGGGCACCACATTCACCAGATGTTTTTCTTAAGGATTATGTGCAATGTTGATTTTCTGTAAAACAGGGAAACATTATATACTTGCATTTGATCCCCAAAATGGGTGGACACCATGCCATACTCAAATTTCAAACGTAAAAAAAATCATGGAAATCCCCAAACTAGGAATGCGTCCGATAAATTGACAATTTGTGGCGATTAAGATAACTGAAACTTGGGGAACTGATCGTACACAGACTGAAATTTCATTCCATCACATTTCAAGAAATTTGCGACACTTTGTAGGACTTAATAACACTTGTACTTTTTGCGTATGTCGACTAACGACTTTCAAAATTTTACATCGTTTGGGAATGTGTAGTTTGGTAGGAATATCCACTACTTATGCAAATGATCCTAAGAGTTAATATTTGTCTTTTTTACTCATGAAAAAGCCGCAAGTGACCTCCGCGATTCGCTCTTCTCTAAATTCTACGCTCTCATTGAAGATGATTTCCTTAACTTCAGAAGTAAAACATAATGCCGTATGTTTGTTTTGTTTTACGGCATATCAACCCTTTCCGCGTTATTTAATGCCAGAATTGAATCGTAATATAATGATAGTTAGATGGCTTAAACAGCGAAAGTTGTCTCTGGAAGTCACGTAGAAAATAGACCAAACTAGTTTGAGCCTGCGAGACAAGGTAGACGCGTTTTCGAAGTCCCCGGTCGAAGCCAGTTCTTCCGACCCCCGAGAGAAAGATTCGTAATATAACAGTCGCATGTAATACTCTGCAAATGAATGCAAAGAAATACAACCAGATTAAACGTATGTTATTTTTATATACTCGCTCGCAACACGTATGCTGAGAGAATGTAGACTACCACACTCGCTGACTATTACGGAGAGAGACACGTATGATACAACTACTATTAAAATCAGTATCAAATGTCACATAATGGAGAGGGAACGCTAGACAACAAGTGCTGACTATGTTTGTTTACGTTTCTAAGATTTATTCGATGAGTTAGAGACGACGTCTTGGAGCCCTTGGGCACCTCTTTGCGAAGATTAAGGCCTATGTTACACAGGACTATGTTACACAGGACTATGTTACACAGGACTATGTAACACAGGACTATGTTACACAGTCATTTTGGCAAAGGTTTTAATATCTTTATTCATCGTGTTTGCCTTAACTATTAATTGATGATAAAAAATGATGTGTTTACCACCATACGTACTTTCATGTCATACTCATGACACATTCTATTTAACTCATAACTTGTACTCTGATATGTAATACCACTGCGGATGAGAGTGAACCTAGGAATGATGAAACTTATCGATGACTCCATACCTTTCCAAAGCTGCCAAATTGGGTCCTCACTATCGGACGCATTTCCATGTTATGCTTTTAACAACATCTATTTAATCCCTAGACAATACACTGATAGGTAGTATTAGTCCGAGTAAGAATGGACCTGAGATTAATGGCTATTAAGAGGCGACCCCCCCAATTTCCAACTGAGAATGCATGTAGATTAAAATAACGAAATTAAGTCGATATTCTTTAGATTATTCTGATACGATTTGAGTTGGAAAACCTCATAAAAAATCGTATAGATATTCAGCAGCTATACGATTTTTTTATAAAATAAATCTTTTGTATTTTTCAAACTGTAATTCACTAAACTGTTTGATTGTCAACAATAGCAATCATTTCCAGCGCCTGGGCATTAGACTTGCTACCTAGGCTATTATTTTACTATATTTAACATTGTTACATTTTTATTTCGTGAACGAGATATTTCGTGTTGTGCAAATAATTTTCACATATTTATTGTTTTCATAGGGAATATGTTAAAATGGTGGAGGAAAATGATGCCATTGTGAAAAAGATGAAAAAATGGTGATCTTTTAAAAACGATAACAGATTAATGACACAGAAATAAATCTAAGATAGAATATCTCCGATATTTATACTTTTTTCATGTATGTTAAGTAGATATTCATCATAGACAATAAATATTTAATTATGACCGTAATAGACTGAGAGTTTTCTGTTCTGTAGAGTTTATATTAGACTGGGTTAATGTTCAGAAGAGATGGAGAAAAATATAGTTTATTTTGTGCTATTGAAAACTATAAAAAATATAGTTTATTTTGTACTATTGAAAACTATAAAAAATATAGTTTATTTTGTACTATTGAAAACTATAAAAAATATAGTTTATTTTGTACTATTGAAAACTATAAAAAATATAGTTTATTTTGTGCTATTGAAAACTATAAAAAATATAGTTTATTTTGTGCTATTCAAAACTATAAAAAATATAGTTTATTTTGTACTATTCAAAACTATAAAAAATATAGCTTATTTTGTACTATTGAAAACTATACAAAATATAGTTTATTTTGTGCTATTCAAAACTATAAAAAATATAGCTTATTTTGTGCTATTGAAAACTATAAAAAATATAGTTTATTTTGTGCTATTGAAAACTATAAAAATATAGTTTATTTTGTGCTATTGAAAACTATAAAAAATATAGTTTATTTTGTGCTATTGAAAACTATAAAAAATATAGTTTATTTTGTGCTATTGAAAACGATAAAAAATATAGTTTATTTTGTGCTATTCAAAACTATAAAAAATATAGTTTATTTTGTGCTATTCAAAACTATAAAAAAAGCCTACTTAAAAATGAATGATTTTAATTATTACTTGACTAGGATAGTTTTAAAGAGATATGGGGAGTATATATATGTTTGTTCAATTGTGAAAGTTTCATTTGTATTAATACATGCTTTAAGTTATTATTATTATTGCACTGGATATTCAGTGTTCAGCAGAGATGAAGACATATAGATTATTTGTGTGTTTCCGTAACTATAAAAGTCTGATTATCATAAATAAATTATTTTAGGGATTATTGTTAAACTGGGCTAATATTCGGAAGAGATGGAGCAGGCCATCCCTAAGAAAAACATTTTTCGTAAATCTTTCATAAATAAATACTTGTTAGGATGTTCGATTTTCTGGTTAAGAGGTGGCCGTGGTGAAGTGGAAAATCACGGGGACTGCCGACCTATGTGTGCCAGTCCGAATCCACTTTCATTTACGCATGTTGGCAACCTTAATGTGGCCCATTCTGTAAGTACTCAATTCTAGAAAAAATCGGGAAAACTAATTCCAAAAACAGAATCAAGCCGGTCAAAGAAGTCGAACCGATCCATACGATGTTATTTCACTATTTTAGCCATTGGAGACATCAAGAACTTTAAAAGTTTCTACATATTTCTTGGCATTTCATTCGATATTTGGCATAATCCTTTTGACCTGAGTACAAAATCGACTTGGCAATCTAGTAAGTGAACATCTCTTCTGTTCGCTACAGCTCATTTCCCACAGAAGAGACGTTGCTAGTCTTTCTCTACTCTATCTTTATTTCCATGGAAGGTGCTCGACTGAGCTCTCATCTCTAGTTCCTCCATGTAAAGCATTCATAACAAGAACTCATTTTCTACCACAACTGAAAGGAACTTTCCTTTCTTCTTCAGTGTGCCTAACGTAATGCGGAATTCCCATGAATAGAGTTTATTTCCAAAAACTTTCCGCCTGTGAAGCACATTATCATGATACTGCTTCCCTGCAGACTACAACATAGTAGGTTTCAAATACAATGTTAACGAGTATTCGTCAAAAACCGTCCCCATGAGTAACCAAACTTATTATTTTCAATCCTTTCATAATATTCTTCATCATCCAACAGACAATTCATACATCTTGTTAACCCTTATCCTCGAGTGACTTTTGGCCTTTATAAGTGATGACTCATTAGTAAACAACAAATCATATCTACCCACATTCCTATGGTACTGTAGTAGCCATTATGATTGACAAGTAATATAGCTCTTGATAGGGGCTATGAATCTTATTCATCTTTCTTTCTCATGGTAGAGGGTTGATTCTGTTGTCTAGATACATTCTCTCCAATGGGTTGGTACAATGATGAAGGAGGCGACGGCGATCATATTAGTTGAAATATTTATTTGTCTAAAACGTGGTTATCCATTTTCCCTTATCTAAGAGTTGATTCACAGTGGGAAAAGAGGGGTCTATGCGTCTCTATCTAGCAGGGTTGTATATGTTTCGCCAATAAAGTATTTTCAGAATCAGAAATTTAGCATCAAATCCTGCACATGGTTAGACCAACTATTTCTATATCAACGTGCATATGAGCTGAACCTATGGACAAACACTGTTCATCATACTTGATAACCTTTGTCATTTGGCAAGTTTTACACATGACATAAAACTTATATGACTGTTAAGATGATATGTTGGATGCGTTAGTAACGAAGAAAGAAAATTTCCAGTTCAAAATTCGATTACGTAAAAGAAAATTTCTGCTTAAAGATTAAGGTTAAAAATGTATCCAACGTGTTCAAGATAGTGACGTATCAAACAGGAAGTCGAGATAGACGGCGTGGCAACAAAAAACGGTAGTCGAGTTTAGCCTCTTGGGTATTTATTATGATACAGTACAGACATATTTCGGGTGAATTCCCCCTTTCCCCACGAAAGACGGGTGGTCGGATTACTAATATGGTTTAATATAATGCCAAGAGCAATTTATGTAAAAGTAATGTATAGTGTAACGAAAAATAAAACCCCAAAATGAAACCTTAAACCAAAAACAAATGTGTATTGTTGTTCTTAACAACTATCACAATTGCTGTTATTAAAAAAATTAGATTCAACAACTATTGCAACTAAACGAAGAGAGAGAGAGAGAGAGAGAGAGAGAGAGAGAGAGAGAGAGAGAGAGAGAGAGAGAGAGAGAAACTCTACAGATACGACTATGGCTGGTACGAAAAAAGTAAAAGAGGGAGACAGACCAGTTGTATCGCTACTACCACAACAACTGTTACAATGATGCTATTAACAAGAGAACAACTTTGTGTAGTCTGCTACTTTTTTAATTACCACTTACCAAGGACAAAATCCAACCGAGGATTAGGATAAAAAAGAGTGAATTAAAGTCAGTTTAATGATGAAGAACCTAATGAGAGGATTGAGGATGATTATTGGAATGAACTAAGTTTGCTTACTTATGGGGACGGGTTATTACAAAAATGTGTTGACATTGGATTTAGAAGTTGCAATCTGCAGGAAAGCAGCCCCGTGATAATGTCTTTCACAGACGAGAAACCCTTGCGAAGAAGTTTTGCAACTATCAATGTGTTAATTAGACTTCTGTTACGAGATGCGCTGGTCGAAGAATCGCAACGCACGCCTAGGCAACAATATATAAGACTAATTTCAGAAAAGATATGAAAGTCGAGATGAGAAAGCGGAGTTTGTGAGTCTGCAGGGACGGAGTCAAAAACCAACGGTGAGATGGGAATTGATACGCATGAGAGACAAAATAAGCGCCGTTGTGTGTGGAGGGTATATCGATTTCACCAGAGATCGATTTGCTATGTAGACTTTGCACCTGTCCGGTCAACTCGTACTAAATTACAGAGTGCCGATGAGAAGGAAAGAAATTGACTCTGACGATCTACAGAACTGCACAAACGAAGCCATATTTGTTAATAACAGGCTGCGTTCATTCATTTATACATTTAACCCAGAGACAAAACTCATGACAAATAAAAGCGCATCTAATATTAGGCAAAACATTTTGGTAATCGGATGCGTGAAATACCGTTTTTTAACATTTAGTCTAAAGTACGCGGACATATTATTAGGTTGAAATAAAAGCCCATTCTTCTTAAACGGACACCATTATATAGAAATATGTGCATACGCCTAATGCTTTCAAGTTGTATATATTTAGTGTTCGTATATTTTGATGAAGACTTTTGTAACCATCGAAAACATTAATTGTTATACATGTTAAGTGTAAACATTTCCGGAATTTAGTTTAAAAACAACTCTTTTAAAACTTTTACATTTTCATATATATTTTAATTGTATATAAATATAAATATATATATATATATGTTTCCCTGTGCCTGGTTTATGCTACAAGACCCGCTTTTCTTTCTTTTCGTAAGGATTGTGTGCCTTTTATCATTATAATAACGTTGTTTAACGTTTTTAATGCCAGTACGATGCTGGCTATATTGGGCGTATTTCTTTGCATTTGCAGACCCGCATAAACCAACATGTTCCATCTAGGATTAGACAGAGAAGGGCAGGATCCCTTTGCACACCTTCATTTTCGACCTTGAACTCCGCTATTGGCCAGCATTTGGTTGAAAATCCATGTATTGTAGGGGTTCGTTAAGTTTGTGTTAAGGTGTGTGCGTGTTGTTTACAAGCTTCAGTGTGGTGTCTAGGAAGTCTACTTGGTCTAAGTTTGTTTTGATGGTGATTTTGAAGCCGAGGTTTTGAAAACTATTTGTTAAGTCTTTTCTTAATCTATCTAGGCTATTCCCGTTGCAATTACGTGACAAGAAAAGTCCGTCATCTATGTGAATGCCGAATAAATGGTCTCAGAGTTTGTTTTGGAATGTCTCCAATATGAACAAGCCGACTAAGTCGCAGATATCTTCACTGGCATAGGCTCCAATTGCTACATCAAATGGGTCCTCTAGGTTTGAGTATTTAACCCATGCAATTCTCTCGAAGAAAAGCAGGGGTTGTCTTGCTTGTATAATTGTTTCTCTTTCTAGTTCGCGTGTGTGAAAGTGCAAAGGTTAAGGCCTTATCTATGGTGTCTTTAGTTATGAATGGGTAGAAATCTACTATATCTATGTGAACTTGCATTTATGTTTTTCATGCATTTTATGAAACCAATTTAGGACTGAGCTTGTGTTACCCCACAAGCTGAGATTCGTTTGAACCTTAATTTGATTGACTATATTTTAATTATTGACTTACTCGCTATTTCACTTTTGATTAGTTTGCAGTTTATTTCTGAAGTTTTCTTTGTGGTCTCTTAGCGTCACGAAAGCTTTTCCTTTTGCTAGGTAGTTGGCTTTGTATTCATCTCTTAATTGAGTGGCTATCTCAGTGGATTCATGATTATTAATGGTGTTGGGATTAAAATAATCCTGAAATAAAGTTCAATTCTCCCACGTGAGAATGTGCAGATAAAATCATCAAAGATATGTATAGGACGGAAGTCTGAAGAAGGAACACAAAACACAAGGGTGTAATTTCATATCAATTTAGTAAGAAAGAGAAAGTTAGAATTGAGTATTTACAGTTTCAAAAGTTCATTTAGGCATTGGTAAATTTGAGAGAGGATTGAAGAGAGGTGGTTTGTGAAAACGTGGTTCGCGAGAACTTATCTGTTTTAGAGTTCTGGTAACGGCGGGAGATCATTCTCTGTGATGCCGTCGTGGGCTGTATCACTGAGAAGACCGCCCGATGTGTTGTTGACTGGAGTGGAGTCGTTGAAAAATAGCTTGTATAGAGTTCGGGTATCGGCATGAGGTCATTCTCTGTGATGCCGTCATGGGCTGTATCACTGAGAAGACCAGCCGATGTGTTGCTAATTGAGCAGAGTCGTCGAAAAAGAGCCTGTATAGAATTCAGGTATCGGCGGGAGGTCATTCTCTGTGATGCCGTCGTGCGTTGTATCACTGAGAATGACGCGGGGAAGCTTAAAGCAAAGATTGTATACACGCAGGTATACCTTTAAATACAAAGACAAGGCCAACACAACACTTGCGACCCGGTATGGCAATGGAAATGGAAATAAATACAGAGAAGACCATCATACCCTCCAGCCATAAATAGGTACCCTTATGTGGCGCATAAGATTTTACATATTAAGCCTTATTCAGTACCAGATTTGCTCTTATATTAGCGCTTTAAATTCCCCCTGCTCTTCTACCCTGGAAATGTTTTTCTAATTATCACCTTCTAATTAATATAATCAACTTAATATGTTCCATCTCAATACCAACACTTTCAACGAGTAAATTATGTCACGAAAATATATAACTTTTTATGGTTGTTAAGAGAAACTCCCTTTTTCATGGTACTAAAATTGTAGGCTTAAAAACTGTTTAATTCCTAAACAGACTTAATTTTACTCCCTAAATCTTATTCTTAACTCTAAAACAGGCTTTCTCACGCACATCATTAATTATTAATTTCATAATAAATTGATACTCCATTATACATTTATATTTTTAATTTACATATCATACCTTAAATATTAAATTAAATAATGATTTGTAGAGTTGTACCCCTGAGATTGTTTTTACCGTTGGCGATAACTGACTTACGAGATTTTAAAATTATTTATTTTTAAACAATAAAACATTTTTTAATTTTTTAATTTGAAGTTTTACATTTAAATTTAAATTTTTTAATTTTTAATCTTTTATTAATTTACTTTTTAACTTCGCATATATTTTTTTAACTCATAATTTAGACGAAACTAATTCAACCCTTCAAAATAAATAACGCCTCAGATAAAAATAGCAGTTAGCAAAAACTGACTCACGAGATTTAAAAAAAAAATACTTTAAATATTAAATCTAGTTTTTTTAATTTTATTTCCCTTTTTGGACTTTATTAAGCTTTTTAATCTCACATATCTTTCTCTAACAAAAAATTTAGATGATACTAATTTAACACTTCAAAGTAAATAACGTAACCGATCGTGGTTCATACGAGACCCTCCATTTTCTTTACCAAGTGACAACAAAGCTGAAGATAGTCGGAAGGTTAACACCTTCTGAGCTTGAAACCAATGGTACTGATGTTGTACATAATAAAAAAAATATATTACGCTCTTAATTTTTTTCTCAATTAATTGAGCACTCTGCTGGGATTTTTCCTACCATCTTACAAAAGTTATATATATATATATATATATATATATATATATATATAGATATGTGAATTATATGTACACAGGCATATACATATATGTCCATATATACAGATATCGCTCATCTATGATTATACTAAATCTGAGTAAATCAACGTACGTTACAAAAAGCATTTCCTAATAAATTCCATTTTAATTATTCTAAGTCACTCACTTTAATGTGTTTTTGTCTCTGTGAACATTTAAAGAACGAGCGACTCTCCTTTCCAGTGTAGCTTCTTAATTACTTAATTTTGTACTCTAATTTACATAGGGTGTTCGTACGCACTGTAAATGCGTATGCAAGTTGTATATCATCCACTCTATAATAAAGGCAATGTGTATTTACTTGTATATTCACACACCCACCCACACACACACACACACACACATATATATATATATATATATATATATATATATATATATATATATATATATATATATATATATATATATATATATTATTTCTTGTAATCCAACTTCATTGATCTTACAATTGGAAACATTTAAGATATTATAAGGACTATATGTTTAAAAAAAACATTCTTTGTAAAACGCACACACATACATATATATACATATATATATATATATATATATATATATATATATATATATATATATATATATATACATGATGCGTACTGCTTCTGTAGAACATGGTGGAATAATTATTCTTCGCCAGTGTTCGCACTAATATAACCTCTAAATTGGTGAAGATAAAAAAGAAAGAAAAAGAACGTCTCAAATTATAAAGTTAAAAAAACTATCAATCTCATTATAGAAAAAAGACGGGAAAAATGAAAGAAAGAAAACGTCTCATTATGGAAATAGAATAAATGAGTTTTTTTCCAATTTCCATTAAAACAGCGAGAGTTGTCCCCTAAACACTTGAAATGTTTTTGTTTGGCCGCTGACTATTGTGTGACGGAACGAATTTATATCTATTTATAAATTGGTATACAGATAAATACACATTGGTCTTTATAATTGAGTAGAGGATATATGTACTTCTATTCTGTCACGCAAAAGTTAGCGAGTAAAACATATGCATTTGTCTAGCTCTGAACGAAACCACATTCAAGTGATGAAGAGAAGCGACAAATCGAATAGCAAATCAGACAACCACGCCATCTGATATAAATTCGAAAATAAATCCTTCACTCGATAATAAACAGTCAACGGTAGGTGTTTTTTTATATTTAAGTAATGAGAAATGATATCAACATTATGTATTTTAAAAGTTTCTTTGTTGTTGGTGGAAATTAAACTTTTGTCGACATACTGCAATAGATTGAAAAGATAAATAATATTATCTAATATAGATGGTTGCAATAAATGATCTCCTCCGATCAAATCTATGGCATTAAAAATAGAAGCAGTTGTTAGATTGAATAAAAAACATAATCTATGGCACCTGCGGTCAGGAATTGATAAATATTAACACTCACATTTACAGGAACGCAATTAGTTTAGGAGTAAATCTTGTAAAAACAAATGCATAAACATATACACATACCTAACTTTATATATATATATATATATATTTATAGAGTTATGTATGTTTATATATATATATATATATATATATATATATATATATATATATATATATATATATATATATATATATATGAGTGTTACACCGGCCGTTCTTACACAGTAGAAACTGCACCGGTTGTCACTATAAATAGTGCGAGTCACCAGAGACACAGAGAAGACAAAGCACAGTCTTGTAACTGTCTAGCCAAGTGCTAGTGACTTTCTTACTTTGTTAATACACTTGTTAAACGAACCCTCGACTTGACTTCCTTTATTTATTATTTACTGTTGGACAACTTCACAACAAGGAAGGATGAGAGTAATCCAACGTAATGGGAAATGAAAAAGGAAAAACCAAGACATATTTTTTATATATTCATCAACGTTTCGTCTTTATTGTAAGACTTTCTCAGGATGATAATTTTAAGAAAAATGTCATGCAAGTACATCGGAATATTGGGTTGACATGATGGGTTGATGAGAAAAAGTAGTAGCCGTGGCTACTAAGAGCGCTGGACCAGGGTCCGGGCTGCGAGAAGTCAGTCAGTAGCAGAGAGTGAACTGAATATTCATTTCACTCTCTGTTTGTCTAATATAGTAAGATCATTATGAAAAAATGTAAAATGATACATTAATATTTGTCCCATAAGATGTATCCCTTTTATTATCGCTATCTTTTCTATGAAAATGAACCATGAAAATTCATATGGATACTGAGATTAATCAGCAGGATGGAAAAACAATGCTTCACTCGAATACTTCAATCGTTACTTCCCTGAAAGCATGCTAATCTCTCATCGTACAAACCACACTTGCCCCACGCATTATCCAGACCTACTCCGTTGGGATTACTTTCTGTAGGGAGACCTAAAAGACAGAGTCTCTACTAACAATTCTCACACTAGTGCTGCGCTGAAAAATACTAATCGAACACAGATTAACGGAATTCCTCATAATATGTTAGATATACGGAGAAAAAACCTATGCCACACCAAACTCACTTGAAGGCGGGTCTATGAAAACAATTGTATTTTTTTAATTTCCAATATAAAATTCTTCTTTATCACAAATGGTTACATCTTTTTGGACCCCTCTCTCTCCCTCACTCCGTCACTCCCTCTCTCTCTCTTACTCTCTCTCTCTCTCTCTCTCTCTCTCTCTATATATATATATATATATGTATATAGTAAGTTATGAAATATATATTTATGGCAATTAAGCTACACAGAAGTTTCGCGTTTCATCTCCGTAGGGAATCGTCAGGCATGAAGTTTGTGTTGTTTTTATATATACACGTGGTGTTTAGTCTGTCTAAGTTAACCAATCAGATTCTTTGTTATTCTCTATGCAAATCGTTGGGCTTCTTACAAACAAAGGTTCGGTTGATTTTACTTCCTATTTCCTATTCTATTGTTCTGTTTTCTATAGGGTTGCCCATCCATGTTTCTTTGTTATGTCGAAATAATGGGTGACTTTATTTTAACACATGCTTGCTTGTATTTCTATTTTACGGTTTTAGTTTAGTTTTTTATTTATTTATTTGTTAATTGATTAATTTATTTATTATGTATTGTTAACATAAAGTAACGTTTATTATGTGTAAGCAGTTGTTTGCTATTTCACTTCTACAGTTTAGTAGGTTTTGGGAGGTCTTTGCAGTTTAGGATTTTAAATTTCTCATTCAGACATAATCTACACGAGTGGTATAGAAACAGAACAATAGAATAGGAAATAAAAAGTAAAATCAACCGAACCTTTGTGTATGAGAAGCCCAAAGATTGGCTTAGAGAATAACAAAGAATCCGATTGGTATATAGTTAGACAAAACACTACGTGTATATATGAAAACATCCGGAAACACAAACTCCATGCATTTTAGCCTGACGATTCCTCACGGGGATGAAACGCGGAAGCCTCTGTGTAGCTTAATTACGATACATATATTTTCATAACTAACTAATAAGCTGTACTCACGTATTGCGCACTGTTAAAGTAAATACTGAAAATTGATACATAAAAAAAATTATATCCCATCATAACATTTTATGTAGATACATGAAATAATAATTATATATATATATATATATATATATAGAGAGAGAGAGAGATAGATAGATAGATAGATAGATAGATAGATAGATAGATAGATAGATAGATAGATAGATAGATAGATAGATGCAGGCAAAGGCATGCACAAATAAGCACCTTTCCGTCTACTTGGAAGATTCAAAATAATTTTTAAATCTTATTATTTGGAGTAATAACAGCTCGTGAAAAGGGAGGTAATAACTAGAAACTACCCCTTTTAGCCGCATTTTGTCATTTCTTTGTGATATCACAAAACCTGTAATGATTCATTCTTTCCTTTATTTCGATCCGATTGAGTCGTACCGCTCTAATTACCATAACTTACCATTTACGAGTTTCGCGTTGGCGGCGTCTTCAGTGAAATAGCCCAACCAGCCCAAGTCTCGAAGTTAACAATTTTCCTCGAGTACTCAACCATTAATAATAAAATATTCACTCCATTCCTGTCGTTTCTTGTCCAACCTCCAACTAGCTATGTTCTATCATCAAAAAATGGCGGGTCTTTAAATACATTTAAATACATAACTTATACACGAAATAGCGTCGAATCGATTCTATCCAATCGCCACGATACTGACTAAAGTACGGATTGGTTTTGTATAGTTTGTCTATTTATTCATTTATCAACCTAGTTTGTTGATTATTAAATACCAAAACAGATTAATGTTTTTTTGTTATTTAATAGCAAAAAACAACATCAATCTTTTTATTTGGTATTTAATGTCAAAAATGCAATGTGAGTTATCTCTACATATAAATGTCAATATGTGTGTGTGTGTTCCCTATAGAAAGAAAGGTTAGAGAATCTACATAAAAACTAAAAATGTATTCTCATGTAGAATTTTCTGGGGAAGACAATGGAAGTGATTCCGAATTAGAAGTGATCTCCATAGTGAGCAATGAGGGAAGAATCTCTTTTAAAACTTCAAATATATCCTATTTTGATGTAATTTACATGATATGTACAAAATTCTCCATGGAAGACAATGTAAGTGTTGCTGAAACACTACGTTCCCCTCGGCGTGCCGAATATTTACGTGCTCTCCAAGTGAGTTATTGGAAAAGAACCATCTTAAAATTTCAAATACGTATATCTTACTCAAATTTAAACCATATGTTTAAGACACTAATTCAAACAGTTTTCCAAAATTTCAGCTTCAGATATTCTTGCTAATTTATATATATATATATATATATATATATATACATATATATATATATATATATATATATATATATATATATATATATATATATATATATATATATATATATATATCATGCAAAAATCCAAACACAGTTTGTTGATTACTTTAAACTGCTCGTGTAAATTAGCCGCCGACTCGCTATTTATAAAGTTAAATTCCTCTTTAATTATTAGCTAATTCCCTATGCCCGAGGGGTTAACGCTCTTGACTGCAAATCAGTTGCGATTTGTGATCGGAGTTCGGGCCCGCCGACCGTTGAGAATTAACTTCCTGCACTGAAGATTGCGTTAGCATGAAACATTGATGTCTGTAGGTAATAAATAATTAATATCTATTTATAAATATTAATATCATATATATATATGTACGAAATGGACTCAAAATAAATTGTGTGCAGAAATTAAAGCACATAAGAACACAACATTCACGCTGCAAATAGCTAACACCAAACTGAAAGAAATGAAATTCTTTGGATAACCAGTTGAAGGTTAAAGATAGTCATGGTTTAAGAGCTGAAATCGTTAAAGCTGCGGCACAAAGATGTCTTAGAAGAGCTAAAGATTATGAAGAATCGGTTACTTGTTTTGAAGATGAATGTCGAAGCAAAGAAGACACTTTTTCTAAGTTAAAGATGTGCTGCAAAATCAGAAGAATTAAAAAGCTGGAGGATATCAAATTAGAAAACGAGTGTCGGACGACACTGATAGATCTCCCCATGAAGACGTTATGGTTACCAGATACGACACTTTCGACATACAGATACCCCAAGCAGCTTCAGAACAGCATCAATCTAAAAAAGAAACGACTCCTGAGAAGGTAAGGCTTGGGATGGCGTGTTATGGTACCTTACCTCACGAATGACAAACTCTTCCGCTCAATATAAATATGGGAGCGCATGCTTCTCAGCGTTTTAACCACATCAGTCCCCTACTTGTTGTACTTGTTTCTCTGAACTCCGAGTTCATGTTTTCCCTTTCCGGGCGCTTTACAGGGCCACAATATTTACACACATATTGGATATTATTAAAAAAAAACAGGATGTTCAATAACACCGATAATTATATGCATATGTCGTTGTAGTTAAATATAAGCACCTGCGTTATTTAATTTTTCAATATTTCAAGTTTTGCTTACAAAAAAACAGATACGTGAACTCTCTTATAATAACGATTCATTATTTTATATACGTGTCCCACTAAACAATAATATCATTTTCTAGCAATTAAATGCGCCAATTTATTTCTAACACTTATTGCTTTAAAAATAAGTACGTATGTTATTGGTAATGCTTATATAAACAATCACATATTTTAAGTGTGAAACCAGAAATCTCGATATTTCGGACGGCTGAAAATTGTGATTGATTATAAAGGAAGCTTCGAAACAATGCTTTCTTTATTTACGAAATAGGTCGACTAGTATTTATAACCTAATTGAGTACGTTTTTATTCGTGTGAAAGTCACATCGCGCACCTATGACTTTGCAAGTATCCATAGGTTCTTAATCAAAATAGCTAAGATTTTGATTGACAGGTTCCTTAAAACAAACTTCGATATCAACTGTTGACTTTTCAAAGTTTGGGTAACAATATATATATATATATATATATACAGGGTGTCTCAAAAAAATGTACTCACTCTTAGAATGGCAAAATGTGCAGAAGATGTCGAGTTTGCACACAAAATTGTGTGGAGCGATGAAGCAAAGTTTTCTCGTCATTCTACGAGTGAGTACATTTTTTTGAGACACCCTGTATATATATATATATATATATATATATATATATATATATATATAGATATATAGATAGATAGATAGATAGATATAGATATATGAGGATACTTTTTTATTTTAATTTTAAATATACAATTCTTATATTTAAATAATTTTTTTTAACTATTCATGTATATTTGATTGCTCGTCATATGGAAAACGTGACTTACCTACACATTTCAAATAAAAAGTAATTCTATGACCATTTTACTTCTTAAAATCTATAAAATCGAAATTTTACGCCAAATTATTACCCGTCGCGGACATGTTTTTTCGATAAAGAATGTTCACGGTTTATTTGTTGTGTAAAAAAGATTTTCAAAAAGTATAAATATTTTTGTCATCAAAAAGAAATGGCCGCCATCGAATTAAAGTTACATCCTCAACATTTAAAAAGTAAATTATACACATATTTGAGTTTTGTTCACAATTCGTAATATGGAGTTAGCGAAACTTGACAATACCAGAGTGTGTTTCCTTATGACCGGCTTTGTCCGTCAGTAGTCATACATAGGTTGAAAGTCGCTTTATAAATATTAATTTTCATCTAATACGATGGCACATTAAATAATATTAAAAAATCAAGAAAAAAATTAATATTTTGTTTTGAATAAAAAATAAAGACTAATTTAAATGAATAATTTTTTGTTGGTTATATATGAAGTATAGCCTGCATAAAAACTTTTGGCATGAAATTATTCCGTTTTTAAGGTTTGATAATGATTTGGTTACGTAACTGCATATGACAAAAGAAACAGTACTGCATGCGTATGCTATTGCGTCGGCACCTTCCGGCAGTTTACGTAAGCCACCGGAAAAAGCCGAAGAGTAAGTAGGGTAGTCCATGGAGTAGATGTGGTATTGTGGTGACTGTTGAAGTGAGCGTGATGGACAGATGATTAAAGAATAAAAAGAACAGGGCTTGGATGAATAGGTCTAGTTAAGAGCGATATAGACAGAGGATGATAAGCGATCTTCGGTTACCCATTTTTGATGGTCTTGTGCCTAATTTATAAAATATGCTTACTCTTTTTGTAAATAAATAATTTAAAATGTAATATATGTTCTGCCGGTCAGAGGAGAAATCCTTCTCAACTGGGGCAATTTATATTTTGTCACATCTAGAATGCCCTTTCTGAAGGAGTTGGATTACAAAAATATTGACGCTTTTTATATATTCATGAAACAAAATAGTAAATGAAACAAAATAGTAAATGAAACAAAATAGTAAATGAAACAAAATAGTAAATGAAACAAAATAGTAAATGAAATAAAATAGTAAATGAAACAAAATAGTAAATAAAACAAAATAGTAAATGAAACAAAATAGTAAATGAAACAAAATAGTAAATGAAATAAAATAGTAAATGAAACAAAATAGTAAATAAAACAAAATAGTAAATGAAACAAAATAGTAAATGAAACAAAATAGTAAATGAAATAAAATAGTAAATGAAACAAAATAGTAAATGAAATAAAATAGTAAATGAAACAAAATAGTAAATGAAACAAAATAGTAAATAAAATAAAATAGTAAATGAAACAAAATAGTAAATGAAATAAAATAGTAAATGAAACAAAATAGTAAATGAAACAAAATAGTAAATAAAATAAAATAGTAAATGAAACAAAATAGTAAATAAAATAAAATAGTAAATGAAACAAAATAGTAAATGAAATAAAATAGTAAATAAAATAAAATAGTAAATGAAACAAAATAGTAAATAAAATAAAATAGTAAATGAAACAAAATAGTAAATGAAATAAAATAGTAAATAAAATAAAATAGTAAATGAAACAAAATAGTAAATAAAACAAAATAGTAAATGAAACAAAATAGTAAATGAAACAAAATAGTAAATGAAACAAAATAGTAAATGAAACAAAATAGTAAATAAAATAAAATAGTAAATAAAACAAAATAGTAAATGAAACAAAATAGTAAATAAAATAAAATAGTAAATGAAACAAAATAGTAAATAAAATAAAATAGTAAATGAAACAAAATAGTAAATGAAATAAAATAGTAAATGAAACAAAATAGTAAATGAAACAAAATAGTAAATGAAACAAAATAGTAAATGAAACAAAATAGTAAATGAAACAAAATAGTAAATGAAATAAAATAGTAAATGAAACAAAATAGTAAATAAAATAAAATAGTAAATGAAACAAAATAGTAAATGAAATAAAATAGTAAATGAAACAAAATAGTAAATGAAATAAAATAGTAAATGAAACAAAATAGTAAATGAAACAAAATAGTAAATGAAACAAAATAGTAAATGAAATAAAATAGTAAATGAAACAAAATAGTAAATGAAACAAAATAGTAAATGAAACAAAATAGTAAATGAAACAAAATAGTAAATGAAACAAAATAGTAAATGAAACAAAATAGTAAATGAAATAAAATAGTAAATGAAACAAAATAGTAAATGAAACAAAATAGTAAATGAAACAAAATAGTAAATGAAATAAAATAGTAAATGAAACAAAATAGTAAATGAAACAAAATAGTAAATGAAATAAAATAGTAAATGAAACAAAATAGTAAATGAAACAAAATAGTAAATGAAACAAAATAGTAAATGAAATAACATAGTAAATGAAAAATGAGGTCGACAAAAACTTATTTATCTGAACTGTAGTCAAGTTTTCATAATTGACAATTTAAAAGCTTTCAGTTCAGTGAAACTATTAATCTAAAATCTGTTATATTTTACGCATGTAAAAATAATATTTCAATATTTATGTAGATGAATTAACCAATGTAAACGCTTGAAACAAAAAGAACCGCTGCATCACAAAAATATGTGCCTTATTAAAAAACATCCGCTTTGTAACGGGGGGGGGGCAGTTATCTGTTTGGTAGTGTGACACCGCCTTTTCTGTTTGGTAGTGTGACACCGCCTTTTCTGTTTGGTAGTGTGACACCGCCTTTTCTTAATAATTATACTACTCCAAAATTAAATAACCAACGCATTAAATATTAAAATTGATAACATCAACTAGAATCTATATTCTTTTTAAGAACATAAGATAATGAAAACCATAAGTTAATAGCTGAACAGATTTAATTATGTTCCTAGTATTCATAAAGCTATTTAAGTAGAAAAAAATACTAGAAAAAACCCTGACTTCACTTCATATATAAGATATACAGCGTATTAATATATATACTGAGTTAGTTGGAGTAATTATATTAATGTGTTATTAGAATATATATATATATATATATATATATATATATATATATATATATATATATATATATATATATATATACATATATATATATATATATATATATATATATATATATATATATATATATATGCGTGTGTGTGTGCGAGTATGTGTAAAGGAGTGGCTGTGTTGCATAGTTTGGCTAGTATCCACGCCAATATTTACTTTCCAACCCTGACTTATTTCCATAGATTTTTTTTACAATTATCTTTACCTCTGTTTGGATTTCCTGGTAAATTCCTTTCCTGAAATTAACGTCATTTAGGATAATTAATGAAATTGCGAAACTGGAGCTGCCACAAAGGATTGCCAGAGGATCTTGTTTAAACGTATGTACATGTAAATCGGGAGGTGACATTAAATAGTTATAGTATTCAAATATTTTCTGTATATATATAAAGTATACAATTTGTGTTTCTCTCTCTCTCTCTCTCTCTCTCTCTCTATATATATATATATATATATATATATATACATATATATATTATAACTCAGTAGAATACAACATTTATGACATAATCCATATTTCATGCTGAAAAATGTTTAAATTTAACAAATATTATTTTGTAAATATCTTTCCTAAATGTTTAATGATCTTATTTTCACCACACAAAAATCTTCAATTCAAAATTTAAAAAAATGTTTTTTTCTTTAATTTTATTCGAATTTTTTGTGATCAACATTAGAATGATATGTTTAAAGAAAATTATACGTATTTTTTGTTTGGATTCAACATGGCGCTGATTTATGAACAATAAAATGTTACTTATTTCAAAATTGGTCTGCATCAGTGCATACAGAGAAACGTCTTAAAATTGTGTATTTTAATTTTTGTTCGTTTTGGAGACTATTTGAGACTTTCTTTCTTTCTTTAAAATACAAGATATATATCTATATACCCGTTTGTCTGAGTGGTTATGAAACGGACCGAAAATGATTAGATCTGTTTAATCTAATATATAAAGTTAAGACCATTTGCCCATTTTCGAAGAATAGGAAACTAACCACATGCATCATAGGCTACTAAACTCACCACTATTTACTCGATCGTGTTTTAGTTAATTTGTTATTATTTTTCTACGGCATTACTTTTGGCCCACCATCTTCGACTCTCCTCAAAACATACTCCATATAGGTGGTAGCAAAATCTTTTCTCCCTAACATCTAAGTACTAACACTCCCCCAATCGTCACCATTTTAACTTTTAATTCTTTTTATTACAGACGTTAGTTATGTTTCGGCTTGGAGATATTCACCAACGTCGAGAGAGAGAGAGAGAGAGAGAGAGAGAGAGAGAGAGAGAGAGAGAGAGAGAGAGCAAATTACTACTTATCGTAGTTACTTATCAATTAAGTCTTAACCATTCGTGGAGGGGGGGGGGAAAGAAATCTTTCGCCTGTATTTTCTTAGGGAAATATTTCCCTTATGTAAGTTACAGATCACATCCTAAATCACGTCTGATAGGTTCGCCTCCAAAACCCAGACTGTTAAAACTCGCTTCTCACGAAGAACGAGTGATGTCACGGATCCCTCTGCTTCCCACGCAAAGGCCCGTGACGTCACGGAGCCTTTTGCAGGTACACATTGACCCTTGATTTCGTCACGCGGTGACCCTGTCACGTCTGTTAGCTCCGACTGTGAGAACAGGCCCTATTCTGCACTCGACTGCACGGGCCCCGCACTAAATCGCGCAAGCTAAACCAACGATTTCCAACAGATACGTCCATTCCCATATGTATGATTAGAACTTAATATGTTTAATCAATCTCCTCAAATCCAAATCTTTTCGTTCCACTTTTAAGATATATCTTCTATAATGTGTATTATTAGAGTTATTCGGAGATGTTATGCTAACAACGTCTCGACCGGTTTAACCTCCTTCAGGTGCGTCTTGTCGAACTCTTTATGACGAACTCGGAAATCTTAACGGAATTTCGAACTCAACCTTTTTTATTTAATCCACGGGAGTAGATTGTTCTCGTTACGTCAGCCATGATCAGGTAGACGTCTTAAGTAATTTTCATTATTTTTATTAATATCGCCTGTTTTGATGGCTAAATCGTCAGCGCCCAGAAGACTATTATTTTGAACTGATTATTACTTAGCGCTTTATCCGTTGCATCACGGGTCAAAATTATCAATCGTTATTTAAAAGAAAACCTGAAACATATCCTCCATAATGTCTGCATTTTATATTTGTTTGGATTATATTCATATGTTTAACAATTCCTTCGGGAGAAGATTTAAAAATTCAGCTCGATAAATATTGAAAGTCTCGGACAACGGCATAAAATTGATTTCTATTGACGTATTAGCTGTGTCCCCGCCGACAGATTCAAATGTTTGAGATGCCAATAGAAATCAGTGTCATACAGCCCTTTCTTTCTGTTTTTGTGTCTTTCGTTTTCCTCCTGTCTATTGTGTGTCTTGTTCATTTTTGATGCTTTCTTTAATGTGAAAATATGTTGTTTTAACTTGACTTTAGAATATATAGAATCTAATCGAATGTATCGGAACGTCAGATGGAATAAATGGAGTCTTTACGTATACAAATATTTTATAGTCATCTGTACATCATATTCTTGAATGTTTCGCCTCTCTCTATATTTCTCTCTCTATTTCTCTCTCAAATCATATTGTAAAAAAAGAGTATACACATCAAATCTATTCGAACAGCATATATTTTCAGAACTGTATTTCTCGAGTATTTTTCGTATGTAAAAATCAATGTCCGAAAAAATTACTTATCTACCCCCCCCCCCCCAAAAAAAAAAACCAAACAAACAAACAAACCAAGTAACAAGAATGGATCCATTACTTGGTAAGATGTGAAATTATTTAAACATCTGTATATATTTTGTAACCCAGGATAAAGATGAGGCATCCACCGGTTTGTAATTCAAACATTGCCTATCATAACCCTTAGGGAATAGGAGCGTCACTCTATCTCTTATCCAGACTTTTTTGTAAAAGATTTTCAGATATTTTCCTTTGCGTGCGTAATAGAACATGTTGATGTTCTCTATATAATGCCAAGCTAATAAATCAAAATATAATTTTTAATTGAGTTTTCGACCCAAAAAGAAATAGCTATAGTTGACAACTTCATCTACTTAGGAAGTTGCTTAAACAAAGAAGGCAATATGGACCACAAGTTGCAGTGTAGGATAGGAAAAAGCCTCAGTAGCATTTAATCAGCTTTGCAAGATATGGACAAAAAATTAAAAAAATCATCCTCAGATCTGAATTAAGATTTTATAACAGCAACGTTTTGTCCACATTGTTATATGGAAGTGAAACTTGTCATTTCAAAATCAGCCAAGAGAGGAAATTAGACGCGTTTGATTCCAAAAGTTTTAGAAAGATTCTAGAGATCAAATGGAGCGATAGAATAACCATAGACCGCACTAACCAACAGGTGATATCGTCAATAATCTGGAAACGACGCCGAGGCTGGCTCGGACATGCCCTTAGATTGGGCCCAGAGAGATTTTCAAACCCTGTGCTTCAGTTGACCACTGACCGAAAAAGAAGAAGAGGAAGACCAAAAAATGAACTAGAAGAAAACAAAAGAGATTTGATCGTAACAACGGGAAGAAGAAGCTGGAGGGACGCTGTGCATCTAAAAACAAAAGAGATTTGATCGTAACAACGGGAAGAAGAAGCTGGAGGGACGCTGTGCATCTAACTTCAGACCGAACACGATGGTTTACTTTCAATGCCTCATACGTTGCAGGAGGCACGAGTTCCTAAGTCGTAGTCTAAGTTTAACTTTATGTTTTAATTTGGTAAGGCTAATAGCATTTCGTAAATATTGTATAAACTTCATAATAATATTTTGAAGTTTATACAATATTTACGAAATTGATCGAAATTTTTATTAATATTAATTTTAACCCATGTTTAGATTAAATTTTATTTAAAGGAATCATTAAAGGATATATTTTATTTAAAGTAATCATTAAAGGATAGATTTTATTTTAAATGATCATTAAAATATAGATTTTATTTTAAGTAATGATTAAAGGATAGATTTTATTTTAAGTGATCATTAAAGGATAGATTTTATTTTAAGTAATCATTAAAGGATAGATTTTATTTTAAGTAATCATTAAAGGATAGATTTTATTTTAAATGCTCATTAAAGGATAGATTTTATTTTAAATAATCATTAAAGGATAGATTTTATTTTAAGGAATCATTAAAGGATAGATTTTATTTTAAATGATCATTAAAGGATAGATTTTATTTTAAATGATCATTAAAGGATAGATTTTATTTTAAGGAATCATTAAAGGATATTTTATTTTAAGTAATCATTAAAAGATAGATTTTATTTTAAATGATCATTAAAGGATAGATTTTATTTTAAATGATCATTAAAGGATCGATTTTATTTTAAATGATCATTAAAGGATAGATTTTATTTTAAATGATCATTAAAGGATATTTTATTTTAAGTAATCATTAAAGGATAGATTTTATTTTAAGTAATCATTAAAGGATAGATTTTATTTTAAATGCTCATTAAAGGATAGATTTTATTTTAAATGATCATTAAAGGATAGATTTTATTTTAAATGATCATTAAAGGATAGATTTTATTTTAAGGAATCATTAAAGGATATTTTATTTTAAATAATTATTAAAGGATATTTTATTTTAAGTAATCATTAAAGGATAGATTTTATTTTAAATGATCATTAAAGGATCGATTTTATTTTAAATGATCATTAAAGGATCGATTTTATTTTAAATGATCATTAAAGGATATTTTAGTTTAAGTAATCATTAATAGATAGATTTTATTTTAAGTAATCATTAAAGGATAGATTTAATTTTAAGTAATCATTAAAGGATATTTTATTTTAAGTAATCATTAAAGGATAGATTTTATTTTAAGTAATCATTAAAGGATAGATTTTATTTTAAGTAATCATTAAAGGATAGATTACATTTGTGCTAAAATTAGTATTTTGAGTATTATCAGTACTCAGGAAATTATTAATACAAAATTTTGTCTACAAGTAATAAAGTTTAAAAACATACTGTAATTAATGGTTTCGTCAGTACATATATGCTTTGTTTCACGCATTAACTCACGTTACCTATATATATATATATATATATATATATATATATATATATATATATATATATGTAACATAAAGATAGAGGCACAATGCTTTCATAAAAACCATGTGTTAGATGCAGATATTTTTATTAAGTTCATTTAAATTTAATAAAAATATCTGCATAACATTTTTTTCCTCATCTTGACTTTTTTATCTAATATTTCGCTTGATATAACAAGCCTCGACAGAGCTTTGGACAAATAAAAAGGTATTAACCTTTTTTTCGTAATAATCCTTCCTGCTCTTCTAGAAGTCACGTCCGATGTTGTGTGGACTAACGGTGCAAATGTCTGTTTTAAATTGAACTTAAATCGCGCATGGTCGCTGGTCAGTACACATTTGGGAAAGTTCATTTTTTTAAGCATCTTTAGAATTTTAAACATAAAGATAGAGGCAAAATGCTTAGAAAATGCAAATATTTCAGATTTTCATAGTCATTAAATACTAATTAATCAAGATTTCCTGAATTTCAGTTTCTTCTTAAGACCTCTTAGGCCTGAAATTTTAGACATTTTCAAATAAAAAAATCTTTTACTTTTATTTGTTAAAATATCCTTGAAGCCTAATTGTTATGAAAACTAAGCACTCCTATCCGAAAGGTTCCACCTTTCATTCAATGCCACCGTAAAACTAAAAATATAACAAGTCTATTTCTTCCTCTTTCTTCGACTATTATTGCGAATAATTACCTGCCACAATTACGTATGACAGTAACAAGAACAAAAGAAGCCATATGTCAGAAAAAGGGGAGGCAATCCAATTGTTCGCTTTTCTCGAGTTCAATGTTTCAAATGTAGCAACCGTTTATTATGGCTTGAAATACGTCACCGCAAAGAACTGGTTCCCATTTTGCAGTCTCGTTGTCAGGGCAAGTGTTCGTGCTCTATGCGAGCTCGTGCATGATTTGATGAGTAAATAGAAAATTATACTATATTTATTTCATTTCAAGTCTTCAAGAAAACTGTATCAAATAAAATGTTATATTTTCACTTGCCGGCGCGTGTATAAGCGATTATACACCAGTGATTTGCTTGGCTGTGATACAAACACTTGGGCGCCGATGTTTAGTTTTTATTAAAGGTTTATTACAAACAGAAGATCTGGAACAGATAGATAGATAGATAGATAGATAGATAGATAGATAGATAGATAGATGGAAAACAGATAGAACGACAGAAAACATCAGTGTGACAGGTTATTTTCGCACGCCTGGAAGATATATATATATATATATATATATATATATTTCTCCGCTGACAACATATTCAATGCAACAATGTGTTTGCAATTAGATTTTTAATACGTAGTAGACTTTGTTATAACAACAATGTTGTCAATACTGATCTCGAAAATAACATTGTTTCCTTGTATAATTTTATCAATTTGCCGATACATTATATTATTGAAACTGAAGGAAACTGGTTTAGTAGCAAGTTCCATCAGTTCAACAAAAATTCGTTCAGGAAACTGTGGAGACTTTAAGGGACCGCGGTAAAAATAATCTGCACATATACCAATGGTTTCATCCAAAGGTACATTGGTAAACAGACTACTAATGTCAAAGGAAGCCAGGAACTCCTTTGAGAGAGATAATTTGTGTATAGAAGACACAAATTGGAAGGAATCAGAGATACAATAATCCGAATAAAAAGTAAGTACGGGCTTAAGAATATCAACTAACCATTTACCAAGTGCATGTTGTGCAGAACCCAACATTGATCGAATAGGCCGTAAAGGAACGTTGGGTTTATGAACCTTGGGTAAGCCGTACATTCTAGGCCTTTGAGAGCCGATAGGTCGTATTCTTTCATATATCTCTTTAGAAATAAACTTGCTTTTATAAAGTTGAAGAAGCCTTTTCTGGATTTTTATTTCCATACGAAAAGTGTCATCGTAGCTTAAACCACCCATCTTGAAAAATTTATTTTTATCATCCAAAATGTTACACATTTTGGAGATATAATCTACTTGGTTCAGGATTACAACGCCTGAACCTTTGTCTGGACGAGTGATATAAATATCAGAGTTCGACTTAAGTAATTTCGCAGTTTCAAAATGATTTTTCTGCCAAATACAATCGCTAGACTTAGTACGTATAGCAGAAAACCTCCGACCTAATTCACCCAACTGGATTTTAACCCTAGTTAATTCATCAGTGGAAATAGGCGAATGCCTTTTTAGTTGAGAATATAATAGTTCAATCTCACTAAATATGTTGATTTTATCAACGCGGAGGGGAGGAATGCAAAATTCTAAGCCGGCAGACAAGACAAATTTTTCAGTATTGGATAGAGCATAAGAGGAATAATTAAATATATGTTTATCCGAATATGCTCTAGTGCCGAACTTCTTGGTAATCAAATTCTGCAAATATTTATTATATGAAGAATTGGTTTTGTTGAGGGTGAAAATATCGCCATTAGACAGAAAGTTTGAAAAGCGAAGTTCATGTGTCAGTGTGGAGCTGACTACGTTGGCAAGACATCCCAAAGATTAGAATTTAGAATATCCCAACACATACCACGTGATATTCGCCTACACAAGGTTTCGAGATCATCCGGGAACTTCCAGGCACAGGAATCAGCCATCGGTAATCACCTCGTTAGTACAAATAGTTGTTCTGACAAGTATTCCGATGGGTGGTTTTCTGTTTTACACAGTGCCAGGTCGAACTACCATCTCAATATTATTGAGGCGTTAGTCATTAACAACTCTCGACCTAGCCTATGTAGACAAAAGATTTTGAAGCATCAGTTGGAGATCTTTAATGATTCAAAGCCACCATAACGTTGAGAGATTTACCTTTTTTTTCCCCTCTCAATCGTTTCCTCCAACTGAAATAAGTTTTTTCCCCTCATATCTCATTCGACTTTTAGTTTTTAATTTACCATTCTGACGTTTCCTCTCAGGGGGTCAGACGATAAGGCCTTAAGGTAATTTTAACAATTTTCCCTTTTTTTCCCCACTCGTCTGTTTCATTGATTATAATAATGCTTCCTCTAATATATATATATATATATATATATATATATATATATATATATATATATATATATATATATATATATATATATATGTGTGTGTGTGTGTGTGTGTTCTTACTGTTTCATAAAATAACGTATAGTGTATGTATAGTCGTTTCCAAAGCAGGTGCATTTTACATACGAAATAATCCTAACCCTAAACAAAGGTTATCTATGGGAAAATGATTCATAAAGAAGTTGATCAAGAATAGAAAATAACTTATGGAAAAAAACTTGATGTAGTTTTTGCTACAAATAATTATTCTCTTTGTTTACGATGATGCAATAAAACGGTAAGTGCAGTAGATGATGGCACCTTATTGCTGAGTGCATCGGAATCGCCGGACTGAAATATAAACATAAGTGGCGCAATTTACAAAATGATCTTCTCAAATATTAATTACGTGTGAATATTAAATGTTATCTTCATTGTTAAGAAAGGGGAGGAGGATGATCGAGTGCCAGCAGACAGTGGATCGTTTGCTCGGAAGGAACTACCATTTCCCTTAAATGGCTCTCACCCGTAAAAAAGCAAACAAAAATAAAACATGAAAACTGAATTGCCTTGAACTTCTAACCGAATTTCTACATACCTCCACCCAATCACAAGTTAACAATATTGAAATCAGTTTTAAACTGCCAAACATTCCATTGTACGCTGGGTTATAGATTATAGATTATATATCTTTAAAAGATAGTCCATTACAGAGATTTAATAAACATAAAATTAATTAATATTGGGTTAGCCAAAAAGTTCGTTCGTTTTTTGAATCTCATCTTCTCGGCCTACTAAAGATCGTTTTATATTACTATTCTTCAAATCCTGTATTTGGTGTAGTGACTATGTTGACGTGGGTGCAGAGGAGTTCTTTTGCTTGTATTTCAGGCATGAAATGGAAAATCAAGCAGAGCACTACCGACATCTGACGCTTTTTTTTACTGAACACCGTCTCTCTTTCTCCTTATCTGGGCAACTTGGGGAAAGTTTTTTTTTGTCACTAAGTTCTACATAACTAGTCTGGGTCGCTCTTGTTCCGACAGGTTGAGGGTACAGGTTAGACAGCTTGTCTGGCTGCTGTTTCCGACTGGTAGTTAGGAGCCCTAACTCTTAGGTAGCGCTAAGAACGGCTGCTCCGTCAACAGTTGCATAATATCGTGGGTAACTGTACGTGCCATGTCGCGCATGGAAAAGGACCCTGTAGTTATCCCCGGTGGGCTTTCCCGCAACACCTATGGGCCAAGTCACCACTAATGGACTGGTTGTGTAAGCTTATTGGCACCAAACAAGCACCCACTTTGCTCTCCCCACTCTATCTTAAAACAAACATGAATTTACAAAATAAAAAACAAACCTAAGCCAGACATCCAACAAAAAACATTTTCGCCTCCGCCCTTGGGCTCGCATTCACAAATATCCGGGGACTTAGAACCAACATGAACGACGTAAAAACTTTTCTCCTGACAAACTCCCCGGATATCCTAGTATTAAGTGAAACAAATCTTCAATCCTCAATCTCTTCTCACCACTTTGACATGACTGATTACCTTCCAATCTACCGTAAGGATGCTGACAAACATGTGCACGGGCTAGGAGTTTATGTTCGGAACACACTCCCCTTGACTAGAGAACATAGGTTAGAATCAGATGACCAAACCTACATGTGCTTTAGATTGACCTTTGAAAATGGGAATTCAGAAGTCTATGACTAAACTCCAAAGACTAAACAAAAAACCCCAGTTCGGTTCAATTCCTGTAGAAACACAAAAACCCTCTGTGTAACTTTGAGCTCCAATGAACGAAAAATAATTCTGCTCACCGCAGAATCTCACTCGACACTCACATCGCCTTCTCCTGATTTTCTTCTCTTTTTATTAGCAGATTTTCCTTCACGTAGTATTGTGCAGCAACCAATAGATTTGTTACTTCGAGGTTGCGAGTTCAATCCTCACTATAAAACTAGTAAACCAAAACTTATTTCCCTTTCCATCTGCAAGCCAGGTAGAAACTATTTGGTATCATATTATGTAACACATAGGTTTGGGGTGTCGTCGGGTGTTGAAATACACACCTTTTTGTAGGGACAGTTTCGTGATTTTGAAAATGGCGTTTATGGCGTTTATCGCGTTTTGCGTTCGAACTATTCATATATATATATATATATATATATATATATATATATATATATATATATATATATATATATATATATATATATATTAATAAACATATTAATAAATAAAAGAATGCACACAACCTAATATTAAATATAGGCATACAATTGATATTGTCATTGATGCTTCTCATAATTATAAAACGTAAAACGTAATCACAATTAACTTTAAGTATAAATGTCCTTAAAAGTATTTTTAAATCTTCAAAAAATAAGGTAATTAACATCATTTAATAAAAAATAAATATTTAATAGCTCCTTTCGGTATTTTGATTCATGTCTAGGTAACTATAAACTATTTTCGGTGTAAGGGACAAATTCCCCCCTCTTAGTTTCGCATTTAGTAGAAACTTGCTACTTAAGTGAAGAATTCTGGGTAATTAATCTTATCTTAGTATTGATTTAAATGATTTATAAATAAATACTACACATTTTCCACAAAAACACCGAAGTATAACAATCCTAATAGTTGCTTGAATGGATTGCTGAGTCTATGAAACTGGCTTTAAACTGTTGAACTTAAAAGAGACCAGCTCCGTTGTTAGCTTCGTATCCAAATGACCTAAATAGACATCTGATGGCTAATTGATGTTACTTTAGAAAGTAAAAAAAATTATAGAACTTATTAACTATTTTAAGAAATATTACTGAATTAAAATGTATAAATGTCCACACAAACTTTTAGGATGTACTAGCTCTGAACGGAAAAAAATTCAAAATGGCGTATTAGTCGATTCCTCCACGTGTGAGTTTGCTCTTTTCTTTGTTTTTTGTTTGGTTTCACCCAAAAATGAACCACTGTATAGTGTAGGTTTTTTAAAGGCACTTTAATACAAAAAAAGTTTACTCTTTGTGAATTTTGCTGATGGTTTTGCAGAGACGATATTGACATACAAATGTTGTTTGGCACAAGACACATGAAACGGACCGTAAAAAATATATCTCACAGAAATGTTATGTTTTATTTGAAATGTGAAAAAATAAAAATAAAAATAATAAAATAAAAACATGGTTATTGGAACATGATATAAACCTGACTAATACATATATATATATATATATATATATATATATATATATATATATATATATATATATATATATATATATATATATATATATAAGTTTTGAAAGCGTCGTTAGAAGATGTATTTGACATTTTTTTGAAAAACCAGTTAATAGACGCGTGAATATATATCAATAAATGAAAATTTATTTAATCATTTTTTAAATATATTTTATAAATCCGAATTTTTTTAAAGAAACCATAATCATGGTTAACAGACATTGTATTTAAGACTCCAGCTATATAAAGAAAGCATATATAGAAGATTTCATTGAATTCCACAACGATCAAAAAAGCGACTACCAAAGAGATGAGTCGATCAAATAAGGGTTGAGACTAGATGTCGCCTCTGATAGCTGACAGACTAGTCCGAAGACCGTGATAAGCGGCGGAATTTTCCTTTCAAGTCTGAGGCGACGCTTTCTGGCGTACACACAAGTTAAATAAGTCAATGATGCCAATGCTATTTTTAAATTGAAATCCAACGGACGGACGGACGGACGGATCCTTTTATACAGATGCTAAGACGTATCTAAAAGGAGCCGTCAGTTACGACTCCCATTGGTCACATGAGAAATCCGACGCATTTCCTGATCGGGTGATTGAATAATCAATGGCGTATATGCAATCAGTGTCCATTTCACGGCCGCTGGTTTCATCGGCGATAACCCAATCCTGCGTTGTAAAAAGTACGCGCAAAACGGCAGCCATTAAAGATTTATTTGAATAACAGGAAAAATGCTTTTGCTTTGTTTTCTTTCAATAATGGCGGGTACATATCGAACTTTTTGATAGGCGTTCAGTCCTCTGATCATCGCGCCGGTAAAACCTTCAATATTTATGTCTTATCGATCCCCTTAAAGGGTTTATTACCATTGCATATTAAAATGCATTAAGAGATGGCAAGCCCTTTTTAAATGTTGTTTTCTAATATGTTCGAACTCAACTTTTTCTTTCAATTGTAACAAAAATCAATAAAATATTGCCTTTTTAACTAATGTGTCACCATTTATCAAAGTTAAAAGCCACTCGGGGATACGAATTAATGACATGGATGGAGTCACAGTTGAATTATTATGAATATTATGAGAGAGTAGAAAATAATGAATAGAAAGAATACAATTTGAGGACTTATGAGGATGACTTATGACAAGTGCTTTTGACATGAAATTGGAAGATGGCCATGTTTTAGCCCACAGGGAAGCAATTTTGTTGTAGCGTGTTCTACGGATGAAAAGTTCCTGGAAAATAACTCTGTTCGTAGTAATCCCGTTTTATGTTTGACACATGGAAGAAGAATGGAAAGTTCTTTGCAGTGTAAGTAATAAGTTATTTCCGTGGATGACCTTTAAAGAGGAATCAGCGGTTGAAACTGAGTCGAGCACGAACCATGGAAATTACGGTAGGGTCAAGAAAGTGTAACAACATCTCTTCTCTGAGAAAGCGGCTGTACAGAACAGAGTAGATTGTGAAGTCGGTGTTGAACCCCAAGAAAAATTACTCTGAGCAGCGACTCTCCCGAAGTGACAGCAGTACTCTCTCTAAGGACATATCTGATTTGGTTGAGAATTGCATCAGGAATCAGAAACTTTCTGACACGGATCAACGAATGTAGACTTTGATGGCGTAATACAAAATATCAGTTTATTTACGCGATACCGAGTTAAAATGATACTGAGTTAGACTAATACCGAGTTACAGTGATGCCGAGTTAGACTGATACCGGGTTAGTATGATATTACGTAACACGAAGAGATTTCATTTAACATAATGATGCTTAGAACACATTTGCTGAGCTATTTTCTAAAAAAGAGATACTCATTTAGTATGGCTAACAGAGAAGAGATAAGAAAATACACAATAAATAATTGTTACCAAACGCAATAAAACGTACCGACATATAAAGTTTTAAACTTATGAAAGTGTTTAAAAAAACTTTCATTTCAATATAAGATTTCGTCGATATCCCATCTTTCGGAGAAAGTAATAAAAACTGACCGACCATGTGTTGGTGTTGATTTTTTTTATTGCTTAAAAACTTTAAATATATAACTTATTTTACCACTAACTGTAAGTCTGACTAGCAACCCACTGAACCTAGTTTGGGCGTATGGTAAGCCTTTCTTACTATCTTTTATGGTAAGCCTTTCTTAATATCTTTTATGGTAAGCCTTTCTTACTATCTTTTATGGTAAGCCTTTCTTACTATCTTTTATGGTAAGCCTTTCTTAATATCTTTTATGGTAAGCCTTTCTTACTATCTTTTATGGTAAGCCTTTCTTACTATCTTTTATGGTAAGCCTTTCTTAATATCTTTTATGGTAAGCCTTTCTTACTATCTTTTATGGTAAGCCTTTCTTAATATCTTTTATGGTAAGCCTTTCTTACTATCTTTTATGGTAAGCCTTTCTTAATATCTTTTATGGTAAGCCTTTCTTAATATCTTTTATGGTAAGCCTTTCTTACTATCTTTTATGGTAAGCCTTTCTTACTATCTTTTATGGTAAGCCTTTCTTAATATCTTTTATGGTAAGCCTTTCTTACTATCTTTTATGGTAAGCCTTTCTTACTATCTTTTATGGTAAGCCTTTCTTAATATCTTTTATGGTAAGCCTTTCTTACTATCTTTTATGGTAAGCCTTTCTTAATATCTTTTATGGTAAGCCTTTCTTAATATCTTTTATGGTAAGCCTTTCTTACTATCTTTTATGGTAAGCCTTTCTTACTATCTTTTATGGTAAGCCTTTCTTACTATCTTTTAAGCCTAAAATTAGTGGCTGCCATTTTTTATTTACTTGTGAGTAATAATGAAACATTCAGAGATAATAATTTGTTCAATCCGTTGCCACACTTCAACAGTATACAGGGCGTTAAAAAATTAAATTTTCTTACGTTTCGTAAAAGTTATTTGTTGTACATTTTGTTTGTTTTCGATTTCTGTTATCTATAGCACAAAAAAGGAACTTCGAAAAGTTTGAAATAATTCAAGGAATAATGAAAATATTATTGTTAACAATTCAGAAAGAATTAAAATGGCCACAGAATTTAAATTGTTTTTCAAAGAAAAATGTGAAACTAGCTGAAGTACCGGTCTACAACGAGTTTATCAATTCGTCGTCTTCTACACCGGCTTCATTATAAACTTCTTATCTTTCAGGGAGTATCAGTAGAAAGTGGACATTTGGTTTACTTTCGGTGGCCTCGTAACTCTCGCTTCCCTTATTTTGTCCTTTAGTCCTCACATTCCGTGATCGATGTTTCTGACAAAGGGTGAAGAATTGCTGTTTTTCGGGTCGGAATCTGTCGATCTAACACTGATCGTTGGCTAATTTTTGTTCTCTAGGTAGTATTTTGTTTTAGCACCTTACATCAAGTGGCTTCATATCTTGTTTGGAGGAATTTCCATAAAAAAATGTCTTTCGATAGAGAAAGGGGCGAAAACCGAACCGGTAATACCTGGTTTGGGATCAGCTCTGGTCGGATTATGCCGGCTCCCCCTGGAGCAAGTTTACAGGGAATATCAAATTCGCAAGCAGTCCCTAACCGCATGTATATCTCGGTGAAGGAAAGATGACATATAGCGCTTAGCATTCCCAAATTGTAACCCATCTCGTACTGGCCAGACCCCGCGTCGCTGAACATAGATAGTTTAACGAGAATCGGTGTGTCAACGCGATCATGCCGATTATGTATTTAATATTAAAATATTCAAAGCAATTTTATTAATGTAGTTAATTTTATTAATGTAGTTAATTTTATTAATGTAGTGCAGAATGTGGGCGAGTGACCGAGTGTTTCGCGTGGAACGAACTGATGTCCAGGTTGAGTACCCATTCAGAGCAAACCCATCGTTTCATCCTTTCCTGGTCGGTAAAATGGCGCTAGTTTAATTAATGCTCTGTCAAAGGTTGGCTACTTTATTAGTGTTATTACTATTTCCATTGTTCGTCCCTTGTTCCGTGCGGAGGTTCGACACTTCGTGAATGGCTGCCAACTTTTTTCTGTCTGTTGTCATTTCGCTTGTGTCGCCCGCCACGATCACGTTGTCATCAATTAATCCTCTCCATGTTATAAACGGCCTAACACGTGTAGGGCACACTTTGGAGCGTTTTCGATTACTGACGTCGTTGCGTCAAATATTTTTTCATAGAGACTTGTAGAGTGAAACCGGCTATTTTCTCCGTCTGAAGCACTGCAGTCAGGATCGTGTCGTTTGCTTTAAAAAAAAAAAAACTGATACACAATATAAGTTTTACAAATCAGCTTTGATATATTTTATTCACGCGATTATTATATATTTACATTTTTATTTCATTGATATCGATCTGTGATCTTTGTTGCTATCAAAACACTTCAGAATTGAAAATGGGCGAAGATTGGCGTAGACAGATTAAAACATATAACTATTCAAGCTGAGAAGATGATACGCTGTACAGGAAAACTCTATCGTTATTTCAACAAGTGATTGATTTAGCGTTACCCAAAACTCAGCTAGAACTCATCCTATTACCACAGCTGAAAATAACTTGAATATCGTTCTCCGTGCCCCTAACATCAAACGGATTTTCACAACGAATAATCATTTTTTGTGCGTTTTTCATCTAGTGCCTATGCATCTTTGACAGAGGTAATGCCCTTCAGTTGGCCAGTCAATCACGCTTAAGTTTTAAATGATACCCTCAACGGTAAACACGCGAATTGAATGGGTGCGTATTATTTTAAATGCACCCAAACATCTTTACGGAGTCTTGCAGCGGAGAGCATGGGGATAATTTGCCGTATTCGCGACGAAAAATAGCCAAGTTGTGTTTAGCATACTACACATCGGTGTGAAAAAAAGTCGGGTTATTGTTTCCCGCCGCGAAAAGGATTCACTGGTATTTTCCGTATGAAAAATAAACAGTGTCCGGTGCAATTAGAACCCGAACTTTACATTAACGATCTGAGTTTAATTGAATCGAGTAACATGAAGGCAAGCTGGGAGTCTAAGATATTTTAACAGACATATGGCAATGTTATTTCTGAAACACCCAGGTGAAGACGTCGCCAACTACTACAGAGAGACGACCAGCTGTCTCTTTCAACGAACACAACCCGTGGATATCAAATAATCCGCTATGCTACACCAATGTCCATTAGTGTATACAGAGGGGTGCAAAAGTAGGTATACACGCCTATTATTTTGCATCAAACCATCAATCAAATCTTGTAAGGTACGTGCGCAATATAAAGATGACCGCTTCTATTTTCAGCAAGATAAAGCGTCACCTCACATTGCACTCACTTGTGCGTGCACTACTTCACCAAAAGTTTCCTAGCAGACGGATAAGACGTCAAGAAGCCGTCAACTGGCCACGACGCTCACCTGATTTAACCCAATAAACTTATTATTTGTGAAAGGGGGGTGTAACAGAAAGGATTTTCACACGCAAGCTATGCACTATTGGCGATTTCGTTCATCTTGCTGTCTTGTCAATGAATGCTGCTCATAAAAAAAAACATTGGTGTCCAGAGTATGCATGAATATCCGTTTGAATAGTCGTAAGATCAAGTCTGGTCATGTTATTATATATATTTGCTACATTCGTTTGTTTGTATACTAAATATACCGAGTATTGTATGTGTTTTCTTTTTTCATAACTTTATACCCGTATTTGCATCCCTCTGTAGATATTAGGTCGTTACAAAAATAATGGCCGCCTGAAGCGCTGTGTTTTAAAAAGTTATTTTAACTAGAATTTGTAGTTTATTCCTGGTTAATTTTAAAATATATAATAATGTGTTCTCAATAATAATTTGTAACTTTTTTGAAGCATAGAAAGTTTTTTGAAGCATAGAAGACCCTCAATGATGGACATGCTAAAAAATGACCTTTGCCTTCTTATGTTGCATGAGTTCAAACTTTGCCACCATGCCTCCAAAATGTCTGCCAATATCAATAGAACATGGAGAGATAGATCCATAAGCGATCGGTCAGTACGAAGGTTATTCCACAAATTCCGTAGTGGGGATGAGAGCATTGAAAATTGATAAGGTAGAGGACGGCCGTGTAATCTTGACAATCAACAATTGCAAGCACTAGTAGAACAAACTCCACGTCAAAGTGTCAAAGAAATGTCTCGCACTTGTTTCACGTCATTTACAGAGTATTGGAAAGGTGAAACATTTTTCATGAATAATTGTATGCTTCTGAAATCGGCTATTATTTTCGTAACGTCCTAATACATAAACACATATTGCCGAACACCCATCAGCGTATAGACACACACATACTGAAACGGACACGTTGAAAGTATAAAGGCACACTCAGATACGCACACATACACACACACGCGCAGGCATGGAACAGAAGAGTAGACAGACTGACAGAGTTTCCCTGGAAGTGTTGCGTGCAGTCACACGAGTGAACACACAAAAGTATCCAATCAGTGAATCAACAGTTATCTCGCTCAGTATCGATCTTTTCTCAATTTGAGATCATAAACCAATCAACACTATCTCTTCGACCCGCACCCATCCTCTCCACCCTCTTCCACTGATATTTATGTTGGGCAAAATTGCATTTTCAACAATCACATGCGTCACCATTAGGTGTTTTCTGAATCTCTCATTATCTTCGACACTTTTTCGCCACCAGCGACCATCCCAGAATCACTACGATAATTTTATTTTCATTTCTTTTCAATGCGTACCGTCTACACCCCGATACAATTTGCATAATAATACGGTGGATATTTGTTATCTATGGACGTTGTGAGTGTACAGTGGACTGCGCACTCGGCGTTTCCTGTTCTGTCGGCCATTGCATCTCTTTCACTACTTCCCTTGTGAACGACATGCATTCCCTCTTCTCCCTACAGCTACGGATGATGATATTTTTACGAATGTTCGTCCAACGGATTGATCAGAGTTTGAACTTGGTTTTGTGAGTACAACGTCACTGTCAAGAATCCTTACGTCATCAGACAAAAATGACAAATAAAAGATTGCCATAATTATTGCAAAGTATGCTAATATCTTTAGCTTGGGGAGGCGAGGACACATAATTTATGGCTATTTGGCTAATATGGTTCACAAAGATATAATGAAAGAACAATGTGACCGTTATTATGACCAGTGACTATATAAAAATACTAGATGATAGCATATTTTATTATGATTTTTGACTGCGTAAAACATTAAAATAAAATAGATAATAACACAGTTAGTTCTGATTATGAATATATTATGACTATTCAATTCGTAGAAAATTAGAAGGCAATGGTAGGATATTTGATAATGAATGTTAACTATATAAAAAGTTGCATATTTGATTATGATTATTGACTGTAGTTATACGAAGATTACCAGAAATTTTACGATTGACCGTATAAGACGATTACAATAGCAATTGACTATAACATATCTTATTAGGAGTATTAGCTGTATATGAACACTAGGATATAAATAGGTGATATCATATTAAATTTGAATTATTGACTGTATAAGAAGATCAGAAGAACACTTTTAAATGTTTGACATTTGTTACTTACAGTCTGATTTACGTAATTTTCTAATGAATTTATGACACAAAACGCTTTTCATATTTAACAAAACTATCAAAAATATGGGACTAGAGGAGGAGGTAATGCTTGAAAGGATGGTCTTATGACAGCAGAACAGATATGACAGTACTCTCTCTCCAAAACGGATGAGGTAATGCTTGGGAGGATGGTATCATGACAACAGAACAGATACTACACTACCCCCCCCCAAACGGCTGAGATAATGCTTGGTGGATGGTACACGATAAGAGAACAGTTAATACACTACTCCCCTCAAATCAGAATGTAGTGTCTGGGACGATAGTATCATGACAACAACAGATTCTACACGAACCCTACTCCCTAAATTGAGCATTAAAATATACTATATTCGTTCGACTTGAGCATTAAAAGATAGTAATAGTATGGTTTCGGTTCAGACAGGCAGATACCAATTCTCCATTAATGTAAATATAAAAATACCATGGCATTTAAAATGGTATACACAAATACATAAATCTCCATTACTAATAGAAGTAATCGCTTTGTTCCGGCCCCAGACAGACAGACAGACAGACAGACAGACAGACATAAAATAACCATTAGTAATAGCTATAATAGATATATACGCACGTTTAGGCTTATTTATGGTGTTTGACGTGAGTCAATACACCACACAATTATCATAAAACTGCTTAACAGGATATTTTAACTGAATTTTTTTTGTTGAGTCCGTTCAGGTAGAATGTTCTCTTGTCGCGTTACCTACGTTTTAGAAATTTCAGCTAACCTTCAGTTTCTTTACCAGAAATTGAACTAAAGATTCGAGGTAGAATTCAATCTAAAATAGCTCTTAATACCAATTTTATGATATGCAGGACACTTTGGTGACCGTCTCATCAGTAGTAGGTGTGATACTGAATGGGTTTCACACTCAGCGGACCTTAATCACCCATACGTTTTAGCTATGGAATTACCTCAAAGTGAATGTCTATCAAAACAATTCCCAGACTATTCATGAACTAAAAAGTCCATCACATTCAAAATCAGGGAAGCGCCAAATGGAGGCGTGTGTCAGAGTTATTGAACGTTTTGCACGACGTATCCAGGTCTGCTTATCCTAGAACGGCGAAAAAATCAAAGAGCGTTGGATATTCATGACTAAGACTTGATGGACAAGTCAACCCTATGGTTGACTATGGCTGACGTTTATTTCTACCAAATTGTGAATTTTATTAACGATTCAATGTGTGGCATTTTTTTGCGGGTCACTTTTATTCCGTGATGCATATTGTCAACTGCTTTTTTACAAATATCGTCCCATTCAGTGATAAATTGTTATTAATGAGAAAAAAATTCAAAGTTCAAATTGATCATGCGATTATTATATTAGCGTAAATCGTGGAGATCCGTGAAACACAGGATTATTGGTCAATTTGTCTCTTAGCGATGCGGATGACGACTGTTTAATCACTTGTTCTGACTTGTTCTAACGTCGGTAAATATGAGTAACATTTACAGACGACTAATTTCTACTTAAAGTACACTCCTTCGTTACGATACATGAATAGATTTACAAATCAGTCATTGTGAAAATTGTGACTGAGTCAGCATTCAAAATTGACTTGCTCAACACATTACTCGACTGAAACATGACTACTCGATTAACAAGTTTTGGCGTAGCAATATTATATACGGGTGTATGAAACTAATATTAAACACGGTATTTTTCACGTAACGTTAGAATTAAGCAGAGGGTGGAAATTCCATTTGACGTGAACTCAGAGATTAGGAGTACATGTCAGGGTATGAAGAAGAGGAAGTTCAAAATTTCACGTGGCGAAGAAGAGCGAAAGATATACCTTTTAGGACCAATGAGCTGAATGTGTTCAGACATTTTTTTAAGCCCCCCCTCTCTCTCTCTCTCTCTCTCTCTTCGTTCTTGATCGCTCCTCCGGGGAGTGGGTGAGGAGAAGCTCATGTAATGCTGTAACAGAATAAAGCAGAACAAGAAAATGAGTCATTAAACAAAAATGTTGTTGGCTGTTTTTCTTTTATTAGTTACATTATTGCAACTACAAGTATATGAGAAAAGATACAGAAAATTCAACGGTTAAATCACACCTACAACCATCTCTACAACTAATCGTCACTTTCCAATGAGCCAACTACTACGTGTTAACGAAAGAGACGAACTGCTGTTTAGATTGACGAATCATGAGAGATCGAAAGAAGATCCTCTACGCTATCATCTAGTATATATATATATATATATATATATATATATATATATGCTTATAAATTGTTTTAATAATAAGAATGAAAATAAAATTCGAATAAAACGTGACAAATATCAAAAGAATAACACTAACAACAAAATTAAAATAACAACAATCACAATAATAAACACAACAATAATCATAAAAACATAAGAAATAAATTCGACTATGATATAAACAGTAAGTAAGGTAGAAACATTAATAATCCAAGCAGAAACAGGGGAAAATGGGGAAAAATGTAACTGCAAAATAACACAGTAAAGATAAGCTATTCCTACACAAACAACATAGGAAGTATAATAACTACACGAAACCAAAATTACTAAACAAAACGAAAAAAAATGCGTATAGTAACAACACCAACAAGTGAAATTGTCGAGAAAAAATGACTGCTATCTCTAGGGAAACTGTGAATAAATAATGTTAAATAATGTTGTATTTATATACAACCATTTTTTAAAAAGAGGATATAAGTGGTATGGGCGTGCTCAGCGGAATTTCCGCCGGTAGCTGGAAACAACTTTTTATGATTTTCGAATTCAGAAAACTCCAATCATAAATGCAATTATGTCTAGAGGAGAAAATCAGAATTTTAAGGTACGAACACGAGAACATCAAAGAAGTGAGATTATCTCTCGACGCAGACACAGAAATAAGCTTAAAATAAATAAGAAATCGCTAAGTATACTTAACCCTAACCCTAACCCTAACAACCCCTAATCCTAATCGAAAATTAAAGCAAAAAAATGGTACTGGTACAGCTTTTGAACCAGACAAAACCGATTTTTGCCGACGCATAAATACGTAAACAGCCGGAAAAGGCCGAATCAAAACGAACCGGCGTCAAAATCAAAACGAGACGAATTTTAACAGAACAAAATTATGAAAGAAAACATTCACCGTATTATTTATTTATTTTTGATGAAGAAAATCAATGAACTATTTTTTTTCCACGGGAAAGCTAAAAGTTAAATTTGTTTTTTTTCGACGAATTGTGTTTTTATGAATAAACTAAAGATTGTAAAAAAGATAATCAATGAAACAGCGATTTTTACATATTGTTTTTTTGTTGTACTGATACAACTATTGAACCGGACAAAAACTGACTGGGTTAGGGTTGGTTTAGGGTTAGGGTTACGGTTAGGGTTACGGTTAGGGTAAGGTGAGGGTTATGGTAAATAAAACAAACTGTTGATTTTTTTTCCGGTTCAAAAGCTGTAGAAGCATTTTTTTCAAGAATTCTTTTAGTAAAGTTATTGTCTGCTTCTCCAGCCTTTTGATTGGCTAAGCGCTTCGGCATCTTCCGCCGGTTTATGTAGCTGAAAGAGTCGGTTTTGTCTAGTTTAAAAGCTCTACAAGTACCCCCAAAATAATACTACACAACTAAACTACATTTTCCGAAAATTCTATACAAGACATACGAAAAGAATCCGGTACAGCATTAAATTATATCACTTTCCTGAAACCGACAGTAACTATTAATAATACAACTAATGGGATGAATAATAAATAATAGTTGTTGTCATTGTTTTTGTTGTTGTTGTTGTTGTCTCTTTTCAAAAATGGTTATTTATGTCACAGTTTCCCTAGAGAGAACAGCCACTTTTTTCTCGACAATTTCACGTGTTAATGTTGTTACTATATGCATTTTTTGTTGTTATTGTTACTGTTATTATTATTATTATTATTATTATTATTATTATTATTATTATTATTATTATTATTATTATTATTGTTGTTATATTATGGATGTAGCCCGATATTTTTAGATACGACTAAATCAGCTAGTGTGAATTATGGCTGGGGTCAAATGAAACAATGAGTGCGGGTCAAGTTGATATGTACCGAAGGGGACCGTTATGAGTCAATCATGTTTTTGAAAAACCATGACAAAGTTACAAATTCGACGACGACACAGGGAATCTCGGGTCAGAAAAAGTCAAATGTTGGGCGATTGTGAATGTCGTGTTTGATTGGCCGACCCGAGAAAGTGTCGATTACGTCATTTGTTTTTATCAAAAACGAGAGTTTTTAAAATAGAACGCTTTTGGAAGTGATAGCGTTAACGTCGAAAATGTAGTCGCTCGTCGTAATGGCTGGATCTCTAAGAGATCCAACAGAGATCTCCGTTCATCACGCACCCCATAAGAGGTATGAATGAGAGTCATGGCAGAATTGAATGGATGAAAAAAACCCTTCCACAACCAAGAAGTCCAGAATAAAAGAACTGAATCTCTCGCTGAGGAAAAATTGTCTCCGCGTTGTCTCCTGCCTGTCTATAAAATTTGTCCACAGAACAAAGACCACCAGCATCGATCACGGCCAGAGACTCAATGAAACCGCCGGCACAAATGACGAACACGAACAGACGACGAAATAAACTGTAAGGTGACTTTTTGTGTTGCAAATTTTTGCGTCCTAATCTGTTAAAAAAAGAGAGTTGAAACGGAGGGGAAAGTGCACCATGAAAGTGTAGGAATATAAACTGAATAAAAAACAATTTAAAAAAATAAATATTACTTGCTTCCAGCTTTCCTCATCGATCACTAGTTTTATGTAACGCCGGAATTTAACAATTTAATAAGTGTTCTGATTTCTTTACACTAGGGGCTTCTTTGCCATATTGTATATACCCGCATTGCTAGATCCTTCTATCTCTCTCCTTCTCTCCTTCTCTGCTTCTCTCCCCCCACTCTCTCTCTCTCTCTCTCTCTCTCTATATATATATATATATATATATATATGCATATATATGTAAACATACATTAACATTAATATATATATATACACATACATTAAATATATATATATATACATATACATACACACATATATATATATGTATATATATATAATGTATGTGTATATATATATATTAATGTTAATGTATATATATATATATAATGTATATATAAATATATATATAATGTATGTGTATATATATATTAATGTTAATGTATATATATATATATATATAGATATATATATATATATATATATATATATATATATATATATATATATATATATATATATAACACATCAATCAATAAGTTCCAGCCCAAACTAATAAAACAGTCATCAATTAATTAACAGATCATTATGAATTTTGGAACGCAGGTGCTTGGCATTACGGGTCTAAATGTGGACTATAGTTAGTTTAAATAGTTGTATGCAAATTGTGCAAATAGGTGGTGAAACGGTCGCAAATAACGCTCTGAATCGTTGAAGCATTGTCGTTTTGATCGACTGTGAACAAATCCGGCACCCACTTTGAAAACAGTTTTCTCATTTACAAGAGTTGATGCAAGTTGGTAGATATGCTGCTTTCTTCCCAACGCAATTTCAATTTAAAATCGGCCTTATTTTAGCAAAGTTCGAATAACACTTATCAAGACATTGCTTTGTTTGAAGATTATTATTTCTCATCAGAAAGCAATGCTTTATTTGCTTCAGAACTGAATTGAGATTTTTTTAATTGTTTTAAAATGTGCAACAGTGGCTTCACTTAAATAACTGTAATTTGTAAACTGATAATCTGATTAGGTTCAAATGTTGACACGTGCCATTTGAAGGATAGTACTTTATAAAAATGCTATGAATTTTTATATTAGTGGCACCATCTATATATCAGGCGCGCAATTTATTTCATGATTATATATGTATATGTATATATATATATATTATTTATTTTATACGTACATAAAAGTAAGCCATGGACACGTATTTCTGGCTCACAAACGTCATCAGTATGGCTAACTTAGACAAGGATCGAACCTTCGATATTGATGTTTATAGTCCAGCGTTTTACCATTGGACTACAACGCTTTGAAATATGTACGATTTTTATCACCTAAATATTTAATGTATTTTATGTAATTGTTTGTATCGGTGATTGCAGCGATCGTTGTCTTTCTTACTACTACTACTTATCCCCCCCCCCACCGAGCCAGAAACACGTATCCATGGATTACTTTTATGTAAAAATTAATAAAGAACAAAGATATATATTAACGAAAAATACGTTCGATTAAGTTAAAGGCGACTAATAATGCAATTTTCTGCGTCTTAATCAGGGAGTGAAACAATCGAAATAGTAGTAGCAAGCGAAAACAACGAACGTTGCAATCAGCAATAAAAACAATTACATAAACATATACAAACACACACACACACACACATATATATATATATATATATATATATATATATATATTTCGAAATAGGCTAATTTTGGGTTTGGTTGGTTGCTTTACGGCATATCAACCTCTTTTCGGATCATTAATGCCGAATTCAGTCGTTTTGGTAAAGTTATTGATGTCTTTAAGTATTATGTTTCGGAAGTTTTCAGTTTTATCTTTGATTTGTATTATTTGGATTATTCGGACTATTGTTCTCATCTTGGATTTTAACCTCTGATCTTTTTCTTTCGAACTCGGGAATCTATACGGAATTTCGAAGGGAATTCTTTATTTATTCCACATGGTATCTTGCTCTCGTTCCGTCAGCCATGACCGGGTAGAAGTCTTAAGTAATTCTTAATTATATTTTTAGTATCGCCTGTACTGAGGATTAAACGATCAACCTCCAGAAGGTTCACTTAGAACTGATTATCACTTAGCACCTTTATCCTTTGCACCAAGCCACCAAATAATAATAATTTTAGTAACTAGTTATTTATGTTAATTTATGTGTATATAGTCCACCGGCATATAAATGGCATACTAAAGACATATTCGAACAGCAATAATTGTCCGAATATTTATCGTCCGATTATATTATCAACTAGCAGGATCCATGTCGGCGTTGCCTGGGAAAATTGAGGCCCTAAAAAACTCCTGCTCCAAACAATGAACCACATATTTCTATTTTATTCGTACTTTGTACTTTCTATAGATATTAATTTTCAAGTTTTAAATAAAATACCTTACGATATTTACGTAAACCGCAAACAGAAAAAGTACGAAATTTTAAGAATAGGTATTAGTGATCAATTAATCAATATTCGCTAAATTTCAGTTTCTTTACAAAATTTTCAAGCGTTCTTAAGGAGCAAAATATTGGCACACCTTCCATTTAAAACCCCAATAAGATCTACATTGAATTTGAGCCATAGTCATTAGACACCAATTAAGCAAGATTCTCTGAATTTCAATTTCTTCTTAAAACTCGAGACTTAGATTTTAAACATTTTCGAGACCTAAAATCAGGTAATGGATTTTGATCAAAATTAAATGAGGATTCTAGACATAAATCTTTGTATAATTATAGCTTGATTTTATTCTTCGCAAGATGACATAAAAGTGGTGTAAAACTGTTCAGTTCGAGTAATTCGTTTTACCCGTCCTCTCAAGTATTGTTCTAGCATATATATACTAGAACAATACTCGAGAGGACGGGTAATATATATATATATATATATATATATGATTATTTTTATTTACACATACATTACATAATCTGCGACACTGGCATGTCGATGTTATCGAGCAACAGATGTTAGAAACTGAAATCTCATCACGGAGAAAGAAAATCTGATCCTTTCCTCATACTATATGAATGAATGATGTGGAAAAAAGAGAAAAAAGAAACGGAATTATAAATTAAAAATTTTTCATTGGAAAAATCAAATATAAACTCATATTGAGGATAGAGAAAAGAGAAAAGAAAAGGGGGTCACATTTCTGTGGTACATTTTAACGGCTGTTTAATGTCTGGATATGTGTTAAGAGTTGCTTCAGCGTATCAATATTATGCGCCATGTGGGAATGGGAAGGAATACACAGTCTTCAGTCTGGCTTTAATTATAGATGGAGTGTGTGTGTGGGGGGGGGGGTGTTAAGCCATTTGGATCTAATCTTGTTGATTTGTCAGTTTTATCTTTTTATTTGTTTTTTAGTTTTTATAATTCTTTATTCTATTAAAATTTCATATTTGATTATTATTCATTTGACGGCAATAAAATAATAATGATGATAACATTAGGATAATAAAGAAAAATTTACCAAAATAACTAAAAATTTACTAAAGTTAACTGACATAATATAAGGATGCTAATAGCAACAACAACAATAATAATAATACCAATAATAATAATAATAATAATGGTAATAATAGTAGTAGTATTTATAATCATAATAAAGGAATGCATTATTATCATTATTATTATTATTATTATTATTATTATTATTATTATTATTATTATTATTATTATTATTATTATTATTATTATTATTATTATTACTATTATTATTATTATTATTAGTGTCACCTTCTCATTTGTATCATCATTTCGTTATCAATTATTTCTCATCATGATTATTATTTCCATCACTCATTCTTTTATTATGATTAGTTTAAATTGTCTTAGATAAGAGTGAACGTTAAAATGCATAGACGCACGTTACGTTAGTTTAGTGTTACTAAGTGTTGCCATCGAGATCACCCTATGTAATAATTTAGTTCCAAATTTCATTTAATCATTGATACTTTAATCACTTAAAACCATACCTGATTTCTGACAGTCGGCGTAATGTGTGCATGTGTGTTGTCTTCCTCAAAAGGCTGAGGCTATTTTCATTAGCTGAAAGGTAAACGTGTGTGGACAAAAAGAAAGAGAGAGAATGATAGAGGGAGAGAAAAAAGAGAGAGAGAGTTGCTTCTTATTTTAGCGCATAGCTTAATTATAAAGTGTTTTATAAGAGCATCTAAAAACGCGCCCTGTCTCGTTCAAGACCAACTATTTCCAGACATCTCGAACATGTGACATTATATCCACCCGTTTCATCGGCTTCAGACTCCAATGAGTCAGCAGGGGGGATTTCTTGGGCACTTTGTAGCCAATGTCAATTGCTATATATTTATTTACTTCATTTGCAGGGGGTCAAACACAAGGTCAGATGAGTTTTGAATATCTAGTGCACTAACCTCTCTGCTTCAGCATTTAAAGTTTCAATATTTTGACAGAAGGAGTTTATGGGCATATTCCATGATTCAAATTTCTTCATCCAGTTCGTACCTAAGAGATTGCTTGAGTTGTTCATTACAAACATTCCTTATTTCAATGTCTTTCTTTTGATGTAACGTATGTAGAGATTAGCTCACTTTCATTTTTTTCTGTTCACTTACAGACGATTGTAACTATTTTGCTCATTCTCATCAAAGTTGGTTTTCCAATTTTTTTCTACATTTAAAGATTATTGACAGATCGGAGCCGGAATAAAGTTTTAGCTTCATATTTTTATTTAATATTTTTTACCAACTTCGTCACTTTTATCAACTTTAATAAAGCTTAACATTTTTTTAAAATCTGCAGTATGTACTTTTGTGTTCCATGCGACCGCAATTGAAATCTTTTCATCTTATTTGTACAATCTTTACCAACGCAATTAACTGTGTTTTGGTTGCGGGACCAAAACACAGTTAAGGAAATTTTGTTAGTAAATTAATTTTCTTTTTGATAGTATTTTTCTAATATATGATACTTCGCTTTGCTCAATGCATCTTGGCAAACACTAATAAAACGTTGGCAGTTGATTCTTTAGTTTCTTAAGAACACATCATCTTATTTTTCATCCGTATTTGTCACTAAACCTTGTACGAAGATTCCACATAAAAATTGTTAACACCTAACTTTAACCATTTGAAATCATCACAGTGTTAGTTAACTAGACTAATGAAAAAGAGGGCGCTTCAGGGTTAAACAATTTAGCTAAGAATTATACCGCTTTAACAAATATAGGGTTACTGGGTTTATGGCAATATATAATTTACGAATTTAGTATGTTCAACTGTACCTAACTTTCTTAATAGCAAACGAACCCTTCTAAAATCGTTCCCATTCGTGCAGTATGTATTATAAAGATCTTCGTATCGTCTAAAATACAAAGCATACGTAATTTCGTTTTCAGGATCGTAAGTACAATTATTGATTGCGCTCCAAATAACGTTTTTGTGAAAATGCACTTTCAGCTTTAACATAATTCGTATAATTTTTTCTTGTTCTTGTTGGATATGAATAAGCATTTCCTTAAATCTTTTTATTTGTTCTAATTGTTTTTCTTTGAATTTCTCTTCAAAACAAAGCTTTTCTTATTCCATTTTCTTCTGATATCCAATTTCTTCCCTTTGTAATTTCAGTTGTTGATCTTATTGGTGTCTAATAATGTCCAACATGGCACTTTTAGATTTCTACATGTTCGTCCCTTCAAATATGCTACCGACGTTTTCGTGTGTTTTTTTACACTGTCATAACTTTCTCCACTGGAATATATATTCGTCACTTCTTAGTGAGAAAAGACGTAAAAACTTATTTACGTCTAAATCTTTTCGAAAATCCAGCATCGTCAGTTGTAGTAATAATTATGTTGTATTCTACATGCTCATCGTCAGTGTTGTGTGCGACATAAATCCGGGTTATGTTGTGTCCGAATAAGTCCGAGTTCCTCGTCGCCAGTGTTGTCCCCTTGAAGAGCCTATAAGTAATAAGAAAACACGTTGGTATATTTACAAGAGTGTGTATTGACAGAAAAGTACAGAAAAGTATGTTACAGAAATAATGCCTCCTTCGTTGTAGGCTCCTCTCTACATAATCCTAGAAGAGTCCATATAGTCACAAAATAGGGTAGCTCACCATCACATGTAGCTATGATCGTTTGATTTTTATTTAACAATATATCATCTCTTTTTAGGTTATCTAATGAATAAGCACAATAGCTATTGTAAATAAGTCATTGTATGAACTTTGTTGTTAGTTTTTATGGAAGTCGCTCCAGACAAGTGTTGTGGGGTACAAATCACCCCTATTGAAGAACTAATGGAAGCAACCATCTATAATATTGTTAGTTTTTTATGGAAGTCGCTCCAGACAAGGAATGAAGCCACTAAATGTAAGGATCCAAAAGAAAAACTATTTCAATAGGAAAACGTAGTCAACGATAAGTGTTAGATGGCGACCCGGCCTAATTTACGCGTAGAATTACCTGTACCTGGTACGGCATTCCCCTGATTGGGTTGAACCAGCTTCCACTAGGGAATATCAAATTCACAAACGGTCCCTAGTCGCATGTATATCCCGGTTAGGGGAGATGATGACAAAGTTAGGTTTTTGTAGTTCTTGCAGGCAGGTGTCGACGTCCTCTCACATACATCGCCTGGTATCCCCAAATGGTCACCCATCTAGTGCTGACCAGGCTCAACGTTGCTTAACTTCGGGGATCTAACGATAACCGGCGTGTCAATCTGATTATGCGTATACTTGCAGGTTCATATATTCTCCCAACAGTATTGGATCATCCTAGTTCCTTGTTGTCTAGTTACTAGTTATCGAGTTGAAAAATTGCGAGTTTACATATTTTCCGAACATGATTAGACTATTCTCGTTCCTAGTAACATCGTCGGGTTGATCGCCAGCTACCAATCTGCATCAAAACGAGTACAACAGACAGTCTTGGCTCGTTTGTTGAGATCTGCGTCGACCAGACACAAACCAGCGATGACAGATCGATTTTAGATTTAACATTAGAGTATATAATGACTACAACAGATCCACGAAGAATTTTATATTCTGCATCGACATCCATTCGGCCAATCACTTCTGAAAAGTTCATCAAAATGAAAACTTTAAGCCCAGACAACATTTTGTAACCTTGCTGATATCATCCAAAATATCATTTCTTATTTGGCGTTGCTCTAAGGATTTTTTCAGTCCTTGACGTAAAATTGCGAAACCATTTTCTGTATTTTTTCTCCACTTTTCCCCGTTTTCTTCTCGACTATTTGAAATTGAATACAAAAAATGTCGTCAACCGGAAATTGATTGGGCGTAACTAGGAATATGTCCCACCAGAAGATGTTTTCACTTCGCGATCTTTAAATAAAGTGGCACCAGCAGCATCATCATCAACATCATCATCAGCAGCAGCATCAACATCAACATTATCATCAGCAGCATCAACATCATCATCATCAGCAGCAACATCAACATCAACATCAACATCACTATCATCATCAGCAGCAGCCAATTTGAGCGCTCGCACAAAGACGTTTCCTCATTATTTGCATTTCGAGATGACATAAAAATAAATCCTATAACCCTAACCCAACGGTTTATGAAAGACTGCACTTGTTTGTTTCTATTACGGGAGAGAAAGTCACCATTGTTGCAGCCGGTCGCCATCTTTGGTAAAAGGACTTCCTTCATTTCAACTACTTTGTCATTTATCATTTCGGAAGAGAAAGTGTCAGAAAGTGATCTCGAGCAATATGCTTTAAAGTAATATTTAATCATCAATAGAAACTTATCATTTTTATTTCTCGAAACATTTTCATGTATATTTATGCTATTACTAGAATAATGTATATTTATGCTATTACTAGAATAATGTGACCCGTTGAGTCGGTTTAGATTTTTTGAATTATGAAAAACTAAGTTCTCAAAGCCAGATACATTTTTAAAAAGACGAAATCGAAAAACAAGCCTCCCTGCTCACTATATCCCTCCTTTCTCCCCCTCCTCTCCAGTATTGGTTTAATGGTTTATTGTGGTGATATCCTCTGTTGTTCATAATGGACTATTCCAATATAGTGCGTTTAATTACTTTTGGATCTTAATAAACGGAGAGAGAGAGAGAGAGCAAGAGAGCGATATATATATATATATATATACACACACACACACACACACACATATATATATATATATATATATATATATATATATATATATATATATATGTCTGTATATATATATATTTATATATATGAGAGAGAGAGAGAGAGAGAGAGAGAGAGAAAGAGAGATAGAGAGATAGAGGTGGTAATAGAAGAAACTTAGTAAGAGATGGGTAGCTGAGTGATTAAATTGCCAAGTACGGCTAATTAGAACAATTAAAATTGATTTTTTTGTCAAACATAACTTAATCATGACAACAATATTTTAACGCATTTTGCATGATATAAAAGATAAAGCGTGAGGGAAATACGCGTTGATTAACTGAACTTCGGTAGAATAAAAGATAGATTATAATCACACTTTGTATTAAAGACATCACTAGCCAAATGGAGAAAATTGCATAAAATATACTACATTTATTTTGTTGCATGTCACAACAAGTTTCGGAACATTTAGTTCCTTCATCAGTTAAACATTGAACATCTATAATATAAATATGATATGACGTCATCTATAATATAAATATGATATGACGTCATCTATAATATAAATGTGATATGACGTCATGTCGGAAGTACGTGGCAGAAAAAGAGTTACTACTTCTGAGAATTTCATGTCGAAGTGATCAGACGTGAGTTGCGGGTCGGAAGGTGAAGAGGCAGATCATCTTGATGTACTTGCTGTAAATAAACGTAAGAAGTTCATCCAAATCTCAGAGAAATTAATGGAGTTATTTGTTGTTCTTTTTAATATTTTCTAGTTGTTCAGCCACCAAAAGAAGGGAGAAGAAAAATCAACATCCCTTTGACTGTTGCACCAAAAACTAATTCAGAGAGACAAACAGCTGCTTTGTGTCCACAACACAACACTGTCCAGTTGTTAACAATGGAGATAGCAGGACACTTTATACTATGCTACAATAAAATCGGAGTTGATTACATTCTCTTTAAGGAAAACACTGGACCTCACATTGCATGAAAGAGCAACGATATTCTATAAAAAAGATACCTTATGAATTATGTATCACTCATCATATTCTCAGGGCCTTGCACCAACAGATTACTGTATCGTTAGAAGTTTTCAAAATCGTTTTAGTGGATTAAGACTTACTTCATTAGAAAAAGTCGAAAATGAATTAGTTTCTTTAGTTAGTTCAATATATAAGTATTCTCATAAACATGTCATTAAAACGATCATTGGCAGATGGAAGGTGTATAGACACCTTCCATCTGCCAATGATCGTTTTAATGACATGTTCATAAGATTACTTATATATTGAACTAAATAAAGAAACTAATTCATTTTCGACTTATATACTTACGGTTAAATTACGTTTGAAAATTGTCTCTCGTCTGATCGCAGAAGTTAAGCAATTTGAATGTCAGTCGTACGTGGCTGGGTGAACATTTAGGAACACCGAGTAGTCGTTTACGAGAACGCGCCACGTGCCTATAATCTCTCCTTGGTTTTCTGAGAAGCTTCATGACCTTAATTCCGACGCCGTCGCCTTCATCGTGATCAAGTCAGAACGTCACCGTCGCTGCCGCCACCGTCGCTGCCGCCACCGTCGTTGTCGTCGTGATCACACTCAGTAAACCGGCTCATTTGGCATAATGGTTTGAGTGTTCGCCAACGGGTCGGGAGACCGGGGTCTAATCCCTAATCGAGTACTTACCAAAGACTAAAAAATTGTACTTGAAGCCTCTTTCCTATACACGCTGATAAGTGGAGTAATACAGGAAAAAGAAAAGGTGACCCCCTTTTTATCTCGATGTAGTAGCCAATGATAAGGGAGTCTTGCGCTGCTCTTGACTACAGTTATTTTTTATAGATGACGTTAGCTTGAAAACCGGCAAGCAGGGTTCGTCAATCTAGGTTGGTAACCGGTGTACATGAAAAATAAACGTTTGTCTAGAACATCTATTGCTGTGGGAACAGAATACGGGTGATCAGGCCACACGGCCCTTATCAACAGCTACAATCTTGTAGTTGTCTGATGAGACTCAAATCAGTGCTTCGAAAACAGTGACCTTAGTGGACAAACTGGCAACTTGCTGCAGTCACTTATCAGCAACTTGTAGGTGCTGTATCAAATATTGAATGGCTTTATGTCAGAATCGACTGATCTGAACGTCGGGTGTTTTAAGTAAGTTAATGTGTTGAGAAACGAACGGCTGATTTTAGAAAAACTCTAATAACGCTGGGCGAAGTCGTGCATTATCCATGTAAATAAGGAATGCATGTACTCAATGCACAACTCCAGATGCTAGACATATGAGAGGACGATTTCAGCGAGATTAACAAACCAAGTTATCCCAGCCTTTACTTTAACCGTCTTTTCCACTTTCCCGCTATTAACTTGAGGACGTCTGGTGATGAAGTTATTATATCGTGACTTGATATACAAAAATAATAGATGATTTGGATTCAGCAAAATAAGGTAAAATACACTGAAATACCAGGAAAAAATGTATTCACTAGTGTAATATATTCGAAATAACATTAGTTCGTATTTGCTGTATTTGCAAATACAGCAAATAAAAAGACATTTATTTGCATAAAGCTATGCTGTGTTTGTTTATTTGTTACCACCACTTCGATTTTTAACATCTGTTTCGCATGTTGACAAGATATGCTTTGCGTACAAGTACGAATTACGGCTAGTTTATACCAGTCGAAGTTCGCCTTGGCATCATTCTGGCAACCTAGAACCTGTAACCATCAGACTCTTCTTTGTCAGGATGAGGTACGCTCCCTCCCAGGCATTACCTACTCCAACGGTGGTTCATTGCCGGTTGCCTGAGGCGCCCTACCGAAGAATGCGAATGGGTCCGTTCTCGTCTATTTTTGTACCATTCTAGAGTTCCCCCATGAGGGGAGCTGGTTTCTTCCCAAGTTAAACTGACTTCATGTCTAACATTGCTGCAGTACGAAAGCGGGCTAATGATGGCTCTTTAGAAGAGAGTCGATTTAACGACCACGACTAATACCATATGCAGATATTAGATTTTCGTGAATTCCATGCGTCCGTTTTTCTTCAGTCAATTCGTAATTCTCTCCTACTTCTGGCAATTTGCATCGTTTTGTTTGTTTGGTTTTACAGCAAATCAACCTGTTCTTCGGTTATTGAATGCCGAAACATATCGATTGTAAACGATTTACTGAAGTTAATAAATTGAACAGAATTATTTTATTCATGCATTCTCAAAGGAATTAGTGCTTAAATGGCCACAACATATTCCATAGGAGTCGAACTTGGTATTATCGATTCCATAGTCTATGACGGTATTCATCGCCCAATCACGCCTCTCATCTGACGATTGTCGTAAAAGTCTGGAAAGTTCGCTAAAAGCAGCTAACATTATTAACAATAAAATCCATTAAAAAAAAAGAAGTATATCCTATTTTCTTATCGAAATTTACGACTGGAACCAAATGAATTTTATTAACCATTCTCTGCCTCGTCCATTTGACTTGTCTCCATAACAATCACCGCGATGACAGTTGGTCGTTATCTTTAACCTGACTCCCCCCTTCTAATTCGTCGGCTATCAACCGTCACCAAAGTATTTTGTCCCCTTTCCTTTTCTTGAAAAATCAAACCAAATTGAAGCTGCTGATTAGTAGCGTCAACATCCGCATAAATTGGTGGTCGGTCCTCTTTCCTCTCGCGTTTATTTTTTAGACAATGGCGACTCTTTACGGGGATTTGCCATTAGAAAAACGTGTCATGTACATCCGTCGTATGGGGATACGGATGTGGTCAAAGTTAGATTATGATCACGTGCAATTAAGAAACTCGAAAAACAATGCACATCCCAATCAATATACATGATATGTAGAAGCGTGCAGACGTATGTTAGTCAACATATCATCGTTTCCATTACAGCACCGTAGATTTTCTCCTTTCCTTGTCTTCTCTGCATATCAAACGGTTTTTTGGTTATTTAACAATACTTACTGTAAACGATTCCTCGAACATAAGTTGTTAGCATGTCATGTCAGTTTTACACAAATTGTTATCTTCTATTCTCTGGTATATCAATATCTTTGATATGATTAACAGTCGAAATAATATACATATTACAAACGATTAATTATACACAAGTTGCTGCTTTACGTATAGCTTAGCAGGGTATATATATATATATATATATATATATATATATATATATATATATATATATATATATATATATATATATATATATATATATATATATATATATATATATATATACAGTACCGTCCAAAATTAAAGAACAAAAAATAAATTTTCTGAATCTAAACAAAATTATATATTAATTTTTGTGAAAATTTCACTGAATATACACATTATGTAGTTGGACTTTTACCGAGATTTTCAGATGAATTAAAATAATATATTTTAAAGTTATCCACCATTTTACATATTTTAAGTGTTCAAAATTAAGGAACATTAAGAAACAATAATTGTTTAAAGTTTAAAACAGTAGGGATTTTTTTGTATAAAAGGATGAAAATAAATATTCTAAACTTTAATTATCATCACTGCTGCAAGTCACGCAATATCAATCATGTCAAAAAGAAATAAAACTGATTTAAGCGACAAAGCAAAACCCGTCAGATTAAGAAAGGAAAAGTTGACAATAGAAGAAATCGGAAATCGTGTGAAACGTTCAAAAAGTGTTGTAAGCCGAGTTCTCAAACTCTATAAAGAGGACAGAGTTATACAACACCTAGTGTTAAAAAACTGTTTCCTTACAACTGGCAAAATTTCTAAACAAATGAAAGGTGTCACGAATATTTCACGACAAACTGTGTCCAGAAGGTTGCACGAAATAGGTCTTTTTGCAAGATCTCCTCGAAAAAAGCCGCTAATAAGTAAAAAACAAAGCAGCTAAATTGGCGTTCGAAAAAAAGCATGTTATATGGTAATAACAAAATTAGAAAAACGTTTATTTCAGTGACAAATCGGAATTTAATGCATTTGGCAGTGATGGAAAACAATTTGTAAGAAGAAGAAAAGGCGAAAGTTTGGATCCTAGCTGCATAAAAAAACTGGCAAATTTGATGGAGGTAGCGTGATGGTTTTCGGCATGTTATCATGGCAGGGTACATCACCACTTGTACGCTTAAATACTAGAGTAAATGCCATTGTATACAAGAATGTTTTAGAACAGTATGTTTTTCCAGTGTTGCACAATTCTGGTATCGAAAAGAATGTTCTTATGCAGGATAATGCTCCCTGCCATAAGGAAGCTGGTCATGAATTATCTGTCTGATCAAGAAGTAAAGGTAATGGACTGGACTGCTCTGAATTCGAAAAACATCGAAGACTGGTGGCTGAAACTGAAAGATGAATGGGCCAAGATAACTGTGGTTCAATGTCAGGATTTCGTGAAATCCTGCAGTCGTAGATGCGCACCAGTTATTGAAAACAAGGGTGGAAGTACCAAATATTAAATCTCTTTTGCCTATTAAATGTGATTTAGTTAAAAATTATATTTTCTTCCTTCATTTTGGACACTTGAAATCTGTACACTAGTGCATAACTTTTAAAATATTACTTTAATTCACCGAAAATCTCGGCAAAAGTCACTTATGTTCATAACAAATTATGCTTCACTTATGTTCGCACTAATATTCATATTCATAACAAATTATGCTTCACTTATGTTCGCACTAATATTCATATTCATAACAAATTATGCTTCACTTATGTTCGCACTAATATTCATATTCATAACAAATTATGCTTCACTTATGTTCGCACTAATATTCATATTCATAACAAATTATGCTTCACTTATGTTCGCACTAATATTCATATTCATAACAAATTAGGCTTCACTTATGTTCGCACTAATATTCATATTCATAACAAATTAGGCTTCACTTATGTTCGCACTAATATTCATATTCATAACAAATTATGCTTCACTTATGTTCGCACTAATATTCATATTCATAACAAATTAGGCTTCACTTATGTTCGCACTAATATTCATATTCATAACAAATTAGGCTTCACTTATGTTCGCACTAATATTCATATTCATAAAAAATAACGACTAATCGATGAAGTTTTAAAACAAGAGAGAGGGAGAAAGAAAGAAAACTTCTAAAACTGTAAAGTTAAAACCAAAAATGACAGAAAAAAATAAAATCAGATAATTTGTTTGCCATCCACCTGTAAAAGTAAACACATTCTTCCCTTAAACAGACGATTCCCGAATCAATGACAGCAAATGCATCTTTAACTGAATCAAAAATAGACTCGACCATTTGCTAACATGGAATAACCTGTTTCATACGTGACACAGAAATAAAGGCATCACGTATTGATACGAATAAAAGCATTTCTTTATTCATCGCATTTTTGATTTACTGATGAATCGCCACTTATCAAGACTAAAGCCATTCGAGTATAAATGTTAATGAGTTGTATGATGAGAGGATTGAAAATGATGAATTGTATGATGAGAGGATTGAAAATGATGAATGGAAGGAGCAACATTTAATTTCTTATGAGGACGGTTTATAAAACTATTTGTTGACATCAGATTTGAAGATGGTCATGGTATAGCTGGCGGGTAACGTTTTCAACAGATGGGCCGTTCTTAGAAAGAAAATATGTTCATGGACATTCATAGTTCACAATTACATCTCCGGCTAACGATCAATGACACTGACTAATCAAACATTTAGAATAAAACAATTCTGACAAAACAAAATTCTTAGGAGGGATGAACAGCAGAAATTGAACGCATTAATTGAACGAGGATAAAAAATATAATTCCTAAGAGACGAAAACAGATATAAAGTATAAACGAACTGTAGCGGTAAACATTCCTTTCACACACACCCAATCAAACAATATTAAAGACCTGAACAAGTAATTTGCTGATGAAATCTAATCTGCAATTACGAAACTAAACATAGCAAAAATGCGAAAAGAAAGCCAGGATGTGAAAGTAACCTGGAATCCTTAAAATCTAATAAACTAAAAAAGAAGCTAAAAAACAAGAACATGATAGAAGAGAGCAATTATGACTGAGACAGAAGATAATAGCTTATCTAAGAAACATGAATACAATAAGCAAAATATACAATAAGCAAAATATACAATAAGCAAAATATATTAGCAAAGGAAGGAAGAACGAGAAAATGCAGATGCAAATCCGAACAGTAGAAAAAAAACAGAGCCTATGCGAATAATGAATTTCTGTTTTTACCAACATGTGAACGAAAGAAGGAAAAACAGAGATTCTGGACCTGGACGAAAACAAGATACTTCTGGAGCAATATATGGGGAAATAGACAAGTCCACAACAGGAATACCGAGTGGCTGAAAAACATGTTCAGAAAATTGAAACATACACAGAAATGAATGCAACCTTAAGAAAAATGATAAAAATTGAGAAAACACCATTGAGGTCACAATGGGATAGATGGATACTCGTTAAGGTGGTTAACTATACTGTATTGTAGATTAGAACAGACCCAAGAAAATTATATACGTAACGAAAATACCGTAGTAGATGTCTAAAAGGGAGAACCTCATTTATTCAAATAGATGTGTCACTGCCTTAATAGCCGCTGACTGCTGCTCGAGAAAAAAAAGGTTGCTGGAAAGCGACGTTTTGGACAAATGATCTGCTCTGCATCGACTAAAAGAAAGAAAAACAGAAAACACATATCATGGATCGATTACAAAAAATCATATCATGGATCGATTACAAAAAATCATATCATGGATCGATTACAAAAAATCATATCATGGATCGATTTCAAAAAATGATATCATGGATCGATTACAAAAAATCATATCATGGATCGATTTCAAAAAATCATATCATGGATCGATTACAAAAAATGATATCATGGATCGATTACAAAAAATCATATCATGGATCGATTACAAAAAATCATATCATGGATCGATTTCAAAAAATCATATCATGGATCGATTACAAAAAATGATATCATGGATCGATTACAAAAAATCATATCATGGATCGATTACAAAAAATCATATCATGGATCGATTACAAAAAATGATATCATGGATCGATGACAAAAAATGATATCATGGATCGATTACAAAAAATCATATCATGGATCGATTACAAAAAATCATATCATGGATCGATTTCAAAAAATCATATCATGGATCGATTACAAAAAAGTCATATCATGGATCGATTACAAAAAAGTCATATCATGGATCGATTACAAAAAATCATATCATGGATCGATTACAAAAAATCATATCATGGATCGATTTCAAAAAATCATATCATGGATCGATTACAAAAAATCATATCATGGATCGATTACAAAAAATCATATCATGGATCGATTTCAAAAAATCATATCATGGATCGATTACAAAAAATGATATCATGGATCGATTACAAAAAATCATATCATGGATCGATTACAAAAAATCATATCATGGATCGATTTCAAAAAATCATATCATGGATCGATTACAAAAAATGATATCATGGATCGATTACAAAAAATCATATCATGGATCGATTACAAAAAATCATATCATGGATCGATTACAAAAAATGATATCATGGATCGATGACAAAAAATGATATCATGGATCGATTACAAAAAATCATATCATGGATCGATTACAAAAAATCATATCATGGATCGATTTCAAAAAATCATATCATGGATCGATTACAAAAAAGTCATATCATGGATCGATTACAAAAAAGTCATATCATGGATCGATTACAAAAAATCATATCATGGATCGATTACAAAAAATCATATCATGGATCGATTTCAAAAAATCATATCATGGATCGATTATAAAAAATCATATCATGGATCGATTACAAAAAATCATATCATGGATCGATTTCAAAAAATCATATCATGGATCGATTACAAAAAATCATATCATGGATCGATTACAAAAAATGATATCATGCATCGATTACAAAAAATCATATCATGGATCGATTTAAAAAAATCATATCATGGAACGATTACAAAAAAATCATATCATGGATCGATTACAAAAAAGTCATATCATGGATCGATTACAAAAAATCATATCATGGATCGATTACAAAAAATCATATCATGGATCGATTTCAAAAAGTCATATCATGGATCGATTACAAAAAAATCATATCATGGATCGATTACAAAAAATCATATCATGGATCGATTACAAAAAAGTCATATCATGGATCGATTACAAAAAATCATATCATGGATCGATTACAAAAAATCATATCATGGATCGATTACAAAAAATCATATCATGGATCGATTACAAAAAATGATATCATGGATCGATTACAAAAAATCATATCATGGATCGATTACAAAAAATCATATCATGGATCGATTACAAAAAATGATATCATGGATCGATGACAAAAAATGATATCATGGATCGATTACAAAAAATGATATCATGGATCGATGACAAAAAATGATATCATGGATCGATTACAAAAAATCATATCATGGATCGATTACAAAAAATCATATCATGGATCGATTTCAAAAAATCATATCATGGATCGATTACAAAAAAGTCATATCATGGATCGATTACAAAAAAGTCATATCATGGATCGATTACAAAAAATCATATCATGGATCGATTACAAAAAATCATATCATGGATCGATTTCAAAAAATCATATCATGGATCGATTACAAAAAATCATATCATGGATCGATTACAAAAAATCATATCATGGATCGATTTCAAAAAATCATATCATGGATCGATTACAAAAAATCATATCATGGATCGATTACAAAAAATGATATCATGCATCGATTACAAAAAATCATATCATGGATCGATTTAAAAAAATCATATCATGGAGCGATTACAAAAAAATCATATCATGGATCGATTACAAAAAAGTCATATCATGGATCGATTACAAAAAATCATATCATGGATCGATTACAAAAAATCATATCATGGATCGATTTCAAAAAGTCATATCATGGATCGATTACAAAAAAATCATATCATGGATCGATTACAAAAAATCATATCATGGATCGATTACAAAAAAGTCATATCATGGATCGATTACAAAAAATCAAATCATGGATCGATTAAAAAAATCATACAAAACATTTAACGAAATATTGATAATTGAATACTTAAAGTTGAGTTGTACAAAATATCAGATAAAATTGTCTATTTTATAAAGAAAGCAATGGGGTTTAGAATTGACAGCTGGAAGACTTTGCAGGGATAAGTATACATAGATATTTTCTAGATAGACTGTTTATCTTCATTAATGTTTATCTTCATTAATGTTTATCTTCATTAATGTTCATCTTCATTAATGTTTATCTTCATTAATGTTTAGTTTCATTAATGTTTATTTTCATTAATGTTCATCTTCATTAATGTTTATCTTCATTAATGTTCATCTTCATTAATGTTTATCTTCATTAATGTTTATCTTCATTAATGTTCATCTTCATTAATGTTTATCTTCATTAATGTTTATCTTCATTAATGTTTATCTTCATTAATGTTCATCTTCATTAATGTTTATCTTCATTAATGTTTATCTTCATTAATGTTTATCTTCATTAATGTTCATCTTCATTAATGTTTATCTTCATTAATGTTCATCTTCATTAATGTTTATCTTCATTAATGTTTATCTTCATTAATGTTTATCTTCATTAATGTTCATCTTCATTAATGTTTATCTTCATTAATGTTTATCTTCATTAATGTTCATCTTCATTAATGTTTATCTTCATTAATGTTTATCTTCATTAATGTTTATCTTCATTAATGTTCATCTTCATTAATGTTTATCTTCATTAATGTTTATCTTCATTAATGTTCATCTTCATTAATGTTTATCTTCATTAATGTTTATCTTCATTAATGTTTCTCATCGCCTGATGCCATCATCGACATATTCATGAGATGCAATTCAAGTGACAACTTGATCGATATGAAACCCAAAATTAACCAACTTATGTAGATAGATGATGTTAAACTATTGACACAAAAACAAACAAACACAAAACAAAATAGAGGAGAAAAAATAATAAGCACGATCGGAATATTTAGCCATGATTTAGGAATTAGATTCGGAATGGGTGAAGAGATGAAACTAAAAACAACAGAAGACATACTATTCGAGACGTGGTGAGGGCATTTGGTGTTAACGTTCTTACAAATATCTAGGCATTCGAAAATTAACAGATATGAACTAGACGACTAAAAAAATATTTGAAAAGAAAAAAAGCTCCCTGAGACTTAACTATATAGTAGAAACATATGAACTTATTAGTTCATATTCAATATCCCTGCTAAGATACTTGGGACTCTTCATAAACTGGACAAAATAGAACTCGGAAACCTGTATGAAAGAACTATAAAACCGATGACCACACTGGGACCGAGGATGATAGTGATCAACTGTGTCCAAAATGAAAACAAGAGACGAAAATAATTAGTGAGAATTGAAAATTGCATGGACGCTGCAATAAAAGACTGGGAATTACATAACACAAAATACAAAAAAAAAACTACCGGCAAAGCAGCGCTAAGGTGGACAATACGAAGAGCAGCGAATCAGAAAAAAAAGAGAAAAGCAAAATAGGAAAAGAAGCAACTAGATGGACTATGTATAAGACTGACCGAAGAAGAAGTGCATGAAAACATGGATATGGCTACGGAAATAACCATTGAACAGAGAAACAGAATCCTTACTGACATCCACACAAAACAACGCAATCAGAACAAACTATATAAAGGTATAGATAGACAAGAGCCAGGAAAGTATTACACATGTACAAAAGGGTGAAACGGTAAATCATATCATAAGTAAATGCAGCAAGCTGGCCCAACAGAAATATACAAATAGACAATACTGAGTTGGGGATATCGTCTACTAAGAACTATACAAAGAACTGCACTTTGAACCTGAGATACAATTGGAAAATGGATGGCATGAAATCATCGGGGATAAACAAAATACAAGCAAACTCATCCAAATAAGAAAATCAAACGAAAGGGGGAAAAAGAAAGGGGAAAACTTGTCAAATAGCGGAATTTATTGTCTCAGTAGCTCACAGGGTGACCATCAGGGAGGTAGAAAAAACACACGGAGCTTGAGACTGCTAGGCTAGATATATAAGCGAAATCCTATAATGTGACACTCTCCTCGTTAGCCAAATAAAAAGAGCAAGACCGGTTGATAGTACAGGAAAGAGGGAGAGCACCATTTACACTTCAACTGGGAGAACACAGGGAGTACTTGAATCTTGGGAGGCTTATTTCCACTCCAATTCCAGAGAAAGAGAACGGTCGTTATTAGCGATAATTAAATGGTAAACGGTTGTTGCTAAAACGCGAAGTGATTTGGAACATTAGTTAAATTAAGCGAGAATACTGGCAAACCAGAGAGACTTGCTGTCACTCAGACTCCAGGAAAAACACCTGCTTTTAGCAATGAAAATGGTAATGCCTTGCGTGGGCACTCCTAGTGAGTAGATACTACTACTACTACTACTACTACTACTACTACTACTACTACTACTAATAATAATAATAATGAATAATAATAATAATGAAAACAAATACCACATAGCAAACATTGATATTCTGAAGATGCGTCCATTAAATCTACGCGTTTAGCGATGAAATGCTATTTCTCATTTAAGTGGGACAGACCAGCGAACATGCTATTCCAAACTGAAGCTTGACAGACCGCCGAAAATATTATTTAATCAATGAACGTGGCAGACCAACCGAAAGACAGAGCCTCTTATTGATATGCTTTGGCGCATCTAAATTAAGGATAGTTCATTTAATATGTGCGTTTAGCGATGAAAATGCTATCCAAATTGAAGCGACAGACAAACCTATGGACAAAGCCTCTTATACGAAGACGCACCTTTTAAAATAAAAATAAAAAGATAAAACGAGAGAGAAAGAGAGAGGGGAGGGGAGGGGGAGAATGAAACCTTGTAGATGTGTGGACATTATTTTCAGACATCCGGTTCTGATCGATCTCACCCTTTCTTCCTCGGCGTTCGAGATTAAGGGGTTAGGGAAGGGAAGATAAAGATGACTTCTAAGTAAAAACAGGGGAAAAAATATATATATATATTTTTTTTTAAATCAAGTTATATCCGTTCCTCGGCAATTATTTGCCCGGCCTTCTTGTCGCGTAGCCAAATGGCCGAGATGCGATTTTAGAGCCATCATCAACGTCAACATTGATGATGGGAGTATTATGGCAATCATCACAGAAAAAAAAACAAAAAACAAAAAAACAAATAACAAACATTGCAGGACCCTCTTTACATTAAAGAAAATGATATCGCTTATATTCTAGAACACTGGAGCCCTATCTTAGCTTTTACTGCTCTGGGTCTATTACTTTTAACTTAATGATACCCTGAGAGAGAGAGAGAGAGAGAGAGAGAGAGAGAGAGAGAGAGAGAGAGAGAAAGAGAGAGGGAGAGGGAGAGAGAGAAAGGGAGAGAGAGGTTCATTTTATAGTCTAGAATAGGGCCTATCAATCTACAGTCCGCTGTCCATATCCAGACCACCAAATGCCTTTCCCCGTCCGTCCCGTATGTTAACCCTATTCACGTCTTTGACAAAGAAAGAAAGTCATCAGCAAGTTCATTACATATCCTGAAAAACATTATTTTGTGTTGTAAAAACCACCGATCATAACCGTATTTTCAATAACATGAGAGCAAGCAAGCAAGCAAGCAAGCAAGCAAACAAGCAAGCGAGCGATATATATATATATATATATATATATATATATATATATATATATATATATATATATATATATATATATATATATATATATATATTATTGATGACAATATATGTATTAGCATATACTATCAGTGCCCTTATAGTTTGCAGACTCCTTAAAGATTCAGATCGATGATTGTCAATTAGTAACAACAGAGCAAATATAAGTCAGGTTCATTTTATATTCCAATAACCATGTTTTTATACGAAGCTACCAACGGAGCTGATGAACTGAAGGCTAATTGATGTAACTTTAGAAAGTACAAAATTGCCCTCAAGTGAATTCGAATTTTTATAAGTAAATTATAGAACTTATTAACTATTTTAAGAAATATTACTGAATTAAAATTTATAAATGTCCACACAACTTTTAAGATATACTAGCTCTGAACGAAGAAAATTGAAAATGGCGTATTAGTGTGAGTTTTCTCTTTTCTTTTTTTTTTGTTTGGTTTCACCCAAAAATGAACGACTGTATAGTGTAGGGTTTTTAAAGACACTTTAATCCAAGAACACTTTACTCTTTGTGAATTTTTCTGATGATTTTGTAATGTTGCAGAGACGATATTGACATAAAAATGTTGTTTGGCACAAGACAAATGAAACGGGCCGTAAAAATATCTCACAGATATGTTATGTTTTTTGAAATGTGAAAAAATAAAAATAATAAAATAAAAACCTGTTTATTGGAATATAATATGAACCGTACTCTCTCTCTCTCTCTCTCTCTCTCTCTCTCTCTCTCTCTCTCTATATATATATATATATATATATATATATATATATATATATATATATATATATATATATATATTATTAGACAAACATTGAGGCTTTTTAAAACTGTACTTTTATGAAATACCGTACTTAATAAAATACATCCCATTTACAACCTGTTAATATATATACTTGCATTAATGATTACCAGAGGTGATCCTTTCAACATCCGATAAATCGAAACATTTCACAAAACACCCTGTGCATCAAATTTCACTTTCCCATCAGAGCTGTCTACTTCCTGCTTTTCCCCATATGACTGTAAACACTCTGAGCGACATTCATATATCTCTCTATCAAAGCAACTCATCCAGACCAAATTCTAAAAGTGCTTACGAAGCTGCAACCGGAACTAGCCTCCATTCTTGAAAAGCTGTCCAATCGTTGTTTAAAAGAAAATGCTTCCTATCACACGGGAAAACTTAAAAAATACTGGAAATCGGTATTTTGTAATTCAATTCGATTCGGGTAAAATAAAGATATGAGCGTTGGTGATGAAAAGAGAGAGGCTTGCTGAATAGAGAAAATCTCCAAGTGTTTTCTCATCGAAGTTCTATCATAGACAGTTGTATCCTCTGCGTAGATGACGACAAATGATCTTAGAATATGCTTTGTAAGAGCATAAATAAAGATGAAGAAGAGGATTCGGCCTACAAGATATTTGAGGCTCGTCGGCGTTGATTCAATACGCATCAGACTTGTATCCATCAACAACTACTTTTATAGACCTTTCAGAGAGAAAGGATGTGATAGTTAAAAAGACATTTCCAGCAAGCATTGTGACAAACGCGTACAAAGGCATTTGACATGTCTTGAGCTATTTTTAAACGTATTGACTGGAATGCTTCACTAGCAGTTGTTTTTCTTGGCATTAAAAGCTTCTTTATAAGTTGTGCAAAATCCATGACCAATATATGGATAGAGTATTAGAGTATTTTCAGTCATACGGGGACATTCTATAAGTAAGTGGCTTTGATCACAAAGTGTTGAATTTGAAGCAAAGTTCTTTTCAGAAGAGGTTGGCTTTGTCAGATTCTGGGGAAACCATCTCTAACGATGTTTGATGGTTGGAATGTTCATTACCCTGTTTGTTATTGTCCGAGCACACTTTAGGCTATGATAATGATAATTGTTAGTTTTGTCGAAGAGAGATTTGGCTACGTTGAAAGAAGACCGAATATGGTAAGTTTCGCAGAATAACCTGACAGAGCTTTCAACAGGAAAATTCCTATCATGTGTAAAACTTTGATCCTTGCAGATTATGCTGGAGTCTTGTATATATGCCACATAGCAGTAGTTCGTTCTTTCTCGTCTTCTTTTTCGCTGTTCCCGCCTTCTTTTTTTATAAAAACAACGGTTGTAAAAGTTATTAATAAAAGCACACACAACCATTTTGAGTTTAACAATGCTCTCGGGGGTTTCCATTTTTTCTTATGTACAGTATGCATACATGGTTAACCCTACTAGGGGGGCAGATGTTTCAAGCACAACTACTCTCACTCTTGCAGTTCAGAAAAAGAGAAATATTTTATAAGCTTATCTGCAACGTGTCTCTGGTGACTTCGTTCGTGTGTGTGACGTAATATGCCGACACATAGCTCGAATCCTAATCATTTAACTTCTGATTGAATTTTCCACTTTTCTGCTTGCTCTAACCTTATGTGGAAAATACCGTTTTAAAAATTATTTTTACACGCTCACATTTATTTTGCTACGCATGGCCGCCGTTCAATTATAATCTTACTAAATTAAATACGCATGTGGTCCCCCCACCCCGTCATATAACAGCACAGCTATTCCTAGCAAAGGCGCTCGAAAAAATAGCACATCTTAAGAATATCATGTGTTAAACACACGAAAAGAAGAACATGTATAAGATATATAAGTCAATTTTTCTCGGCCATCTATTGAAGATGGAAGCCCGTGTCTTATTATTGATGACGTCTTAATAATAGTCGAACATTTCTAGTTGGCGATCACAAGCAAGGACTTAGAAAAGAGAAGAAAAAATAATTATAACCGCTTTAAATTTCGATAAGGTCAGACCGTGACTGCACTGAAATAACGTGAAAACTCTGTGACGTTATATGACGGCTTACTATTCCTTAGCTACAAATAACTGGCATTAACACACCAAAGAACATTCGTAAGCGCTTTATTTATCGTATGTCTGTAGATATTTGAGATACTGTTCAGTGTACTATATAATAAACGACAATAATATTTTAAGGGACAAGAGAGTCGAATATTTAAATCTCTGCAGGAATGTTTCCTTTTAAAACACCGTTTAAAAAAAACAAAATGATTTTACCAATGCCGAGCCGGGGAAACAGCATAAAACTATTCATTTTTTTTATATATGTATGTAAATTTTATTTATAATATAGTGGATACGCTGATGGAATAACACTTTAATGAGCTTCCGATTTCTAACACGACGGCCGTGTAGGTTTGACAGTGCCGAAATCAACGTATTTAGTTGTTGAGTATGCAAACAAATCGCCAGAACATATAGGAAAGCGGTAGGGAAACAATCTAGCTAGCTATGCTTCTCCAACGTAATATTCTACTAAGATGGAAATGTTTACAAAATAAATAAAAATAGACATAACCAAAGAAAACAAAGAACTAGAGTACAGCCATGGAATCGTAAATCACATTCACAACCCGTTTTGCATCCTATTTGGCACTAATAAATAAATAAAATAGGTGAAAATCAATACTGAGCGCTACTTAATGGACCGTAAGAAGATTTTGGCAGCATTGAGAAAACGAACAAGTGCCGTGAAGAATGAATAATATTTTAATTTAAACTTTGCCAAAATGCTTCAAATAAAAAGGGTTTTATTCTATACTAATTACTAAAAGTAATAACTAGTAATAACTAGTAATAACTAGTAATAACTAGTAATAACTAGTAATAACTAGTAATAACGTATTTTTACAGTGTAATAACTGTACTCTTCCAGGTGTTTAATCTGACGAGTATTATCTTTTGATGCTCGCATTTTTTCAATATATATATATATATATATATATATATATATATATATATATATATATATATATATATATATATATAGAGAGAGAGAGAGAGAGAGAGAGAGAGAGAGAGAGAGAGAATACCCATCCCATGTATAAGCAATAAATATAGCATTACACAAAATAAATAATGTTCCACGCTACTCACCCTGTTGACTTGAATGCATATTCCATAATTCATAAGTTGTAAAGTTTAGGATCTTGACAAGCGGATACATTTGTTGTGACATTGAAAGGCCGATACTAAATGAAAAAACACGATTGTTTTTTTTCTACAAAAGTTTGTATTTACAGAAGATTATGTTATAGAAAGCCTCCCCCAACGCGAGAAGATATGACACAAGGTCAGAAAGTGGGACTTGTTACGCAAGCGCACAAGAGGTAGTGCCCTCTGGCCTCGCAAAAAATGATTGGGCAGCTCCGTCGGCATTCCCCGAAGTTAGCGATAAACTAACTCCTCCCCAAAGAGTGGAGGCAAAGCCTGGGAGGGTGGACCTCCTAGGACTACCCAGAACTATACCTAAGCTCGACAGAAGAAAGGCCACCATCAATCATAATGGCCCACCTCTGTCGGACTGATGTTCGAGAACGAATTCTGGACATGGTAAGAATAGCGTCTCTGACTTTCACAGTAAGTCTGTGGAAGAAAGATTGCTCGTCCTTCGTCGTAAGCTCCTCTATAAATTTTTCTTTTAGGGTTTATTACAAGGAAGTCCGTAATCTTACGTTTTACTTTCGATCTTCGCTGTTTAGGACCTGTTTGCGGGATTTGTATCTCAAATGTGTCGAACACGACATTTATTAGTTTGGCATCAAGAGTATTATTCTCGACAGCATCTGAATATTTTTATCTCATTTTGTTTCATGTGCCGGTTGTAGATAAACTTGGGTACCTGTATCCAATCTGTTTATCCAGTAGGATGTATTGTTTTTGAACATCCGAAAGTAAACTTTTCTCCGACTTTAAATTATTCCTTCGTAAGTTTTTCCCCGTCCTGGTTTCGTATGGCTTGACAAAATATATCGCACACTGTTTAATCTTCCTTAAAAACATCGATTCTGTTGGCGTCATGGAAGTTGGATCATTTTTATTTGGGCTCATCCTATATACCTTCAAAAATTATTGCATAGCCTTTTCTGTAGATGTACCCTCGCTTTGACAAGTGGACAGACAGAACGGTTCGCGGACATGTTTAAAAACATGTCCGCGAACCGTTCTGTCTGTCCATTGCTTCTCGCATGATACGGCACGATCTAAATATATGCGCCACAACAAATGTTTGGCAGAATAGTTTACAGTCACTAGACATGAATTTCGTTCCGTTGTTTTATACAATATACAGTCAACGACCTCAAACAAAATTCATGTAAAAAACTAATCATTACTTACGAACTTTGCTGTGTTTCGCTACATTTCCCATGTCTTTGCCATACTTGTCGATACACATAGCTTCTCATGAAACTTTTTTTTCCATATAGCCGGGTGACCTACATGAAATTATTTTAGTATTCTTTTCTGCAATGCTGCAGTATTAACCACTCGACCGCCGTATATAACTACTTCATCACAGATTGAATACAATTCCGAGACTTGTCGGTGTTTTTCTTTTCTTTTAATATTTTGTTTAAAAAAAAATCCTCATCTAACGCCATTTTCTTTTATTTCTTCGAATGTAATCAGACGCTCCTTAATGGTGTTAAACAATGTATTTTTTACTTTTAGCTCAGTTTGTAAGGCGGGACACTCACTGTCTTCAAGGGAATCAGTATAATTTGAGATAAGTCTATATAATCTGTCAGCATGACTAATTTTTCATGATGGGGTAAACTCCATCTTATAATTGTAATTGAGGAGAATTGTACTCAATCTCTGTAGTCTGTTTTCAGTATACGTTGGTAATTCATTTTGTACCCATAAATAGTTAGCAGTTGTGTATGGTCGGTTATGAACAAATTGATGGAATTTGATGAAAAATTATATCCAATCGATTAGTAGGCAACCTTTTTCTACAAGTAGTAACGTACGGGATGCGTGAGTGAGAAATTTTAGCGATCTCTTTTCCATTTTGTGTAATATGAAGGCTTCAATGCCGTACGTGCAAACATCAGTTAGAAATAATGATTTCGAGATCTGGATTGTAATGCCTCAAAAATAAATTCTAATGAAGATCTTTTATATTTTTCATTATGCCGTACAGACCCAATATTTTCCCTTTTTAATAGCTTATTTAGAGGAGCTCGGAAATCGTGCATGTTTCCAATAAACACATTATAATCATTTGCTAAACCAACAAAACTTTGTAGTGTTGGAATTTGTTAAAGCCCCCCTCACTGATTGGCTGTTGCCATGTCCCTTAAGGGCCTCACGGATTGGCTGTCAGGCATTGCAACCCCCTTTTTAGTAAAGGTGTCACGTGAGCCAGCCCTTAAAAAACCCTTGTATACGGCTTCCCGGCCTCTTTTCGACGATTTTGCTCAAGTCAGCAACACATCGGCGGGTCTTCTCAGTGACAACAGCCCACGACGGCAGTCACAGAGAATGACCTCCCGCCGATGCCCGAACTCTATGCAGGCTCTTTTTCAACGACTCCACTCCAGTCAACAACACATCGGGCGGCCTTCTCAGTGATACAGCCCATGACGGCCTCACAGAGAATGGCCTCCCACTTCTATACAAACTCTTTTCCACGACTCTGCTCGAGTCAAGAACACATCGGCTGGTCTTCTTAGTGATACAGCCCACGACGGAATCACAGAGAATGACCTCCCGCCGATACCCGAACTCTATGCAGGCTCTTTTTCAACGACTCCACTCCAGTCAACAACACATCTGGCGGCCTTCTTAGTGATACAGCCCACGACGGCATCACATCGCCGTTACCAGAACTCTAAAACAGATAAGTTCTAGCGAACCAAGTTTTCGCAATTCAACCAAACCCAAACCCCCAAACCTCAAACCCATCTCTCTACCATCCTCTTTTCCATCCTCTCTATGATTTACCAATGCCTAATGAACTGTTTGAAACTGTAAATACTCGCTCCAACTTTCTCTTTCTTACTAAATGATATGAAATTACACCCTTGTGTTTTGTGTTCCTTCTTCAGACTTCCGTCCTATACATATCTTTGATGAATTTATCTGCACATGGTTACCCCATTCTCACGTGGGAGAATTGAACTTTATTTCAGGATTATTTTAATCCCAACAGATACATTTTCCGGGCCGGCAATTTTTTTATCGTACTACCTCGCTCTGGGTCTAGTCTTCAACCATCTTTGTTCATAATTTTACTAAAATATTTTATTTTTTCTATTATTTAAATCTGACTTTCCTTCCTTAAATTTAAATCCATAATCGTGGATTCTCTTAAATACTTTGTATACATGTGATTTGTGTTACTCGGTGCTACAATGGCATCAAGGTATACTATTGCAAAATATTGTCCACTAAACAATGTATTCATTACTAAAAATGTCTGGTGCAACGTAATCCCCAAATGGTAATCGTTCGAATTTGTACCAACAACACCTATATACAAAGAAGCTTTGAGCACTCCTAGTCCACATATATTTGTAGATAAGCATAACTTCGTTGAGTTTAGCGAAAATCTCTTCTGGACTAGGATAGAGTAGTGGTGATCCTTTAGTGCATGGTTCAATCCTATGGAGATGACTGCACAACCACGGATATTTTTACTTATTTACGTAGACTGTAGGTTAAGCCCACTCGATATACTTTACTTTCTATAATAATCTATTTTTTTAGTCTCCTTAAATCCTCGTCAATCTGATTTAATGATTTTCTTTCTTTTTGAAAATTGATTGAATATTTGGTTTTAATTCAAACTTGGCAGTCATTTTTTTACATCTTTCCAGTCGACCAAAGATAACTCTCAAAAAGGGTTCTTGTAATTTTTTCATTAGTTTCTCTGCTTCGGTATTTAAAGTTTCAATATTTTGACAGAAAGAGTTTATGGGCATATTCACTAATTGAAACATTTCCATCCAGTCCGTACTCAAGAGATTGCTTAAGTTGTTCATTACGAACATTCTTACTTTTAAAGTCTTTCCTTTTAATGTAACGTTAGAGATTAATTCGTCTTCAAATTTTATTTGTTCACTAGCGACGCTTTCAGTTTTTTGCACGTTCTAATCAAAGTTGTTTTTCCATTTTCTTTCCACGTTTGGAGATTAATTATTGACAGATCTTTTTATTTAATATTTTTACCTGCATAAAGTTTCTTTTATTTTAATCTCCGTAACCTTTAGTTATTCTGATAAAGCTTTTAAAAAATGTTATTTATAACGTTAGTTTGTGTCCATTTTGGTATCCCATGCGATGGCAATTTTAACACTTTTTCGTTTTATATGGAAAATCTTTGTACCAATGCAATCGTCTGAAACCAAAACACTATTTAGGAAGCAAAATATATTTCTTTGGTTGATCAAATTTAGTTAGTAAATTAATTCTCTTTTTATTACGTATTTTTCTCATATGTGATACTCCGCTTCGCTCAATATCTCTTGAATACTCCGATTTGCTCAATATCTCTTGAATACTTCGCTTTGATCAATATCTCTTGGATCTTGGCGTTGGCAGTCTTCTTCAATATGTTGAAACGTAGAATCAGGTTCATTCTCTAGTTTATTAAGAACACGTCGTCTGATTCCTGCATCTGTATTTGATACTAAGATTAGACATTTAATTTTTTTAGCGATCAACACCAACAATTCGAAATCATCGTAGTGTTTGTTAACTACGCTAGCGAAAGTAGAAAGTATTTCTCTTTATGAGATTACTTTATTTCCACCTGTTATAAAAAGACGTTTTATGGCTAAACAATTCATTTAATAATGTTACTGCTTCAACAAACGTAAAGTTGAAGTTTTTTTTAGCAATATATAGTTGACGAATTTGGTTTGTTCAACTCTACCCGACTTTTGAAATAGAAAACGAAACTTCCAATTGGTCTAATTCGCACAGTCCTAAATATAAAGATCTTCGTAATTAAATGTAATATCGTTTATAGGGTCGTAATCAAAATTATCGATAATGCTCCCAATAACGTTTTGTGAAAATGCACTTTTATCTTCAACATTTTGACCCCTATTCGATACTCTGAAATACTTTTTCTGTTCTTGTTAGGAAACATTTTCTCGTCTAGTTGTAGTGGTTGTCCTTGTTGGTGTTTAATGTCTAACATGGCACTTTTAAATTCCTTAATTTTCGCTGTTTAAAATAGGCTACCGTCGTAAGTTTTCCCACTGGAAGATAAACATTTCACTTCGTAGCGAGAGAAAAAAGTAAGCTTGTTCAAACTTATTTACGCATTTCTGATTAAACAATAAAAAAGCGATAAAAAATAGACAGACTTATTGTTGTTGTTGTTGTTGTTGTTTTTTCGTGATCGAACTATTTAGATTTCAAAACCTCGTTGGGAAATGACTTAAAATCTTTTTTATCCACCTCAATAACGAAACCTTTTTAAAAATCTTCTGACGTTGGAGACTTTTTGTTCGCAGATTTGGTACACCTGTGTGTTAAAGATCCAACTTCTCGCTTTTACTGTTGAAATTAGCAGTTTTTCGAGAACATCGCTTATGTTTCTTTCGAAAATCCAACATCGCCAATTGTAGTGATTGTTATATTGTAGTTGACATAAGTCCGAGTTCCTTGTCGCCAGTGGTGTAACCTTGAAGGGCCGATAATAAATAAGGCGATCTGGTGGTATATTGACAAAAGTGTATATCTATTAGACAGAATAATATGTTACAAAAAGGCTGGTTTATAAGTTTCTTCCACCGCAAGAAGATGCGGCACAAGGCCGGAACGCGGGGAGAACAATCCAGAGTACCTCTTAAAAATTGCCTAGGCAGCCCCGTTGGCATTCCCCAGTCGGTGAGTGTCAGGCAGTTAGCAATTAACTAACTCCTCCCCAAAGAGGAGAGGCAAGGCCTGGGTGGGTGGACCTCCTTGGACTACCCAGGACTAATACCGTAGCCCGACAGAGGCTACTGAGTTGGCTTAGTCTCTGTCGGACTGATTGTTGAGAACGGGTCGTCGACTGCTATATACCAGTCAGCAAGTAGCTTAGATTTCAGAAAAAAACTGCTATTTAATTTCTTCTCACCCCAAGAAGATGTGGGACTAGGCCGGAAGGTAAGGAGAACAAACAAGCGCTTTTAAAGTAGGCCACTCTAGCCCCTTCAAAATTGCCTGGGCAGCCCGATCATCATTCCCCGATCGGTACGCTTCAGGCAGTTTGCAATTAACTAACTCTTCCCCACAGAGGGGAGGCAAAGCCTTGGAGAATCGATCTTCTAAGACTACCCAGAACTAATACATCAGCCCGAAAGATAAAAGGCCAGCGAAATGGCCCAGTTTCCGGCGGACTGATTGTCAAGAACAGATCCTCGACTGGTATATACCGGTCTGGCGTCTTTCGTCGACTGATGTTACAGAAAAACTGGTATTTATTTTACTCCCACCACAGAAAGATGTGGCATAAGGCCGGAAGGTAGGGAGAGTCAAGCCAGTGATCCTGAAAAAAGAACTCTCTGTCCTATTAAAAATTGCATTCTCCGGTCGGAACGCTTCAGGCAGTAAGTAATAAACTTACTCAACCATAAAGAGGGGAGGAAAGGTCGGGGGGGGACCTCCTAGGACTAATCAGGACTAATACCTCAGCCCGACAGATAAAAGGACACCGAAGTGCCTCAGTTTCTGCCGAACTGATTGTCTAGAACGAATCTTCGACTGGTATTTACCAGTCCGAAGTATCTAAGCAACAGAAGTTGCAGAGAAACTGCTTGTCCTTCGTCGTGGGATCGTCTATACATAATTGTCTTGTAAAGTCCATATAGTCACGAAATAGGGTAGATCGCCATCACATCATAAAACTCTTAAACATTTATTACTTAATATAACTCAAACTTTGGTGTAGAGAAATTCTTTTCGCTAGTAATTTTTTTATATCTAACTTATTTAAAAAAAAGTTTTAGAGTGATAGTTGCTAAATGGTAACGTTTACAAAAAAAATAATATACATATATATATATATATATATATATATATTTGTCTTCAACTACAAGTTAAATGTGGTAATGTTACCCTTTGTTTATAATGGACTATTCCTCCTTTCTTATTCTGCTCTTGCTTTGTTTCTTTTAACTGTTAATAAAAACAGAGAGAGAGGGGAAGAAGGAGACAGGGACAAGGAGAGAGAGAGGGAGGAGAGGGAGAGAAAGAGAGGGAGAAAGAGGGAGTGAGGGAGAGATGGAGAGAGAGGGGAGAGAGGGTCAGAGAGAGAGGGGAAGAGAGAGGGGGGAGAGAGAGGGAGTGAGAGAGAGAGTAAGAGAGAGAGGGGAAGAGAAAGGGGAAGAGAGAGGGAAGAGAGAGATGGAGGGGGAGAGATAGTATAAAAAAATGAGCAGATAATCAAACAAGATTCAATGAGAAACGAATAGCAAGATCGGCAGCCACTTTGTAAAAGATGGGTTACTTGATGCGATAATTGCAATTTACATCTGATTAGAACAATTAAAACGAATCCTAAAACTAAGGAAATGGTCTTGAGTAAACAAACATTGATCAATTCAGTTTTCGTATTATAATAAAGTTTTAAAAATTAGTTTTTAATAACTGAACTTTTCTTGAAAGAATATAACCAGCGTGAAAGTATAATCAAATGTTAAAACGCTAAGTTTAAAAATACTAAAATGATACTGTTCGAAATTGCATGTAGGTGTTAGAAACTTCAAAATAAAACGATGACCTCATTGCTAAGCGTCGTCCCTTCTGTCGCCAGAAATCGATCACTGGATGTGAATGGGTCGACATAATATCGAATGTCAACGTTCGCAAATTGTTATTCAGGTGAATTCTGGTTCGATTCTATAGAAAAACAAAAGCAATCAGATCGATAGTCCGAGTGACATTTGAAACCGTAACTTGATTGATGAAAAATTAAACAATAACACATCGATTATTTGCTGAACAAGAAAAGCGAAAATCTATCACCTTTGGAATTAAGGTCGCACAATCAAACCATGAAGACGAAACACAAACGACATGTGACGAATAACTTACCTGGGGCTAAAGGATTATAATACCCGCCATGTTGGGTCTAAAAACGGACGCACGTGCGATTTTCTTCGGCTTATTTGTATTAGACGCGTATGTATATGTGTATATGTGTATATGAGATTGGAATTTGGAATTCGTCAGTGGGAACAAAACAGATTCGACTGAGGTTTAAGCGTTGTCGAAAACGAACACAACGAGAAGGAAGAAAAATGACAATGTATTCCTTCACTTGCACAAAAATACATTGACATGGCTACGAAAAGGTCACTTGAACAGAGTAACAGTTGCATAAAACAACTTGATTAGAACGAGCTCAAAAAGCAAAATATGAAAAATAAAATAAAGCAATAAATGCAGACTCTGTGGTTAACGAGACAGAAAGGAAAACCACATGATAAGTGAATGCAGTAACCTATCCCTCAAATAATACACCAACAGACATGACTTGTTGGAAAGTTAATGCATTGGGAACTATCAGATAATCAGATAACGGCGACCAACTACTGATAAATTGAAATAGAATGAAACTATGTAAGTTGAAACACACAAAAGTATTACATGAAACCAAAGAAACTATTCTTCAATACCAAAGAAATGTATGTTTTATTTTTTCTATGTATATCGTATCAATTTCCTCTCGAAAAAGGTTTAGATGTGTTTTTGTATATTTTGTAAGCAGCAAACGAAAAGGTGTTATTTGTCGTTGTAGTAGCCGCATAATCGCTAGTCAGCGTAGTAATTATTCTGACCGTATGCAGTGCACGGTGTTACACGAAATTTTTTACCCTAATTAGATTTATACCGCATTTCTGCTACGGTGTTGTGGGTCGTTGGAAGAATACTTATAACTGTAGGGAGTAGTCACTCCTATCATCATACTTAAATTACTATGCAAAGCGAAATATAGAACTAGCTGATCGAGAACAAAACGAACCTCTAATCGGACTAAAGAATATACCAAGCTGAATTTAATTTGCAGTTTTTACTTACTCGTCAATGAAACGTGGGAAAAATTACTTTACTTTATACATGAGATGTATAGAAAGGTTAATGAAAAAATTCAAGTGTAGATATGATTATCATATTATGATGTTTAGGATAGGACATTATAAAATGAAAGCGTGACAAAGACTATCCATACAACATAACTTAATTTTATTCGACAGCTTTTTAAGATATCGAAAATGAAGGATTTGTAAAGATGGAGAGTTCAAATAATCCGAAGAAGGTTCACGAGAGAAAAGTTGCTTTTCGTATGAGGAGAAATTAAGTACACGTGTTTGTTTTGGTCGACTGGTGTTGCATGGCGTTTACGTGTGTAAATGGCGTGTTTCTGCTTTTTTATGAGAGACTCATGTGTATTCATTTCGGTTGGCGCCATGTGCGTTTCCGTGTATCTAAATAGGATATGCACATGAAGATATGTGTGTGTTTTAGCATGCCTGTTTTCTTAGTGAGAAAATGTACGTCCTAACTTGTGTGCGAGGGTGTCCGGTTAAAAGTGCGTATATGCTGGCGCTGTTTAGTAAGTCGTGAAAGTCTCTCATTGTGTGTGCTGCTTGCCGAAGAGTCTTTCGCCCCCCCTACAAATGGGCTAGCAAAAAATATTTCAGATTTCAGATCACTTTAGTATATATAAATTTAAAATAAAATGGCAACTCAGTTTTTAATCGCATCGGAATGAGTAACGATTTTCTTTGTATTTCCAAAATGGCCGAAATTAAGTGTTTTTAATACAAGTGAGTGAATATTTTGAAAAAAAAGAGAAATAATGGTCAACAAACTTAAAAGAAACAGAAAACAAAGTTGCACTGCCTTAACTACAATACTAACCCAATACGAAATATTAAGTGTAAAATATGGGAGTTCTTAAATAATAGCAGCCATTTCTAAAATAGAAATAAATACCCGTTCTGTCATATTCTATGCAATCAAGAGCTGGATGATAAATAATGCTTTGTGGTCAGTCAGTGTGTGTTTTCATACTCTTAAGTATAATTTGTGTTCTCCCACGTATTTCTAGGGCGTTTAATGCAAGAAAAAAAATAGAATCTGATTTTAATATTCCTGTTGAGAAAGTGGGGCAAAAGCGTAAAACTTAACTTTTTTTGCAATACAAGTCTATTCATGCTGCTCATGTTGTACCTGATAATTTTGTTTTAAATCACTGTCTCATGAATTCGACAAGAATATTCCGACGGGCTTGATTGGCTCGCGTGCCGTAGTTTAGGTACCCCTAGTCTATGATATCAAACTATGTTACCTGATGTCTTGCTTGCCTTATGCAGCAGAAATTGCTGATTTTAATTAGAAGTTGTAACAGGGTAATGCACCAATCTGTCTAGTACCAAGCACAACACAATGGTTTAAAAATCCCGACATTGACATTATGAAATCGGCCATCAGGTTCACCTGACCTCAACCCAATCGATAACCTGTCGGGTATATTTGTTCGTAAAGTGTACGAAGGTAGGCGGCAATATCATTCTACTGAAGATGTCTGTAGAGGAATGAACTGGTTCAAATAGATAATGAACATACAAGTAGCAAAACGAAATATCCAGGTTATTGCACGTCAACGATCGTTTACAAAACTGCAAAAGACAAAGTTTTTTTCGCATTTTGTTGCCGGTTTTATCATTTCGCAACAACTGTTTTCCGTCTGCTTTTTGAATAAGGATACAGAAAATCTTTTTCAAAACATTTACAAGCAAGAACATTTCTCATATCATATCGATATTATAATTAAGCTGTTGTATCTGCCCCTTCGTAACGTATAGGCTTCAAAACTACTCGTCAAAATTGCACCAAATTTAGCATGAGACATTGTTGTGGTGTTGGGTGTGTCGTAAGTTGTAACAAAACGATTATGGCTAATACTAAAAAACAATAAACACAGCACAAAAAAAACGATTTGAGAGAAAGCATCGTTGATATGCCGAGTGATTCATAGGAGACAGAAATGATACTACTAATAACTGAAGTTATTACGCAATACGACATAATCACGTTAATACGTTAGGTTAAGCAACCTTAAGCCTGGCCAGTACAACATGGGTAACCATTTGGGAATAAAAGGCACTGTATGTGAGAGGACGGTGAAACCCCTGCAAAAAATACAGTCCTGAACAATTACTTCAATATAACCTGCTAATACATGTTTTGACTTAATCATGTGGCGAAGCTCTCCAGAGAGAGAGAGAGAGAGAGAGAGAGAGACAGAGAGAGAGAGAGAGAGAGAGAGAGAGACCGACAGACAGACAGACAGACAGATACAGAGAGAAAGACAGAGAGTATGCAATATTTAATTAAAAAATGATACAAATCACGTGAGCAACAATAACTGGAATTTGCTTTATAAATTGTTGTCAGATTTTAAGCGATCAATTATAATGTTTAAAAAAATGGTTGAATTCAATTTTTTCATGTTTTATTGAAGATATTGGAATTATTTATAAAATGTCGTCTGAAGTTGTTAGTGAATCTATGAAACCAGATTTTTAATTAAATATCAACGCAATAAAAGCATCAGTAATTAATCACCACATATTATCGCATAATCAGTTCTTTAAACATTTAATTAATTCAAAAACATATTTGAATGCGGTTTTCAAACTTCGTGCGTCTCGAATTTTTTGTTATCCTTCTGATTGTTTTCTTTGTAAAAACTGGTTGCTGATCTGTCCATCTGAAACGAAAGGTCACTGGGTCACTTTCTTAAAATAATTATGCAATTAATTGCACAAAAATCTTCTAAGAGAATGGAGGATCTATTCGAGTGAGCGATCGATAATTAAGTTCCAAATGAACAGCATTGTTGCGAATCACATTGCTCCTCATGAAGATGTAAAAAAAGAAACAAAAAGAAAAAAAGAGAGATAGATAGATAGAGAGAGAGGGAGAGAGAGAAAAAAAGAGGAAGGGACGGAGAGAGTGTGTGTGAGAGAGACAGAGAGAGTTATAGGGGGATAAAAAAGGGGGAAAAGCAACACACTTAAGTGAAAATCATCCAGAAAAGAAGGGGAGGGAAATATAAAGAGGTCAGCTAATATGTATCTCCAGTTGGAATAAAATAAATTAAAAACTTATTATTAAGATACGTCGATCCAGTTCGATATCATGGATGTTTACCCTTCAATTTCTATGCCAGGAATTTCGTGGATATATCAGACGAACAGGTGAGACTGATTATGGTGTGCCGGAAATCCATTCTGGTAAGTGATAGTGGAACTTGGATTAAGGAAAACAATAGTGAATTTGATATCCAGATGGGGTCTTTTGTTCGGCACAGATTGCCGATCTGGTGGGCATTTATATAATTTACACCATTAGTAGAATTGTAGATCCTAATTTAGTGGGGTTCTATAGGGACGATGGACTAATTATAGTTCTTAATAGTAGCGGCCTTTTAGTATCTAGCATCCATAAAAAATAAATAGAGCGTTTAAATATTTAGGACTAAAAATAGAGATAACCCCTAACTGTAATGAAGTCAACTATTAAACTTAAAAGAGGGAATATTTAAACCTTTTATTAAAGATAATCACCCCCTCAATTTACATTAACACTAGATCTAACCACTCTAAGTGCATTATTAAACAAATACCTAAAACTATTAATACTAGAATTAACAAACTCTCCGCAAATAAAGACATTTTTTAGGCAAATAAGCATATTTATAATGGAGCATTAAAGAACAGTGGTTACATTAAAGAACTAGAATATATCGAGAATAAAAATTAAAATCCAGGAATAGAGGCCGAAAAATAATATGGTTTTATCTACAATACTGCCATCTATCAAGCATTAATATAGGCAAGTCCTTCTTAAATTTAATAAATAAGCATTTTAACACAAATAATCCTTTAAGTAAGATTTGTAATAGAAAAACGGTCAAAATTAGTTATTCTTGTACAAAGAATATGGATAGTATAATCAATGCACATAACCATACAATATTAAATAAACCTGATAATACTAATGTAATAGAAAATAATTGTAATTGCCAAGTAAAAAGTAAATGCCCACTAGATGGTAGTTTTAAAGTGAAGTGCGTAGTTTACAAGGCCACTATTTTCCCCCCCAAAAAACACCACGGACAAGAAAATTTACATCAGTATATCATAACAAATTTACATCGGGAAATCATAACACTCTTTTGAGAACCCAGAACTTCAAAATATAACGGAGTTGGCAAAACGAAAATCTTACACCGGTGGTTTCTTGGTCAATTTTGTGTAGTTCCAGAATCCCTAGAGGATTAAGACAGAGATGTAATTTGTGCTTGGAGGAAAAAGTACGGATTCTTAGATAAGAACACAGCAATCTTTTAAACAGTAGAGATGAACTGATGACCAAATGTAGACATAAATTTAAATTTAAAATTACCAGTAATTCTTAATTATAGTTTTATAACAACCCTGAATTGTGTAACTACCTAAATGTTGGTCCGTTCGTGTACATCTCATTTGGATTTTTTTTCTTCTATTTTATTAATATTTGTTTTCGGTAAGAATCGTTATTCTGAACTATTTTTGAATTACGATACCATTTCCCTAAATACCTTACTTCTTCTTCTTTCTCTATTTTCTTATTTTATTTTTATTTTTTAAATTATTTTTTATTTTTATTCTTTATTTGTATTATTATTTTTCATTTACTTTTTACTTTTAATTTTTTATTGTTATTGTAAATTTTATGAATTCTTACTTCGATTTTTCCTACCTATTTGACTTTATATTATATTATTTTTTTATCTTACTTTATCTTATTCTATCTTATATTATTTTTAATTTGAATATGTAAAATTATCATTTGAACATTATTATTAATATTATTACTAATATTATCATTATTAAGATTATCATTATCATTACTATTATTAATTATTTTTAAGTATTATTTTTATATTACATATTATTAGTATTACCATTATTAACACTATTATAAACGTTGCGATTATTATTATTATTATTATTATTATTATTATTATTATTATTATTATTATTATTATTATTATTATTATTATTATTATTATTATTATTATTATTATTATTATTAATACTATTATTAATATCAATATGAATATTATCATTGCTATTATTATTATTTTGATTATTTAATGTTTAATTTTATCACTATTGCCAATAGTATTAGTTGTATTATAATTATTATTATTTAAATTATTAGTATTAGATTTTTTATTATTGTTATTAGTCTTATTATTGTTATTAATATTATTAATATTATTATTAATATTACTAGCAAATATATGCTCCCTCCGGGTCGCATATTTTTGCTAGGCTGTCGCGTCAGAAATGACGGTAGAGGTTTTTATCACTACAATTAATTTAAATAATATATTGTACATGATAAATTACCAACATTAATATAAAGAAAAATTAAGTTTGCATTGTTATCGTCTGCTCACTTTTCTTTCCACCCAATCGTTTTGCGCCAAATCCACGTAAGAATTTACAAAATAATAAATAATAATAGTTTTAGTTTTTCAAAGAGAAAAAAGAAAAGTGTACCTAACATAAAATTAACAATGAAAAAATACAGCGAATACGATTCTAAAAACAGTTATTTACTTGCCCAGTAAAAGGTGCCCCCCCTCCAAGTTATCGTCTGCTCGCTTTTCTTTACACTCAATCGTTTTGCGCCAAATCCACGTCAGAATATAATAAGTAATATTTTATGTTTTCAAAGCGGAAAAAAGGTGTACGTAAATTAAAATCAACAATTAAAAAAAACAAAATACACTATTCTAAAATCAGTTATGTAGTTTTCCAGTACAATGTGTTGTTTTTTTTGTTTACAAAAAAACTAAATTCATTATAATGTGTGTGTGTGTTTTTAAATAGTAATTTTTAAATCAATTATTATTTTAATTAAACAATTTCATTCAATAAATTTGTTAAAATCAACAATTTAAAAAAGTAAATACAGCGAACACTAATTTTCAAATCGGAAAAAAGGTGTATTTGAAAATTATCAATAAAAAAATCGGTACTCTTTTACTGCAGGACCCGCGATAACTTTCGAAAAAAAGGTTTAGCTAAACTAAATTCTTTATAATATGTGTGTGTTTATCAATTATTATTTTAATTAAACAATCTGATTCAATAAATTTGTGTTTTAAAACACAATGGCTAATAAGATTATGAAAATAAACAAACTCAGAACGTTTTAATAAAATAAATCAGTAAAGTATTAACGCGCCCGTTCAGAGGGAGGTACGCTGTTCAATCAGTTGGACGTAGAGGAAATAACTACGTAACTCATTTTATGAATAAATAATAAAATAAATAATTATAATTTATAAGTAAGATTATTAGCGAGCAAAATGGTGTAAATACATGTTGAAATCTAAAGAGAACAATCATGAGTGTATATTTGCGAATACTAATTTATTAGAAGTTCAAAAGCAATTGATTATGTAAATTGGGAAATGCGAATAGTGTTTATGTTGGGTTTTTAATAGTATATAATGAAGCTGGCGGACTTAATAAATAGTCATAGTACTCTGATGGAGTTTCGGCTTCAGACAGATACATAAACTCTATTATTAATAGATTATTATCATTATTGTTATTGTTTTATTATCTTACTATCTTGTTGCTTTTAATTTTTGTCCCTCTTATTTTTATTTTTGTTTTTATTTTTATATTTTTATATTTTCTTTTTTCTTTTCTTTTATTTCTTTATTTGTATTGTTGTTTGTATTGTTCTCCCCGGCCTCAGCTTAGCTTGTTTCTTTTCGGCTGGTCTGTTTCCCTTCTTTTCTTCCAGCAAAATCTAGTTTGGCTGTCTGGTTTCGGTGGTCTCGCGGCTTCGTGTTTACATACTCATGACAAATACGATTTGAAGGTTATCATCGACGTATCTTAATTTTTAATTTATATTATTCCAACTGGAGATACATATTAACTGACCTCTTTATATTTCCCTCCCCTTCTTTTCTGGATGATTTTTACTTAAGTGTGTTGCTTTTCCCCCTTTTTTATTCCCCTCTCTCTCTTCGTATGATATTTCTTTTTTGACTGGTGAATATTTCTTTTTTCCGTCATTTCCAATATGTAGCTGCTCCGTTAGCATTCTGAAGAGAGTCGAAATAAATTATAAATGATGACAGTTGCAATGTGTATGTGAATTTGTACTTTCTATATTCTATTCTTGCTCTGTTTTCTACATGTAGCTCTCTTACTCGGATTTCTTACCAAAATTATTCACTTATATATATATATATATATATATATATATATATATATATATATATATATATATAGAGAGAGAGAGAGAGAGAGAGAGAGAGAGAGACAGACAGATAGAGAGACAGACAGACAGACAGACAGACAGACAGATAGAGAGACAGACAGACAGACAGACAGACAGACACGTGATTAGTTGTCTGTACGACTTTTCCATGTGGCTAGACGTAGAGAAATATGAAACCAGAATCCCAGTTGTTGGCGTCCGATGCTCTACCGATTGAGTAAACGAAACTGCTACTGGGGGTGTGAAACATTAAATGTTATTTGAATTAAACTCTTCATATATATGATGATGGACTCTCCCGTCGATTGCGACGTATGAGGTTCAAACAACTTTCATTTGTGTCTAGATCGTTCATGACACCTGAGTCCGGCAAGAGACCTGCAAGGAAAGCCGCAGACAGTGCAAGAGTGTGAGTAATCGGATGCCAGGTGTGGAGCACTCTCTCTAGCTTTTCGCCTAACTCTGGCAGTTCTCATATTATCCACACAGGTCTCGTTGAATCTTTCCAGTCCAATGCAACAAGCTGCTCGCCATGTCTTCCTGTCTTTTGTACAGTCTTCAAAGTTTTTTGGGGGGAACTCCAATTGCCGTCAGCGCATCTTTCAATTTATCTTTGTACCTCAGCAAGGGCCGACCAACATTCCTGTTACCACAAGCTAACTGACTGTACATCAGTGCTTTAGGTATCCTCCCTTCGTCCATTCTTGCTACATGACCAGCCCATCGCAATTGAGACTGCAACAGGAAACTTTCAATTCCACTAATATGGCATCTGTTGTAAAGATCGGTGTTAGCGACTTTGTCCTTCAAACTAAGTCCGCATATGGTCCTAAGGCAGCTCCTGTGGAACACATCCAATTGGCGAATGTGATGCCGGTAAGGCGTCCACGCCTCACATCCATAGAGAATACCTGTCAATATTACAGCCCTATACACATTGATTTTTGTCTTCGACTTAATGCCTCTGCTACTCCAAAGACGATGTTTCAGCTTTCCGAAGGCATTTGCCGCTTTTGCAATTCGGTTTACGATTTCATCATCAAGTGAAGCAGCAGAATTAACTTTGCTACCTAGGTAGGTAAAGTTTTTGACATAGTTCATTGGTCTGCCATCCACTTTGAGTTTTTCTAGTGGAAATTCATGGACAGGCTGATTTTGTTTCACTCCTTGAACTTGTTTAGGGGTAGGGCATGGTTGATGGACCACCTCAGTCTTCTTTAAACTGATTGTTAAACCAAAAGCCCTACATGCACCTGAAAATTGTGTCAAAAGATTCTGAGCTTCTTCAAAAGAAGTCGCGACCAGGGCAGCATCATCTGCAAAGAGAAGGTCCCGAATGATGGCCTCTCGAACCAATGTTTTGGCTTTAAAACGCTGATGGTTAAAGAGCCCACCTGTGGTTCGGAATTGAAACTTAACACCTGTGCTTTCATCAGCGAATGCGTGCCGAAGCATCACCGAGAAGAACAATGCAAACAGCACACGTGCCATCACACAACCCTGTTTCGTACCGTTGGTTACTTCAAAAGGCTCTGAGGTTTCCCCATTGGAAACGACCTGTGCTTTCATCCCTTCATGAAAGGAGATTATGACATCAAGCATGTTGTTGGGGATTCCAAGCTTATGAAGAACTTTCCAAAGTGCTACGCGGCTGACCGTATCGAATGCTTTTGTCAAATCAATAAAAACCATGTACAGTTCCCGATATTTTTCACGAACTTTTTCAGCAACTTGACGAAGGGCAAATACCATGTCGATTGTACCTCGACCAGAGCGAAAACCACATTGGGACTCTGGGTAAATCTCATCAATAAGATGTCTGATGATCCTGTTCAGAATCAATCTTGCAAGAATTTTACCTGCAACAGAAAGCAGAGATATCCCGCGATGATTATCGCAAGAATTCCTGCTTCCCTTGCTCTTATAAAGATGCTTGACATTACTATCCTTAAAGTCCTGTGGGACTCCGCCAACTTTCCATATCTTCATAAACAAGATGGTCAGTTTTTCCTCGAGTGCTCTTCCGCCATGTTTGTACACCTCAATGGGGATGCAATCTCAGCCCGGTGCCCCTGACGATAGCTGTTTTTTAGCTTGAGATACTTCCTGAACTGTAGGTGGAAAAGACAGTTCCGAAATTTCGGGATGCTGCGGAAGAGAGGAAATGATGTTTTCGTCAGTCACCGATGCAGAGTTAAGGACAGTTTCAAAGTGCTGCTTCCAGCGCTTAAGGATAGCAGATTTGTCAGTTAGCAGTGTTTCTCCATCCTCAGCAAAAACTGGGGAAGAACCATTCATTTGAGGACCAAACACCTCTTTCAGGCCAGAGTAAAATGACTTAGAATCCTTCCTGTCGGCTGCGTCCTGAAGTTCCGCAGCCTTGGATGACCACCAAGCCGCTTTCAATGCACTAAGTGCCTTCTGAACTTGTGCTTTGTGAGCTCTATACGCCGTCTTTTTCACTGTGGAATTTTTGTCCTCGAGCCATGTTTTGTGGCAAACATGCATTTGGTCGATAAGCTTCTGCACTTCAGTGTTGTTTTCATCAAACCAGTCTTGATGTTTCCGCAAAGAGAAGCCCAAAACCTCAGCAGACGAGTCATAAACAGCATTGCGCAATGAATCCCAAGAACTTGAAACGTCACTATTTACCTTTACAGAAGCTATAGCGGTCGTAACTTTTTCCTTCAGCTCATTTTGTGTATCTGCCTGTTTTAGAGGCAGAACATTTAGGCGTTTTGGAACAGAAGACTTTTTCACTCTCCTCTTGTCTAAATGGAAGATGGTCTTGCCGACTGATAAACAACAGCTACTATGGAAAGAGCGTGTTATCTTAAAATCTTTGAAGTCGCGCTTTCTGGTAATTATGTAGTCAATGAGATGCCAATCTTTTGATCGGGGGTGCATCCATGATGTTTTTCGACAATGCTTTTGTTGAAAGTACGTGTTTGTCACACTGAAGTTAAATTCTTTGCATAACGTCAGGAGTCGTAATCCATTTGAATTCATTTTTCCAACACCATGGTGACCCAGTGCACCAGCCCATGTTTGAAAGTTGAGCCCCACTCGAGCATTGAAGTCGCCCATCAAAGCAACCTTATCCTTATGCTGAATTATTTAGATTAAGCTACGCAAATCATTGTAAAGATCAGCTTTGCATTGATCTGAACTATTCATAGTAGGGGCATAACAGCTGATAAGTGTTGCGAATGTGTTGTTTTTAGTGGAAGTCTTAAGGTCATTATGCGATCTGAATGACTTACTGGGAGTGTTGGAAGTGATCTAGCAATTTCCGTCTTCACTGCAAACCCTACGCCAGATTGACGTGGTTCGTTTTCTGGTTTACCAGCCCAGAAAAACGTGTATCCACCTTTTACCTCACACAGCTTTGAGTGACCAGGCAGACGCGTCTCACTAAGGGCAGCAATATCTACATCATGTTTCCTTAATTCCATTGATACGAGGGCCGTTTTCCTTTCTAGTGACGCATCACTATCCTGCAATGTGCGCACATTCCAAGATCCAATGTTTAGCTTCATAAATTTCTTTGTTTTCTGACTGCTGTATTGGATAACTAGACAGCTGCAGTAGGCTGACAAGTCAAAGAAGTGCATGCACTGTTTAAGGCTCCTTTTATCGCCCCCTCCCTGAAATAGGGAAAGCAGTGCTGATCCTAGATAGGCCTGCTTTGTCACTGGTGGAGGACACGAACGGCACAATTGCCCAAAGGTTTGTGCCAAACGGCCATCACCCACCAGCCGCCACTGTGTAGAGCGCCAGCTAGAGACTTCCAGCAATATCCTTTGCCTGTCCCCGTCGCCTTTACTCTCTCGCCAGTGGACCCAGAAATACTCATGTCGATTTTAGAAAAACTGCTAGAAAACCCACACGAATGATTTGATTTGAGTGGTGAAGGCTTGTGTAGGACCATCCACACTTTTTGGAATTGTTGATTACACAAGATCGGTGCAAATGAGTGCCGCAGAAAAAGTCAGCAACAACCCTCAGGTTATACATCAGAGTTTTCCATCTCCTAGACACCTGCCATAACAAAGGCTTAGAGGGCATCTCTCCTAGTGGGTTAAACGCGCCCCCAGATACCAAACTGGAAATTTCCCTGATCCGGCGCCATATACATATATACACACATACACACATATATATATATATACAGAGAGAGACAGAGAGAGGTTGAGACAGACCACTACCCAGTGGCAGGGGGTTAGATTGGTGAGTGCCGGGACGTATCTGCATGCCAGCAGGCCCTGCACACTGCACCTCTGGGGTTCTAACCTACTCCGAGATCTCTAGTCTATTAGCCTGGGGCCGCAAAGCACCCAGTTACCATAGTGTACCACGAGGAGGTCAGACTAGAGTCTTGTCTGGGGATAGGCTATATACCAGCAGGGGAGACTTACTCACTCGGCTCCCTTTTCGCACAACTAGTGGGCTATCTGGCGGCTAAGCAAATAGCAAGAGTAGGAAGCCCATGCAACTACAAGTACGCTCCGCTGTAGCACTAGACGCATCACACAGACCTGTGGATAACAACTCAACCACCACACACACACACACACACACACACATATATATATATATATATATATATATATATATATATATATATATATATATATATATATATATATATATATATGCAAACATTATTACATACCACGGAGTGTTTTTGCTTGATAAAACTTTATTTTTATTTTTTCAATTCTCCGAATGATCCATTTAGTGTTTCGGTGAAATTTATGTATGTAAGTTCCCTGGGTTTCTTGCTCCATTTTTTTCCTTTTTCACAACGCCTAGTAATTTACAACTTTTGTTTGTTTAAATGAAAATATGCTTAAACAGCATATTTTACTTTTAAGTAAACAAAAGTTGTAAAAAAGAAAAAAAACACACACAATATATATATATATATATATATATATATATATATATATATATATATATATATATATATAATGGGTGACCATTCAGGAATACCAGGTGCTGTGTGTGCTCTCGGCATTGTTTCCAGTCGTCTTGTACTACTACTTGTCATTGGAATCAAGCAATGCCGACTCAGGAGAGCGGTTGTTGTGATTACGCAACCCTTACAATTACAAATTCACGCGCGGGCAGCCCCAGGCGGGGCACTCATACGTCGAAATCGACGGGAGAGTCCATCATATATATATATATATATATATATATATATATATATAGAGAGAGAGAGAGAGAGAGAGAGAGAGAGAGAGAGAGAGAGAAAGAGCGAGAGAAGGAGAGAGAGAGAGAGCGAGAGAAGGAGAGAGAGAGAGAGCAACAGGGGCGTAGAAAGAGAAAGCCGGTCTGAAATTATTATGTAAATCACATAAACCACTAAAAAGGCCCTGAGGCAATTTTTGTCACATTTAAATAAGTCACATTTAAATTCGTTAATTTCACACTCAGGACAATCCAAAACTACAATTTTAGCCACTTTTGAGTAATAGGCAAAAACAGACTGCCGTAAATCATTATCTGGATTCAAATAACATTAGTCAAAAGCCTAGAAAACTGGTAAATATAATTTATTTCCCAGAATATATATATGGAGATTAATAAATATATATTTTTTATGCGTACATAAAAGTAATCCACGGACACGTGTTTCTGACTAACAGCCGTCATCAGAATAGCTAACTTGGACAAGGATCTAACCGTTGATATTGATGTCTATAGTCTGGCGTTTTACTTTCGGACCATGACACCTTGCCTGTAAATATGTACGATTTGTATCACCTAAATATTTAATGTATATAATTATGTAATTGTTTGTATTGATGATGGTAGTGTTTGTTGGTTTTTGCTTACTACTATTTCGATTGTGTCACTTCCTAAGTGATATATATATATATATATATATATATATATATATATATATATATATATATATATATATATATATATATATATACAAACATTCTTTAAATTACGTTTATTTTACACAAAAGTTGGGTTAATAGCTCAATAGTGTATACATTACTAGAGCTCAAAATTTAAAATGATAACTTAATAAATGCTGTAAATTTGTTCCAGGAAACTTGTTTTCTCTAAACTCCGAGTTTGTCTTCCTTCCGGCCCATTTACAGGGTCACAACAACTGGCGACGAGGTACACTAAGGGTTTTCTTGAGAACCTTTAAAAGGACCCCACAACTGGCGACGTGGGATTTTGAACTTACACCTCCACAACAACTGGCGACGAGGTACAGTAAGGGGTTCTTGAGAGCCTTAAAATGGACGCCACAACTGATGACGAAGTATATTAATGTTTTTTTTTTTGAGAACTTTAAACAAAGACAAACGCGGAGAAATGAACAGCAAATTCACCCGACAACGTCCTAGTTCACAAAACTGGCTTAACCGGCGGACCATAAAGAAAAAATAACACGTAAAAGACCAATTTATTTTCTCTCATTGAAAAAAAGTCAGTGATTTTTTCTTTTTTATTTCAGCATTGTGTTAATTTTCTACGGGAAGGAAATACATGATACTTTCTTTTCTCTCTAAAAGAGAAAAGTCTTGCCACCGTAAGAAAAATTAAAACCTGATTTTTTCTGTTGTCAAAGCTAAAAAAATTTTAAATTTAAAGAGGTGCTGAAAAATCAGAAGGCTATAATTAAAAAGCTGGAGGATATAAAATCTGAACTTGCTTGAGCTCCTCGGTTTTCTCATACAAGTCACCTAAATAAAATTAGGGAACGAAGTTATAGTTAGCAGAGACTACACTTTCGACATACAGCTACCTCAATTAACCTCAGTATGGCGTCGATCCAAAAATGAAACAATACTCTGACTCCTGAGGGGGTAAAGCCTCGGAGGGGGTGATATGGTACCTTATCTATAACGGACAACTTCGACTCTTCCACTCATCATAGACAAGACTGACGTACAAACATTCTTGTTCAATAGACTAGTTTCTCTAAACTCCGAGTTCGTGTCTTCCTTCCGGGCTCTTAACATGGTCACAACAGCTGGCGACGAGGTACAGTAAGGGATTTTATTTAAAAAAGGACCCCACAACATATATATATATATATATATATATATATATATATATATATATATATATATATATATATATATATACACACACTTTGCAGAAGCAATCAGTGACAAACGCCCTATCTACATTTCAACCTTACCATGTGTGTGGTTTATGTGGCAGAGTCTGTGTCTCAAGAGCTGATTCACTGAGTCACATGAGATCCCATGGTAGTGACCTAATAAACAAGTGTCAAACAAATGTTTTATATCGCTACATACAAACGTTAATTGCCATACAAATATTTTCATAACTTACTACCTAGCTCTACTCACGTACTGTTGAAGTAAATACTGAAAATTGATACATAAAAATAATATCTCCTTATAAAATTGTATGTAGATACATAGAAATAATACATATATATATATATATATATATATATATATATATATATATATATATATAATTTTATTTAAAATCCATACATTACAGTGTCTGTTGGGCCTACCCTGGTTTCATGGATGTGGTCATGCCGCGTTTGAGATAGAAAGCGGTTGGAAGGAGCATATCGACTCTTCAGCACCGTCCAGTAGGCAAACACCAAGAGGATAGACATGAACAAGTATAACTATGGGGGAACGCACAAAATTAAGGACCGCCTTTCTTGAACCAGTGATTTTCCGTTTCTTTTTTCTGTTCCTCCGTTTCCTGAAGATATGATTTTTACCTTTAAAGAAAAAACATATCATGAAAAGTTGATGCTCGAAATACGAGATAGAGCAATTATATAAACAAAAAAATTATGAAAATAAAAATTGCGAAAAATACAAAATCTATCATGAGTTTTTCGAAACAAGCGGTTTTAAATGAGATAAATTTTATTAGTCTTTCTTTGAGCCAGGGATTTTCAAAGAATGATATCTTATCGTCAGGAGAGAGATAAGTAAATAAAAGAGAGTTTACCAAAATGTCATAATTTTAAAAAAACATAAATATAAAAATGATATAAAGTGTAAAAAGAAAATGTAGAAAATATAGGCAAATCCAAGTTGGAGAAAGCTGTAGTGTGTGAAAATTTAGGCGATGTCAAGGGTTTAGAATATATATATATATATATATATATATATATATATATATATATATATATATATATATATATATATAGAAAAGGGTAGTATCAGTGCAGTTCCAACGAGAGAAAAGTATGTGTGTAAAAGCGTAAGGCTACCAACATTTGTAAAAAGTTTTTTTCAACATATATTTATTATTTTGTTATTTTATCCTTTTATCTATTTATAATTTTATATAACGCGTTTCAAGCGGAGAACGCTCTCGTTAGATATGTAAATTTATTTGAAGAAGCGTCTTTCGATTTGAAAGAGTGTTGTTCATTTAAGGAAATTTGTTATTGTTTGGCGTTTCTGCGCATGTGTCGGTTTGCGGGTGTGCGTGTATGTGTTTTTATATTTTTTATATTTATTTTTATTTTTTTATTATTATCTTTTGCTTCTCTGGGTCAAAGTCGTGAGTATTTATTAAGTACGTGTGATTCTGACCTTGATTTTATGGGTCATCTCCATTTCTTGAAGTGTTTCGGGTTTTCTTTTGAAATTTTTTTTATGGATTTGACGCCACAGTGGCTGTTGTTCTTGTGCATGTGTGTGTTTGCATCCGGTTAGTTCTGAATCTTCTACATTGGTGAGCGACACACACACACACACACACACACACACACACACACACACACATATATATATATATATATATATATATATATATATATATATATATATATAATCTTTCACATGGTCTGGATGACCATTGGGTGTCATAGATGATATGGGAATCAGTTTTGTCCAACACTCGCGATTTTCTGAGCGTGTTACTCAACGCCAGCCCGATCCACTCTCGGATGTTGTCCTCCCACCTCTTTCTTTGCCTTTCAATCCTTCTTGCAGGATTGTCTTTGCGTACCTCATCATTTCCCAATTCTTCACAGCAGTCAGTAGATCATCATATGACGCGAATGCTTGTCTGAGTCTGTTCTTCACTTCCTTAATTGTAATGTGAGTTTGTATATAATGTAGATGATCTTTCGGAAGCATCTCTTCTGTGTTGCCTGTATTATACTCACTAGGTCTGCAGTTAAGGCCTACGACTTTTTTATTCTTATCAATTTAATTATTTATATCTTATTAGTATTTATTCATTCATTATCATTACCTTATTCATAATACTATATATAAACTCACATCCACGTTTAATTCAATTATTTCGTTTCCTATCATATCACCCCCCCCCCTCCAGAAATTTAGTGCCATTCAAATTCTATTTATTGCATTGATCAAATCACGAACGCGTATAAGTTCGTTTTTTTTTTCAAAAAGACTACTGTTCTCTTTGCTAACCTGAAGAAACGTTATGCGTGAACCATCGCACGCATCATGACAAAAAACGAACGCCACACAGTTCAAAATTAGTTTGCTCAACGATCCTCAATTTTCTTCATTTCAGATCATTTTTTGACAAAGACTAGAGAACTGGTCGAAATATCAAAATAAAAACAATTAAAAAACAACAACAACAACATCGTTTTTAATGCTTCATACACCACCGACCATCTATAATATATATATATATATATATATATATATATATATATATATATATATATATATATATATATATATATATATATTAGGAAGAACCAATGTAATATATCAGTTCCAATGCCCTATGGGAGTATGTATCTCCGAAAACAATAAAAAAACTAATTCTTACACAGGTTTCACTTCCACAACACTATCCCGAAGACTCATCCTACATCTCTCCGACACTAGCTCTATATGCCAACACCTAAAAAAACATAATTGTTCCCCCTCCCAATATAGAAACATCCTTGTTAACAATACCAAAATAATACACCACGATACCAATATAAGAAAATTAAAAATACTCGAAGCCCTCTACATAAAAACTAAACATCCCACAATTAATAATGTCAATTATGAAACTAGTCGCAACATTTTAAAGTGTCTAGCATAATAATTAACATTACCAAATTCTTAGCCATTAGGTAGTTATGCGTTTGAATTGTATTGGAGTCAATCATTCGTGACCAGATGATAAAACATATGACAGTAAATGAACTATTTACAGATAAGCAATTTGGATTCATACCAAGGAGATCAACTGTGTTACAGCTACTGACTGTACTTGATATGTGGACCGATTCTATAGATGCTGGATATTGCATACACACTGCATATTGTGATTTTATGAAGGCGTTTGACAAAGTGAGTCACCGCCTGTTAATACATAAGTTAAAAATGTATGGATTTGGCCCAGTATACATCAATTGGATCAAGGCATTTCTCTCAGACAGAAAACAGACAGTGGTAGTGAACAACGAGAGCTCTGCGGTCATAGATGTGACCAGTGGTATCCCTCAAGGATCCGTTTTGGGTCCTCTTTTGTTTGTTGTATATATAAACGACCTCCCTGAGTCTATGAAGAATGACAGTGAAACTTTTTTATATGCTGACGATACCAAGTTATTTTGTGAAATCAGAGACTATGAAGATTGTCAGAAACTACAGGAAGATATCCATTGCATGTATGATTGGTCTGAAAAATGGCAGTTAAAATTCCATCCAGAAAAATGCAAGATTATGTGTATAGGTACGAAACAGATCACTAAAAATTGCTTTCAATATACTCTGAATGATTGTCTACAACCCATGGATTATACGAACTTGGAAAAAGACATTGGTGTTGTAATAGACAATAGGCTAAATTTCGAAGAACACATGAAAGAGAAAGTAAACAAAGCCAACAAAATACTCGGTTTAATCCGCAGATGTTTTGAATACCTCGATCGAAGTTCATTGGTTATATTGTTTAAAGCGCTTGTGAGGCCTCATATTGAATATGCTAATCAAGTGTGGGCACCATATAAAAAGAAACACATTGAAATGATAGAAAATGTACAAAGGCGAGCTACTAAACTTGTTCCAGGACTGTACGATCAGAGTTATGAAGAAAGGTTGAAAGCTCTGAAATTGCCAAGTTTGGCATATAGAAGAATACGTGGGGACATGATTGAGTGCTATAAATTGCTCTCTGGAAAATATCATTTCAATGCTGATAAATTATTGACTAGAAAAAGTACAAGAGTGGGCAACAGGGGACACAGTCAGATGCTTTACAAGAAACAGGCACGTTTGAACCTGAAAAAATATTCATTCAGCCATCGCTGTGTTGATTTGTGGAACAGATTGCCATCAAGTGTAACTGAAGCCGAAACTGTAAAGATATGCGAGAAGCGGTTGGA